>OX421508.1:20224097-20926597 GCA_949126835.1 Anisus vortex
ACATCTTCTTACCTATCTATACATCTATCTATTTATCTATTATCTATTTGTAGCATATCTCTCTATTTATAATCTCTATCTAACTACCTTACTACCATCTCTCTCTCTTGCTGAATAGCCTGTGTCTTTTCTTCTATCTAGCTCTCTCTCTATCTATTTATCTATAACATAGCGATCTAATCAATCATCTTTTTATGTATCATAAATCTATCCATCTATCACACTGACTGTCTGTCTGTATTCACTAAGCCATTATGTCTGCCTAACTGTTCTATTCATGACACATTTTGTTTACTTTTTATTTCATGCCTTTTTGTCTTTCTTTCTATTTTTGTTTCTTTTCATTGTTCGCCCCCCCCCCTCCACCAACTCAACACCCCCCCCACTCCACTATATCGCATCACCATTATATTTAAAACATGTCATCAATCATATTAAAAGCCTTTCAAGACCCTTACATAATGTTGACAACATTTCGACCTTTGTCCTCTACAGGTAACCCCGGGAAACGCCTGCATAAAGGTCACCAACAACCAACAACCAACAACCAACAAAAAGAGGTTGTGTCGTTAAAAGAAGCAAATAACAACTCCAAATAATTCCTGTACAGAACAATTAGGATAACCCAAGGGTCTTCAGTAGTCCTTGGGATAAACCCAAACTGGAATAAAAACCCATATAGAATAAATGCTACTGTTTTAAACCCAGCTTGAGTAAAGCCAGCTGGAATAAACTAAACTGGAAAAAAAGCTATAAAAACTTAATTGAAATTAAACCAAGATGGAATAGAAGAAGTCTGGTATTTTCACTATAACCCGCTGTTCATATTTTATTTCGTCTATTTCGTTAAAATCAAGTCACGAGCCAAGCAGCACAACTCTTGATATTAAAAAAGAACACAACAATAACGACAACCACACCCAAAAAAACAACAAAAAACTGTCACAATGTCTTGGAGAACACGGTTTTACGTTAAGGTAAGATTTCCGTTGTTTGTCTGGGTTTGTCTGTGTTTGTCTTGATTTGTCTGGGTTTATCTGGGTGTGTTTGGGTTTGTCTGGGCTTATACTTTACTAGCTGCGGGGCGCGGGGGGTGTGTGTGTGTGTGTGGGGGGGGGGTTACAAATTGACTAGTAGGACTGCTATATAACAGTTTGGTGATGATTCCAAAATTTATTTATATAAGTCAAATATTAATGTATCTGTCATAAATGAATAATTTAAATATACATTGCCCAATGAAACATAATGGTGTTTTAGAAAATATAAAAAACTGCTGATATGTTTTGAATAAGCAACATTATGGTATATAGTATATGGCGAAAGGGGAGTTTAATGTATCAGGGGGCCATTTGTCACAAAAGCTCTAGAGCTTTTAAAATAATAAACATGTCTTGAGTTGCTTGCAGAAAGGTAGAATGAAAGATGCAAAGTGAAGTTAATCACCTTTTTCTTTTTTTCGTCTAGTCTAGCCTGCGTAGTTGACTTTTTTTTTAAGCCCACACATTCCCCTTCTAAAAAAAATAATATAGTTTTGGGAACAACATTCTCTAGTCTTTAGAGAAAATTGGCGAGGGTTAGCGTGTAGTAAAATTGATTTGTAATAACGTTTATTAAAAAAAACACAATTGAACAGAATCCAAAGGTTGACCGTATGCCTTGTGATGCGGCGATCACTAGTTTCCGTGGCTATGTCAAACAATGGGACCGTGTGCCCTTCCAAATGTCCAGCCGCCTTCAGATTTTTGTTCTCCCTGCAGCCATCAAAACTGGTTAGACTCAGGGCAAGACCATCGTACTTACGAAGGTCTTGCTCAGGGACACCAGGCCGAGTATCTAGATTCTAACACGAGAGCTTCATCAGTCCGAAAGCATTCCTGCTCGGCTATCAAAGCCTACCATTTATCTTATCTAATATTCAACAGACGCTCCGATTATTTAGAAGAAATTTGCGCCTATACTTATCTTTTCTATCAAATTAGCTTGTAGAATATTTGTCTGAAGGTGCGGAATCTACTTCCCGTTCAGCTCAGGCGAACAAGCTCTATTGTTACTTTCAAAAAGAACTTAATTAAGAACTCATTTTTTCAATGTTTACCTTAGATAACATGCTTTAGACCACTACTGTCTTACTTATATGTTAGATCGGTTAATGCTTCATTTATATAATTTGTCCTATGCTTGTAAAGTTTTAAATATCAATTAGTTTTATATTTTCTTAGCCTAGAGATCATAGTTCTTTTTTGTATGTTAAATGTTCTCTGAGCGTACATAATGTTTGTTGGCAGCGCTATACAGATATTATTATTATTATTAAAACATAAATTATATATTCAGATGAATAACAAGGGGAAAAATGGGTAAATAACTAATAACATATTAACGAAACTTAGATTACTATTGAATGTAATAAAAAATATAGGAATCCTAAACGGGAAATACCTGATGCGCCACACAAAAAGATAAGGAAACACCTTAACTGAAATGTTTTTGTGTTTTTTTTGCGATTAAAATGATAATAAGATTGCCAATTAGAGTTTAAGAGATATATTTGCTTATGATGTGTGTTGCAGTCAATTCGTTTCACACTTCCAGTCCATGTTTTATTACTTAACTGTCATGTCGGTTGTTTTCTTTGAATAAAAAGTTGTTTGTTTTAATATACGTGGATTAAAATTGTAACATTTTTTTCCTTTTTTTTGTTGTTTATTTTTATTGGCAACACTTTCCACTTTCTCAACAACAGACAGGAAATTCTCACCATTACTTGTATTTTAGTAATCTAAATGCCCTTTCATCTTTAAGATAAGATAAGATAAGATTGCTTTATTGATACAAATAAATGGAAAATTGACTTGATTACATAAATTCCGTCTTTCAGCATACCTAAAACAAAAATAAAGAACCATTTATACTCAAACACAGTAGACATTCACGCACACTATCATACCATTTATCATACAAGAAAAAAGTTGGCCTATTATTTAGGAGTCAGCTATTGAGCCATTGTATTTCCTGGCTGAAAGATGATTCTTTTGAAAGAGTCTCACTGACAGTGGAACAAAAGAGTTCCTAAATCTCTCTGTTCTTGCCCTTATTGAAAGAAGCCGACCACTTCGACTAGATATTATATAACTATCATGAAGCGGGCGTGGATGATCTTGGAGGATTTTATCAATGATAGACAGGCACCTGGAACTGAAAATATCCGCAATATCAACAACGGTCTTCTCCTTTTTATGAGGTCATGAACACTTAGAAAAAGAAATTAAACGTTGATTCATATAGATATATATTTTTTACACAAAAGTGATTAAGAGATAATATTTCTCTTGCAACTGTTATTTTTAGAAATTTTTTAAACAGCTAAGGCATTGCCTTTTAGAATTAATTCATTAATTATGAATATGAAAAATCACATATTTCTATTGCTTTATAAAAAAAAAAGGAGTTTGATACTTTTAAATGCTTTGATGTGTGTGTTTCCGCTGTTAAGCATAAACAAAGGAAAATTTGGCAAAACTCAGTACACATGTTATTTGTTTTTGTTTCTTAAATAATGTCGTCAATAAGTTTTAAACATATGAAACAAAATAAAAGGTTGTCAATAATCTTTACATCTGAAACAAACACAAATTTGGCAATAAATTTATTTTAAAAAAGTATGTAGAACAAAAAAAAAAAAAAAAAGAACAGAATAAACAAGTAAAGTTTACGACGTTGGCAGCAGAGTTTTTACATTAAAATCCCGAGACATTCTTAAGCCTTTAAAAAAAACCACTAAAATAGATAAAAGTGGCATGACGAGGGACGAGAAAGGGGGACAACGCATGGTTACCTTTATCCCCTGAGGACAAAGGGAGGCAACTATGCGGTCTGTTGCTTTTCTCTTAGGGCCCGAACAGGTTGTTTTTTTCTGTAATACAGTATAGGGCCTACATATTTTCTTGACAAGTTAAACAGAAGTTTAACCGTCCCTCGCAAACCTCCCTCTGTCCTTTCCGCCTTTACTCCCATACGCCATCTAATCTGGTTTTTTTTTTTCATTTCCAGCGCGCATAATATATCAAAAGCCTATGTCATGAGCTTTCAGCAGTTTTTGTATCACTTGGTAAAGATATATTAAATGGAAACATAATATCTAGATCTGTTGGATTATCTACGTTATATTAACTTAGATTATTATGTAATAAACAACAGAAGAGTAAAATTAGCAGTTTAAACAGTAGGCCTACAATGCAGGGTGGAAGATTTAAAAAGCAGGAATAATGCATATAATATTAATAATTTCTATTAAATTCAACGTAATAGTTTCATGTAAAAAAAAATCCTTTCAGAAGCATCGGATTGTGTGGCCAGCACAAATCATTGTCCACATTTTTAGCTCATTAATCTGAACTTTCATCAGCGACGTAAGTGTAAATAGTTTACATCAGAAATTCGTTTTGATTGTACGATTCTTTATTCTGATGTTAACATTATTTTGTTATTTGTAACACTGAATTATTTCTGCGCTTTGTATTACATGGGAGAGGCCAAAATCTTTTAGTACTAGGTTTGCCATATTGTAGAACCAGTGATCCTTAAAGACGGTAACTTATGGACTATTCATCTTTACCCCGGGTTTAATACTCCAGTTAATCTATACTTTAAAAAAAAAATTTAATTAGTTTTCTAAAAGTCTTGAGTAAAAAATATTTTTTAAAATTTTTAGATTTATAGTTTTCGGTTCATTGTAGTTTATTATTTTTTTTTAATCTGTAGCTTATACAGGCCTGTTTTATTTTCCCCCGGCAAACACCGGACAATTTAGCTTGTCTTACAGAGGCTCCTTCTATGAATCAGACTATTGCGTCCTACGCTCATCCGTGTTCCGAGTCTAGTCCTGCTAGTTTAGTTTTGTTATGGTTTTAAATGTTGTTTAAGTTATGGGTGTTCGTGTTAAATGAAATAACATCAACGGGAATAATAAGTATTAACAACTTTTCTTGCATTATAAATGTCTTCTTTAATCGTGATTGGATGAACTGTCAAGAGGGGGGACAAACCGTAGGCTTATACAATACTTCTTTTAAATTCTACGACTGTTCTCTAAAAGTCCTTTCTGCCCTGTTTTTATATTAAAATTTATCTATTTCTTTTGTAACGTTTCATAAAAAAAAATTCAATTAAAAACAGCAGAATTGTTTTCTTATTGCTTGAGGTTTTGTCACAAGATTCCCAATCAGGTACACAGCGTGAGACCTACACCTAATTCTATACTTGAAATACTTCTTCCTAAAGTTCCAGAAGCTTTCACTTGACTTTTACTTTACTATTGCGCATTAGGTGTTTATACTTTTTTTTGTTAAAGCGTTGTAAAGTAGTAAAAAAGAATTGAGGGGGAAAGATTATAGAGAATATGGCGGGTGTAAGACAGATAGGGATATACATATTATATAGATGTCATGTGTGTTTTAGTGTGTATAGGGGTGTGGCTCTTTTATCACGAAAAAAGACTCAAAATGCAGCTCTAATTTGACCCTTACTCTACCTACCTCCTGGTACATATATATACAATACATAGTTTCGTCAGCTCTACAAAATAACACTCTTGTCTTCAGCACCAAATAATTCACACAGCTCCGTCTTTTGTCATAATGCAGGTGTAGGACACTTCAACTATTCCTTCAATTATAAGAGCAGCCTTCATCCCCCCTCCCACCACATTCAAAAAAAAAATTCCCTATGACTCTCATATTCGCTTTAAAAAGTTCATTTCCTGTTTTGTGTGTAGTTGCTTTTTTTTTATCAAGGGTTAGGGAGAATAAATTATTTCGTGACAATGAAAACTTTGTTTTTAAAAATAAAATAAAAAAACAACGAAAGAAAGAACGGTAATCCATCCAGTAGGTGGCGTTAGCGTTAGCAATGGGCGGTGGCCAGACTTTTTTCTCGTTGTGACTTTTTAAAAAATAATTTAGAAAAGACAGGTAGAATTTTGTGTTTTCACTCAAATGTGACAGTGAATTATCTCTACAAGTTATAATGCCGGTTTTGCAAGAAATTTGTTAAAAGTAATTTTCATCTTTTGTAAGAATTTATTAAAAAAAGAATATGAACGTTTTTATTATGTATATGGATCTCTAGATTATATCTATACAAGAACTAAGATATTAAAGTTTATTTACTTCTGGACTGGAGATTGTACATAGGTAAAAATTTTATCTTCAATAAATTACATATTTTAAATCATTATTAATACAAGGGTTATATTATATGTTACAGACGCACGCTCTACACTGAACGTTATTTCGTCTTATGGTCATCTGTGGTTTGTTATCCAGTCTTGTAGTTTATATCTGTGTATTTTTCAGAGTTTGGTTGTATTCATCTGGAGTGAAGGAACTTTTCTAGTTCTTTACATATTGATATAGTGTTTTTTTTAAAAATATGATTAGTAGTCTGAGGAGGTTTTACACGATATCGTAGCCGCAGAGTTACTGAACCTTTAATCCAGAGTCACTCTCTCTCTCTCTCTCTCTCTCTCTCTCTCTCTCTCTCTGTCAATGTATATATTTAACTATTATATATCTACCATCTATCTATCTATTTATCTATCATATAAATTTCATCATTTATCTCTCTTTATCTTGTATCTCTCTATTTATATTTCTATCCATCTCGTTATCTATCTATATAATTATCTATCTATAATATTTTATCTATTTATGATCTATCTATCATACTTCATATTCAGCATACTTCTATCATACATGTATCTATCGTATAGATTTTAAATCATATATCTATCTGTATGTTCTTATTTTTTTGTTTGGGGAGGGGGAAGGGGCAATCTTGACGTTAAAAAAAAACTCTCTTACCACCCCCACCTTTCACGCAGGTTCGGTGGCGCCCACAACTCCATGACACCCAAACACCGCCATTGTGTTGTTGTTATGAATGGAGTCACACAAACAAAGCGAACACGAGGCTTAGTATAAGATGAAGCTGATAATGTTAAGTAACGCCCAGACAATCGAATCTACAATCAAAATGAGCGCTCCCTTCCCCCTTACTCCACTCCCATACCGCTTACAATCAGTGAACAAAACGAAGCAGCATAAAAACATTTTCTACCCCCACCACCTTCTCTCCTTTATCTCCTCTCCTCTAAATCCTCAAATCCCTTTATTGAAGAAAAAAAAAGGAAACATAAGTTTGGGAAGCAAAAAGAAAAGTAGAAGCATAATTTATTTTACAATTCAATGTTGAATACTTGTGATTAAAAACAATAAACAATACATCCTAGGGTATTTTGAGATGTAGATTGCGCTTTATTTGGATTAAAGAGAGGGAGAGTGGCCAAGTCGCCAGCCTCCCTCTCTCTCGTCCCATCTATTGTATTCCAGTGGCAAGACATTGTCTAGACCAGGGGTCGGCAACCTTTTGAGGCAAAAGAGCCAAAAGTTACAATTTACACAATTTCCTAGTTTTTAAAGAGCCGCTAACTTTTTTTTCAATATTATCGTATTTGATTAGGTGTAGGATTAGCCTACCTTAAGGGCCTACAAAATGTCAACTTCTTCACCTCAGTGTAGCATTCTGGAAGACTATTCCACGCGTCAAATATGAGTGCCTCAACTCGCGGAATTTCTTTTAGAGTTTAGAACTGTCTAGTTGTACAGCGTATCGTGCATGCTTTTCTGGCCCTCCAACTCACAACTTTGCTCCGAAGAAGACTGAACCTTACCGCCCGCAGGGTTGCTGACTGGGTGTTTTATATAGTAGTCTAAGTAGTGACTAGCGGCTGTCAGCTTCAGCTGTCTGTCTACTCTATCCTCCCAGCCTGTTCATGTCTACTATGGTGTGCCACAGGGATCTGTCCTCGGCCCAGTTCTTTTCACCCTTTACACCCAACCCCTCTCCTTTGTCATCGAACGCCACAACCTGAAATATCATTCTTTCGCCGATGACACCCAGCTCTATAACAGTGCAGAGCCTGAGGACTTCGACAGGCTCCTTGCTTTCATCTCCATCTGTTTCCTGGACATCCAGAGCTGGATGACGGAGAACAAGTTAAAGTTGAACAGTGAGGAGACTGAAACTCTTATCGTCCGTACGAGACGGAGGGTCGTGTCCTTCACTGCGTCCGATTTTCAGCTGGCCGACGCAACAGTACCTTTCTCCCCGACTGTCAAGAGCCTTGGCGTCGATGTGAACCCCACGCTGTCCATGCATCCACACATCTCCTTCCTCACCAAAATCTGCTTCTCCCATCTGCGTCGTATTGCCGCCATCCGTCGCTATCTCACTAAGGAAGCTTGTGTTAAGCCTGTCATCTCTCTCCTCTTTTGCCGCTTGGACTATTGGAATTCGCTCTTGGCTGGCCTCTCGCCTCCTCCCTTCAGGGCCTCCAACGTGTCCAGAACTGTGCTTCACGACTGGTCCTTAAGAAGAAGAAGTCGACTCACATTACTCCTCTGCTCCGATCTCTGCAATGGCTACCGCTCGGCTTCTTATGCACTAACTCTTCAGATCCCTCGTGTTCGCTGGCCAACAAGCATTCTCCTATGGGGCCCTTCCGCCTGGAATGCCTTCCCTCTACAGCTTCGCCAGAGCCCTTGCTTCAACACCTTCAGAAGCCGACTGAAGACGCACCTATTCAAGTAGCAGTAGTCATCTGCATATGTATACATTTTCGTCTTTTATTCGTTGTCTGTACTCTGTCTGTAACTATTGACGGCGTATAAGCTTAGAACTGTTCCCAACGGTATACAAGTATTAATATTTGGCTATTATTATTACTCTACCTATTATCACTGTTCTCTGTTGAGTGATTTTATCCGTTTTCAGTATATAGGCTATACATATTTGCAGTATAATATTTTTATGAATTTTGAAAAAAAATAATATAATTATTAATATTTGCGCATGGAACTGGAGAGCCGCATCTCGTCATCGAAAGAGCCGCATGCGGCTCGCGAGCCGCAGGTTGCCGACCCCTGGTCTAGACGGTTAGAGATAACTTGGGGTGCAGTGGCTGGCCTACAGGGGTCTGTTGTGCCTCACACAACATCTATCTGACACTCCACAGTGTGTTGCTGTCCTTGACTTTATTCCCGTTGATCATAGTAATGGACCTCTTCCTCGAGTTCTGCCAGTCCAGTCAGTCCATACAAGGAAGACAGTTCCTATATCTTACCTCAGGACACAGACATGTTCACGTGTACTATGGCTGTTGATTTTTGGTCCACTCCGGGTATGTTATATCCCCCGGTAACCCTCCATATCTCGGGGGCGTTCCCCTGTATGCCACCTGAGGGGGGGGCGCTCGATGGGAGAACCACAACGACTAACTCCGCACGATAACAATACATCCTACATGCAAGCAAAGTAGCCCGGCACGGTTCAGCCCGTTTCCGAATATTGCAGCATAGCGGTGTCAGCTCGCGATGGCGGGTACAGTTTCCAACTCAATTAATTGGTGGGACTAACACGACGATCGCTTGACTGGACTTGTCTAAAGTGGCTGTGAAAGGTCAATTGTTTTGCACCGAAAATTATATGGTGACTTAGCTACACTGAGTAGCACAAATCTGTTCTCCGAGCCCTTAAAGAGGGCTTTAAATTTTAGAGCGGTATTAATATTCGGGAGGCACGGTGGTCCAGCGGTAGCGCGTTCAACTGACGATCCGAAGGTTCTGGCTTTGAATCCTGGTGAAGGCTAGGATTGTTTTTCATGTGACTTGAGGTTGTCCTTGAGTCTACCCAGCTCTGATGGGTACCTGACATTAGTTTGGGGTAAAGTAAAGGCGGCTGGGGCATTGTGCTGGCCACACATCCCCTAGTATGCAGAGAGCACAGAAACTGGTGAATGCTGCTTAACCAGCCCTATGATCAGTTTGGTCCGAAAGGTACTATTACTTATTTATATTTCTGCTTACGATATTTTCTATCTGCTTGTTCTGATTTCTAGTTTTGCATCCCGCGGTTTTGCCATTTTTGCCCCCAATGTTTTTTTTTTCTTCTTTAAATTACGTTTTTATCTATGAATGTATTATTTCGTTTCAGTGGCCGACAATGACCTCGATGTTTGATAACCACGCATTTGAAAGGCCTGATAAGTACGAGGATATCATGTTGAATCAGGCTGACCCGAGGAGCTTTTACCACAGACCGTACGAGAACATGAAATATGGCAGCGATATGATGGTGAGAAAACCAACTATTCATAGACAGCCACGCGACAGCGCGTGAAAACTTTGCTTATCCCACACGATTTGTTCAACTGCTCTTCTGTTAGGTCCACAGTTGGACATAGAGACTTTTTCTACTTTTAGCAAATGTTTATTTTTCACTACTTAATGAAGTCTTCTATTTTTTTAAATATTTATTTATATTGTCCATGCCTTTGCACACGAGATATATGTCCATGTTATCATGTCCGTAGCCTTTGTTGGATTAATGTCCATAGTATGATCGTGAAAAAATGTCACTGGTATAAAAGATCAATGTCCATGGTTTAATTAAATAATGACCATATAACGTTCATGGTATAGTGTCCATGGTGTAACTTCCACATATATAATGTCCACGGTATAACAACTCAAATATAATGTCCACGATATATTATTTCCACGGTATAACATACTCAAGCATAAGTCTAAGACATAAGATAGTATACGTATAAGACAGTATATCGTCCGCGATATACAGTCCATGGTATTAATGCCTCAATCACAATCTCTAAGATCATCTTGGTAAATACCAGCTATAAAGACTATAGCACAACGTCTACGGTATAATGTATAGCTTGATGGTATATTTTAGTTTCCTGGTATAAGTCTCAAGAGACATAGGTTGCCTGGGTTTTGTCTACGTGGTCACCTTAATGAATCAATAAATCCTGACCTCCATATTGTCTCTTCATTCCCCAGACCGTCACTGACGAGACGGGCTCGAGCTATAAAAACGCGAGCGTGTGCCGAGTTCTCACTCTGGTGGCACTCATCTTCCTGCTGATTGCTGTTGTAGTAGCAGCCATTATATTGGCTGTTTTATGTAAGTATATAGATCTATTTATCATTTGATTTATCAATCAATCAATTAATCTATCTATATATTTATCAATTAATCTATATATCTGTCTATCTATCTATCTATCTATCTATCTATCAATTAATCGATCTTTCGTATCTATCTATCTATCTATCTATCTATCTATCTATCTATCTATCAATTAATCGATCTTTCGTATCTATCTATCTATCTATCTATCTATCTATCTATCTGTTTGCTTGTATATTAATCTGTCTGTCTATCTGTAAATTTGTATTGTGCCAATCTGTGTGTCTATATTGTTTTCTATATATCATCTATTAGCCAATCTATCTGAGTGTATATCGACCCATCTAGCTTGATTTAATTGATATAATAATTTTGAATAACTAATGAACATTTTAAATATTCTACACACAAATGTATATCTACTTCTCAATGTGTTTCTTAATATTATTTTAGTATCAAAGACAAAAGAGGACGCCATTGATCCAGGTAAAGTTGTATTAAATTTTTATAATTTACATCTTAACAATGCAGTATTTAGCAATGACTAGAGGCCGACCGAAACCAAGCTTTTTGTGTTTCGGCCGAAAAGAAAAACTATTCCGAAAGTTATAAATTGACTTGCTGCCGAAACCAAAAGTTAAACTAAACCTTCGGTCGAAACCGAACGATACATTTTCTACTGCACACAGATTAATTCGCAACAGTTTGACTAAATGTAAATTATTAATAAGCAGATTAATAGATGCAGCTCTAGCGTTGCAGTCTGAGTTTTGAAAGTTAAAATAGATATTCGGCTGATGACTGAATGTAAATAGCAGTTTAGGCACCGAAACCGAAACGGAATCTCGGTCGGTCTCTAGCAATGACGAATCCTTGAAAAGCCATAATGAGACTAACAGGCATTCCATTTTTATAGAAAAATTTCTTACATATTAACCCACAATAAGAAAAAGATAGACAAACATTTAGATAGATAGATAGATAGATAGATAGATAGATAGATAGATAGATAGATAGATAGATAGAGAGAGAGAGAGAGAGAAAGTAATGCGAAAGAGTGAGGAGAGAGAATGACAGAAATTTAGACAGCAAGAGAGAGAGAAAAATAGACACAGAAAGAAAGAAAGCGAGAGATAGAGAGGGGGGTGGAAGGAAGAGAGAAGAAAAGAGAGAGACAAAGAAAGTTGGAACGACAGAGAGAATGGTATAAAGGTAAAGACACAGAATGATAAAGATATTTTAGCTAGAGTAGTTAAGGACATGGCCTTAGTTGAGGGAAAGTAAAGGCGGCTGTGTACAGTGCTGGCCACACCTTCACCTAGTATGCCGTGGCAACAGAAACCGGTGAACGCTGCTTCACCGGCCCTAAGGAACAATTAGGCCCGTCGAATATTTTATGCCGGTACCAGAAGCCCCAGTATCAGTAAAGAATAAACTATGGTCTCCGTTGCTATATTATGTAGATATGCATGAGAAATATTTTTAAAAAAAATTGTTACAGATTTGCAAAGTATAACAATGAATATGAAATTGACCAATATGAGCTTTCAAGCGGATTACTCGAACATGTCCAGTCAAGCGTTCAAAGAACTTCAGGAAACAGTTTGTGCTCAGGTGATTATTTACTAGTAAACTCAATACGTATCTTCTATATACAAAATATATTGAGAAAGAGAGAGAGTGTGTAATATATTGAAACGTAATACTACTAATAGTAATATGAATGAATGTCAAAACATCTTTTAAGTACTCAACACGGGGCTTTATTCTGAATAAACGTTAACACGGAGCACACATCAAGTAGTAGACAAGGTCACAACAAACACACTGGGGAATTCTGGGCCAACAACACAGGGGAAAGCACTCTCACAGTTCACGCAAAGGAAACAACACAACAAATAGCCATAACGATTAAAACAGAGAGAAAGAGAGAGGGATAGTCTGCTATGCCGTGTTCTTGGTCCAAATTATTCCAAAATAATTTTCCCTGAAAAGGCATTCCAACTTACAATGGGTTCTCTGAACTTGTCACGAGAAAAAAAACTTATCATTACTTAAACTCTTTTCATAATTCAAAACTAGTATCAAATGATTGGGATCTATAAGCGTAGGACACAATCATCTTCTATTTTAGTACTTCTCACCATTTGTTTTTTCTCTTCTGTATCTATTAATAAAAGTTTTCATGTACGAGTACTCCTTACTTTACAATATCAATATCGCAACACTATTCCACAAAATGTGTTCGTTTTTATAAACATTAGCAAAGCAATTGAAATGAACGCAGTGATGCCGTTAAAATATATTGGTTTTTAAATGTAGGCAGTGCCAACACATACGAGGGGGCAGAGGGGGGCATATGCCTGGGGTCGGCACTTCCAGGGGGGGCGGCACATGTACTCTAAATATAGCAAATATAGCACTAAACAAGCATTTACATTATGCAAGGGGGCGGCGCTGAAACTTTTGCCCCGGGGGCGCCACATAAGCTTGTAAAGGCTCTTAATGTAGGTTACTTGTTGACAAATAACATGTTACATATAACTTTTACCCGCGTCAACTTTTAATCCGAAACGTTAAGCCCTTTATGTACAGTAATCCCATTGAACATATTTGATCCATAGGGCTGTTGAAATATCGTCTACAAGTTTATATGGCCACGAAATACTAAGGTAATTGTGTGGTCAGCACAATGTCCCCAGCGCAAGAATTGGGTAGACTCATGGACACCATATAGGCCGGGGGGGGGACACATGTTAGCTATCACAAGGATTCGAACCCGGGACCATCGGTACGCCAGCCCGGCGAGCTACCGCTGAGCATCGTGATGTAATAATATTCATTATTCTATAAAAATAAAAAATGTAGGAATATGAAAATAATCCCTTCCAATCTTCCTTCAACAGATACTAGCATCCCTTGGTGATCAGGCAGAAGGACAAGAATGTACCCTTGCAGGAGCTTGGTAAGTGTTTTGTTTGGTCTGTGATTAGAAGCGGACATCATACTATTAACCTAAACGATGGAAAAAAGGGCGGGGGTGGGGGGTTAGTCTATGTTAATCAGCATTAGACTAGGGGTAACATAATTTACAATAGCATTCCGTTTTAGCCAGGGTCAGTTAAAGTGTAAGAGTATCATGCTACCATGCACCCTCGTCCCAGGAAGGAGACAGTGTATGTGTGCATGTGTATGTGTGCATGTGTCTGTGTGTTTGTGGTGATGCGTGGATGGTCTGAATAGAGAGATGGGGACATAAGGCAGTTAGACGGAGTGTGGGCCTTGTAGTACATTAATACTGTAGTTGAGTTTTATAGAGTTAGGGATTGAATAGGGAGATAAAGAATAAATATATAATTTATATCCTGGTGTCTGTTACTTTGTGAGATTGTTCATTATATAAAGGACTGGAGCAACTAAATAATATACGATGCACTTTAATAAATTAGTTTAGCTTCAACGTACAATATTCAATCGATTAATACTAAAGAATTGTCTTCGTAACAGTCTACAATAGTCTACATGAATTTTTTGTTTAGACATGCAAATGTTCATGCAAGAACTTTTAAGAGCACACGAAGATGTTGAAACGGGGTCTAATAGACCTCACACCCCCACCCCACCCCCAACAATGAATCAGCATTCCCAGCTAAAGTCTTCTGCCAGACAGAGACAAGAAGAGTCCAGGCCCTTTTTCTTATCCACCGTACCGCCAAATTTCATGGCTGGCTGGGCCGAAGTCTTTTTTTCAGGTTCTTGTTATCTCATGACATGTCCAGTGTGATTGAAAAGGTCATTAATTCACACAGGCCACTGGTAGTATTAATACAAATTTTCAGCATCCAACTTCCCTATACACGCTGAAACTGTGTGTGGTGGGTTTAACAAACAGCCTTTCACTCAGTGATTCGATAAACAGTTTGATTCCTTTGCTTTGGTGGCAAAAACCCAACAAGCATTTATTCTCATAAAGCAAGACAGATATCCAAGACGGGGTGACCTGCAAAAACACAATCAATATTAGATATCTATATTAAAAACATGAAAACAATAGTTTCACTATTTGTCAATGATAAAAAAATAGCGACATCTGAAATCTGGTATAGAAAAATAATATAGAAAAATATGTAGGCCTAGTGTGTTACCAAACGAAGATTGGTTGACCCGATAACAAAGGCAATTAAAAGTATAACAATAGCATTAACTTAATCTAAAAGTAAAAACATAATCTGAACTAGGAATGATAAAAGTAGAAACCGATCTGTAAAAGCATCTCAGTTTAATTACACTAATTATGTAGAGTAGAAGCATGGAATAAGTAGATGAAAAGAAAATATGAATGAAAGCAATATTTACATAAAAACAACATACCAAACAGAATAAGGTTAAAAACAAACTTAAAAACAACAAAGGTCGGGCATTAGGTACGACGAAAGCGTTGGGGTCTTGTAGTGTGAAATCAAATGAGCTCAGAATGAGCTGACTTGTACAATGCGCCTTTCTATTTTTACGGTCTTGCCAACCTCGTGCTGCCAAACTAACTCATTTAAAGACGGGCACTATATTACATGTGTACAGGGTATACAACAATAATTACACACAGTCGCTGGTACAAAAAAACAAGTAGCTCTTCCATATAAATTCACAAAAAGAAGGAATGAATGTAAAATCTGAGAGCAGACTCAGGTAATTTATAAGCTACAACCGTAATAACACACATTTTCTTCCAAAAACATAATAATAAAGCTTGAATTCTTGAAGATCTGAATTCTTTACAATCTTTTTATTTTTTTAAAGTAATATTTTTAATAAGTAGATATAAAAATAAAAAAGTTAAAAAATAAAGTTATAAGTGCATAATCGAACCCAGATCACTCTCATGGCACTCGGATACGCTAACCACTCACTAGGGAGGACACATGCTGGAAGTGACATCGCAAAAGTAAAATATGGGAAATAAGGTCACGTGTCAATGGATTAACCAATGGGGATCGGATACCACACACACAGTCTACTTTATATAATATATACATTACCTATATATATATATATATTGTTATGGTCCTGTTTATGATGACTATTATTACGACTCGTTAAATCGGATTCAATGAATATAGTTGTATCTTTATTAGAAGTCTCTAGATTCTGCTAATCTGTAGCCCAAGCTAGGGGTTCCTTGACTGACAGGTCTATGCAGCAATGTAGTTATATTCGTGATAATTATCTTCAACACCTTTCTCAACAACGATAGATCAAATAACTCCAGTTGTTGAATAAACAATTTTATTTAAATTGTAGACTCAATATAAACGATCAATAAATTTCATCAACTGATGGCAACATAAGTTTCAATACAATGGCATATAATATACAAATGAATATAGCGACTTCACTCGACAAACTTCCGAACTGAACTAACTTTAAGGAGGTCGGGACTTTACAAAGAAAACTATCATCGAAGATTCTACAGGGTCTTAATACGCATTTTAACCTCTTTCTCTATAATTACTACGATCCAGAATTATCCTCCAATTTCCACGGGGTTGGACGAATTATTTTATTTAAACTGCCCTCAGGGCACAAAGGTCAAACCTTGGTCGCCTTGGACTCTGATACGCACTTGTTAAGAGGTCAATGCCTTACTACGTCATTCATTTATGACCGATATTCGTAACACGACCACCCTTAAAAAGTTTTATAATTATTTCTTTTACATTTTAACAATACAAAAAAAATGTTAATTTTAAGGAATAATTATAAAAGAAAATATTCCGGGGAAAAATAATACAGTTCAATTGGCTATCCCAATATTTCAATCGAACTGATAACAATAACCTATAATATGTGCAATATAAGTTAATCTTATCAAATGGCTGAACTACAGTCATTCAATCATTCAATTGTAATTCAAAACAATGGACAATTAAATTATGTCTATCCAAATCTCGTTCACAAGAAAAATACTTAATCATTCTTAATAGATATAATATAATACAAGTTAATAATTTCTATTACATGAACATTCCACTGTAATAAAAACTCTCTCGTCCATTTAATTATAAACTAAGCTTTTACATTTGTAATCAAACAACAAAAGAAAAAATCACTTAATGTCTATTCAGACACGACTTTTTTTTTTTCATAAGGAAAAAAACGCTTTATTGAAGAACACTAGGCTTGACCTAATTACTTTACAACAAAAAAGATTATTGCTCGTGTAGACAGTATTTTTTTTTCAAGCCTGTAGGCTTTAGACAACACTGTCTGTGTCGAAACAAAAGATTTCTAGGTCAGTATTCTTTTTTCTTTCTCTCTCTATTCCTTCCGATCACTCTCTCATTCCCTAAATGTTTACATCGCTATTCAAATTTTTACCTCATAACAGCCTAGGTCAAAAATTGCTACGCGATTAAAAAAAGTTATCGTACTAAATGAGCATTATTTAACCACTATTATCTCAAAATTAAATCCATTTATGTTATTTTAAGAACATTAAACATAGTCTGTTCCAGAATTAAAATAGTTTATAGACAATTTCATTAAAAATATTTCAATCTTTCATTTTACCATGACCTTTCGACGTCATTATTTTCTTTTTTAAAAGAGTTCACAGCAGTTTTAAATTGAAACATTCAGACAATCATGGATTTACTTAAAACAAATTGGTTAATTTACTTAATTAACTATCAATTAAAGCAAGTTATCATCTTCATACAATCTTATTACTAAACAGTAAGTACTTTTGTCCTTTAGATTACATTAAAGACATTTCAAATACAATATTATTGACGTAGAAAAGATTAAAGCATAGGCTACTATTAATTTTCAGACAGAAATCAATTTAACAATTTTTACAAAACAATTGCTGGTCTGACTGGTGTGGTAAAACATTCCATTTCCAATCTTTTCAGTGGGGTACATTGCTCTTTTCCATTTTCCATAAAGGTTTTATTCATTATTCATAGATTCTAGGTTCTCCTGTTCCTCACAGTGTTCAGGTCTACCCAGTCTTTTGCTTGTCAATACAATTCATTCAATCTATTTTAACTAATACAGAAAAAATATAGATTAGTTTTACAATTTTGACATGAAATCCTTAATTAATCATACATTAGTTGAACATTGGTATGTCAACATTGTAAATTCTCAACCATGAAATTCTCAACCATTCTGGTTTACAGTGTCAAGTCAGTGGCACATATCCTAAATTTATACAAAACAAGGATAAGTTTTATTAGTTTCTACTTTTGATCTGCTTTTCATGTAACAGTATCCTAAAAGTGAAAAATCATATATAATACATTTCTTGGAATTCTTGTTAGACATAGTTCTGCCTTGCTGCAACTATTTTTACCCTACATTATCATACATTCAATGATAATATAATAAATGAATAAATTCACATAGAAGAAATTTGCATCCTGACTCAGTGCAATATTTCAACAACAGTACATGATAAAATAAATTTCCATAGTACAATCATAAAACATTTCTCAATACTTTAGTGATAGAAAAATTCTCTTTTTTCAAAACCATTTACATCTTTTTCAATCAAATTATCCTCTCTGCCAAATGTTTCAATTATCATTTCCAGAGATTCTCAAACACATCTTATAATCAGTCCACATTTATAATGTCCTCTGATTTAGAAACCAATTCGCGGATAAAACTGATCTTTTTCTCCAATAGCAATTATTTTAAATGCTCAACCTAACAAGTTTCTTTAGAAATATCACACTATAATGATATTTACTCTAACAATACTTTTACTCAGTCCTTTTTCATCACAAGTAAGGGATTTATTTTTAAAATAGTAAGTTTGGTAACTAACTATCAGTGAATTTGTCATTCAATTCATCCTGTACTCCAGGCATGAATTTTACAAATAAGAGTAACAATGTTAACAACATCAAGCTTTTTCCAATTGTTTTCAGAAGGTAAGGCTTTATCATTTTCAAATGATATAATATTTTTGCCTTTCTTTCATCACACAACAATGGCATCTGCATGTGAGCAGTGTACATTTTTTTTTCTAACAAAAACAGTTATGTCAGACAAAAAATTTATGTACTTATCTAGGTACTTGCTCAGCCCAAGGAGATCCAATTCGGTCTGCCATTCCTCTGGAAGTAGTTTGAGTGGTCCTCGGACAGTGGGTCCAAAGATTGGTCCATAGGCTCTTCGACTTTCCGGATGGGATTCAGTTGACATCTCCTGCTCCAGGCATAAGTTCTTTAGGACTGGATTGAAGAGTTCCGGGGCGAAGTTGGTCCTTCGATCTGTCGGTATGGATTGTGGTAACCCATAGCTTTTGGTAGTTTCGGTCCAGCTCTCAGCACTCGTTTCTTCAGTGATGCTCCTCAAATCTTCATCTGTACCGGCAACTGCAGGTTTGCATTGTTGTTTGTTTATGCTGTGGTCTATATGTTCATAGACATCATTAGTAGGACTTTCTTTCTCGTCGACAGCTTTCTCATGCAACTGTAGCAACTCTGGGTCTACTTTCTGCTCAGCAATCAATTCATTTGGTGATGACTTCTTTGATTGTTCATTTCCTTTCGGACAATCTTCAGTCTTGGAGAAAATAGTAGTATCAAGTTCCACTTCTTCTTCCTCTTTCTTCTCTCGTGGGAGAATTTCTTCTTTCTTTTTCTTTTCTTGTGAGAGAATTTCTTCTTTCTTTTTCTGTGGTGTCATACCATTTATGACATCACCTACAGGATAAAGTTCTTTTTCTTTTCCTGTCTCCACAATAGGACTAGGGTCTGGATTTTCCTTCACAATCAGTTCAGGTCTCACCCTCCCTTTCGCCAAATCATTTGCTAGGATAACGGATATGCCCTCAACAGGAAGTTTTGATATTACTCCAACTGTCACATATCCTGTCACCAAGCCAGATGAGAGGTATATCCTATGTAGAGGTATTACTTCTTTCCATTCAAAACCTCTCAATAGGACAGTCTGTCCTGTCAATGTATTATCATTCAATGGTAATACATCTTTAAGCAGCAGTGTTAATGATGCTCCTGTGTCTCGTAATATGTTTACGGACTTCAGTGGTCCTTCCTTTTGTAAGGCCACACAACCTTCACTAATGAACAGTTGAAAACTGCACAGGGTCTCTGTGTCAATTTTATTCTTCCCTTGACCATGACTTTCGGGTGTTGTTTCGTCTTTCGATGACTTCAGACTCTTGTTCGAGTCAAAAATACTTTGGTCTACTTTCTCGTCTCTGTGGACTTGGACAATTAATCCAATAGTAGCCATTCTGTATTTATAATCAGGATATCCATCCTTATTTTCTTCAGTTGTAGATTTCTCTACCTTCTGACTTTTGCTCTCAGGCAAATCCACCCTCAGTGTTTCTGGTTTAGAAGAATCTTTCTTCGAATTCAGTTCGTTTGTATTTTCGCTTTCTTGTACATTTTGTATTGGTGCATGTCTGACGCACATTACCACTTTATTAGGTCCTTTTTCTTTCCTTATACTCCAACAGTCTTCGATGCTATGTCCTGTTCTTTTACAAAAAGTACATTGGACGTTTTTGTTGACAGGTTTCTTATTCACATCATTTTGTTTCACAAAATGCTCTTTTTCACGATGTTTTTGTGGTGTGTTTTCTGCTTGCCGTTGTGCCCTATTAAAATTCTTTTCACCAGCTGTCCTATGACACAGTGTATATTGTTCCGCTAAATCAGCAGCAGTGATGTCACGCTCGGATAAATACATTCTTACATCCGGCCTCACTTTGTTAATAAAATCTTCTAAGAGAATGATATCTTTCATTTCTTTTAATGTGGAGATATTTCTAGATTTTATCCACTGATCCATTAACTTTTCTTCTGCTCGAAGGAAGTCTAAGTGTGTTTGGTAAGGGGACATTGTGTACTGACGGAACCTTTTCCGATAACTTTCCGGTATCTGGTTATAGGCTTTAAGTACAGTGTCTTTAATGACTTCATAATCATTTAAATGCTCCTCTTTTAACAATAGAACACAATCTCTTGCCCTTCCCTGAGTAAAAGCTGTTCTCACTAATATTCCCCATTTATCTTCTGGGAACTTAAAATCTCTGCAAGAAATTTCAAAGGTCTGGAAGAAATTAGCTATTTCAATTTCTTTATCAATGTAGGTAGGGACTAGCTTTTTCCATCTGGCCATCTCTACATCATTATGAGATTCTTTTTTAGTAGCTCCTATCTTCGCTAGTTCTATTCTTTCCTGACTTTCTCTTTGACTTTTCTTATCTTCCATTTCACGATCAAGACGTTTTTCTTCTATCTCACGATCAAGACGTTTTTCTTCAATCTCCATCCGTTTCATTTCTAGTTGAAATCGGAACTGTTCAGACATCTGACCTTCAACTTGATATCCCTCCGCGCTTGATTCTACTTTCATTTTTCCACTCGCAATCAACACATCTTTTATCTGCTGTGTCAACACAGTCCTCGATGGTGTAGTCTCAGTAACTTCTATCTTCAAGATCTCAGCGATCTCTTTTAACTTCTTTATTGATAAAGTTTTCAAAACTTCTTCTTCTGGATTTTCAATAAATTCCATTCTTTAGTTAAAATTTTTTTTAAAGTAGTAAATTTCCAACTTACGTTTTTCCAATCGGAAGAATGAATTCAGCGTTATTAGGCTTGCTCAGTAGGTCACGGCTTTACACACACAACACAACACAACTTGAATATATGCTTCACTATACAACTGTATCGGACGCAGCCCTCAAATTGTTATGGTCCTCTTTATGATGACTATTATTACGACTCGTTAAATCGGATTCAATGAATATAGTTGTATCTTTATTAGAAGTCTCTAGATTCTGCTAATCTGTAGCCCAAGCTAGGGGTTCCTTGACTGACAGGTCTATGCAGCAATGTAGTTATATTCGTGATAATTATCTTCAACACCTTTCTCAACAACGATAGATCAAATAACTCCAGTTGTTGAATAAACAATTTTATTTAAATTGTAGACTCAATATAAACGATCAATAAATTTCATCAACTGATGGCAACATAAGTTTCAATACAATGGCATATAATATACAAATGAATATAGCGACTTCACTCTACAAACTTCCGAACTGAACTAACTTTAAGGAGGTCGGGACTTTACAAAGAAAACTATCATCGAAGATTCTACAGGGTCTTAATACGCATTTTAACCTCTTTCTCTATAATTACTACGATCCAGAATTATCCTCCAATTTCCACGGGGTTGGACGAATTATTTTATTTAAACTGCCCTCAGGGCACAAAGGTCAAACCTTGGTCGCCTTGGACTCTGATACGCACTTGTTAAGAGGTCAATGCCTTACTACGTCATTCATTTATGACCGATATTCGTAACAATATATATATATATATATATATATATATATATATATATATATATATATATACAGAGAGAGAGAAATGAGAGGGAGAGAGAGAGAGAGAAAGAGAGAGAGAGAGATGAAATGTATGTAGTCAAGTGTAAAATTACGAGTTCTCTTGACATAATTATCATTTAAAATTCTTAAATTTCACACCATTATCTATTATTAAATATAGAATGACTAAACTGTTATAATAATACATTGTCCTTTTTTTTTCTAATTCTATCTTCGAACAGGAATGGGAGTGTCTATGTCATATTCAGACTCAGTCTGCCCAGAAAGTCTGCTGCAGAACTTGCACTATTGAACAGGAGAACTAAAGAAATTATATTGCAAAATATAGTCGTAGGAAAAGTTGGAAATCTAGAGGTTGACAAAATGTTCGGTTGTGAGCTGGCTAAAATTAAGGATTACTATAGTTGTCCGATGTCCTCATCGGTTGCAGGCACGTCCACGACGGCAACTAGCCAAATCTCAACAACATCTGTGCAAGGGAGCACACAAGCCACAATTACATATTCATCTTCCGGCACCACTAGCGCGTCAAAAACTATCACTGAGGCTGGTACTTTATCCAGTACGTTCACCTACATAGTAACGCCGACATTATCTGTTAGTTCAACAGCAACTGCATCAATAGCTGATAGTTTATCAAGTGCCATCGAGTCAACAGCAACTGCATCAATAGCTGATAGTTTATCAAGTGCCATCGAGTCAACAGCAACTGCATCAATAGCTGATAGTTTATCAAGTGCCATCAGTTCAACAGCAACTGCATCAATAGCTAATAGTTTATCAAGTGCCATCAGTTCAACAGCAACAATAGCTGGCAGTTCATCAAGTGCCATCAGTTCAAAGGCAACAATAGCTGATAGTTCATCAAGTACCATCAGTTCAACAGAAACAATTGCTGGTATTTCATCAAGTACCATCAGTTCAACAGCAACAATAGCTGGTATTTCATCAAGTACCATCAGTTCAACAGCAACAATAGCTGGTATTTCATCAAGTACCATCAGTTCAACAGCAACAATAGCTGATAGTTCATCAAGTAGCATCAGTTCAACAGCAACAATAGCTGGTATTTCATCAAGTACTATCAGTTCAACAGCAACAATAGCTAGTATTTCATCAAGTACCACCAGTTCAACAGCAACAATAGCTGGTATTTCATCAAGTACCATCAGTTCAACAGCAACAATAGCTGATAGTTCATCAAGTGCCATCAGTTCAACAGTAACAATAGCTGGTAGTTCATCGAACGCCATCATTTCAACAGCAACTGCATCAATTGCTGATAGTGTATCAACAACCATCAGTTCAACATCAGCTGCATCAATAGCTGATAGTGAATCAAGTGCCATCAGTTATACAGCAACAATAGCAATAACCAAAACACTAGCCGGGCCTTCAACAATAACTACAACATTATCTGTTAGTTCATCCATAGTTGCCAGTTCATCCACAACCCAAAATCTATCCGGACCTTCATCAGTAACTACAACATTACCTGTTAGTTCATCCATAGCTACCAGTCCAACAATAATCCAAACACTAGCCGGACCTTCATCAGTAACTACAACATTACCTGTTAGTTCATCCATAGCTGCCAGTCAAACAATAACTCAAACACTAGCTGGAACTTCAACAGTAACTTCAACATTACCTTTTAGTTCATCCATAGCTGCCAGTCCAACAATAACCCAAACACTATTTGGAGCTTCAACAGTAACTACAACATTACCTGTTAGTTCATCCATAGCTGCCAGTCCATCCATAACCCAAACACTAGTAGGACCTTCAACCGTAACTACAATATTACCTGTTAGTTCATCTATAGCAGTCAGTCCAACAATAACTCAAACACTAGCCGGACTTTCAACAGTAACTACAACATTATCTGTTAGTTCATCCATAGCTGCCAGTCCATCCATAACTCAAACACTAGCTATACCTTCAACAGTAACTACAACATTACCTGTTAGTTCATCCATAGCTGCCAGTCCATCCATAACCCAAACACTAGCTATACCTTCAACAGTAACTACAACATTACCTGTTAGTTCATCCATAGCTGCCAGTCCATCCATAACTCAAACACTAGCTATACCTTCAACAGTAACTACAACATTACCTGTTAGTTCATCCATAGCTGCCAGTCCATCCATAACCCAAACACTAGCCGGGCCTTCAACAGTAACTACAACATTACCTGTTAGTTCATCCATAGCTGCCAGTCCAACAATCAGTCAAACACTAGCCGGACCTTCAACAGTAACTACAACATTATCAAATAGTTCATCCATAGCTGTCAGTACACCCATAACCCAAACACTAGCCGGACCTTCAACAGTAACTCCAACATTACCTGTTAGTTCATTCATGGCAGTCAGTCCAACAATAACTCAAACAGTAGCCGTACTTTCAACAGTAACTACAACATTATCTGTTAGTTCATCCATAGCTGCCAGTCCAACAATAACTCAAACACTAGCCAGTCCTTCAACAGTAACTACAACATTATCTGATAGTTCATCCATAGCTGCCAGTCCAACAATAACTCAAACACTAGCCGGACCTTCAACAGTAACTACAACATTACCTGTTATTACATCCATAGCTGCCAGTCCATTAAAAACTCAAACACTAGCCGGACCTTCAACAGTAACTACAACATTATCTGTTAGTTCATCCATAGCTGCCAGTTCAACAATAACCCAAACACTAGTCGGACCTTCAACAGTAATTACAACATTACCTGTTAATTCATCCATAGCTGCCAATCCAACAATAACGCAGACACTAGCCGGGCCTTCAACAGTAACTACAACATTATCAGATAGTTCATCCATAGCTGCCAGTCCATCCATAACCCAAACACTAGACGGGCCTTCAACAGGAACTACAACATTACCTGTTAGTTCATCCATAGCTGCCAGTCCAACAATCACTCAAACACTAGCCGGACCTTCAACAGTAACTACAACATTATCAGATAGTTCATCCATAGCTGCCAGTCCACCCATAACCCAAACACTAGCCGGACCTTCAACAGTAACTCCAACATTACCTGTTAGTTCATTCATGGCAGTCAGTCCAACAATAACTCAAACAGTAGCCGTACCTTCAACAGTAACTACAACATTACCTGTTAGTTCATCCATAGCTGCCAGTCCAACAATAACTCAAACTCTAGCCAGGCCTTCAACAGTAACTACAACATTATCAGATAGTTCATCCATAGCTGCCAGTCCATCCATAACCCAAACACTAGCCGGACCTTCAACGGAAACTACAACATTACCTCTTAGTTCATCCATAGCTGCCAGTCCATCCATAACCCAAACACTAGCCGGACCTTCAATAGTAACTACAACATTATCTGATAGTTCATCCATAGCTGCCAGTCCATCCATAACTCAAACACTAGCCGGGCCTTCAACAGTAACTACAACATTATCAGATAGTTTATCCATTTCTGCCAGTCCATCCATAACCCAAACACTAGCCGGGCCTTCAACAGTAACTACAACATTACCTGTTAGTTCATCCATAGTATCCAGTCCATCCATAAGCATAACACTAGCCGGACCTTCAACAGTAACTACAACATTATCTGATAGTTCGTTCATAGCTGCCAGTCCATCCATAACCCAAACACTAGCCGGACCTTCAACAGTAACTACAACATTACCTGTTAGTTCATCCATAGCGGTCAGTCCAACAATAACTCAAACACCAGCCGGACCTTCAACAGTAATTACAACATTACCTGTTAGTTCATCCATAGCTGCCAGTCCAACAATAACTCAAACTCTAGCCGGGCCTTCAACAGTAACTACAACATTATCAGATAGTTCATCCATAGCTGCCAGTCCATCCATAACCCAAACACTAGCCGGACCTTCAACAGTAACTATAACATTACCTGTTAGTTCATCCATAGCTGTCAGTCCATCCATAACCCAAACACTAGCCGGACCTTCAACAGTAACTACAACATTACCTGTTAGTTCATCCATAGCTGCCAGTCCATCCATAACCCAAACACTAGCCGGACCTTCAACGGAAACTACAACATTACCTCTTAGTTCATCCATAGCTGCCAGTCCATCCATAACCCAAACACTAGCCGGTCCTTCAACAGTAACTACAACATTATCTGTTAGTTCATTCATAGCTGCCAGTCCAACAATAACTCAAACACTAGTAGGGCCTTCAACAGTAACTACAACATTATCTGATAGTTCATCCATAGTATCCAGTCCATCCATAAGCATAACACTAGCCGGACCTTCAACAGTAACTATAACATTACCTGTTAGTTCATCCATAGCTGCCAGTCCATCCATAACCCAAACACTAGCCGGACCTTCAACAGTAACTACAACATTACCTGTTAGTTCATCCATAGCTGTCAGTCCATCCATAACCCAAACACTAGCCGGACTTTCAACAGTAACTACAACATTACCTGTTAGTTCATCCATAGCTGCCAGTCCATCCATAACCCAAACACTAGCCGGACCTTCAACGGAAACTACAACATTACCTCTTAGTTCATCCATAGCTGCCAGTCCATCCATAACCCAAACACTAGCAGGACCTTCAACAGTAACTACAACATTATCTGTTAGTTCATCCATAGCTGCCAGTCTAACAAAAACTCAAACACTAGCCGGTCCTTCAACAGTAACTACAACATTATCAGATAGTTCATCCATACTTGCCAGTCCATCCATAACCCAAACACTAGCCGGGCCTTCAACAGTAACTACAACATTACCTGTTAGTTCATCCATAGTATCCAGTCCATCCATAAGCATAACACTAGCCGGACCTTCAACAGTAACTACAACATTATCTGTTAGTTCATTCATAGCTGCCAGTCCAACAATAACTCAAACACTAGTAGGGCCTTCAACAGTAACTACAACATTATCTGATAGTTCATTCATAGCTGCCAGTCCATCCATAACCCAAACACTAGCCGGACCTTCAACAGTAACTACAACATTACCTGTTAGTTCATCCATAGCGGTCAGTCCATTAATAACTCAAACACCAGCCGGACCTTCAACAGTAATTACAACATTACCTGTTAGTTCATCCATAGCTGCCAGTCCAACAATAACTCAAACTCTAGCCGGGCCTTCAACAGTAACTACAACATTATCAGATAGTTCATCCATAGCTGCCAGTCCATCCATAACCCAAACACTAGCCGGACCTTCAACAGTAACTACAACATTACCTGTTAGTTCATCCATAGCTGCCAGTCCATTCATAACCCAAACACTAGCCGTGCCTTCAACGGAAACTACAACATTATCTGTTAGTTCATCCATAGCTGCCAGTCCAACAATAACTCAAACACTAGCCGGGCCTTCATCAGTAACTACAACATTATTATATAGTTCATCCATAGCTGCCAGTCCATCTATAACCCAAACTCTAGCCGGACCTTCAACAGTAACTACAACATTATCTGTTAGTTCATTCATAGCTGCCAGTCCAACAATCACTCAAACACTAGCCGGACCTTCAACAGTAACTACAACATTATCTGATAGTTCATTCATAGCTGCCAGTCCATCCATAACCCAAACACTAGCCGGACCTTCAACAGTAACTACAACATTACCTGTTAGTTCATCCATAGCGGTCAGTCCAACAATAACTCAAACACCAGCCGGACCTTATACAGTAATTACAACATTACCTGTTAGTTCATCCATAGCTGCCAGTCCAACAATAACTGAAACTCTAGCCGGGCTTTCAACAGTAACTACAACATTATCAGATAGTTCATCCATAGCTGCCAGTCCATCCATAACCCAAACACTAGCCGGGCCTTCAACAGTAACTACAACATTACCTGTTAGTTCATCCATAGCTGCCAGTCCATCCATAACCCAAACACTAGCCGGGCCTTCATCAGTAACTACAACATTATTCTATAGTTCATCCATAGCTGCCAGTCCATCTATAACCCAAACTCTAGCCGGACCTTCAACAGTAACTACAACATTATCTGTTAGTTCATCCATAGCTGCCAGTCCATCCATAACACAAACACTAGCCGGACCTTCAACAGTAACTACAACATTACCTGTCAGTTCATCCATAGCTGACAGTCCAACAATAACTCAAACACTAGCCGGACCTTCAATATTAACTACAACATTATCAGATAGTTCATCCATAGCTGCCAGTCCATCCATAACCCAAACTCCAGCCGGACCTTCAACAGTAACTACATCATTATCTGATAGTTCATTTATAGCTTCCAGTCCATCCATAACCCAAACACTAGCCGGACCTTCAATAGTAACTACAACATTATCTGTTAGTTCATCCATAGCTGCCAGTCCATCCATAACACAAACACTAGCCGGACCTTCAACAGTAACTACAACATTACCTGTCAGTTCATCCATAGCTGACAGTCCAACAATAACTCAAACACTAGCCGGACCTTCAATATTAACTACAACATTATCAGATAATTCATCCATAGCTGCCAGTCCATCCATAACCCAAACTCCAGCCGGACCTTCAACAGTAACTACATCATTATCTGATAGTTTATTCATAGCTGCCAGTCCAACAATAATTCAATCACTAGGAGGGCCTTCAACAGTAACTACAACATTATCTGATAGTTCATTTATAGCTTCCAGTCCATCCATAACCCAAACACTAGCCGGACCTTCAATAGTAACTACAACATTACCTGTTAGTTCATCCATATCTGCCAGTCCAACAATAACTCAAACACTAGCCGGTCCTTCAACAGTAACTACAACATTACCTGTTAGTTCATCCATAGTTGCTAGTCCATCCATAACTCAAACACTAGCCGGGCCTTCAACAGTAACTACAACATTACCTGTTAGTTCATCCTTAGCTGCCAGTCCAACAATAACCCAATCTCTAGCCGGGCCTTCAACAGTAACTACAACATTATCCGATAGTTCATCCATTGCTGCCAGTCCATCCATAACCCAAACACTAGCCGGACCTTCAACAGTAATTACAACATTACCTATTAGTTCATCCATAGCTTCCAGTCCAACAATAACTCAAACACTAGCCGGGCCTTCAACAGTAACTACAACATTATCAGATAGTTCATCCATAGCTGCCAGTCCATCCATAACCCAAACACTAGCTGGGCCTTCAACAGTTATTTCAACATTACCTGTTAGTTCATCCATAGCTACCAGTCCATCCATAACCCAAACACTAGCCGGACCTTCAACAGTAACTACAACATTACCTGTTAGTTCATCCATAGCTGCTATTCCATCTATAACCCAAACACTAGCCGGACCTTTAACAGTAACTACAACATTATCTGATAGTTCCTCAATAGCTGCCAGTCCAACAATAACTCAGACACTTGCCTGGCCTTCAACGGTAACTACAACTTTCCCTGTTAGTTCATCCATTACTGCAAGTCTATCAATAACTCAAACACTAGCCGGGCCTTCAACATTAACTACATCATTATCAGATAGTTCATTCATCATAGCTGCTAGTCCAACAATAACCCAAACACTACCAGGGACTTCAACAGTAACTACACCATTATCTGATAGTTCATTCATAGCTGCTAGTCCAACAATAACCCAAACACTAGCCGGGTCTTCAACGGTAACTAAAACATAATCTTATAGTTCACCAATTATTGTAAGTCCAAAAATAACTCAAACGCTTGCCGGGACTTCAACAGTAACTTCAATATTATATCATCCTTCATCCATTACTGTCAGTCCAACAATAATCCAGACACTAGCCGGGCCTTCATCAGTAACTACAACATTATCTGATTTTTATCCTTTACTGTCAGTCCAACAATACCTCGATCACTAGCCGAATCGTCAACAATAACTACAACATTACATGTCATCCCTACATATCTGTACACCAAAAACTCAAACATTAGCGGGAGTCTAATAATAACAACAATCAACATTCAGTAGTCAAACAATAAACTAAACATTACCTGGTTTTTGAACATTAACTACAACATTATCTGATAGTTCAACATTTTCAAATAGTTTGAAATATTTTTCATTTTCATTACTAGGAATAAATCTAACTAGAACATCGACAATAGTCGATACATTCTCAAATACGATGGTTTTGAGTTCAACCCCAACATTAGCCGCTTTCTCAACCGTAACTACAACATTAATCGATACTTCAACAGTAACTTCAACATTATCCGCTATATCATTATTGAGTTATAACAAAATCTGCTTTGGATTTAACTCTTGACGCTTCTTTAATTGTGCTCTAAACATTTCCCTCTTTTTAAAAGGTAAATCCAACATTAGCTGATTCAACAATACCCCTAACATTTCCCTCTTTCTAAACAATAACTCCAACATTAGCTGATTCAACAATACCCCTAACATTTCCCTCTTTCTAAACAATAACTCCAACATTAGTTTATTCCACAATACCCCTAAGATTTCCCTCTTTCTAAACAATAAGTCCAAAATAGCTGATTCAACAATACCCCTAGCATTTCCCTCGTTCTAAACAAAAAGTCCAACATTAGCTGGTTCAACAATACCCCTAAGATTTCCTTCTTTCTAAACGGTAAATCCAACATTAGCTGATTCAACAATACCTCTAGCATTTCCCTATTTCTAAACGTTGAATTTAACATTAGCCCATACATACATTTATATCAAATTTCATAAATACTCCAATTATTTTCTAAAAAGACGTTTTATCTTAATATGGTTTTAAAGCCAAACAAAATGACAGTTGTTAAATTTATGTTGTTTTTTTTTTGTTTTTGGCGTGTGTTTTTTTTTCTGAAACAGTTTTATTTCAGAAATCTTTCTGTGAAATATTTCGGAAGTATATTTTCTTAGGCCTTTGTCTGATAGGCTTTATAAGACATCTAGCTAACCGAGACTGGTATCAGAATCAACTTTAAGAGCCTAAGACTGTTTCAGGACGACAGCTTGATGAGATAAACTCTGATAGGCATCTTTCTGAGACAGTTATTGGAGACAGCTTTGCGAGACTGAAATCGAAGGTAGCTTCAAGAGACATTCTTTTGAGACGTGTTACAAAGACATTATTGAAGGCAACTTTGTGAACAGTTTCCAAGAGAGCATTTTGAGACAGCTTGCTAAGACCGAATTCCCCCAACAGCTTCAAGAGACGGTCAATTTAGACTTTTTTCACAGGCATCTTTCTTAGACAGATATATCGGGCTAAATTCTGAGACAGATTTCCTAAACGGCTTGCTGATAATGACTTTCTGAGACAGCTTTGATCAGACAATATTTTCCAAAGACAGACTTGTTAGACAGCTGACCGAGACAAACTATTTCTGGGACAGCTCAACGTTGCACCGAAGAGCAAAGGGCCCAGACAGACAATGTGTACATAGCGTGATATCACTAGTAGCAATGTGTACATAGCGTGATATCACTAGTAGCAATTGTATCCAATCATGTTCAATCTTTTAGCTGGCTGGACCAGATGTTGTGATTAGTGGTTTGCAATTACTAAGTGACATTATCTTTGTTTGTATATATATATTGGACATATTATGTTTTTTAATAGTAAGTGTTTACGAAAAATTTCCATGCATAATTTCTATATTTACCAAAAATTAAATTTATGTATGTGTTGATTATATCACTATAGTGCCTAATATTTATCATCCCTGTTTTTGTCTGGTGTAAATGTATTTGTACTTATTGTTTTTAATAAACTCCTGTAAATATCTTTTGAAAGCAAGAGCAAAATTTAAAGACACATATTATACATACCGGTAATATAATATATGTTTACATGTGTGTGTGTGTGTGTGTGTGTGTTTTAATACGATTCACATATTTATGACCATCTTTCAGAACCTAATGTATTATCTCATCATCACAGTCCAATGACCGTTGTGGTCGTTGGAAGGGGGGGGGGCGAATGGACACCTCAGCAGTCTTTCTCCACTTTTGCCTGTGTATTATTTACTGATGTTTTAATATTATAATAATACATATTCATTAATACATGTCAATTATTTATGTGTATATAAATTTCTTTTAAAAAATGTAAAAAAGAACAAACATTTCGTTATTGAATATTCATATAATAATGTGTCTTTTGTGTGAATAGTGACATCACTATATTGGTGGAAATCTCTTCATATTTCATCTATAGACAATTCTAAACATTCCATCTCTGCATAATAAGTCTGCATATCAAATCTCTCCCGAACTATATACATTTCGTATCTTTATAATTGTACACATTTTTTCTTGCGTTTTTTTTTTACATTAATTTTGTATTTTTTTTATAAGTAAAACAGATATCTTGTAAGTTTACCCATTGCATATAAAATGTCTATTAATGTATACTATATAAATAATACTATTTCATATGGTTATAACTAATTCTCAACTACTTCACCCCATGCTTACAATGTACTATATAAACATTACCATTCAACAACTTTTAAAGAAATAAAACAAATAAAAAACAAAACTTTTTTTGTATATTCTTAAAAAGAACTTAGATTAACTTTTTTTTTCAACTAAATGTGTCGTTTTTAAATAATCAGGTAAAGGCTTTTAAACAAATGATACTTGAAAGAGCTTCAAAGGTAAAAGCGAACACTGAAACGAAACACAATCAAAATAAGGATTCACCTTTTTAAGATACTCTAATGGAAGGGATTTATTTATACTTTTCTATATGGCTTACGCATAGGTGTCGCAGGTGTGCAGTAGTCTAAACTCTAAACTGTAAATAGACATGCTAGAAATGTGTACAGCTTTAAAAGAGAACAATATTTGTTAAACAAACAAAATGTACGACCATTAATATATTTAAAAAAATATGTGAATTCTAGATGGGTGACAGTGAATTATAGTTTTTTTTTGTTTCATTGTTTTTGTTGTTATAAGAAATAACAACTTATGACAGTGAGTGGAAAAGAATGACCTTTGATGTATGCATATTGGGGGGTGAAAAAAAGTTGTGCGAGATGCTATGTAGTTTTCGCCTTAAATGAGACATATTAAAATAGTGCAAAATTTAATTATTTTAAGGAAATGAACTTTAGAAATACATATAATAAATTCGTTGGCAACGGAATATAGACTAGTACTGTTTTCAATTGCGTAGAGCTATCTTGGAAAATTATTTTTAATTTCTTCCCCCGCCCTTCCTTCCCCATGAATTTGTGAATTTTCAGGTCTGGAAATAAAAAACGTAGTGTGCGTAACTGAAAAGCTGGGATGTAGGATGGATGGCAAGGGTGCACACGCACGGCTTGTCCCCCACACCCCAGTGGCCACGCCTATGTGTGTCAAATATATTTTTAGGAAGTAGGCCCTATTGTGAATTCTGTTGTATGAATATTAATTAATTATTCATGTCAATAATACATCGTAGTGGATTCAATCTCATCACTTGAAGTTGGAGAGTAGGCAATGATCATTTATTCACAGAATGAACGTTCATTATATTACTTGCCCTTGAAGCCATTCAGGCTATACCGTAAGGGTGTAAAACTCAATCGTACAGAAGAAATGTGTGTGTGTGTGTAAGTGCAAAAACTAAATCCACACTCAATTCACACTCCATTCAAAGTCAAGTCACACTTAATTCACACTTATATCTGGAAGCCAAACTTGGATAAAAATGTATGAGCGGTAGAAATCTAAACATAATTGTGTAAAAAGTAAAAAGTACCATGCATTATAACACATTTTAAAATGGGACAAATCAAGGCTTACCTATTGTTTCTATTTCCAATTAGCTGTATGTTCGACATCTTTTCTTTCTTTAAAAAATGTGTTTGGAGTAAGGTTCGGTTTAGTAAAAAAAATATTTTTGGATACAGTTGTATAATGAAATATATATGTTTGCTTAATTTGCAAGTAGGATGTTAATATACTATGCAGGGCCTGATGTGGCCCGCGGGCCATGAGCTTGACACATGTGCTATACAGCGGTTGACACTATGTAGTTTTATTTTTAGTAAATATAATATAGCCTACATGTAAATATATATGTAGCCATGTACAAATGCAGTGCATAAGAGAATGAAGAAAGGCCTACAAAATGGGTACGAAGAAAAGTAATATAGAATGAGTCCACATATAAGACATAGCACACATACGATAGCGCATACAATATGTAAAACCTTATTTCAATCATATGTGTCATTTTTAACTCAATTAAAAATTTAAAGAATACGTAAGTTTCACCATAGACTATAATATACATGGACCGCTTGCTTTAGTATTTCTGCTATATGATGACTCGAAACACTGATTTTCGGAATTTCCCATTCGTTGTTTCCTTTGCACTTCCGTTTTATTGAATCGCTTCGATTTTCTCAATGAAAAATTAAAATTAAAATCGAAAGTTGTATAAAGCGGAAACATTTAAGAAACAACGAGGAGAGTAGAAGTAATTTAAGACAGCCGTATTGGTTGCGCACGGAAAAAAAGGTGACATCATATGTCCCTAAAAGAACACTTCGTTCTGCCAACTCATCGCTTCTGGAAGAGCCCCGTTTCTCTCTGATGACCGTTGGCCTTAGAGCCTTCTCAGTATCCAGTCCGAAGGTGTGGAATCTTCTTCCCATTCAACTCAGGCAAACAAGCTCCATTGATTCCTTCAAGAAGAACTTAAAAACTCATTATTTCAATATTTATCTCAGTTAACATGCTTTAGAGCCTCGCTGTCGTACTTATATGTTAGGTCGGTTATTTTGTTTTAGTTGTTTGATTTGTTCTATGTTTGAAATGTTTTGAATCATCATTTAGTTTTTTCTTATCTCTTGGCCTATAGATTGTATCTGTGTTCTTTAATTGTTATGTTAAATGCGCTCTGAGCTTACAGTATGTTTGTTGGCAGCGCTATACAAATGTCATTATTATTATTATTATTATATAAGCTCTAAAAATAGAGCAAGCGGTCCATCTTATTATAGTCTATGGTTTCACCTATTTAAGTATCAATAATTAATAGCAAACCAGTGCCAACTTTATTGTTACACGAATCCAAACAATTTTCATTCTCTTAATGGCTCGGTGTATTTGATTTTCTAATTATGCAAGAGCGAAAACAAGATTTCAAAGTTATTAAATGTTAAAGAAAAAAAACTTAATGATATCATAGTACAGAAGTGTCAGAAGTTAAAGATAATATTGGCGAGATACGAAATCTTTTTTTGTAACAGTCTGACATACATTTGATAATTAATATAAGGCATAATATCCTAAGTTCATAGGCACAGCGACTCATATATTATGTATATCTGTATATGTATACATTATCTGTCTAAAACCTGTAGCTTCGGTTGAATGGGGCTCGTACACCTTGATAGTTAGCTCATCAAGGAGAGGGAAACTCCGATCTCAAACCGCCGCTGGAAAGGCTAAGGGAGTGAACACAAACAGAAAATCCCTTAGGCAGTCTTATAGCGAACACGCTATCTCTCTGGCAACTCCCGCGACGCAGATGGTCCCTTGCTGTATCAGCTTAGCTGTTCCCCTGGAATCACCATCTGCGTGGAGAGAGAGAGAGGGCTTGCTGCCTGGGCAATAGACAGCTCTGTTTCAAAGAATCGCCTAGGCCAGAGTCGGCAACATACGGCACGCGTGCCAGACTTGGCACGCGGAGAGATTTACAATGGCACGCGGAAGAATACCAAAAAAAAAAGGCAATTCATGTATTTCTACAAGACCTTGACTGCTAAAGCATGATGATCTTCAGCCTTTTGGCACGCTTAGTGAATTATAAATCCTACTTTGTCACACTATTATCAAAAGGTTGCCAACCCCTGGCCAAGGCTATCGTGGCCACCTTTTACCCAGGGGGGATTACGCTATTGTACACTGTTGATACGTTAATTATTGTTACAAATGTGTTATTTCGTCTACTACACAATAAACTGTGAATGACTTCTAATACACAGTATAAAGAGTGTAAGTGTGTCTTCCCTGTTGCCATGATTTTAAAGACAAATTACAGAAAAGTTTTTATTTTGAAACGGTTTTTAAAAGCTTACAGCGATGGAGCTAAAGTGAGAAGATATATTGAATTGAAAGAAAACAGTAGAATACAAACTATAAAACATCTTGGCCAGAATGTTATAGACAGTATCTTGATAACTCGAATTCTTTAATTACTTATTTTAAGTAGATATTTTTTGCACCAAATATTTTTATTACCTTTCTTAAAACACAAACCTTTATTTTTTTATAGAAACAAAAAAATAATTATTTTTCTTAAAAATAGTCTTTAAATCCTTTTTAACCACATAGAGAAACTTTGATTCTGGCTTACTACCTGCCTGCTAGGCGACCTTCAGACGACTAAATTATTAGAGCCACTTCCTGTCAAGCTATCTATCTGAAATTTAGCATATAGACGTTGAGCCCTGGGTAACAAAGACATTCTTCAAAAATGTCAGCCACATACACTCCACAACAACACAGAAAATTCAGTTTTTAATTGGTGTTTTTCTGTACACATTACCATTGGTAAATCTCTATTGAACGTGTATGATTAAATTCCTTTTGAACGTGTATGATTCATTGTACTTTTGTGTTGGTAACTAAACTTTTGCACTTTTTTTTATTTCTTTGCGGGTGTCAACTGGCAAAGTCAAGATTGAATGCCGATAATTATTTTTAGTCGCGTCTGACACAGTGACACTAGTTGAATTTTTTTTTCTTTAAACGGCAGGTATTGTGTTGACCACACGCACTCCATGTGTGCCGTAGCCAGAAAAACAACCAATCTTTGCTAAAATTGAGATGAAAACCACTTTTTAATATTCTGCACACAAAAAAACACAAAAAAGATTTGTTTACTACTACTCTTGTAATAATTGAAATATTTTATTAGTAACAATGCGTTACTTAAACTCTTTTTGTTGTTGTAAATTACCCTTCGGATCAAATTGATGATAGGGCCGGTGAGGCAGCGTTCACAAGTTTCTGTGGGCCACGGCATACTAGGGGATTGTGTGGCCAGCACAATGCCCGGCCTCCTTTACCCCCCCCCCCCCATCTAACGTCAGGTACCCATCAGGGCTGGGAAGACTCGGGGACAACTTCCAGTCCCGGAAACAAATCCTAGCCTTCACCAGGATTCGAACCCAGAACTTTGGTACGCCAGCCGAACGCGCTGGCCACTCAGCCCCCTTTTGGTGTTGTAATTGTTGTAATCACCCGTGTCATTATAATTTCCCAATTTACACGGAGCTACTTTCTCTTCACATTAAACTCGGAGACTTGTGTCACTTTTTTACAACATAAATAAACCAGGTTGTGGTAATAAAATGTATTTAAGAAATGTTAATAAATCTTCGAGAAAACATACGACAACTATATAAACCACGATGTTAAGAAGAAAAAAGAGACATCTTTCCAATGAAATGCAATTTAGAAGCAAGTCAGCATGTCCTATTTTTGGTATTATTTTAAAGCAAAAATGATATGAATTATAAAAATGTATTAGTCGTGTAAGTGACGAAAAACAATCAAGGGACGTTTAAAAGTTTAAAAGATAAATGATTCATTCCTAACTGACCTTTTGACCGCCTACAGTATAGAATTAAGATTTTATGGTTACGTTAAGGTTAGGGTTAAAACAAAGTTCACATAATCAAGATTTATTATTTCGAGACTAATCTTTTCATCATCAGCAGTTAAAATGAGAGTCCAGCATGCCAACTGGGAGTCTCACAGGCGCATCTCTAGCAGATGCCGGCCTTAGTGCCTTTTGTTCTGTGGGTTGTCGTATACGTTACTCGTGTTTGGGGGACCGACAGTCTCAAGGTTTAATGTTAGACATTTCAGCTGGTCAATTCGCAGAAGCGATCAACGGTCAAGTAATAGATTTGGAAATTCTAGTAAGCTGTTATTTTAAAGAAAATATGGCAATTAGCGCTTACATCGTCAATAAACAGAATTAATGACAACAACATAGAAACATCTTTCTATAATCGAAGCGTTACTTAACATGTTATCTAATATACGGCCGACACGTTTTCGACACAAAAGATTTGTTTACTCCAACACTTGTCTGTGGTTTGAGTCTAGTTTTTCCTTTTCATTAAAGTTTTAAATGTTAAGTTGTTAGCTTTCCTGGTTTGTTCTGGCAACCCATTTCATGGACCGGAGACCATTCAGAAATAAAGATTAGCTAAACGGACGTTTTTAATTGTAACTTCCAACATGTAAAATCGCACAAACTACACCACAGTTTCGTGAGATCACGGCCAAGTGGTCGGCTGCTCTCGATCGGGGTTATAAACATAATGATTTCAAAAATCTCTTTTGTTTCACTACCTGCCATAAGTTTACAATCCTATTGCCATACCTGTCAGAAATACAATTGAGTAAACTAAGTAACATGTTGACAAATTTCCTAGTATCTCTAGTGAAATAGTGATAGCTTTCTTTTTAGATGTGTACTGAAGTCTCTGTTAACGAATAGCTTTCTTTTTAGATGTGTTCTGAAGTCTCTGTTAACGAATAGCTTTCTTTTTAGATGTGTTCTGAAGTCTCTGTTAACGAATAGCTTTTTTTTTAGATGTGTTCTGAAGTCTCTGTTAACGAATAGCTTTCTTTTTAGATGTGTTCTGAAGTCTCTGTTAACGAATAGCTTTCTTTTTAGATGTGTTCTGAAGTCTCTGTTAACGAATATTTTTCTTTTTAGATGTGTTCTGAAGTCTCTGTTAACGAATAGCTTTCTTTATAGATGTGTTCTGAAGTCTCTGTTAACAAATAGCTTTCTTTTTAGATGTGTTCTGAAGTCTCTGTTAACGAATAGCTTTCTTTTTAGATGTGTTCTGAAGTCTCTGTTAACGAATAGCTTTCTTTTTAGATGTGTTCTGAAGTCTCTGTTAACGAATAGCTTTCTTTTTAGATGTGTTCTGAAGTCTCTGTTAAAGAATAGCGTTCTTTTTAGATGTGTTCTGAAGTCTCTGTTAACGATTAGCTTTCTTTTTAGATGTGTTCTGAAGTCTCTGTTAACGAATAGATTTCTTTTTAGATGTGTTCTGAAGTCTCTGTTAACTAATAGCTTTCTTTTTAGATGTGTTCTGAAGTCTCTGTTAACGAATAGCGTTCTTTTTAGATGTGTTCTGAAGTCTCTGTTAACGAATAGCTTTCTTTTTATATTGTTTGACAATAGAGGCCGACCGAAACCAAATAATATTTGGTTTCGTACGAAATCGATACCATATCGACAGTTATAAATTCACTTTCGGCCGAAGCCGAAACTGAAAACTTAACTACACATTCTTGGAAAACCAAAAGATAAACCGAAATTGCCAATCAAAAGATTTTAAAAGACTGCACAGTAAACTTACACTCCATTTATCGACATTCTTTGGGTTGATTAACTAACCCGTTTATTATTAACTTCAATTTTCTACCTCAAACAGATTTAATTCGCAACCGTGAACGTTTTAAAAATTAAATTATTAATAAGCACATTAATAGATGCAGCTCTAGCGTTGCAGTCTGAATTTTGAAAGTTAAATAAATATTCTGTTGATGACCGAAAGTCAATATCACTTTCGACCAAAACCGAAAGCTATTTTTCTAAGTTCTGTCGAAACCGAAACTACGCCGAAAAAGACTTTTGCCTACATTCGGCGCCGAAACCGAAAACGAATTTCGGTCGGTCTCTATTTGACAAAAATAATGATTAATAATAATTAATTATTTATGACATAAACCGGCAACATTTTGATTATAGTGTTCCAAAGTAGCATTTCTAATTCATTCTGTGTGCCAATAACCTAAAGTAATCATGTTATTTTTATGGGTCATTAGCGTGCCATCGAAATTCGCTCTGCGTGACAATTCATGCAGGCGGATCGTAGGTTGCCGACACCTGATTTCTGACGTACGGACAACTTTTTTTTAATCAAGCCAAATAACCATTTATTTGTATTAATAACGCTAAAATTATTTTAGTTTTTCAATATCAAGAGAATAAGAAAATATTCCATCGTTTTTTAATAGCCAAAAAATACTATTTTAATGTGGTGACATTAGCACACACTTACACATACACACACACACACACATAGACACTTAAAAAAGAAACCTTACGTTATCGAACTTGCGGGAGTGTTAGAAGGTGAAGATAGTAGTAATCACGAGCTTCCGAACTTGAAATTATATTTTGACATACATTTGATATTCAAGATAACATCCACAATCCTATGCAATCACACACGCGAGAGCGCACTCACATAAACTTGCACTGGTGCAGCTTTGAACTTGTACTGTAAGCATTAACAAAAATCCAAAAAGTTTGACATAATATATGTATATATATATCTTGTTATACATTACAGACGCTCCTTCTATAAAGAAGATTATTGCGTCATACGCACATCCGTGGTTTCAGTCCAACCCTGCATTTCTATTAGTGTTTTTAATGATGTTAAGTTACTGTTGTTTTTCTTGGGTTGTTCAGGCAACCCATTCCAAGATTACATTTCACTCGGGAGGAAAGAATGTTTATATTCATAATTTGTTCTCGCAAAATGGATACAAAAAAGTGTTTCTGTCCTTTTTGTTTTTCTGAGCATTGTAACAGGTTGTTTTTGGATTGCATTTCTAAATTAGATTTTAATGTCTTATGTATTATTACTACTTTACTCTTTGGCCTACTGTCCTCTGGTGTTTCTAGGTTAATATATATATATGTATTATATGAATTACGATACAATAGAGCATTACTAAACAACAATATTTGTTTCATATAAAAGAGTAAATAAATGTAATTTGTCTAACTTTTCGAGAGGCATCTTGGCATAGAATGGGTTACCCGAAAAGACCAGTAAACCTTAGAACTGAACATAATTGAAAACCAGAATCAAAATGTAGAACTAGTATCAAAGAATCAAACCTACGGAGAAGCGTAGGGCGCAATCTTCTGTATAAAGTTTGTTTTTTACGTAAAATATGTATCTATCCACTATACAGTATAAATTATTTGTTGACTCTACAGTATAAATTATTTGTTGACTCTACAGTATAAATTTGTTGTTGACTCTACAGTATAAATTATTTCTTGACTCTACAGTATAAATTATTTCTTGACTCTACAGTATAAATTATTTCTGGACTCTACAGTATGAATTATTTGTTGACTCTACAGTATGAATTATTTGTTGACTCTACAATATGAATTATTTGTTGACTCTACAGTATGAATTATTTGTTGACTCTACAGTATAAATTATTTGTTGACTCTACAGTATAAATTATTTGTTGACTCTACAGAATAAATGATTTGTTGACTCTACAGTATAAATTATTTGTTGACTCTACAGTATAAATTGTTTGTTGACTCTACAGTATAAATTATTTGTTGACTCTACAGTATAAATTATTTGTTGACTCTACAGTATAAATTGTTTGTTGACTCTACAGTATAAATTATTTGTTGACTCTACAGTATAAATTTTTTGTTGACTCTACAGTATAAATTATTTCTTGACTCTACAGAATAAATTATTTGTTGACTCTACAGTATAAATTATTTGTTGACTCTACAGTATACATTATTTGTTGACTCTACAGTATAAATTATTTCTTGACTCTACAGTATAAATTATTTGTTGACTCTACAGTATAAATTATTTGTTGACTCTACAGTATAAATTATTTCTTGACTCTACAGTATAAATTATTTGTTGACTCTACAGTATAAATTATTTCTTGACTCTACAGTATAAATTTGTTGTTGACTCTACAGTATAAATTATTTCTTGACTCTACAGTATAAATTATTTGTTGACTCTACAGTATAAATTATTTCTTGACTCTACAGTATAAATTATTTGTTGACTCTACAGTATAAATTATCTCTTGACTCTACAGTATAAATTTGTTGTTGACTCTACAGTATACATTATTTGTTGACGCTACAGTATAAAGTTAAGTATTGTCCACTATAGTCACTGCATTATTTATCTATTAGACAATATACAGTATTTCGTTATTAGACAATATAAAATATTTTGCCACTATACAAATTAAGTATTTGGCCTCTATACAATATAAAGTATTTGTCTACTATACTGTTTAAACTATTCGGCCTCTATACAATTTAAAGAATAAGTCACTAATAAAGTATTCTGCCTCTATACAATATTGAAGCATTTGTCTTTAAAATGTATAATATTTACACCTAATTGCATAACTGTATTAAAGTATGTACGCTATTCTTTCAGTGTCCACTGCACACTATAAAATGTAATAACGGCTCTACGCAATACAATTGTCCATTTTCAAAAGAGAATGTTTGAGATTAAAACAATTTGAGATAACGTACAAAGATAGAATGATATGAAAGAAAACAATAGAATGTAAAACTATAAAACAACTCGGCCAGAGTGTAGTATCGACAATCTCTTGATAACTTGAATTCTTTTATCATTGACCGTAAGTATATTGTGCACTTAAAGTAAATTTTATATAACGTAAATCTATATAAATTTACAATAAATGACTCTCCATTTCTGTCAATTTTTATACTATTGGCATGGGTTTGAAATACAGAGATAGATTTCCTAAAAATTTGTTTTGGTATTTGTAGAAATAAAAGATTGGTATAGAACATAATACAATAGTAATGAATTGATTCTTATTTGATATAAAAAAAAATACTGACCTATGCACCATTACGCGCCACTTGTATATATATAGGCCTATATAAATCATAATGTTAACCCAAAGCAAAGACAATAATAGGATAGACCGCTTGCTCTATTTTTAGAGCTTATATGTTCTTTCTTTACGTGCGAAGCCAATAACGGCTGCCTAAAGGTTTGCGCTGTACACAACTTTTGATTTTAATTTTATTTTTACATTGAGAACATCATAGCGATTAAATAAAACGGAAGTGTACAGTACAAAAGTGAATCGGGAATTCCGAAAAGAAGTCATTCGAGTAACAGATAGCAAAGACTAATATAAGATGGACCGCTTGCTCTATTTTTAGAGCTTACATGTTCTTTTTTTTCCGTGCGCAACCAATAAGGCTGCCTTAAAAGACTTATAGGCTCATATGTTTGCATTACAGATTTCCGCTATATACGCTATATAATATTTCATTGATAAAATCATAGTACAGTACAAAATGGAATCGGGAATTCCGAAAAGAAGTCAATCGAGACATCAAATAGCAGAAATATTAAAGCAAGCGGTCCATCTTATTACAGTCTTTGCCCACAGTTTATATGAATGCGTAGCTATAGGCATACTTTCATATGAATGCGTGGCTATAGGCATACTTTCATATGAATGCGTGTCTAAAATCAAATTAAAATATGATTATGTTTTTAGATCTAAAAGCAGTTTTTATTATGAATGCTTGTCTATGACAATAAATTATAATCTTTTTAGAAAAAAAAAATTCTCTTTGATTTTCATTTTAAAGTGGAATGGAATAAATATGTATCTATTATATTGAATTTATTAAAAATATGTATAACAATACATAGTGCAATTATAGTACATGGTGACTTATCAGAATTATAATAATCTTATTTGTATAGCGCTGCCAACAAACACGATGTCAGCTCAGAGCGCATTTAACATATTTATTAATCTATTTCGATGTCCTTGTGGTAGAGCGTATGGTGTTGGTCATTCTGAAAGTTTAAAAGGTTCGAATTCAGATCATAAAAATAAAACGCCATGATTTTTTAAATCCCCGGATTCACTCTAAATGGTGTGCACCCAGCTCTAATAGGTGAGTGGCAATAGTTGGGGTTACGTAAAAACTAAACACAGACAAACATAACGACAGGTAGGCCATTGTGTTCTAATATGCATTTAGCTGAGATATTGATAAACATCGCTTTATAAGCCATCAGACCAAATAGGTGTTTAAATATTGGACAAAATAATCAATACAAAAATAGATGTTGTACTTAGCCCTTTCTTACTTTTAATGTACTTTATTTTATATTTTTTCTTTACAAATCTTTTAAATTAAAATTTGAATTACTTCTTCAGCACTCTGTGTCTCTTAAATTTATATTATTATAGTCTAAGTCTAATGTGCAGTCATGTTTACACAATATTTAAAAATTTTAATCGCGATATTAGGTCCGCAACCTCTTAAGTTATGTTTTTAGTTTCCCCTTGTTAACTTATGAGTTAGGATTTATGCTGGTCGAAAATACAATCATTATAACAAAATGTGATTCATCCACTGCACAAGTCGTAATTAAAAACCAAAATGTAAAAACAACAAAAAAACAAAAAACAACAACATCAGCTTAGACATTTAATGGACCAAGGGAGTTAACACAGTAAATATTTATCCTGCATGAGTTAACACTCTTTTCCTTTTCAGCGAAAGTAGGAATGTCAGCTTAAATATGAAAATAGCTTTTGAACACTACATTGTAAAGAATAATTAATCGTCTACATTAAGAAAAAATATATTCGAAACATGATTTGAAACAATGATACACAACATAGTAAATACATTTTGGCAAAAAAAAATAAAACATTTAACGCAATGAACTATTGTTCTGGTTTGAGAGGGAAATATTACAATAGAGTTCCGGTTAGGATTAAAATGAATCTGACTTATTTATTTCTAACCGACCCTTTTTATCTCACTGTGTGTTTTATTAGAGTTATGTTTAGTAATGAATTGGAACTTATCTTATACATTACAGACGCGCCTTATAGACAGAAGATTATAGCGCCCTACGCACATCGGTGGTCCGAGTCTATAGTCTTGCATTTTTATTATTTTTATTAATGTTTTAAAAGATGTTACGTTACTGGTTTTCCTGGTTTGCTATATCTCTTGCTAGTGTTAAGAAAAGATCTAAATGACCTTTTGATATCCGTGTAGTTTTGGATTAGAGTTATGGTTAAATTATGGCTAGTGTCAAGAAAAAAACAACAACGTATAATTGATTAATTCCTATCTGATCTTTTGTCATCTCCAGCAGAGCAGGAAGAGAGACCATCATGCAGCCTTTAGGTACACTCACAGCCATATCTATAGCTGAAGCCATAGCGTCGGTGGTCCTGTGGGTAGTGGGATATTCTACTCGTGGTTGGGCGTCGGGCGACATCTTCACGTCAGATATATCAGCAGGTCTTTTTACGGAAGAGTCGAATGGTCAAATAATAGGTTTGGACACTTCGAGTAAGTTATATACATATATATATATATATATATATATATATATATATATAATATATACTAGTGGTTATGGCCGTCAAAATGACGGAATGATTACAATGTGTTTTGTTAAAAGAGAAAGCAAAAATAACGAACGCTGTTCTACTGTGCACGTGCACTTTCGTTTAATTTAATTGCTATGATTTTCTCAATGAAAAATTATAATTAAAATCGAAAATTGTATACAGCGGAAACATTTAGGAGAACGTAGGAGCGTAGAAGTAATTTATGACAGCGTTATTGGATGCGAACGGAAAAAGAACATAATAAATATAAGCTCTAAAGAAGTATCGATCTCCAAAATATTAATTTATTTTCCCGACATTTATGATAATTAAATAAACTAACCCATAAAAACACAGTTTTTAGTAAACTCCCTTTCTTTGTAAACTAAGTTTATATTTAATTTATATTTTGATAGATTAAAATAAATATAAGTGATATCATACCTTATGAATTTCCACACTAAAATTTTGCGCATACTTTTTTTTTTCTAGCTTTGGCCCGCAAAAAACATAAAAAGATGTCGTTTTCATTCTATTTATTTCGTAAAAACGAACATATCCGAAAAGTTTATTTACTTCTGTCTCTTACGGTAGAGGCAGCCATGTTTTTTTTTTCTTCGATTCAAAAATTGGTCGAATGAATTCGTGACTATTCCAAACGATATGATGCTGAAAATTTGATAGAATGTATTGTTAGTCTGGACAAGTCTGCAGTCCAAGGTTCAGCTCGATTGGACGACAGGAAGTGGTCGAAAAATCGATGCAAAGTTTTGCTATCAAGCAGACAGACAGACAGACGGTACAAGTTAATAGAAAGGGAGTAAAAACAAGAAGAAAATATAGGACCTTAAAGTGTAACAGAAGATAAAAAAAACTACAACTCTTATTGACATTTCTTTTTTCATCACGCCACAAACATATTTTTACATTGCAAAAATGTTTTGTCGCGCGTTTTTTATTTTAACGTTGCATTAAGGATCTCAAAAGGGTAAGATTACGGCAAAAGAACGCACACGTATACTCGAGCCATGCTCGATTGAGAGTGCCTTACGCCTGATCCGTGAATGGGAAACGGATTAGTGGTACAATAGCTGGGACAATTCTGACAAGGGCCGGGGTGTGTGGCAACATCTGAAACGGCCCAATCGAGCAGGGGAGAATCTTCTACGATAGACCAGTTCCACATTGGGCATTTGTCCAATAGGGGCCTACTTTATCAGCCTAATGCCCCAAGAAGATTCGCGGTGTAGAAACTGCAAGGAGGCGGTAGAGACGGTCGACCACGTGCTTGCAAAATGCCCCGCCTTGCAGGAGTTTAGAGTGGATGGGGACGGCCAACCGTTTTCACCGACCCTTTATGGGAGTGTCACAGCTGCATGATTTAGCGAAGTTCGTTCTCCGAGCCCTATGAGAGTAGTCTCGGCTAGCATTTTCATCGAGAGTGGAGTTCAAGTCTGGTATGTGTCAGCATCGAACCAAGAGAACTAGTACAGTAAACACATTCTAGGTAGCCAATTTACTAAAGCAATCTAAACACGGGGCATATGAATGTATGCTATCAGAAATACATTGGAAATGGCTAATCCGCTTTCGTAAAAAAACAAAATCGTATAGTTATTGGTATATTCATGCATGGAATATAGTATAAAGGTTAGATATCTAAGTACTTAATACTGAAATAAAAAAAAAATTGATGATAGTTGATTTAAATGATAATCTGAAAAAAATAATTTTTACGAGAAGAGTCGAGCACATGGCCGGATTCATCATCATCATAATCATCAGCATCATCATCATCATCAATCTCCATGACCGTTAAGATCGTTGGGGGGAGCGAATGGGCACTTCGGCAGTCAACTTTCTCCACTTTTGCCTATCTTGCACGGTTGTCAATAGTTGAGTCAACTGCAGCCCTGTCCAATCCTTGATATTGTCGAACCAGCATCTCCGCTGACGGCCTCTCCTACGCCCACCTTCCACCGTGCCCTGGAGGATTGTTTTGACAGGCTAGTGTGCTGCAACACATGACCGAACCATGTCAGTTTGCGCCGTTTGATCGTTGCCATAATGTTTTCATGAGGGCCTGATTAGGTGTTCCTAAACCCTTATAATAAAAAATTTTATGCCATTTTTGTTTATGTAATTTAAAATACAAACAAAAAACATTAAATACATTACCATTATGTTTACCATTACAAAAAAAGTTAGTTAGATAGAAAATAAAATGTTGTTGTTTTTGTCATTGATTTGATCTATACAAACACTTTGTTTACGCTTGAACACATTTTCTCCTACTTCTAAAGCTTTATGTTTTTAATGTTTCAAGTTTTTATTTTCTATGAGTTGAAGAAAAAAGTCTTTTTTTTTTAAACACCATGTAGGTTTGATGGGTACATGGCTCTAGTTTTTAAAAAAGTAATCTCCTTGTATACCGTTGTGAAACTGGTGAACGCCTGTTCAATTGGTATGACGAGGAATACGTTTTTACCTATAAGGAATACATAGTCACAAATCTCAATACCATGTTCTGACAATTTAAACGTCGGTATTCTATTTCCGCCTGGTCTAGCCAACATCATAAGGGTTTAGAAAGTAAGGTTTATAGTTCTGTCCATACAATCTTCTTGTATGCAATGGCCAATTGAAAAGAATGCCACATATGTATATGATTTTTGTTTTTGTTTTTCTCTTACAGTCAATCCTCTACTGACGATCATAGTTCTGGTTTCCATTGGCGGCGTCTTTGATGTTGTAGCGACTGGCTTGTTGGTTGTAGCAGTCATGAAAAAGAACAAAGGTTTTGCGACTTCCTTCATGCTCTGCGCCTTTCTATCAGGTAAATATATATGGAGACGTTTTTATCCATTACAATCCATATAATACAGAATAATATATTCATGTGGAGTAGTCAGTTTTCTGAAATAGCGCCATATCTAAATATAAAGAAACGGAAATGGTAGAGTCACGTATTGCCAATCTGACGGTCTAGGGTTCGAATGAAAATTTAAAAAATCAACAACATCTTCCCAGCTCTAATAAGTTGCAATGAAGGTCACGCTGGGCATTGTGCCGACCACACATTGTCCTAGTGTGATGTGGCCCGAGAGGCTGGTGAACGCCACCACTTCTCTACCCATGGGCCTCATCGCTAGCGAAATGTGAAAACCACCAGCACGCTTGCATCTAGAGCACACCGGTGGGCTAACGCTTGGGGGATTGGGGGACACACCCTGCAGCGCGTCTGAGAGAACACGCTCTCAATTGTATCCGAGAGGTCCGATGCCTTGGTGGGGAGGAAGCAATGTGCGCAGCGTTCCCACCGCAACCCCCACCCTGGTGCATGGATGCCCATACCTATAGTATGGGATTTTAGCTACCGTACTCTAAGTTACACTGCACGCCCTAACGGCGAGCCGTAGGGTGGTTGTCACCCAGACAGAATCATGGTGCGCCTCCACACTTCGCTTCGATTTTCTCAATGAAAAATTAAAATTAAAATCGAAAGATGTATCAAGCAGAAACATTTAAGAAACAACGAGGAGCGTAGAAGTAATTTAAGACAGCCTAGTGGTTGCGCACGGAAAAAAAAGTTGATATAAGCTCTAAAAATAGAGCAAGCGGTTCATCTTATTATAGTCTATGGTTTGCCTTTACTTCCACCGAATGCCAACAAATAAGATACTATTTTTAAAACAATTAATGAAAAGCTTGATAATACAATTATTTGACGACTTGAAATCACAGGAATGGTTATGATTTTCTCAGCAGAAAAATTAATTGTGTTTTCGGTTCTTCACATCTTCACATCTAAGTCAAGCAAAATTTTATTTCTGGGTTAAACATCGGCAATTTTGTTGCTCTATTTTTTCACCTTCTTCTTAAGCCTAATTTCAGTCAGTGGTGTGAATCGTAAAAGACATAAGTTTAACATACCAAACAAACATCTTATCTTATATATTACAGACGCTCCATCTATAAAGAATATTATTGCGTCTTACGATAACCCGTGATCCGAGTGTAGTCTTGCATTTTTATTAATGTTTTAAATGATGTTAAGTTACTGGTATTCCTGGTTTGTTCAGGCAACCCATTCCATGCCCGAATGCCACACGGGAAGAAAGAGATGGACGCAAAATCGTTATGGCTTCTAAATTTAATACTGATTACTTAGTGAACATTTATCCTTAGGCTAAAACTTTGACAATATCTACTTTTGTATTCTTTATAGTTCATTTTATCACTTATAGATCATTTTATCACTTATAGATCATTTTATCACTTATAGATCATTTTATCACTTATAGATCATTTTATCACTTATACATCATTTTAAGCCATGTACTTTTTAAAACATTTTACCCACTTCTATTATTTTCTCTTTATCTTTCCTGCAGGTATTTTTACAATAGCCGGAGTCTCCTACTACAACGTGGAAGTTGTGACTAGTTTTCTTAGTGTCGGCTACAGCTGGTACCTTGCCCTATTCTCCAGCATTCTGGTTTTATCAAGTCCAGCTGCCCTGGGCTCTGCCATGAGGAGAGGAGAGCTCTCTTTCGGAGATGGTGTTACGCGTTTCTCGTAAACAGACTCGTTCAATGTCTCTCATTGTATTTGTCTCTCTGTCATTTTTACTCACTTTAACTATAACTGTCTCTGTCTGTCTCTGTTTTTCTGTCATTCTTACTCACTTCAACTATAACTGTCTCTGTTTCTACCTCTCTTGTTCATTCTCCCTTACTCCAACTCTAAGCTTGTGTCGCTCTCTTTATCCCTGACTCCAACTCTCCCTCTTTCTCTCACTCTCTCTCTTTCCGAATCGCACTATAGCGTGTAACTGCATTAAATGAAAAAACGAATTGCTACATAAACCAATAAAGCTTTTTTTTCTAACAGTCTGATCGTGTATTTGTGTGTTTGCAATTGTTTGAATGGAAGTCAAGATTTACAAGCCTGTTGAATCTCAATTCGTCAGATTAAACACGCATATCTATAATAAAAAAACACAAAGAAATTATCACTGAAGCGCCACCAAGGAGCTTTCTCAATCCAGTTCTACATATCATCTACAATCTACACCAATGACATTCTGAACCTGACAGTTGTTAGAACTCCCTTAATAAAATGCCCCCATGCCCCCGCCATTGTTGATTAAATTTTGTATCACAAAACGATCTCCGACTTCTACAAAACGATCTCCGACTTCTACAAAACGATCCCCGACTTTTACAAAACCATCTCCGACTTCTACAAAACCATCTCCGACTTCTACAAAACGATCTCCGACTTCAACAAAACCATCTCCGACTTCTACAAAACCATCTCTGATTTCTACAAAACCATCTCAGACTTCTACAAAACCATCTCAGACTTCTTCAAAACGATCACCGACTACTACCAAACCATCTCCGACTTCTACAAAACCATCTCCGACTTCTACAAAACCATCTCCGACTTCTACAAAACCATCTCCGACTTATACAAAACCATCTCCGACTTATACAAAACCATCTCCGACTTCTACAAAACCATCTCCGACTTCTACAAAACGATCCCCGACTTTTACAAAACCATCTCCGACTTCTACAAAACCATCTCCGACTTCTACAAAACGATCTCCGACTTCAACAAAACCATCTCCGACTTCTACAAAACCATCTCTGATTTCTACAAAACCATCTCAGACTTCTACAAAACCATCTCAGACTTCTTCAAAACGATCACCGACTACTACAAAACCATCTCCGACTTCTACAAAACCATCTCCGACTTCTACAAAACCATCTCCGACTTCTACAAAACCATCTCCGACTTCTACAAAACCATCTCCGACTTCTGGGCATCCTGGCATGGAATGGGTTGCCAGAACAAACCAGGAAACCCATTAACTTAACATCATATAAAACACTAATAAAAATGCAAGACTAGACTTGGACCAAGGATGAGCGTAGGACGCAATAGAAGGAGCGTCTGTAATATGATAAGACAATAGCCAAAACCCGAAAAAATAGAATGTGTAAGTAAGTATAAACAGTTTCCCTTTCGGACAGATTCGGGTTAACTGGCAAGTGTTGCAGCGTTCAAAAGTAAATCTGTGAGCCCTCCCGCAAAGAAAGATACTACTAGACTTCGAGTTAACTGGCAAGTGTTGCAGCGTTCAAAAGTAAATCTGTGAGCTCTCCCGCAAAGAAAGATACTACTAGACTTATAGGTTCTCAACCTTTTTTAGCTCACCGCGCCCTTATACAATTTTTTCCACCCCTCTGGAAGTTAAAGGGTCATTATAGTTTCCTTAATTTTGTGTGCTTAATTATTATTTCAAAACATTTAACTACATATTTATCCCTATGTTAAAGAATATTTATAGATAGATAGTTGGGCTGTTTCAGAAGTACATCGAAGCACTCAGAACGAAGTTTTCTAATCGAAGGCTAAATTTTCAAATTGATGGACTCATTTTTTGTGTACCACATCAAGCCAAACTGATTTAATATTACACCAACCCTATTAGATGTATTTTGTTTAAGTGGAGGGATATTGGCGATTTTAAAATGGAGCAAGTTGAAATTTAAACATGTAAACAATGGACATCAAAATGCGTCCATTTGCAGAAAAAATCTGGGAGGAAGCAGCTAAGGAAAGTCATCTTCTATTCTCAACTGATTGGCATTCGCTCCTGTACTTTTAGCTTTAGGTTCAACTTACATCGGTGAACAGATTTTATTGCACATCAAAGCTGTTTAAGCATACAAAGAGGTCTCCTACACTTGACCGCTGATTAATTGTTACAGACTAATTACATTTAAACGAGTTTTTAAGCTCATCTTCCTTAATTAAACATAAATATAATTATTTCTATAACAAATTTTTGTGTATTATTAATTTAGAAATATAAGAGTATAAGAGACTTTTTTTTATTAACGTTATATTATGTAATTTCTTTAAATATTATTGTTCAAAATATAAACTCCTTAAATTGGACAAACAATGAATGCAGGAAATATTTATTTACAACTCTATAACGTAAATTATTTTAATCCTCTAATAATTAAATCTTGTTATGAATACCATAATGTTAAATTTATATAAAGCAGTAATAATTAGTCAGAAATATTTGTTATATTACAAAATAGAACCTGTTTGGCATCACTATTGAATCAAATGTGAAACATTTTTAATTAAAGGGAGATAATTAACCGTTTCATTTGAGCTAATGTTGCTAAGGTTTATTTTTCTTTTATAAAAAAAAATAAATGGCTTAAAATTTATAACTTTGAAATAATCAAACTGTAAAAAGTATTGAAAAATTATATGACCAAAGAATTTATGTGTATATTTTCAAACATTACATTAACTACCCAGTTTGTATGATTACTACGTATCTATTACGTTTAATAATAATGTTATCGTATCCCTCTCATACATAATACTTAAACGCATTTAAAAACATCTCAGTAAAAACTGAGATTAAAATATCACTATTATTAGCACCTAAAAAGAAATAACACTTTTCAATTTAACTGGACGAGTCTACGCTACCAGTCAATCAAGCTTTACTTTTAGCTTACGGTTATTTGAGTACAGGGAGAGGTCGCAGCAGGGCTAGAACTCACGACGCGTCGGTTGACAGTCCGGTGAACTAACCACAAAACCAACCCGCCACACACCATATTTGTCTAATTGTGACCTCTACTTCTTCAAAAAGTCATTGCGATTCCTATTTCTTATTAGTATAAAAATATGTAGGCCTACTGTTGGGGGATATTTGATAGTTAGCAACACTTGCGTTTACATAACATTTTCTCCAGCTAATCGATTCAAATAACTTAGGTGTTCAAATGATATCAGGTACGTTTGTTCCCTCCCCCCCCTACACTTGCTATTCCCCCGCCCCCCCCCCCGATCGCCTATGGAACGTCAGCGCCCCCCCCCCTTCCTCGTAAAGCTTCTCACCGCCCCCGAGGGGCGACAACGCCCCCGTTGAGAACCTGTGTTATAATTACTCGAATCTACTTCCAACCAGTTCATAACTTTGGAAAGTTCTATCAAAATCTATTTTGTACACAAAGATTTAATAAAGAAATAGATCCATGTCTGGATATATCCGACACTTCTGCGTACTCTTTCGTCAAGCGGTTCTAAAAAAGACTAAAACAAATTGTGCTAAATAGAAGGTCTATGTCTGAGTAACACCCCCGGGCCCATCCCACACAAAATCAACTTGTTGGCGAGATAACATATCATAGCTACTTGGTGATTAATTGTTAAAAATAATATCCTAACTACGAAGAGTTAAACTCTCTTGCTGTGATCATATGAACCTTTTCAAGTTTTTTGTTATGGTATATGGTATTATAGTTTGTATCAGATATGGGGTCGTCCATTAAGTGTATGAACAAAACAGGGGGGTGGGGTTCAAACCGTTTGACAATTGTTGACATGGGGAAAAGGGGGGGGGGAGAAACAATGTAACAATGTTACTTTTTAATTAAATGTAATAAATTTATAAAAAAGGAAAATGTGTCGTGCGTTTATATTTTGTATGATATAATATACACTCACTCGCCTGTCAACAGCCAACGAATTCAATTCAATTATACTAGATCACCAGCGTCGTTGCTTACAGGACTGCAAAAGTGTTAGGTCCAAGAGGAGGACCAAGGTTTCGGGCAACTTATTCCATGCCAGGATGTATTATTACTGTTTTAATCTTTGCCCTTCTGTCGTTATATATATATATATATATATATATATATGAATTACGATACAATAAAAGCATTATTATACAACAATATTTGTTTTACATAAAAGAGTAAATAAATGTAAATTGTCCAACTTTTCGAGGGGCTTATTGGCCTAGAATGGGTTACCCGAAGAGACCAGTAAACCTAATAGCTGAACATGATTGAAAACCGGAATCAAAATGTAGGGCTAGTATTAAAGTATCAAACCCGTGGAGAACGTAGGGCGCAATTTTCTGTTTTTACGTACAAGATGTATCAACTATACAATAATATAAATTATGTGTCGACTCTACAGTATACATCTACATTATTTGTCCACTAGACAATATAAAGTATTTGGTAATTTTTACAATAAAAAGTAGTTGTCCACTATACAATCAACATTTTTTAAAAATTAGACCATATAAGGTATTTGGTCATTATACAATATAAATTAATTGTCCACTATACTACCAACATTATTTGTCCATTAGAAAATGTAAAGTATTTGGTCATTCTACGAAAAAAAGTATTTGTCCTATATACAGTTTAAAGAATTTGACCACTATACAATATAACGTATTAAGAGATTATACAATATAAAGTATTTGGCCACTATACAATATAAAGTATAAGTCACTAATAAAGTATTCGGCCACTATACATTATTACAGTATTTGTCTTTACAGTGTACATTATTGTTTACACCTGATTGCATAACTGTATTAAAGTATGTACGCTATTCTTTCAGTGTTCGCTGCACACTATAAAATGTAATATTGGCTTTACGCGGTGTACGGACATTTGATACCGCGACATTTAATACCGCGACAGTTAATCCCCGACACTTAGTCCCACGACAGATAGTCCCGTTGACACTTACTCCCGCGACAGTTTCTCCCTCCCCTCCCGACAGATGGTCCCATTAACACATAATCCCTGCCGCGGACATGTACACTTAGAAGAAACAAAACAACTGTATTTGGAAAACTAGTTGTCACAAAAGTATTCACTAATTGGTAGGAATAATAATTACTAATAAAATTTGTTTTCTTTTTTTAGCCACTTAAGGGAAACCCTTATGCGTAATGTTCAAGTGACTAGCCCGTGCGACTCGGTCCGATCACCTCCCTTTGTTATCTGCGGACAATCCTCACCCAGATGGTTGCCAAAGAAGGACTCGCGAGTGTTGATCTGAGGTCGAGCAAGACTTGCTATGATTGGTATACAAAGATATTGTCAGAATATACACGCATACGCAATACACTTTTCCATTTTGAAAAGAGAATGTTTGAGATTACATTAATTAAGATAAAACTATAAAACAACTCGGCCACAGTGTAGTATCAACAATCTATTGATAACTTCTTTTATCATTGACCGTAAGTATAGTGTGTAATTAAAGTAAAATTTATATAATGCCAATTTATATAAATTTACAATATATGACCCTTTTTAACACGTTCATTTCTGTCAATTTTTAGACTATTAGCTATTGGCATGGGTTTGAAATTTGAAATACAGAGATTGATTTCCTCAACATCTGTTTTGGTATTCGTAGAAAAAAAAAGATTGGTATATAGTATAATTCAATACATGAACTGATTCCTATTTGTTATACAAAAAAATAAAATACCACTGATCTACGCACCATTACGCGCCACTGATATATATATATTTATATATATATATATATATATATATATATATATATATAGGCCTATATATTTATACATATAAGTATATAAATCATTAATGTTAACCCAAAGCAAAGACAGGATGGACTGCTTGCTCTCTTGTTCCATTTTTAGAGCTTATATAATATGTTATTTGTTCACTTGCGCAGCCCATAACGCGGTTTTAAATTAATCCTACGGCTGCCTAATATTGAAGACATAAGCCTCACAATAATTTTATAGCCTTTGTTTATTTGTAGTCGGCCTGAACTTGCTGTTGAAAGTGCAATGAATTTCTCAACATCCGTGAATGATAAGTCAGCAACAAGGCGTAAATCTCTGCTTTCAATCGTAATGGTTGCCATTGTAAGCAAAACAAATTGAAACCGGAAGTTCAACAATGCACTTGAAACATGCCGAAAAGATAATTATACAAATGTTTACGGGAATATAGCGGGAATGCATTTGCATCCAAATTGCCTATTTAAGACTCGTCAATAGCAGAAATATTAAAGCAAGCGGTCCATCTTATTAAAGTCTTTGCCCAAAGTTAATATGAATGCGAGTCTATAAACGAAATTTTATATGAATGAATTATAGGCAGACTTTAATATGAATGAGTGTCTTTAAGCAGACTTGATTATGAATGCGTGTCTATAGGCAAACTTTCATATCAATGCGTGTCTATAGGCAGACTTTAATATGCATGCGTGTCTAAAATCAAATTTAATATGATTACGTGTCTAGATCTATAAGCAGACTTTACTATGAATACGTGTTAATAATAATAATTTAATAGAATTCTTGACTATGACAATGGATTCTGATATTATTATTTTTAAATTTAATAAAAATTCTCTTTGATTTTCATTTGATAGTGGAATGGAATAATATGTAGGCCTATCTATTATATTGAATTTTTTAAAATATGTATACCAATACATAGTGCAATTATATGACATGGTGACTTATCAGAATTATAATATAATAAATCTATTTGTATAGCGCTGCCAACAAACACGATGTAAGTTCAGAGAGCATTTAACATATTTATTTAATTATTGGTCTTGTGGTAGTGCGTGTGATGTTTGTCATTCCAAAAGTTTAAAGGGTTCGAACCCATCTCATAAAAATAAAACTCAAGTAATTTTGTTAATCCTTGGATTCACTCTAAAGCAGGGGTCGGGAACCCATGGCTCGCGAGCCAGATGTGGCTCTTTTGATGACTGCATCTGGCTCGCAGACAAATGTTCGATTATTAAAAAAAAATTTTAAATACTTTTTTGATCTACATTTTAATTTTATATCAATATTTCATTCTAGAAAAGAGCTAAGTCTACTGCAGCTCAGCATCAGAAGAATTCAGAGACATAATTATTGTACTCTTAGTGTTGAACTTACACAAAATGCACACATTTACTTGAATTTTTAGTTTTATACATAATGTATGTCTCTCACAGAATTACTTTTCAAAATGTGTGGTATCCATGGCTCTCTAAGACAAAAAGGTTCCCGACCTCCGCTCTAAAGGGTGTCTTTGAATCGACCCAGCTCTAATGGGTGCGTGTCAATAGTTGGGGTTACGTAAAAACTAAACACAGACAAACATAACGTCAGGTAGGCCATTGTGTTCTAGTATGCATTTAGCTGAGATATTGATAAACAACGCTTTATAAGCCATCAGATCAAAAAGGTGTTTAAATATTGAACCAAATAATCAATGCAAAAATAGATTACTTGTACTTAACCCTTTCTTACTTTTAATGTACTTTATTTTTTTGTATTTTTTTTACAAATCTTTCAAATTAAAATTTGAATTACTTCTTCAGCACTCTGTGTCTCTTAAATTTATATTATTATAGTCTAAGCTGACGAGTGGTATATTCGGGCATGGAATGGGTTGCCTGAACTACTCAGGAAAACATCATTTAAAACCTTAATAAATATGCAAGACTAGACTCCGACCACGGAGGAGCGTAGGACGCAATAGTCTTCTTTATAGAAGGAGCGTCTGTAATGTATAAGATGCATAGGTGTCAAGCTCAGGGCACGTGGGCCAAAGTCGGCAAGCGTTCAATTATGTCCGCGTTATTTTAATAACCGTGATATTTATTACTACGAATCTAATTCCCTAATAAAGCATCGATGTTAAAACGAGAGTTTGTCTGATCACATTCTCTAAACCAAAAAGAATAAGTAAAATTGAAGGTTTTGTGGTGGGTCGTTGTACACTATTACAGTAGCATTGCCTTGGTCATCTTCAAGACATAAGAAATGAAAGCAGTGCATCAATCTTTCCGGGTGACTTGATGACACTCAAGCACCTGTCAATGATGCACAATCCTAATTTTAAATCAAGCTAGACGATAAAAAAATGCCTAGAGATAAACTGATTATGCAAACAACGTGCATCAAGCCGATGATAAAGAGCGCTTAGATAACAGCTGATATTTGGCGGGTAAATATGTGTGTCAAATTAGTCGAGATAATATGGCTTTGGTACAATAGTAGACGTATTAAAGGCATTTCAAGGACAGCTGAGCTTAAAAGGCCAACTGAAGAGGATTCTTTCTAAATTTAGTTAATAGTTGATTTTGACAGCAAATACAATTAGTAGTTTCGAAATTGAAAAGTAATTAAAATGAGTCCGTAGTGTCGTGATTTAGAATGGCTTAAGTAAGCGATCCTATGAGCTCTATACCGAAGTTACATTTTACAAAGGAACAAAGCATGACCCATTCAGCTCGTATTTAACCCTTTGTTAAAAATAAAAACCGGGTAAAGATTCAGAAGACGTTGCAATATGACGTTTTTCTCCAACAATTATTGAGGTCACTTTTGTTTGTTGCCGAGTAATTACACATCTCGAATTACTACGAAATTTATACTTTTTTTTTCCTCTTCAAAGTGAAAGTGAAAGTGATGTTTAATATTCTGTAAACATGTTTATATTATCCAGTATCTGATACTGAATATACATTGGGCCTATTAATAGTTTGCATGTTTAACCCACATTTCTGTGCAGTTTGTTTTAAAGACCAACTGAAGAGGTTTTTCTCGAAGGGACAAGATTTTTACAAGCCTCATACGGAAGTGACGTATTAGAAGGGGAATAAATAAAGAAAACACGACGCACTAAATCTATATTTAACCATTTTGTTAAAAATAAAAGCTGGGCAAGGCTTCATAACACGTGGGAATAAATTCAGAACACATGAAAATATTCATTTTTCCTAGTTGCGTTCCCTTCACTGATGTCACTTCCCTTTGTTGCCGGAAATTAAACATCTCAAATGACTACAAAATTTTGACTTTTTCGTAAAAAACAAAACAAAACAAAAAAAAACACATTTAAGTGCTCATATTAAACTAAATGTATACTGTAACGTTGTAGCAATGAGTTAGATGCGTCTGTCTAGTGTCTAGGTATAATTCAATGAGGTCTCCAAGTCCTACGTATCTCTGACAGTAGTGTTAAAATATCCGCAACTCTTCCAGTATGACCAAATAGCATCAATTCAAATAAACTTGTAAATCAGTAATCAAACAAAGTCCGTATTGTAAAAATGATGAAGTTTTAATTCAGTTTCATCGTAGCAATATTTTGTAATGTAGAATAAAATGATGGAACATTCTTTAAAGTATACAATGTGTAGAGAACAATAGCACACGTCCTTACACAAAGGAGTCTAGAGCTGAACTAACTTGCCGGGTTTGCTTCGAGGCTGCCGACAAGAAAAAGGGGAGGGGCTAATTAGAACACGTCACAGCTTACTGTGCTGCTTCCAATAGATTTCATGCATTTTCGCGGGGAAAACTTATTTCCAAAAAATGCTATTAATAGTTTGGCGGGAACATTTTGAGCCCAACCATTGGCTTAAGTAGCAGACGAGCTGTCTAGATTTTCAATCCAGTCTGAACTGGCTTAACAAGTCGCAATAGTATTTTAATATAACCTTGGACTTTGTTGTTTAAGTTAAAAGGAGAAAATTAGCAGTAGTGACCCAAATAGTATAAAATCATGATGTAGAGGGGAAAGATGGGTTTAAACAATAGTTGTATACATAATAATGTAATAATACACTGAAACCAGTAGAACAACACTAGGGCACAAAACAAGACAGAGAAAGGAATGGATTTTAGGTGCCACATGGAGCCTCATAAAACAAAGGAAAGAGGCAAAGCGGAAAATGCTCACAAAAAATGGAGAAAGAAATGCAGAAGAAAGACATGATTACAAAAGACTCAACATTGGAGTAAAGCGAAGTGCAAGACAAGACAGAAGAGATTATGTAGACAACATGGCACTAGAGGCACAAGTAGCAGCTGATAAAGGCGATAACCAAACAGTCTACAAAATTATTAAGTCCCTTATGGGAGGTCTAAGGAGCAAATCGACGACTGTTAAAGATAAAAATGGAAAGAATCTGAGGACAGAGAAAGACCAGCTCCAGAGGTGGGCAGAACATTTTGAAGATATCCTAAAGAGACAGGACCCAGAAACAGAGGCTGACATCACAGACATGGGTTTTGAGATTGAAGTGTCAAAAGGGCCCATTATGGAACAAGAAATAATAGAAGCCATCAAACAGACCAAAGGAAACAAGGCGCCAGTAGAGAATAAAGTTACGCAGACATGCTTAAGTCCAGCCCAACACTGTGTGTAAGATCACTGGTAGGACTCTTTAATAAAATATGGGACAAAGAACATGTGCCTACAGCATGGAAACAAGAGATTATTGTCAAAGTCCCCAAGAAAGGCGACCTAACCATATATGAGAATGGGAGAGGCATAAACCTATTATCTGCAACAGGAAAAATATTTTGTAGAATCCTACTGATGAGAATGAGAACAGGAATAGAGAGAGTCCTACGTGAAGAACAAGCTGGTTTCAGAGCTGGAAGATCATGTAATGATCAAATCTTTGTCTTGCGTACCATAGTGGAACAGTCATTGGAATGGAACTCCTCTTTTTACATCAACTACATAGATTTTGAAAAGGCTTTCGATAGCATCCACCACCCAACGCTATGGACAATTTTGGAATCATGTGGATTCCCAGACAAAGTCATTAACATCCTGAAAGACATCTATACTGGTAACCAGTGCTGTGTACGACATGAAAACCAACAGAGTGTGTAATAAATCGAGAAATGTAAGGACGCAGTGTATAATTGTACTCAGACTTTATTCTGTATTGAAGACTAGTACATTCAAAATGGTAGAACAAGGACGTCGCTAACATACTAGGGGATTATGGGTCAACAACAAAAGGGACAGCACTCTCACAGTTCACACAATGGGAAACAACACAACAAATAGACATAATGGTTGCAACATTCCTCCTCCTTTAATTTCTAGGTGGCCCAAGATCCAAATCGCTCTGGAACACGCCTAGTACGACCTGATGTTCTAGGTACTGGGGATACAGGTGACATCTGATTTTCCAGTGATGGTATTGGCATGTCCGAAACCCGAGGTACCAGGGCTGCATGAGAGGCCGACTGATTTACTGGCGGAGCTTACGTTGCTGGAATGTTCACTATTTCCTCCGGTTCTGCTGTCTAAACCTCAGGCTCTACATTGCCTCTTGAAGATGAACTGGTTGTGGATTTATTATGAACCTCTTCTCTAAGATCAAGATCCGGAATGTCCGCATACCTATTACGAATATGGTCTACATGTCTCTTAACCGTTCTTCCATCTGTCAGTTTGATGACATAAGAGAGCGGACCGGTCACTGACTCTACGGTCCCCGGCAACCACTCGACTCTAGAACCACCACTATGATTATAAACTTTATCACCTAGCGCGAAAGTGCGTGTCTTGCAACCTTTTTCGTGCGACCTGGCCTGCAGCGCTTGTTTTGTCTCTACGCGACTTCTTAAGTCAGCCTGGAGCATGGAAATGGGTGTACGCAGGCACCGGTTCATCAGCAACTGTGATGGAGTCTCTTGGGTTGTGCTTTGGGGCGTGGTTCTGTATTTGAACAAGAATTTGTTTAGCCGCATTTCCCACGGAATAATATTTTCCTGATGCTAGAATTGAACTGCCCTTTCTGCAAGTCCATTGGTGGATGGATGTCGTGGAGCCGAGCGGATGTGTTTAATTCCATGCCTTGTGCATAATCTTTGGAAATCATCACTAGTGAATGCCGTACCATTGTCCGATACTAGAGTGACAGGAAGACCATGAGTTGCAAATATTCCACTGAGTGCAATGATAGTTGCCTGGGTTGATGTATTAGGAACATTTATCACTTCTAGCCATTTCGAATGGGCATCAATTACAATCAGAAAGAGTTTATCCATGAAAGGACCGGCATGATCAATATGAACCCTAGACCTTGGCCATTCCCAAGGGTGGAGCTCTGCCACCGCTGGTATATTTTGATTTTTGTCACATGACGAACACTCTCTCACTGCTGACTCAATATCATGGTCCATTCCTGGCCACCAGACGTAACTTCTGCCTGTAGCCTTCATCCTTGATATACTTAAGTGAGTATCACGAAGTAGACACAAAACTGCCTCGCGACATTTGCTAGGAACAATAATCCTCTTTCCCCATAGGAGACAGCCATCCATGATTGATAGTTCCTCCTTCCTGATGTAAAATGCATTATAACACTTATCAACTTTGCCTGGCCAACCCCACCGGACCCATTGAAACACTTTTGACAGAACACGGTCCCGTTGCGTCTCGCTCCGAATCACCTGAGAACTCACTAACGGAGCAGCTGAGTCGACCATGTTGACAACCAAAACCATCTCCTGAGGCATTGTTACAGATTGAGGTAGGTCCGGGAGTAGGAGTCGACTCAAAGCATCCGCATTAGCATTATCAACTCCTCGCTTGTATTCAATGCTGCAATTATAGGCAGAAAGTGTTAATGCCCATCTTTGTATCCGTGCCGACGCCATAGCTGGAATTGTGCAGTCATGGCCAAACATGTAGGTCAAGGGCTTGTGATCTGTCACGAGGATGAATCTATCATTTCCTGTTCGGCCATAAAGATATTGATGGAATTTAGTGACCCCAAATACCAAAGCCAGGGCCTCCCTGTCAATTTGTGACTAGTTCATTTCAGCTGGATTCAAGCTACGGGATGCGAATGCTATGGGTCGGTCTGTACCATCGGCATACCTATGACTTAGCAACGCACCGATTCCATTCGGCGAGGCGTCACATTGTACCAGAAGTGGTAAAAGTGGGTTGTAATGAACCAATAAATCAGAAGTACTGATCATGTCCTTTGCATAGTGAAAAACTGTTTCCTCTCGTTTCCCCCATTTCCAAGAAACGTCCTTTTTCGTAATCTCGTACAATGGTGCAAGCTCAGCAGAAAGATTCCTGAGGAACCTAGAGTAGTAGCTTATGAGGCCAAGAAAACTTCGAAGTTCAGTTTTATTTGTAGGTGTTGGTGCTTCCTTTACAGCCTTCACCTTCGCTGGGATAGGATGAAGACCCTCCGCGTCTATGCGGTGACCCAGATACTCAACTGAAGGTTGCATGAACATACATTTGTTTTTATTTGCCTGCAGCCCTGCTTGCATGAGGCGCTCAAGCACAAGTTCAACATTTTTTAATTATCTCTCCCCGTCACAAGAATGTCATCTAGGTAAACGCAGACACCTTTTAGTCCTTTCAATACATTACAGATAATTCTTTGAAAACAGCCCACTGCTGCGTTAACACCGAATGGGAGACGTTTCACTTTAAACAGGCCCATGTGAGTGTTTACAGTCAGATATTTGTGGTACTCCTCATCCACGGGTATTTGTGAATAGGCTTGATGCAAATCAATTTTTGTAAATGTTTGTCCACCTCTTAATTGTGCAAACATGTCTTCAAAGTCAGGGTAAGGGTCAACCTTACAGGCTTGATTTATCGTTACCTTGTAATCACCACAAAGCCGTATTGTGCCATCGGTTTTCAAAACAGCACCACGGGGGCTGCCCAATCGCTGTAATCAACCGCCTCCCATATGCCAAGTTCTACATTCTTATCAATTGCCTCTTGTACTTTGTTCTTGATGGCATAAGGTACTGGTCTGGCCTTAAAAAACCGAGGTTTTGCTTCTGGATCAATGAAAAATTTGACTAGTGGACCATTGTATTTGCAGAGGCTTCCTTCAAAGATGGCTGAATATTTCAATAGCAAGTCATCAATATTCACGGTTTGGATATTATTGATGCTGTTACAGTCTAGGCGATTAGCTGTTAACCAATTTCGGCCAAGAAGTGAAGGCCCACCACCAGCAACAACGACTATGGGTCAACAACAAAAGGGACAGCACTCTCACAGTTCACACAAAGGAAAACAACACAACAAATAGACATAATGGTTGCAACAGAGTGAATGGTTTCAAGTGAAAATAGGTGCCCGACAAGGATGTGTGATCTCACCTGTTATCTTTTTAATAGTAATGGACTGGGTCAAGAGGAGAGCTACTGCAGACAAACCCCGAGGCCTAGTATGGGGACTAACTTCATATCTAGAAGACTGCAATTTTGCAGATGACATAGCTCGGCTATCTCATTCTCAATCAGATCTTCAGGAGAAGACAACAAGAGGAGAACAAATAGCCAAAAGTGTTGGACTAAAGATTAACTCTGGCAAAACCGAACTCATGAAAGTGAAGACAAGAAGCTCTCAAAAGACAAAATATTGCCAATGGTGTAGAAATAGAAGAGATTGAAAACTTTAAATACCTTGGCAGCTACATCTCAGCAAGTGGAAGCATAGACATGGGAATCTCCACCAGACTAGCTATGGCAGCTCAGGCCTTCAACAAACTTTGAAAAATATGGAAGTCATCCTCTCTGCAGCTAAGAACAAAACTGAAACTATACAAGTCAAATGTACGCTCAGTCCTTCTCTATGCTGCAGAGACCTGGAAGACCAATACCAAAATCGAAAGCCGCCTTAGAAGGTTTGAAGGAAGATGTCTCCGACGCTTACTAAAAATTAACTGGGAAGACCACATCTCCAACAGTGAAGTTCGCAAGAGAACTGGAATAAGCTTCATCATTGAAGAAATCAAGAAAAGAAGATGGAGATGGCTGGGTCACGTCCTACGCATGGATAAAAAGAGGCTCCCAAGCAGTGCATTGAAATGGACACCACCAGGAAAAAGGCGAAGAGGAAGACCAATTGGAACGTGGAGGAGAACCATGGATGAGGAAGCAAAGGTCACCAACAAAACATGGCATGAAATCAGATGGCTCGCCTAGGATAGGGAAGCCTGGCAGAACTTTGTTGCTGCCTTATGCTCCACTGGAAGCGATAAAGAATAAGAGTGATTAAACTAATTACTTAAAAGTTATGTTTAATATTTTGAATAGATCTAAATGATTTTTTTTATATTGGATAACTGAATAGACTATTTATGATCAATGTTAAATTGTAACTCTCACTTCAATGCTTTTGGCTGCTTGTCTAGGTATGATTCTTATTTAGTCCCAACGGGAACCCACGTCTCTCTGAGCAGTGATAATAGTTTTAAGCGATTCCTCAAGTTGGTCAGTCTAGCATCATTCAAAATATCTCTTAGCAACAGATTTCAATCAGGACAAAATCCTTGGCTTAAAAATTAATATAGTAGCTTTTATTAAACAAATAAACTATAATAGTAGATGGAAATCAAGATTGCTTATGTTATAATGAACAGTGCAATAATAATGCGACCTGTCCCGTTAGAAGGTTAGAGTCAGTCTCTCTGGTAAGCCTAGCTCTAGATCTCTGCCGGCTGAGAAATGGATGGGACTATTTATTTACCCGGGCAAGCTCAAAGAGCGCGAATGTGACGTCACAGTCTTCCTCACCTTGTCCAATGGGAAGCATGAATTTAATAGACAGCTTAATTTCGGAAACATGTATTAGTAACTTTTCGCGGGCTAAACTATTTTCAGGAACATATATTAATAACCTTTCGCGGGCTTCCATTGCAAAAGGCGATATGTCAAGGAATAAACTAGTTTCGGATGGTTCATGAATGAATCGTTGTTCAAACGACCTTAACTTTGTCTCGTGTGTTAAGTTAATAAACAGTCGTGTCCCAATACTGAAAATGCTTTTTAAATATGATCACTATGTTGTGGGGAAATATTTAGTAAATGGGTGGTTCTAACAATAAGGTTATACACTATAACATAACAATCAAAATAAACTTTTAACTCAATTTGGATAAAAAAAATGTCTTCACTTGGTCTTTAAATAATACACAAATCCAGCAAATTGTCTCGTTCTTCTTGTTGCCAAAAAGAAAATCTTTACGATGGAGTTCCCAAATATATACATCACCGAAAAAGACTATGGCTATGCTGTTCTTTATTTTAACTTTTCACAGGGTCAATGTACAGTAATGTTTACACAATATTTATAAACTTTAATTGCAATTAAAGATTAGGTACGCAACCTCTTAAGTTGTGTTTGTAGTTTCTCCCAAATCCCCTTGTCAACTTATGAGTTAGGCTTTATGCTGGTCCAACATACAACCATTATAATAAAATAATGTGATTCAACCACTGCACAAGTCGTTATTAAAAACCAAAATGTAAAAAAACAAACAACATCAGCTGAGACACTTATTGGACCAAGGGAGTTAACACAATAAATATTTATACTGCATGAGCTAACACTCTTGTCCTCTTCAGCGAAAGTAGGAATTTCAGCTTAAATATGAAAACAGCTATTCAACTCTACATTGTAAAGAATAATTAATCGTCTAGAGAAACATGATTTGAAACAATATTACAAACAATATAGTATGGCAAAAAAAATAATAATAAAGGTAATGAACTATTGTTCTGCTTTGAGAGTGAAATATTATTATATAGTAAGAGTTATGGTTAAAATGAATGTGACTTATTTATTCCTAACCGACTCTTTTTATCTCAACGTTTGTTGTATTAGAGTAATGTTTAGTAATGAATTGGTGGATCTTATCTTATACATTACAGACACTCCATTTATAAAGAAGATTATTGCGTCCTACGCTCATCCGTGGTCCGAGTCTAGTCTTGCATTTTTATTAATGTTTTAAATGATGTTAAGTTACTGGTTTTCCTGTTTTTTTTTTCAGGCAACCCATTTCATGCCTGAATGCCACTCTGGAAGAAAGAGTACTTATATCTCTTGCTAGTGTTAAGAAAAATCTAAATGACCTTTTGATATCCTTGCACTCTTGGATTAGAGCTATGGTTAAATTATGGCTAGTGTTAAGAAAAAAAAAGTATAATTGATTAATTCCTATCTGATCTTTTGTCTTCTCCAGCAGATCAGGGATAATCTATCATGCAGCCAATCGGTACACTCACAGCCGTATCTATAGCTGAAGCCATAGCATCGGTGGTCCTGTGGTTATTGGGCTTCTCTACTCGTGGTTGGGTGTCAGGCAAACTCTTGAAGGCAGATTTATCAGCAGGTCTATTCACGGAAGAGAAGAACGGTCAAATAATAGATTTGCCCACTTCGAGTAAGTTATATATACATACTAGTGGTTATGCCCGACAAAATGACGGAGAAACGAATGATTACAATATGTAAAAGAGAAAGAAAAAATAACTACCACTAATACAATAAAAACTGTAGTGAGACGTATCTTTCGGTAATTATTTTTTGTTCTTTTTTTTTTATATTGAAAGCATTTCAAAGGGAGATTATTCTGAAATTGCGCTCAGTTTAGAACTTTAACATACGGTGATTATCAATAGGTCTAAGTTTATTAAAAAAAATTCGTTAACGAATTAAGCAATATTGTTTATATATTAAAGATTTATTTTGGAGGACGTTTCCGAGTTATACATATAAGTGTTGTGCCGATCGTTAAGATGGCATTGACAAGTCTTAATGAGGCGTGAACTTTTGAACCCATATGTTCGTGAACTTCCTTTTCTATTTTTAAACTAATAAACAAAAAAAGCATGCTTTTGCTGGTGTTTGACAATTGATTTCAATCTCGACGGCCAGTTCTAGTCTTTTAGAATTATACAAAGGATACAATATTAGGAATCCGTTTTTAACATCAAAAGTGAGTAGGCGATAACTAATACTCAAGTGTTAGTCGCGTGAAGTTAAATATTTATTTGTTTACAAAATAAATGAGTCAAGAGATGCGTTTTCTTGGTTATTGAAAACAAAATGCGTAAATTCATAAAAACGAATAACAAAAATTCCTTTGCATTTAGCAATAAGTTTGATATTTTAAAAAGGTGATTTTTCACTTCTGACTTTCACAATATATTGTTTTGTTTTGTAAACATCTTTTGGAAATGAAATACATTTTAATCCCCAACAAATTTGAGTACAACCAGTAAAGTAGCACACAGACATGTTTCGAAACAAATGATTGAATTCGACCGGAAATGTTTTTTATTTGTCGACCTTTTATGCATGCATACACGTAAAGACTTGTCAATAGGAGCCTATAGCGAACAAACATATAAATAAATAAATGTACAAACATGTGTTAAGTTATAAATTGAAAGTGAACTGAAATCAAGTGGGCGGGGGTAGGGGAGGAGGGGGGGGAGAGAGATGTAATGATCTCCAAAATATTAATTTATTTCCGAAACATTTAAAGTGTGACAGATTTTAACACTGTAATCTCGGGAACCAAACTGTACAATCAGAACGATAATCCTTTACGGCCAAGATTTAGGTGGCACTTTTGTTTATGTAATTAAAAATACAAACTATAAAAACCTACTTAAATACATTACCATTATGTTTACATTATGTTTACCATTACGTAAAAGTTAGATAGAAAACAAAATGTTGTTGTATATTTTCATATTGATGTATACTATCACTGTATGTATACTATCACTGTATGTATACTATCACTGTATGTATACTATCACTGTATGTATACTATCACTGTATGTATACTATCACTGTATGTATACTATCACTGTATGTATACTATCACTGTATGTATACTATCACTGTATGTATACTATCACTGTATGTATACTATCACTGTATGTATACTATCACTGTATGTATACTATCACTGTATGTATACTATCACTGTATGTATACTATCACTGTATGTATACTATCACTGTATGTATACTATCACTGTATGTATACTATCACTGTATGTATACTATCACTGTATGTATACTATCACTGTATGTATACTATCACTGTATGTATACTATCACTGTATGTATACTATCACTGTATGTATACTATCACTGTATGTATAATATCACTGTATGTATACTATCACTGTATGTATACAATCACTGTATGTATACTATCACTGTATGTATACTATCACTGTATGTATACTATCACTGTATGTATACTATCACTGTATGTATACTATCACTGTATGTATACTATCACTGTATGTATACTATCACTGTATGTATACTATCACTGTATGTATACTATCACTGTATGTATACTATCACTGTATGTATACTATCACTGTATGTATACTATCACTGTATGTATACTATCACTGTATGTATACTATCACTGTATGTATACTATCACTGTATGTATACTATCACTGTATGTATACTATCACTGTATGTATACAATCACTGTATGTATACTATCACTGTATGTATACTATCACTGTATGTATACTATCACTGTATGTATACTATCACTGTATGTATACTATCACTGTATGTATACTATCACTGTATGTATACTATCACTGTATGTATACTATCACTGTATGTATACTATCACTGTATGTATACTATCACTGTATGTATACTATCACTGTATGTATACTATCACTGTATGTATACTATCACTGTATGTATACTATCACTGTATGTATACTATCACTGTATGTATACTATCACTGTATGTATACTATCACTGTATGTATACTATCACTGTATGTATACTATCACTGTATGTATACTATCACTGTATGTATACTATCACTGTATGTATACTATCACTGTATGTATACTATCACTGTATGTATACTATCACTGTATGTATACTATCACTGTGTTTACGATTGTACACATTTTCTCCTACTTCTAAAGCTTCATGTGTGTACGGTAATTTAATGTTTCAAGTTTTTATTTTATATAAGCTGAAGAAAAATATAAATAGTCTTTTTTTAAAAAACCATGTGGGTTTGATGGGTACATGGCCTCATTTTGGGAAAAGTAAGCTCCTATAGAGGCCGACCGAAATTCGGCTTCAGTCTAAGTTTCGGCGCCGAAAGTAGGCAAATGGCTCCTTTCGGCGTAGTTTCGGTTTCGGCCTAAGCCAAAAAGATAGCAACTGATATTGACTTTCAGTCATCAGCCGAACATCTAATTTAACTTGGTTTTTTAGTCTCATTTTATACACATTATGTCATACTAATTAAAAAAAATAAAATTATATCAGTTTATATTGACTTTTGGGTTATTAAATCTTAAAAAGTATTCAATTCTAAATAATTTGGTATATAATACATACATATACAACTGTATATTACAAGTTGTGTCCACACAATCTTCTTGTATACAGTGACCATTGAAAAAAAGCCAGAATATGTATTTGCTTTTTATGTGGTTGTTTTTTTTTCCTCTCCCAGTCAATCCTCTACTGACGACCATAGTTCTGGTTTCCATTGGTGGCTTTTTTGATGTTGTAGCGACTGGCTTGTTGGTTGTAGCAGTCATGAAAAAGAACAAAGGTCTTGCAACATCCTTCTTGCTCAGCGCCTTTCTATCAGGTAAATACAGGGTGTGCAAATAAAATGTTACCACTTTTTATTCAGACACAAGTTTACGAAATGAGGACTTATTCGAAATTTGTATTTACAGATTTGTAACAAAAACATCAAATTAACATTTGATAACAACGGTTTGCCACGCAGTCTCTTGTTTTCTACACAGTTAAATAATTGATGACATGTTTAATCAACACTCCTCTTCTGTGGATTACAGCTGGTAACATTTTATTGGCCCACCCTGTAAATGGGGTCGTTTTTTTTAATATATTACCGATACACATAATATAGAACATGTTAATTGTGTGTAGATATTTTTATTCTTTAAAATCCACATAATACAGAGCATATTTAATGTGTAGTTTTCTGAAATAGCATAAATATCTTAATATATAGAGAAACGGAAATCGAAGAGTCCCGTATTGCTAACTTGACGTTAAAGGGTTCGAATCAAATTTTAAAATCAACAACATCTACCAAGCTCTAATAAGTGGCAATGAAGGTCACGCTGGGCATTGTGCCGACCACACATTGTCCTAGTATGATGTGGCCAAAGAGGCTGGTGAACGCCACCACTTCTCTACCCATGGGCCTCATCGCTGGCGAAATGTGAAAACCACCAGCACGCTTGCATCAAGAGCATACCGGTGGGCTAACGCTTGGGGGACAGAGCCTGCAGCGCGTCCGAGAGCCCACGACCTCACTTGCGTCCGAGAGGTCCGATGCCTCGGTGGGGAGGAAGCAATGTGCGCAGCGTTCCCACCTCAACCACGCCCTGGTGCATGGATGCCCATACCTATAGTATGCGATTCGTGCTAACGTACTCAATGTTAACGTAGTTAGTGGGGGCGGCTGGCGCCCAGACAGAATCTTGTTGTTCCCCCTCCCCCCCTACACACACACACACTTGGTTCAATCTTGAACATCGTTATGCCTTTGACATATGAGCCGGAAGGTCCTGGTTTTGTTTTAAGGCAATTTTAGTATGGCGGACGTCACTTCTGTATCCATGAGTCTCAAAGCTGGCGAAGTGTATAAACCACTAGTTTCTGGAGAAATGGAGTGGGATAATGCAAGGGTTTGCCTTCAAGGTATGCCTCCAGTGAGAGACGGAGAGAATATTGGTTGGGCCGACCACCGTGGGGACTGGAGCTAAGATGGCTTGTCCCATGGTGGAACGTTAGCCTACCATGACAAGCTGTGATGGCCCAGGAGAAGGAAGTGCTTCATTTTCCTTTAGTACCTAAGCATCGACTGCAAAGCAACAGTTTCTGGAGCTTAAACAGTTATCCTTAGGCTAAAACTTTGACAATATCTATTTTTGAATCCTTTAAAGTTCATTTAATCACTTATAGCTCATTTAATCACTTATAGTTAATGTTATCACTTATAAATCATTGTATCACTTATAGATCATTTTATTACTTCATTTTATCACTTATAGTTTATTTTAAACCATGTCATGTTTTAATATTTCATCCACTTCTATTATTAACTCTTTGGTGTTTGTGATCATCTTTCATTCAGGTGTTTTTACAATAGCCGGAGTCTCTTACTACAACGTCCAAGTTGTGCTTGGTTTACTTACTGTCGGCTACAGCTGGTATATGGCCCTATTCTCCAGCATTCTGGTTTTATCAAGTTCAGCTGCCCTATGCTCTTCCGTGAGAAGAGGAGAGATCTCTTTCGGAGATGGTGCTACGCGTTTCTCGTAAACAGACTATCTCAGTCAGTGTATTTGTCTCTCTCTCTCTCTCTCTCTCTCTCATTCTCACTCACTTCAATTGTCTCTCTCTGTCACTGTCTCTCTCTTGCTATTTCTCCCTAACTCTTTCTCTCTCTCTTTAATCCCTCACTCCGACTCTCTCTCTCTCTTTCTGAATCGCACTGTCATACCGAAAAGCTACACAAAACCAATAAAGCTTTTTTTCAAACAGACTGTGTGTATTTGTGTGCTTGTCTACGCATGCGAAAAGAATATGTAACTAAAAAAACTATAATTTGCATTTTTTTAAATGTAAGTCAAGATTTACAAGCCTATAGATAGGCTAGATAAAAGATAAAACAGGCATATCTATAAAAAAAATCAGAGAAATTATCACTACAGTTCTACATACCATCTACAATCTACACCAATGACATTCGGAACCTGGCAGTTGATATAAGTCCCATAAAAAAAAATGCATCCATGTCGCCGCCATTCTTGATTAAATTTGTTGAAAACGATCGCCGACTTCTACAAAACGGTCTCCGACTTCTATAAAACCATCTTCAACTTCTACAAAACCATCTTCAACTTCTACAAAACCATCTTCAACTTCTTCCAAACCATCTCCGACTTCTGGGCATCCGGGCATAGAATAGGTTGCCTGAACAAACCAGGAAAACCATTAACATTTAAAACTCTAATAAAAATGCCAGACTAGACTCGGACCTTGGATGAGCGTAGGACGCAATGGAAGAAGCGTCTGCAATATGATAAGACAATAGCCAAAATAAAATAAAGAAACTGTATACCTTAGTATAAATAGTCTCCCGTTCAGAACGTTTTAAGTTAAATGGCAAGTGTTGCAGCGCTCAAAAAAGTAAATCTGTGAGCCCTCCCGCAAAGAAAGATACTACATTGTACTTATAGATCTCAACCTTTTTCGGCCCACCGCCCCCTTTTACATTTTTTTCCCGCTCACCGCCCCCCCCCCCCCCAACTGTACTTTAGCGCCCATTTCCCCCAACCCTCTAGAAGTTAAAAGGACCAATATAGTTTCCTTAATTTTTCTTAGACCAGCTCGATTTGTATGCGTTTTTATTATTTAAAAACATTTAACTACATGTACAACCCTATGTTAAAGAATATTATAAGATGTATAGTTGGGGTTTTTCAGAAGTACATCGAAACACTCAGAGCAGATTTTTCTATTCGAAGGCAAAACTTTCAAATTGATGGACTCATTTTTATACCACAAAAAAATCTGATTCGATATTACTGCAACCTTCCTAGATTAAGATCTTTTTTTAAGTGGAGGAATATAGGCGATTTAAAAATAGAGCAAGTTGAATTTTAAACATTAAAAAATGGGCATACAAATGCGCCCATGTGCAGAAAAAATCTGGAAGGACGCTGCTTAGGAAAGTCATTTGTTATTCTCAAGTGATTGGCATTCGCTCCTTTACTTTCAGCTTTTGGTTCAACTTACACATCAAAGCTGTTTTAAGCATACAAAGAGTGAGGTCACCTACACTTGACCGCTCATTAACTGATACAGGCTAATTACATTTACACGAGTTTTTTAATAATCTTTTTTAATAAAACATAAATATAATTAGTTCTAAAACAAATTTATTTGTAATTTAGAAATATAAGATACTTATTTCATAGCACTACACTATGTAATTTCTGTAATTATTAATAATATTAATTTTTGAAATATAAACTCCTTAAAAGAAAAAAAAGTTTGTTCACAACTGTTTAACGTAATTTATTTTAATCCTCAAATAATTAAATCTTGTTATCAATACCAGTAATATTTCTTATATTACAAAACAGTACTTGTTGGGCATCACTAGTGAATCTAATGTGGAAACATTTTTAATTAAAGGGAGATAATTAACCGTTTCATTTAAGCTAATATTGCAAAATTGTTTTTCTTTTATTAAAAACTAAATGCCATACAATTTATATATTTGCAATAATCAAATTGTAAAAGTATTGGAACATGTATAAATATTATATAACTAAAGAATTTATATGTATATTTTCAGACATTACATTAACTACTTAGTTTGTATGATGACCATGTATCTAGTACTATTAAAGATGATTGGAGATTTTATTTTGGTCTGAAACGCATAAAAAGACATCTTCGAAAAGTCGTTGTGATTCCTATATCTTATTAGTATAAAAATATGTAGGCCTACCGTCGGCCGATATCAGATATTTAGCAGCACTTGCGATTACTTCACATTTCAGCCAACCAATTGATTCAAATAACTTAGGTGTTCAATTGATATCAGGTACGTTTGTACCCCCCCCCCCCCCCCCCCATTCTCCAACTTGCCATTCACCGCCCCCCCTCTCGCATATGGGACGACAGCGCCACCGTTGAGAACCTGTGTTATAATTCCTCGACTATACTTCCAACCAGTTCATAACTTTGGAAAGTTCTATCAAAATCGACTTTTCCCACAAAGAGTAAATAAAGATATGGATCCACCTCTGGATATATCCGACACTTCTGTGTACTCTTTCGTCAAGCAGTTCTAAGAAAGACTAAATCAAATTGTGTTAAATAGTAGGTCCATGTCTGAGTAACACCCCCGTGCCCATCTGTTAAATAGTAGGTCCATGTCTGAGTAACTTCCCCGTGCCCATTCCCCACAAAAAAAAATCACATTATAGGTGAGATAGCATATCATAGCTACTTGGTGATTAAGGGAAGCTGATAAAAATAATATCCTAACTACGAAGAGTTTAAATACTTTTGTTGTGATCATATGAACTTGCTCAAGGTCTTTAAGAGGATGGACATTAACGTCATATTATTTTTTTTATCAGAGTAGGGGTCGTCCATTATGTTATGGTTTGTATCAGATATGGGGTCGTCCATTAAATGTATCAACAAAATAAGGGGTGGAGTTCAAACCGTTTAATAATTGTTGACATGGGGGAAAAGGGGGGGGGGGGGGCAATGTTACTTTCTAAATAAATGTAATGAATAAAAAAAAAAGGTACATCTGTTGTGCGTTTGTAATTTGTATGATATAATATACACTCAAACGCCTGTCAAAAACACGCACGCGCCTGTCAACAGCACTCACTCGCCTGTCAACACCACTCACTCGCCTGTCAATAGCACTCACTCACCTGTCTACAGCACTCACTGAGCCCGAATGAATTGTAGTTTATAAGTTGGAGCCATTGTGAGTAATTGCCAAGGCACCAGACTGAGCGGTTGCGCCTCTAGTGAGTTTATCACACTATTGGTGTTATATTTGTCAGTTGGTGAATATTTGCAGCTCTTTTCTGAATTTTGTTCTAATTTTCACATGTTTTTTTTAGTTGATGTGTCCCATACAGAAGGTGCATATATTAGTATAGGTCAAACTAATGTGAGATAGCATTTGAGTTTTATGTTTTTATGACATTTGTAAAAGTTACTTTTAATGAAGCCAAATGTTTTGTTAGATTGTTCAATCACTTCATCAATATGTGGATTCCAAGATAATTTATATTTTTTTATTTCTCTCAAATAGGACCTTGTCGGTATTTTAAGTTTCGGTTTGGTCTTTGCCGTGCATGAAGTTGTTTGTAATTGGTTTCTTTTTCTTGGACACTCTTGTTTGTAAAGAGTTTGTCTACAATGCGTTGCTTTTTTTCTGCATGTATATTTCCTATCTCTTATATTTTTATTTAATTTATTGAGATTTCTTTGTCACCTGGAGTTTGTCACATTTGGCCTTTATGTGGAGCTATAATTTTTTCTTAATATAATGTTGAAGTAATATTAATCAATACTCCGGATATAATTAAAACACCTTAAAACTTTATAATTATTTCAATACAGAAAAAATTATGAGACCACTAACTATGCGTCAGATCACAAACAAACAACACGCCATTCCATTTACTAGACTTTAAGACAAAAACTTAAGACTTGCTCCACTTCCGTAACTAACACTGACGTCATACACCAGACATATAGCTTAGAGATTAATTAGATGCTAAATAAAAGCTCACAATTTAAAATACTTGTCACAGGACTATGACCACACAATTCATGGAATAAACTCAACGAAGGCTCCTTCGTATCTTGTACTTCATTTCATTCATAGGCAACTGTAACACTGGATTCCATATACATTCATATCTCAGACATTCCGGTCCTATCTTGAACTTCATCGTGGTTCCACTTCAACTTGGTACTAATACGTATATACAACACATGACGTTCTTTTATGCGGCCTCAACGTCAACTAAAACTATTCTATTTTTCCTGCTGCTGTCCAGACTTTTCATACTCTCTCCACTTCCATACTACAGTGCACAATTGTACATGCTATATGCACAACAGTGCACAATTGTACATGCTATATGCACAACAGTGCACAATTGTACATGTTATATGCACAACAGTGCACAATTGTACATGCTATATGCACAACAGTGCACAATTGTACATGCTATATGCACAACAGTGCACAATTGTACATGTTATATGCACAACAGTGCACAATTGTACATGCTATATGCACAACAGTGCACAATTGTACATGCTGTATGCACAACAGTGCACAATTGTACATTCTATATGCACAACAGTGCACAATTGTACATGCTGTATGCACAACAGTGCACAATTGTACATGCTGTATGCACAACAGTGCACAATTGTACATGCTGTATGCACAACAGTGCACAATTGTACATGATGTATGCACAACAGTGCACAATTGTACATGCTGTATGCACAACAGTGCACAATTGTACATGCTACATGCACAACAGTGCACAATTGTACATGCTGTATGCACAACAGTGCACAATTGTACATGCTACATGCACAACAGTGCACAATTGTACATGCTATATGCACAACAGTGCACAATTGTACATGTTATATGCACAACAGTGCACAATTGTACATGCTATATGCACAACATTGCACAATTGTACATGCTATATGCACAACAGTGCACAATTGTACATGTTATATGCACAACAGTGCACAATTGTACATGTTATAACATGCACACCTTATTTATCCCTTATATAATAACTCATGCACACTTTCTATATTACATATATATTAATACTACAACTCATTGACAATACTAAATAAGAGAAAGATGTTTTATATAAAATAGCTCACAACAATCATGTAGGACCATGTGTTTCTATTATTGTCTATAGAAATAATATCAGTTCCGTATTCATTTTGGAGAATTCTACAAAGTTTCAGAGTTAAATGTTTTATTTTTAGGTAATTTTGTGTAGATCTAGTCTATTTGAATTTGATTCTAGTTGCTTGAAACTTTTTTGACTAAATTATCTTTTTGTTTACACAGTCTCTTTAGTTTGGTATTTAACCTGAATATCTGTAATTTATGTTTGTTTGGTTGACACAAAATCATCCATTATTGCTTTTGAGTTTGTTTTTATGGATTTCCAAATATCTTCTTCAGGGCTGTTTATTTTGTATTTAGTTAGCAAGAAAGGATTTTATTGATGCTTGATGTAGGTCTGTTGTGTTGCATTTATTCCAGAGATAAGTTATTCTTTTAATTTTTTGCACATTTGGGATTTTAATATTATGTTTTTTACTCTGACAATAAAATTATTTAAACACCCAGATATTCTTTCATAATGTTACGAGTGTGTGTAGGAAAAATATTGCACGATTGAAGGGCAACAGAAGGTTTATTCTGATATAAAACTAATATATTTTTGCTAACTACTCATATCTTAACAGTTAAACTTAGCTCTATAAAAAAGATCTATATCATAATTTCAAAGATTATATTTTTAATTTTCTGGAACAATTTGTATGAGGTAAAAATGTATAATTTTCATTGGCGAAGACAGGATCGCAAGGTGGGTCGGCAAATAGTACAACGTATGAGAAGTAAGGGACAGGGAAGGCAACTAATATAATGTGTGGCCCGGGTGGGTGAAGATAGTAATGCAAGAGGGAATAAGAATGTAGCAGCATACGGTGGAAGTGGAAGTCTCAACCGGTGCATAATCACCCCCCCCACCCCCTAAACTATTGTACAACTAACATTGTATCAAAATATCAATAATGAGTGTTATAGTCAGTTTGAAAGCTATTAATTAAGTTAAAATGTATTTTAAATTAATTCAAGAAATTTCAATTATAGTATTTACCATTTTTAAACGTGAAAGCAAGCGAATAAAATTGTGTTAGTTAAATATGGTGCGGGGTGGGGGGGGGGGGAGGACATGTATGACATAATTTTATAGTGTGTGTTTGGGGGGGGGGGGTTCCTCTGAAAGTTTATCAATTGTTTTCAAGGGGGAAAGGAGTAAACATTGCATAAAAACTGTTGACGTAATTAACGGACGGCCCTAACAGGATTTAGCCTATAAATAAAATAAATGACAACAAGATTGTCTAATATCGTGTTATTGATATCTGTTCAAATGTAAGAGAAAAAGAAATCTTCCGAGTAATTCTTTTCGATCAGATAGACTATCTGTATATTAGCGTGTTCGTGAAAGTTTTGACTTTCAGGATTTCAAACACTGAATATAGGCCTTCAAAATGCTCACAGTTCATTGGCTGGCTGGTTTCTTGTTGTTAGTTACTATCCACTATCTCTAAATATATCGTTTTGTTATTATTGATATTGATGTTTTGTATTACGGGTGACTCTCATCCGCTTATTATTTTCAAACAGGATTTTTAGTGTAGACCCTATAGATAAGCGTTTAGCGACAAAACAATATATATGGTCCAATTTAAACTGCAGTATTACTGTAGTAATTCAATAACTGTGGAGAAATTACATCGATTTCCATAAGTCAAGTTAAAGAGTAAGTTGCGAGAGAGAGTTTGACTTGTGTAATTAAATGATGTAGGGCCAAACGGTATGTCGGTATACTGTTGTTATTATTATATGACGGTGTATTATTTTTTTCCGTAATCATTTGTCTTAATCGTAAGAACAAAAGCGATATATTCTCTTCTAACTAAGAAGACAGCACTAGTATATAATAGAGTTTATCATTCATTGCATGGAAATTAAAGCTGTTAGTTTTAGTTCCACGGCTCATCGTTTACAGAATTTTCGTCTACGAGATTTCGTTTACCGCCACTTCCTCTACCGACACTTCGTCTACCGCCTCTTCGTCTACCGATACTTCGTCTACCGCCACTTCGTCTACCGACACTTCGTCTACCGCCACTTCGTCTATCGCGAATCTTCGTCTACTGACACTTCGTCTACCGCCACTTCGTCTATCGCGAATCTTCGTCTACTGACACTTCGTCTACCGACACTTCTTCTATCGTTATAGTTCGTATGACGACACTTCATCCATCGACACTTTGTCTACCGACACTTCGTCTACCGACACTTCGTCTACCGACACTTCGTCTACCGACACTTCGTCTACCGACACTTCGTCTACCGACACTTCGTCTACCGACACTTCGTCTACCGACACTTCGCCTACCAACATTTCGTCAACCGATGCTTTGTCTATCGCGACAATTTCTCTACCACGATAGTTCGTCTACCGCGACAGTACGTCTACCGCGAAAGTTCGTCTACCGCGCCAGTACGTCTACCAAGACAGTACGTCTATATCGACAGTACGTCTACCGCGAAAGTTCGTCTACCGCGCCAGTTCGTCTACCGCGCCAGTACGTCTACCAAGACAGTACGTCTACCGCGACAGTACGTCTACCGCGACAGTACGTCTACCGCGAAAGTTCGTCTACCGCGCCAGTACGTCTACCAAGACAGTACGTCTACCGCGACAGTACGTCTACCGTAACAGTACGTCTACCAAGACAGTACGTCTACCGCGACAGTACGTCTACCGCGAAAGTTCGTCTACCGCGCCAGTTCGTCTACCGCGCCAGTACGTCTACCAAGACAGTACGTCTACCGCGACAGTACGTCTACCGCGACAGTACGTCTACCGCGAAAGTTCGTCTACCGCGCCAGTACGTCTACCAAGACAGTACATCTACCGCAACAGTACGTCTACCGCGACAGTACGTCTACCGCGACAGCACGTCTACCGCGACAGTACGTCTACCGTGACAGTACGTCTACCGCGACAGTACGTCTACCGCGACAGTACGTCTACCGCAACAGTACGTCTACCTCAAAATAATTGGTAAGACTCCAAAGCTTTATAACTATCTAACATTCTATCTGTATGTTTATTAGGATGTTACTGACTAAGCGATCGCTACAAATACATTCACAGAGTAACCATAGACGCGGCAAGGTTAAAAAGATGTACAATTAATGATTTTTATTTAAAACTGGTTGTATATTAACGTTTTTTAACAGTTCATCCCTAGCCGCTTGGTGTAAAGTTTTTTTATAGAACCCATGGTCTCCAAATCCAAAACAAATATGATTGCAAATGTGATTGCAATTAAATACGACACAGTCTATAGATAAATACAAAGGATAAGGAAGGATTCCTTTACGTTCTTGCCCCCACTTCATTGCGCATGCCTAAAATTTAACCTCGTGGCTGGAATAATAATATAAAAAAAAGACAACGTCTATACTTTGTTTTCTTGCGGCAAATTGTTTTCATGAATGTGTTGTCGAAATCCATTGACTATTAATTCCGACATCATAGTCAATTTAAAATGTAGTAGACTATATATCTCATTATTACATTTTGGCTATTTTATTATGTTGAAATAAAAACAAAAATCCCATTGGAGTAGATGAAATGTGCAATGGGTAAAATGTGAACAGTCTGAAATATTATGGATTGTTAAAATAAAAAATAAAAAATTGTCTAAATAATTTACTAAGATGAGATTATTTTTTATTTGACGTTTACGAATAGATCTAGATATAGATCTATAGCTTAAAGTTAATGATTATATGTAGATCTATAGCTTGATGTTAACGACAAGATATAGATCTATAGCTTGAAGTTAACGACTAGATATAGATATATAGCTTGAAGTTAACCATTAGAGAGAGAGAGAGATCCATAGCTTAAAGTTTACGACTAGATATAGATGTATAGCTTGGCATAAACAATTCATATAGTCTACAGAGATCAGGAATGTAAGTGGTTAGGGAGAGAACAAATGTAGAACAAGCGTAAATCGGGAGATATATAATTTGAACTACCTCAAGAAACATAATATTATGGGATATTGAAATTGACATTTGGAGAGAACACAGGCTAAATTTATCTTGAAAAATTCACTTTATTTCACGGTCTATTTCTAATTTTGAAAACAACTTTCTTCATGTTGTAATTTTACTTAGATCTATTTATAGTCTAAAAAAGAGATGAATAGACCTATATTTTTTTAGAAGAGTCAGATATAAAATTAAAAAACAAAACAAATCCGCATTTTTTCTCATGCCTTTAAATTGAAATAAATTTAATATGTATTAACATTGTATCGTTGTCTATTTACTATTCAATGAAGTAACGTATTATAACATAGTGTAAAATAAGGCTAGCAGTAAACAAACAAATAAATGTGTAACTTTTTATTTATGCTGGTAAAATTTTTTGTCTTTTACTGTTTTTTTTCTTCTTGTCAGCATGCAATCTTTAGGCAAATTTACGAACATCTCTCTCATAGAAGCCGTAGCTGCGTTCATCTTATGGCTAGTCGCTTTCCCAACACGATACTGGTCTATCCAAACATTAGACAAGGACGGTAACCCAGTCAACCTTTACATCGGCCTGTTTGTGGCCGAGGCCGAGGATCAAACTATTGATATGTCAAGTAGTGAGTAAATATTGTCTAGTCTAGATCGGGAGTTGGCAACTTATGGCACGCGTTCCAGTCTTGGCAGGCAGAGTGATTTTTCATTGGCGCGCCAATGACCCTTAAAAAAAAGACAATTAAAGTCTTTTTTCTAAATTTAAAAAAACATTGTGTACTAGATCAGAATGACTTACAGGCTGTTGGCACGCTGAATGAAGTAAACTGTAGCGATCAATCTATGTATCTATCACTCTAATCTATCTATACTTATCTATCTATTTAATGGCAGGCTGATCAAACATATAAATATAAGGTTGTCGACCACTGGTTTAGATTAGACGAGAAACAGAAGTTTATATTATTTTAATCTCGGTGCCTTTCTGCAAACATCTTTGGATTATTGTGTTGTGTTTGTAAATTAGAATGAAGGATTTATGTCATCATTACTACTTTGCATTTTTCACCTTTTTTTCTGAAATCTTCTTAGCAAAGTTTCATGATTGTACTGCAGGTAGTTGCAAATTGAACTAACAGCAAAACGGTTTACCATTTAAGGAACACCGCTCCTAATCGAGGTAACAGAGTCATCTTCCAACTCCCTCAGTTCAAGTAAGCACCTAAAAAAAGGGGGCCATCTGTTAATGGCTTTGTTATTTGATATTGTATTGGTATTTATCTGTTATTTTGTGGATGTTTTTGTGAGGAAATTTTGTGCTGCTAATGCTCATGCCTTTTCCTGTGGCAAAGTCTATCAGCCTGATTCCATTGCTATTGCTATCCTCGTGCAGGCTTTCCTTGCCAATAGTTGGTCTAAATGCTTTTTCTTTTCCGATTTTGGCATTGAAGTCTCCTAGTACTATTTTCACATCATGACGTGGGGCATCGTCATATAATTTTTCTAATTTTTCATAAAAGCTGTCTTTGTCGTTATCTTCTGTCATATACCAGTACATCAGCTCTACATAGACTACAAAATGGCTTATGATAGTATCAATAGAAAATATCTATATGAAACACTGGAATTCTTTGCGATCCTAATAAGCTAACTAGACTAATATACATGACCCTACATAGATCTAGAAGTAAAGTCAAGGCCCAGGGAGAGTACTCGCGGGAATTCCCAATTCAACAAGGACTCCGAAAAGGAGACTCACTATCGTGCATGCTAATCAACGTAGTACTAGAGAGAGTCATAAGAAACATTAACATAGACACTAGAGGGACGATAACAGAATACTTCAATAGAGAAGCCCCAGGCATACACCCCAGCGGAACTCTATATAGCCAACCTCTGCTTTACCTAGCATATGCTGATGATATAGCCTTGCTTGGAAAGAATAAAAATGCCATACAACAAGCTCTTACAGAGCTGGAAGATGCCTCCAAGCTGGCAGGACTTGAGATCAATGACCACAAAACAAAGTACATGGTACTGATGAGGGATGATACAAAGGAAGAAGATAAGGAAGACTTCAAAACCAAGAATCGCACATTTGAAAGAGTAGATACTTTCAAATACTTAGGGTCAAGCTTTAATGAAAGGAATGAGATACTACCTGAAATAAAAGAAAGAATAGCTGCAGGAAATCGTGCCTTTTTCAGCCTCCAAAATGTATTCCGCAGCAAAAATATCTAAAAAAGAACGAAGAAGGTAATATACAAAACCATAATAAGACCAGTGGTGATGTATAGCAGTGAAACATGGACTGACAAAATCCATTGAAGCCCTGCTTAATACCTGGGAGAGAAAAGTGCTGCGGAAGATATATGGAGCTGTGCAAGACCTAGATGGCTGGAGGTCAAGGACAAACGAAGAACTGTACACCCTGTACAAGGATCCAACGGTGGTAGCTGAAATAAAGAAGGGCAGACTGAGGTGGGCAGGCCACTTGGAAAGAATGACAAAAGGCAGAGCAGCCAGAACAGCACATCACCAGAGGCCAAAAGGAAAGAGGCTTAGGGGCAGACCAAGACAAAGATGGCTTGAAGCTGTAGAAGCAGATTTGCAAAAGCTTGGTGTACGGGCTTGGCGAAGGAAAGCCAGGGATAGGCCCGAATGGAAGGAGGTGGTGAAGCAGGCCAAAGCCCTACATGGGCTGTAGTGCCACAGGGATGGATGGATTGGTATTTATCGGGCTTTGTTATTTGATATTGTATTGACATTTAACAGGCTTTATTATTTAATATTTGGGTACTGTATAGAAATATATTGTCTGCTTTGTTATTGGTTATTGCTATAGTATATGTTTCAAAAGTGTTGTTTTTTATATTTTGCTTTTCATATTTGATATTGTTTTGTATTTCAGCTAACCCATGGTTAACTACTATAGTTCTGGAGTCGATTGGAATATTTTTTGCCATCTTGGCACTGTGCTGTTTCGCCTGCGAATTCTATAAATTGAACAGAAAAGTTGCCATTGCGTCTATCATCTGCAGCTATATATCAGGTACAGGTGTTAAACATATCCATGACAAATCTGTCTTGTCTTGTTTTCCGAGCGCTCTTTAGCTTGCTAATAAAGAAATTAAAACATTCGACGGTATTTAGAATTCACAGTAGCGCGTTCGGCTGGCGTACCGAAGGCCCTGGGTTCGAATCCACGTAAAGGATATGATTTTTTATTGGGTGTCCCACAGTCCACCTGATGTTTACCAGACACGAGTTGGGGGCGAACTAAAGGACATTTTCCGGCTACACAAATCCCTAGTATGTCGTGGCCAGAGAAACTGAACTCTGCTAGAACGGACCCATGGCTCAATCTGGTCGTACTTTTTTAATACTTTTTTTTCAGCCCCAACCTTGCCTCCCCACCCCGGGGCACCATTATCCAAAGTAACCCTTCTACCCTTTATGCATAGGGAAACGCCTTTAAATTGGTTCAACCATAACACAGATAGATTTTTCTTATTTTGCTACCTTTGCCATTGTTTTATTTCAGGACTAATATGGTTCTCTGCTGCTCTGTACTACAGAAGTGAGACCATCAATCTAACGACCGTAAGCTTCAGCTGGTATTTCGCATTCATCGCTAGTCTTTTGGAAATCTCCTCTGGTTCTATGCTTGGGTATGCGCTGAGGAGAGGGGAGATAAAGTGAAAGATGCCCTCTCCTGTTTTAGATTCAATAAAATGACGGAATTAATGGTTAGAGCCATAATTTATTATTTTCCCAAAAAAAAAAGGAGTACATTTAAATAAAACAAATTTTATGCGTCCTTTTATTACACGATTGGTTTAAATTAAATATATATAATTACCTCAAGCTTGTTTATATGTTTGTTCATATTAATATATACATTTTTATCCTCTATAGGCTCCTATGCTGTTTAACGTGTCGGGACAACGGTTAAATGTATAAATTGGAAACATCATCCAAAAGAAATTTTTATTTAATCACATATAATCATGAATGCGTTGATTTTTATAAATATATAAAAATATATCCATCTATACAAATACATATAACCGTATTTAACAAATTAATGGCCATTTCCGTTCATTTACTATTTTGAACGCGAAATCTTATCGGGTTTTCGCAATTCCGCTTGCATTCTGTTGTTTATTAAAATAGGACTATTATTATATCCCTTAAGTAAAAGCACAACTATACTATTTTATATTACTACCTAAAACAGTTAATAATTGATGTAATATTCCTTTCCAATTGTATTACTCTATCGCTATCCCCCAAATATGTAACCTTATTTATAATAATGTCTACTTAAATGTTTTTAATTATATGTACTCCGTATTTCTCTTAACATAAAATGAACGTTGAAAAATTGTTTCTCAAAGTATTACTGTCATCCTAACGCTCCTACTGTAAGGGGAACAGAAGGAGTCTCTAATTTAGTTTAGTAGTTGCCGTTCACCGCTGCGACCATTTGTAATTGTTCGTGTTGAGCTGAATGTTTCTAATAATGTTATTTTTACAGTACGTGTAACAAACTTGATAAAGCAAATCTTTGCAGCAATTTATATATATATTTATTATTACTTACAATACATTATTCACAGTACATCCAATCAATGTGAATTATAAACACAAGTCCATGTTGCTATAAAACATTACACAACCGCCTCCTTCTAAACTTTAGCTACCACTCATTTCTCCTCTCAAATCACCTGACCAAGTCAAAGTCATAAAAGTCATGTCTCACTAAAAAAAAGCATGCAGATCTAACAACAGTTCACAATTTCTAGATTCTTCTAAAACAATACACACACTAGCAATACATGGTCAAAGGGATGTAACCTAAAAAAAGACACAAACTATTGTTTGTTTTGCTTCCCCTTGATCATATTAATTTAATCACTGACAGAAAGTATAGGAGTATTGAAGACAGTGTTATTGGCTGCGAACGAAAAAAAAAGTGTTAAGCTCTAAAAATAGAGCAAGCGGACCATCTCATTATAGTCTAAAAATGACACAGAGATGATAAAAAAAAAGTTTCTTAGTCCATATTCCAAGAATAATTTATACAAGTTCTATTTCTTCCCACATAACATTAAGGCATTGCAGAAACAACGCTTAGACTTGTCATAAATCCAACTAATTAACATTATTTAAAGTCCATATCAAAATATAATACAAATACGTGTATCTACTGTGTGTAGTTGATAAAAAAAAATTCCTCAAGCTACAGAACTATGAAAGATTCTTATTCGCGCCATTTATTTATTGGCATTTTCACAAGCTGAAAAGAAGGCACCTGTTTGCACTATAGAGTAATGTTTTCCAGCCAGCTGCAAGCTGGCAATTTGATAATCCTGGAAGATGCTAGAAGTTATCGTTCAAAATCAATTAATTAGTGCAATATGTTCTCTTTTGAGCTGGTCACGTGTTTAGAGCCAAAGCTAGGCCATAATATGGTGCGCTTATGTGGGATATGTGGTGTTTATTTGTAATGACGAATGCTCATCGGAAAGACGGGTAGGGGTAGAGGCAGTGAAAAGTGTGTCACATTACTGAAAGTAAAGGTTGGGGCGCTGGGCGATGAGAAGGAAAAGTTGAGTATATGTGATGTAATGTATTGCCAATGTTAAACAAAATCAGGACATTTTAAATGTGTTTATGTTGTTTTTTAATTGTTGTATGTTTTAGCAACACAATACAAACATACAAACAAACATAGGCCTACCTACATAAATTGTACTACAAATCTTACAAACGAAACAAAAAAGAGCATAATTTAACCTTAGCGATTATAAACTGTTTAAAAAAAAACAACTACCCGGAGTCTTGTTTGGAGCCATGAAATAAAGTTTCAACTACCCCGAGACGTGTTTGGGTTTGGGGCCATGAAATAAATTTACAACTACCCGGAGACTTGTTTGGAGCCATGAAAAAAAAGTTTCAACTATCCCGAGACTGTTAGGAGCCAAGTAATAAAGTTTCAACTACCGGAGACTTGTTAGGAGCCTAGAAATAAAGTTTCAACTACCCGGAGACTTGTTTGGAGCCATGAAATAAAGTTTCAACTACCAGGAGACAATTTTGGAGCCAGGAAATAAATTTCAACTACCAGGAGACTAGTTTGGAGCCAGGAAAAAAGTTTCAACTACCCGGAGACTTGTTTGGCGCCATGAAATAAAGTTTCAACTACCCCGAGACTTGTTTGGAGCCATGAAACAAAGTTTCAACTACCAGGAGACTTGTTTGGAGCCATGAAATAAAGTTTCAACTACCCGGAGACTTGTTTGGAGCCATGAAATAAAGTTTCAACTACCAGGAGACTTGTTTGGAGCTAGGAAATAAAGTTTCAACTACCCGGAGACTTGTTTGAAGACAGGAAATAAAGTTTCAACTACCCGGAGACTTGTTTGGAGCCATGAAATAAAGTTTCAACTACCAGGAGACTTGTTTGGAGACAGGAAATAAAGTTTGAACTACCCGAAAGACTTGTTTGGAGCCATGAAATAAAGTTTGAACTACCCGGAGACTTGTTTGGCGCCATGAAATAAAGTTTCAACTACCCCGAGACTTGTTTGGAGCCATGAAACAAAGTTTCAACTACCAGGAGACTTGTTTGGAGCTAGGAAATAAAGTTTCAACTACCCGGAGACTTGTTTGAAGACGGGAAATAAAGTTTCAACTACCAGGAGACTTGTTTGGAGCCATGAAAACAAGTTTGAACTACCCGGAGACTTGTTTGGAGCCATGAAATAAAGTTTCAACTACCCGGAGTCTTGTTTGGAGCCATGAAATAAAGTTTGAACTACCCGGAGACTTGTTTGGAGCCATGAAAAAAAGTTTGAACTACCCGGAGACTTGTTTGGAGCCATGAAATAAAGTTTGAACTACCCGGAGACTTGTTTGGAGCCATGAAATAAAGTTTGAACTACCCGGAGACTTGTTTGGAGCCATGAAATAAAGTTTGAACTACCCGGAGACTTGTTTGGCATGAAAAAAAGTTTCAACTACCCGGAGACTTGTTTGGAGCCATGAAATAAAGTTTGAACTACCCGGAGACTTGTTTGGAGCCATGAAAAAAAGTTTGAACTACCCGGAGACTTGTTTGGAGCCATGAAATAAAGTTTGAACTACCCGGAGACTTGTTTGGAGCCATGAAATAAAGTTTGAACTACCCGGAGACTTGTTTGGAGCCATGAAATAAAGTTTGAACTTCCCGGAGACTTGTTTGGAGCCATGAAATAAAGTTTGAACTACCCGGAGACTTGTTTGGAGCCATGAAATAAAGTTTGAACTACCCGGAGACTTGTTTGGCATGAAAAAAAGTTTGAACTACCCGGAGACTTGTTTGGCATGAAATAAAGTTTGAACTACCCGGAGACTTGTTTGGAGCTAGGAAATAAAGTTTGAACTACCCGGAGACTTGTTTGGAGATAGGAAATAAAGTTTGAACTACCCGGAGACTTGTTTGGAGCTAGGAAATAAAGTTTGAACTACCCGGAGACTTGTTTGGAGCTAGGAAATAAAGTTTGAACTACCCGGAGACTTGTTTGGCATGAAATAAAGTTTGAACTACCCGGAGACTTGTTTGGAGCTAGGAAATAAAGTTTGAACTACCCGGAGACTTGTTTGGCATGAAAAAAAGTTTCAACTACCCGGAGACTTGTTTGGAGCCATGAAATAAAGTTTGAACTACCCGGAGACTTGTTTGGAGCCATGAAAAAAAGTTTGAACTACCCGGAGACTTGTTTGGAGCCATGAAATAAAGTTTGAACTACCCGGAGACTTGTTTGGAGCCATGAAATAAAGTTTGAACTACCCGGAGACTTGTTTGGAGCCATGAAATAAAGTTTGAACTACCCGGAGACTTGTTTGGAGCCATGAAATAAAGTTTGAACTACCCGGAGACTTGTTTGGAGCCATGAAATAAAGTTTGAACTACCCGGAGACTTGTTTGGCATGAAAAAAAGTTTGAACTACCCGGAGACTTGTTTGGCATGAAATAAAGTTTGAACTACCCGGAGACTTGTTTGGAGCTAGGAAATAAAGTTTGAACTACCCGGAGACTTGTTTGGAGATAGGAAATAAAGTTTGAACTACCCGGAGACTTGTTTGGAGCTAGGAAATAAAGTTTGAACTACCCGGAGACTTGTTTGGAGCTAGGAAATAAAGTTTGAACTACCCGGAGACTTGTTTGGCATGAAATAAAGTTTGAACTACCCGGAGACTTGTTTGGAGCTAGGAAATAAAGTTTGAACTACCCGGAGACTTGTTTGGAGCTAGGAAATAAAGTTTGAACTACCCGGAGACTTGTTTGGAGCTAGGAAATAAAGTTTGAACTACCCGGAGACTTGTTTGGAGATAGGAAATAAAGTTTGAACTACCCGGAGACTTGTTTGGAGCTAGGAAATAAAGTTTGAACTACCCGGAGACTTGTTTGGCATGAAATAAAGTTTGAACTACCCGGAGACTTGTTTGGAGCTAGGAAATAAAGTTTGAACTACCCGGAGACTTGTTTGGCATGAAATAAAGTTTGAACTACCCGAAAGACTTGTTTGGAGACAGGAAATCAACTTTCGACACAAAGAAATCTTTAGCCTCCCCTCTCCCCCACCCTCTCTCCCATTTTCTGTCCTCCACATTCTAGAACATAGATTCTCAACCTTTTTCGGCTCACCGCCCCCTTTTACATTTTTTTTCCCTCACCGCCCCCCCCCCTCTTCCAACTTTCTTTTAGCTCCCACTCCCCCCCCCCTTCCGCCCATCTGGACTATAGTTTCCGCAATTCTTTTAGGGGAACTAGACTTTTTGTATGATTAGTTATTTTTAAAAAGAACTGAAAAGGAAACATATTGTAAGAATTAATAGATCAAAAAGTGCCTTAACAAAGTCTAATAATCAGTAATATCTGTTATATTACAAAACAGAACTTGTTCGGCATCACTATTGAACTATTTAGTTAAAGGGAAATAATAAGCCCGTTTTATTTGAGCTAACATTTCTGTTTTTTTTTCTTTTATAAAAAATAAATGGCTTGCAATTCATAATCTTGAAATGATCAAACTGTAAAAAGTATTTGACAATTATATAAATAATATTAATATGGCTAGAGAATTTATATGTATATTTTCAAGCATTACAATAACTACCCAGTTTGTATGATTACTACTTATCTATACCGCTTAACAATATTTTTATATTTACTTTGATGATTTAAAACAGGCGTGTCAAACTCAAAAAGCACCATGGGCCGCATAAGATACTTTGAGTATACCGGCGGCCACACCAACAAATCTGAGAAACACTGTAATCTTATTGAATTCTATTTAATTAATTTGCACGCCTACTACAACGGATTTATTAAGCTAACGCCCCACAACGACAAATATAACAATTGTAATCCAACATTTATTTAAGAACATTCAATCATTTTTTACAATTTAATCAGTGTTTTGTCCTGAGGTTTGATGCCTCCTTTTCATGACAATTTTTCGTATATCTGGCTGAAATGTATTTGCAGTTCCGACCTTCATCAAGATGACAAGTGTTCATCGGCCAGCCTTGTTTTCTGAGAAGGTTTTGTTAATTTCATGAAGGAAAATAACTGTTCACACACCATAGGTGAAACCGAAAATTGCCATAATCCTAGTTGAAAACTAACTGAAGTTTGTAAACTTTTCAGGAAGGTATGAATAGAAGCAATTTATCCCGATTTCTAGATACTTTGCTTTGAGTGTAGAATCAGACTGCATTTCTAATAGCTCCATCTGCAAGTAACGCTCTGCTTTGACAACATCAAAGTTGAATGGGGCCGAGAATAATGCAAAATGGTTTTAAAATATGAGAATTCACTCAATCTTTCCTGGAACTCTTTTGAAAATAGCTCTATCTGACTCTCATATTTAGCAAAGGTAAATACATATTCAGCATTGGCCTGGTGTTTGAGTTCTTTGCAGTTAGGAAAATGAACCAACTTGGCAGCAACACCATTATGTCTGCCAAACATATTCGCAGCACCGTCAGTAGATAAACATATAAGTTTACTCAAATCAAAATCATAGTCATGCACAATTTTTTACGACTTTTTCAAAGTTGTCTTCGCTTGCTGTAGTGTCATGCATTGGGATTATTTCAATCAGTTCTTCATTAATATTACATTCACTGGCATGGGCACTAATAATAACTGCAAGCTGTGCTATTCCAGTGATGTCAACGGTCTCATCAATAGCAATAGAAAATTTTTCCAATTTGGATGCCTCAGCTTTAAAATCGTCTGTCTTTTCATTAATCCGTCCAGCAACAGTGTTCCTGCTTAGCGATATATTCTTAAATAACTGTGCCTTCTGTGGGCACACAATGTCAGCCGCTTTCAAAAGGCAATGCTTTACGAAATCTCCTTCACTGTAAGATTTTCCACTAATGGCGACCATTCGGCTGAGTTCATAGCTTGCAGCAACAATTGGCTTGATCTATTTTTGTAAAACATGTATGTTGCTGTATCAAGTTAGCCTTCAGTTCCTTGAGTCTTGAAACACCCATTAGGCTACTAGCCTAATATAGCCGTATTGTTTTCTAATACTTGGCGCCGTGCAAGATTTCTGTTTTATATTTCTTATATTTTTCGCCTTTAAATGAGACAATTGCAGTATCCTTTGTGCGGGCCGCACACGTGCTTGAAAAGTTCCGCATGCGGCCCACGGACCGCACGTTTGACATACCTGATTTAAAACACATTAAGGACATCTCGGTTAAACTGAGATCAACATATAATTAATATTAGCAGATGTTAGGGCGACAGTGATCGGGCAACAGGGTTGACAGTCCGGTGAAGCCGGCTGGTCCAGCGGTTAGTTTACCGGCCTGTCAACCAAAAACCAACGGACAGGTCGCGGGTTCTAGCCCTGCCACCGACGGATCCCTGTCGCCCTGCGGGAGTTTTGGGCCTAGTGGACGTAATAATCTTCTATCTAGAAGGAACGTCTGTAAACTTATAAGATAACCAACCACAGGACCAGCCGGCCGCACACTATATTTGCCAAATACTGACCCCTACTTCATCGAAAAGTCATTGCGATTCCTATTTCTTATTAATATAATAATATGTAGGCATACTGTTTGGGGATATCATATATTTAGCAGCACTTGCGTTTACATCACATTTCATCATCCAAAAACTAATCGATTCAAATAGCTGAGGTGTTAAAATATATCAGGTACGTTTGTACCGCCTACTTGCACTTCACCGCCCCCCAATCGCCCCCGGGAATGTCAGCGCCCCCCTAAAGCTTCTCACCGCCCCCCGGGGGGCGATATCGCCCCCGTTGAGAACCTATATTCTAGAACCTTAACTAGAGCGTAACCATTCATAGGCCTATCATTGGCCAGTAAAGAAAGCGTAAAAAAATACAATGCTAATTTAAGCGCCTAACTTCTGAGAAACTCTACTGTAAACATCTATACTAAGTTTAGAGGTACGTTTTCCTAATGTTTATATATCTTCACAGACTACGTATAGTGTTAATATATCTTTACGTCTAGTTTCGAACAGACTATCCTTTAAGCCAATAATTCAGGAGAACATTGCACTGAAAAATTAGGTAAGTGAAATTGCGTTACTGTTTGTGCACATATATTTATGTATGACAATTGATTATTTTTCAAAACAGAGCAAGCAGGCTTTTTTTTAATGTGTGTGTTTTCATTACCCTAATTACATATCTAACACAAGTAAACTCTCAAAAACAAAGAGATAATGACATACAAACACTTATAAACATACATATGGTGCAAATAAAAAAAATCGCGATAGTGACTACTTAATAACGAGACACTTTTCGAGAGAAACAAAAAGACACTTTTCGAGAGAAACTAGCAATTTAATTGAAACTAGGGATGTTAAACGAAAACCGGAATACCGGATTTCGGTTTTGAAACAGAAAACCGGCTTTAATTTTGGAAACTGGATTTTGGTTTGTTGGTTGGAAGCTGGAAGGTAATCATTAGACCTACTTCAAGTAGAAGACCTTTTTTTTGTTCTAATGGAAATATTTTTTAATAAATAATGTTGGATTCGCACAAAAAAAAATCCTGTAATGGCTTGCTAACACTATTTAGTCTTAGATATTGTGTTTCTTGCGTTTCCATATACCAACTATGGCTTGCCTTAAAAAACAACATCAAACCAATTGTTAAGTTGCAGTTACAATTAACATGAATCTTTTATATGTACGCTGCTCTTTGATGCACGCAATGGAGAGACGCAAATTTGCCCTTCCCTGTGACCCTGAACAATTCGACTGGACACCGCGTCTGTGCTTTATTATAAACGGCACTATGAAATACACATTCTTTTAATTTGTGCTATGCGAAACCTTTCAATACATTATTTTACAAGTTACCATATATGCCTATTCAAATGCTTCTTAATATTATGGTCAACGATAATCGGTAATTTGATTATCACTATTGAAAAATTGAAAGCTATTATCGGTTTTTATCAATAAGCTCAGATTTGTTTTAGTTCGATATAATTTTATGGTAAAGAGCACAAAATTATATTGTATTCACACAAATCAACCTCTTGAATTCCCTGCAAACACTAACTAGGTTGGAAGTATTTTTCAAATATACCTACAAAACAACGCACATTTGGCATTACCGGCCAGTGACTTGTGACATTGCGCGGGGGGGGGGGGGGGAACCGAAATACGGTTTTAGACCGGTTTTATAGAGCCGAAAACCGGTTTTGGAAAAAAAAAACGGTTTTAACATCCCTCTCTGAAACCTTTATCTTATCTATATATATATATATATTACAGACTCTCATTCTATCTATAAAGAAGATTACTGCGTCCTACGCTCATTCGTGGTCCGATTCTAGTCTTGCATCTTTATTATTGTTTTAAATAATGTTAAGTTACAGGTTTTCCGGGTTTGTTGAGACAACCCGTTCCACGCCCGATTGCCACTTGGGGAGAAAGAGTACTTACATGCATACTTTAGTGCTAATTGTTTTTGTCAAAATGAAACTTAAAAGTGCCTATAATGTAGATCCATATAGTTTCCATTAATATAATATGTACATATGAAGGCATACAACAACAAAAGTCCCATTTTTATATAATCGTTGTTTTTTTTTTTAAACTGTAGAAACTTTATAGATTTTCTGGAAACGGATATATCGTCTCTTGGGCACATGTAGAGCTTTTTGGGGTTTTAATGAAGAGTGTACATTGAGTTCTTGTTAATTTAGATGTTTTAACGAGCAGTGAGCCATACACAGACATACAAACACACACACACACACACACACACACAATGCATGACCATTAAAGTAAAAGTAAAGCATTCCAATTCACACCAATTTGATCCATAGGGCCAATAGACTCAGCGCTCATGTATGTCCGTAGACCACGGTCTACTAGGGCGATTGTGTGGCCAACACAAATAATGTCGGGAACTCTATAGATCTGGGTAGACTCAGGGTGGCACTCGCCCCCCTTCCAGGCGTAAAGTTTGATAGTCTCTCGGTATTTCTGTTTTACAGTCTTTAGTTGGTACAATGCTTTATAACTTAACACCATACACAGTGTGCACAATTTGTGAACCTTGCAGTGAAATGAAGTCATGCATATCACTGACATGCTCTTATATCACTACCCCGTTTCACTGAATTCTGTACTACTGCTTGACACATTTTTCCATCGAATGAATGCTTCAGTGCACACTGCTTTTAAATAACCAGGTGGATAAAGTTTCTCATTGTACAATTAGTATGTTCTTTAAATGTTGACTTAGTGCTTTATTTAAAACAGCAATTGATTGGGAAAAAATAACTACAAAGGCAGCAACATTAGCATCTGACATAGCAGATTCAAAACAAACAGCAGGTTGTAGATAACATAGCAGGTTGTTAGAGCCATGGCAGGTTGTAAATGGCCTAGCAGGTAACATAAGTTGTAAATGAAAGGTTTTAAATGGCATAGAAGGTTGTAAATGTCACAGAAGGTTGTAAATGACAGATGTTGTAAATGACATAGAAGTTGTAAATGACAAAGCAGGTTGTAAATGACATAGCCGGTTGTAAATGACATGGCAGGTTGTAAATGACACAGCAGGTTGTAAATGACAGATGTTGTAAATGACATAGCAGGTTGTAAATGACAGATGTTGTAAATGACATAGCAGGTTGTAAATGACATAGCAGGTTGTAAATGACATAGCAGATTGTAAATGACAAAGCAGGTTGTAAATGGCATAGCAGGTTGTAAATGACATATCAGAATGTAAATGACATAGTAGGTTGTAAATGACATAGCAGGTTGTAAATGACACAGCAGGTTGTAAATGGCATAGCAGGTTGTAAATGACACAGCAGGATGTAATTGACATAGCAGGTTGTAAATGACACAGCAGGTACTTAATTATAGATATTGTAAATGACATAGCAGATTGTAAATGACATAGCAGGTTGTAAATGACACAGCAGGTTGTAAATGACACATCATGTTGTAAATGACATAACAGGTTGTAAATGACATAGCAGGTTGTAAATGACACAGTAGGTTGTAAATGACATTGCAGGTTGTAAATGACATAGCATGTTGTAAATGACATGGCATGTTGTAAATGACATAGCAAGTTGTAAATGACATAGCAGGTACTTAAAGACAGATGTTGTAAATGACATAGCAGGTTTTTAATGACATAGCAGGTGCTTAATGACAGATGTTGTAAATGACATAGCAGGTTTTAAATGACATAGCCGGTTGTAAATGACAGAGGGTTATGAATGCCATAACATGTTTTAAATAGTATGTTTTTAATGACATTTCATGTTGCCGGAATTAAAGGAAAGAATTTTCGGAGCATAATAAAGAATGTAGTGGTAATGACGGTCATTTGTATAGCGCCACTCACCATGCTATCACATTTAACATGATCATTGCACTATTTGTATAGCGCCACTCACCATGCTATCACATTTAACATGATCATTGCACTATTTGTATAGCGCCACTCACCATGCTATCACATTTAACATGATCATTGCACTATTTGTATAGCGCCACTCACCATGCTATCACATTTAACATGATCATTGCACTATTTGTATAGCGCCACTCACCATGCTATCACATTTAACATGATCATTGCACTATTTGTATAGCGCCACTCACCATGCTATCACATTTAACATGATCATTGCACTATTTGTATAGCGCCACTCACCATGCTATCACATTTAACATGATCATTGCACTATTTGTATAGCGCCACTCACCATGCTATCACATTTAACATGATCATTGCACTATTTGTATAGCGCCACTCACCATGCTATCACATTTAACATGATCATTGCACTATTTGTATAGCGCCACTCACCATGCTATCACATTTAACATGATCATTGCGCTATTGTCTTAGACTTCATTCAACGTTTTCCTAATGCTTATCTCGGTGCCACCTAGCCTCAAGAAGTAAGGTAGGAAATGACTTAGAGCCAGACGCCCCAGGGTAGGCAAGCAGTTAAATGTACCTGCTCCAGAGCTTAAAGAATTATCGCGATAACAGCCTATGCATATCAGCTCCAGGCGTAATTCTGGATGAACTAGACATTTCCCATGCCTAATTATCCGGGCACTACAACACATTTGCACCGAAAGTGTCCCGAAAGTGTCTTAACCTGCGCCATGCCTGACAAGAGATTGCCAACCACTCTTTAGCTTCTTGGAGCGTTAAATGCATCGCACCTGGGAACTGTACTTTTAAGCTGAAATGTAAGCGGGATTCGTGGAAAGACTTTCTTTATAGAGCGATCTGGTTGGTTGGCTACAAAAAGTCCCAGTTTCGTTGTTATTCTGTTTGGTAGTTTAGCCCAGCGATCCCATGGTTTAGCTCAAAATTAAAGGGTCTCAACATGATCTTGGTGTTACTGTATTGTTCTTAGATTTATAATTAATTGAGAGGCGTGTAATATTATCTATAGAACAATGTAACAGAAATTCTTAAGTACACATTGGTTTCATTCAGATGAGAAGTTTATTACATATAAAACATCAATGGACGCAGCACATGGTTCACAATTACTTCTTGTACATAAATTGTCAATTGTATCATAAAATCTTCATAACAGCATTCTTCATTTATAGTCAGATACTTATTATATCTTGAACACTTTATCTAGCTCCTTATAGGATTCTTTATTTATTTAAACACTATTCAAAGTCTACACTTAGACTTGAATCAATTTAAGTATGACACATCTAGTTCAACAGAGTTTATATAAAACTGAACCTTCTATCTCAAGAATCCAACATGTACTAAACTTTTATTCTATCATTCTCTCCCTTGTCAACTCTGGATCACTCATACAAAATCATGCTTTTCTTACATACTTCTTTTGCACACGTCACTACTGTTTGTTTATTTAAGGAAAAAAATTCACTCACTCATTCAACAATTTAAAATCATGTTGCAGTGAATAAAACTGAACTGTAACACTTGGGAGCATTACGTTCTTGTGGTATTTGAAGGGGTCGGTGACGGGCAAGTGAGCGGTACGAACGTACTCGAAATAATGTGAACACCGCTGCTATTTGAATGACTAGAAGAGATCGGAAATATAAATGTAAAAGAAAAAGGCATTAACCCATTCCTAACCAACTTAAAAGTAAACAAAGTTTTTGGTCCAGATAAAATAACAACAAGACTGCTTGATATAATGAAATATCTAATGCACTGTGCCAAGACGAACATGGCTTAAAGAAAAACAGATCATGTTAAACTCAATTAGATGACTTGTCTAATGGATTAGATAGTAACAACCAACTTCATTCTATATTACCAGATTTTTCCTAAGCATTCGATAAATTTCATTATTCTAGTCGACTAACAAAAGTTTAAATATTTTGGCATCTCTAGCCCCTTACAACAGTAGATTCAAGACTTTCTTATAGGTAAAGAACAAACAGTGATAATTACTGGCTCTAAATCATAGGTTCTCAACCCGGGGGGCGATGAGAAGCTTTAGGGGGGCACTGACGTTCCCGGGGGCGATTGGGGGGCGATGAAGGGCAAGTGGGCGGTACAAACGTACCTAATATATTTTAACCCTCAGCTATTTGAATCGATAAGTTTTGGGAGGATGAAATGTGATGTAAACGCAAGTGCTGCTAAATATCTGATATCCCCCAACAGTATGCCCACATATTATTATATTTAATAAGAGATAGGAATCGCAGTGACTTTTCGATGAAGTAGGGGTCAGTATTTGGCAAATATAGTATGCGGCGGTTGGTCCTGGGGTTGGTTCACCGGACTGTCGCCCTAGCATCTGCTAGTATTAATAATATTTTGATCGCAATTTAATCGAAATGTCTTTTAGGTGTTTTAGACAATTCAGAAAACACAGGAAATATTGTTAAGCGGTATTGATAAGTAGTAATCATACAAACTGGGTAGTTATTGTAATGCTTGAAAATATACATATACATTCTTTAGTCACATAATATTTATATAATTTTCAAATACTTTTTACAGTTTGATCATTTCAAAGTTATAAATTGTAAGCCATTTATTTTTTATAAAAGAAAGAAAAAACAAAAATATTAGATCAAATAATACGGGCTAATTATCTCCCTTTAACTAAAACATGTTTCCACATTTGATTCAATATTGCTGCCGAACAAGTTCTGTTTTGTAATATTATATAACAAATATTACTGATGATTCGACACAAAATTGAAACAAAAATAGACAATTTGCTAGCAACACACCAGGCAAAGGATTCGCATTAAAATTAATTTATTTGAACCTTTTGTTAAGGCAATTTTTTGATCTATTAATTCTTACAGTTGAATATGTTTCCTTTTCAATTTTTTTAAAGATAATTAATCACACAAAAGGTCTAGTCCGCCTAAAAAAAATGCGGAAACTATAGGCCAGATGGGCGGAAAAGGGGGGAGGGGGCGGTGAGTGGAAAAATATTGTAAAAGGGGCGGTGAGCCGAAAAAGGTTGACAACCTATGCTCTAAATCAATACCAATAACTGTAAACTCAGGAGTTCCACAAGGAACGGTTCTAGGATCACTACTATTTCTAATTTTTATTAACGACTTACCAAATTGCATCAAAACAACAACAAAAGTTAGATTATTTGTAGATGATTGTATAATTTATAGAACAATAAGGACAGAAAAAAAAGACCTAGTTGAGCTCCAAAAATGGGAATCAAATTGGAGTATGTCTTTTAACCCAGAAAAATGCTAACTGATAAGAGTAGGCCTATCCAAGCAATAGAAACAAATAATAAAAAAAAAAAATTCATTTATGGTAAAGAACTAACTCAAACTAACAATGCAAAGTACTTAGGAGTAATAATAAATGGTAAGTTATCTTGGAATCCTCATATTGATGAAGTAATTAAAAATGTAAAAAAACATTAGGATTCATAAAGAGGAACTTTTATAAATGGAATAAAATATATAACTAAAAAAGCTATCTCACATTAGTTAGGCCTATACTAGAATATGCATCATGTGTATGGGACCCATCAACTTAAGACAACATTTAAAAAACTAGAAAAAATTCAGAAAAGAGCTGCAAGGTTCATTACTAGCAAATATTCACAACTGACAAGAGTAGCACCAATAGTTGAATTAGTAAACCTAGCAACACTAGAGGCCAGAAGGGCAAAGATAAAGTAGTAATAATAAAAACGGCATTAAACTTTTATTTAGAAATTCAACACAATAAAAATCTGTTACAATGCTCAGATTAACATAGACAAAAACACGTTCTTTATCCGAGAACAAATGCATCATAACTTATAATATAAGTACTCTTTCTTCCCGAGTGGCATTCGGGCATGTAATGGGTTGCCTGAACAAACCAGGAAAAACAGTAACTTAACATCATTTTCAACATTAATAAAAATGCAAGACTAGACTCAGACCACGGATGAACATAGGACGGAATAGTCTTTTTATAGAAGGATCGTCTATAATATATAAGATAAGAAAACAATTTGAAAATTTAGATATGCTTTAATTATAATAACGGTAATCAGAGACAAAGAATTAATTGACTGTTCCATTATTGACATAATATGTATCATTGCTACATTACAGTAATCAAAAGTCCTTTAAGTAGGCTACGCAATCTTATATTTTACTATATCTAGACTCATAGACTGTTTCCGAGAAAGGTAGATAGGTCTACGTTTGTGATTATGTAACTTTGAACGCCAGTTCTGTTAAATATCTACTATCTTCCAACAGTACATATTATGCTAATAAGACATACGAAATGCACTGACTTTGAGAAGCACATGTAGGCGCTCGGCTTTGTATAAACTAAATATCTTGATCGGTTTTACAGCAACCGAAGTCTTGTGCGTTCGTCAATTATCGTAGTTTCATATTGTTTTTTTTTTAAATTGGATAAAATATGTTTAAAATGATTTGTATTAAACAAAACTTGATATCTAAGTGATTTTAAAATTCCAATTACTAGCATTGTTATATTTTTTTGGTACGATAGTTGCCCGACTACTCCCTGGTACTGACCTTACATCAGAGCTATTTACCTAATTCGTTTAAAAATTCCAATTCTATTTTGAGCATTTTATTTTAATTAGAAAAACAGTCGATTATTGTGCGGAAAATCCTAAATGTTATGTTAAGCAAGGGCTAATTGTAGTGGATTAAAAATCAAATGTGATTAAATCTCACTAAGAGTAGATTTACAAGCTACGGATAAGCGTAGGACGCCAAATATCTTCTGCATAGAAGGATCGTCTGTAGACTATAGAAATAATAGCATTCATGATGACATGCTTTTAATTTATTTCATGTATTTAATATATCATTGTTTACTAATCATCCCTGTATTGTTCTTCAGGTAAAAGGACCATTCCGTTACGGACGACATCCGAAATGCAAATATTTACCATCATTGTAGCTCTTGGTCAGCTCGCTACATTGATCCTATGGGCGGTGTCTTATGGGACAAGTTCCTGGGTAAAGATAGAAAGTAACTCTGTAACGTGCTATTATGGTCTGTACCAACAGACGTGTAGCTACGCCCAGTATGTGGCGGACATTGAAAAATGTAAGTCCCTCAACCATCTCCCCTAACTATGGTGTTTGTTATTTAATGTCATCCTCTCCTCAACCATCTCCCCTAACTGTGGTGTTTGTTATTTAATGTCATCCTCTCCTCAACCATCTCCCCTAACTGTGGTGTTTGTTATTTAATGTCATCCTCAACCATCTCCCCTAACTGTGGTGTTTGTTATTTAATGTCATCCTCAACCATCTCCCCTAACTGTGGTGTTTGTTATTTAATGTCATCCTCAACCATCTCCCCTAACTGTGGTGTTTGTTATTTAATGTCATCCTCAACCATCTCCCCTAACTGTGGTGTTTGTTATTTAATGTCATCCTCAACCATCTCCCCTAACTGTGGTGTTTGTTATTTAATGTCATCCTCTCCTCAACCATCTCCCCTAACTGTGGTGTTTGTTATTTAATGTCATCCTCAACCATCTCCCCTAACTGTGGTGTTTGTTATTTAATGTCATCCTCAACCATCTCCCCTAACTGTGGTGTTTGTTATTTAATGTCATCCTCAACCATCTCCCCTAACTGTGGTGTTTGTTATTTAATGTCATCCTCAACCATCTCCCCTAACTGTGGTGTTTGTTATTTAATGTCATCCTCAACCATCTCCCCTAACTATGGTGTTTGTTATTTAATGTCATCCTCAACCATCTCCCCTAACTGTGGTGTTTGTTATTTAATGTCATCCTCAACCATCTCTCCTAACTACGGTTTTTGTTATTTAATGTCATCCTCTCCTCAACCATCTCCCCTAGCTATGGTGTTTGTTATTTAATGTCATCCTCAACCATCTCTCCTAACTACGGTTTTTGTTATTTAATGTCATCCTCAACCATCTCCCCTAACTGTGGTGTTTGTTATTTAATGTCATCCTCAACCATCTCCCCTAGCTATGGTGTTTGTTATTTAATGTCATCCTCAACCATCTCCCCTAACTGTGGTGTTTGTTATTTAATGTCATCCTCAACCATCTCCCCTAACTGTGGTGTTTGTTATTTAATGTCATTCTCAACCATCTCCCCTAACTGTGGTGTTTGTTATTTAATGTCATCCTCTCCTCAACCATCTCCCCTAGCTATGGTGTTTGTTATTTAATGTCATCCTCAACCATCTCTCCTAACTACGGTTTTTGTTATTTAATGTCATCCTCAACCATCTCCCCTAACTGTGGTGTTTGTTATTTAATGTCATCCTCAACCATCTCCCCTAGCTATGGTGTTTGTTATTTAATGTCATCCTCAACCATCTCCCCTAACTGTGGTGTTTGTTATTTAATGTCATCCTCAACCATCTCCCCTAACTGTGGTGTTTGTTATTTAATGTCATCCTCAACCATCTCCCCTAACTGTGGTGTTTGTTATTTAATGTCATCCTCAACCATCTCCCCTAACTGTGGTGTTTGTTATTTAATGTCATTTTCTTTTTTACTTTTACTAACCTGACATTTTAAATATGACATTGTGATGTACTTTACTCAAGATCTCTTATTGTTAACATACAGACATATTAATACATAGAGGGATAGACACAGAAACGGACAGAGTAGATAGACGTATATATAAGTTGGTAGGTAGGTAGATATGTTGGTAAGTAGGTAGGTAGGTATCTAGGTTGGTAAGTAGGTAGGTAGGTAGATAGGTTGGTAAGTAGGTAGGTAGGTAGATAGGTTGGTAAGTAGGTAGGTAGGTAGATAGATTGGTAAGTAGGTAGGTAGGTAGATAGATAGAAAGATAGATTGATGGATGGATGCATAGATAGATAGGTAAACAGATAGGTGGGTAGGTTGTTAGGTAGGTAGGTGCGAAGGTAGGTAAAAAAATAAATATACTTCAAGGCAGACAGAAGGAGAGATAGAAAGACATTCCGAGAGACAGGAAAAGTAAAGTACCAGTCGGACCAATTTTTTTCCCGAGTCCGAGAGACAGATAAGCAGATAAATAGCTCGACAGAGAGAGAGAGTAAGAGAGAGAGAGACAGACAAGCAGATAAATAGCTCGACAGAGACACAGAGAGAGAGAGAGGCAAATAAGCAGATAAATAGCTCGACAGAGACAGAGAGAGAGAGAGAGGCAAATAAGCAGATAAATAGCTCGACGGAGAGAGAGACAGATAAGCAGATAAATAGCTCGACAGAGACAGAGACAGATAAGCAGATAAATAGCTCGACAGAGACAGAAGAGAGAGAGAGAGATAAGCAGATAAATAGCTCGACAGAGACAGAGAGAGAGAGAGAAGCAGATAAATAGCTCGACAGAGACAGAAGAGAGAGAGAGAGATAAGCAGATAAATAGCTCGACAGAGAGAGAGACAGATAAGCAGATAAATAGCTCGACAGAGAGAGAGAGAGAGACAGATAAGCAGATAAATAGCTCGACAGAGAGAGAGAGAGACAGATAAGCAGATAAATAGCTCGACAGAGAGAGAGACAGATAAGCAGATAAATAGCTCGACAGAGAGAGAGAGAGACAGATAAGCAGATAAATAGCTCGACAGAGAGAGAGAGAGAGACAGATAAGCAGATAAATAGCTCGACAGAGAGAGAGAGAGAGAGAGAGAGAGAGACAGATAAGCAGATAAATAGCTCGACAGAGAGAGAGAGAGAGAGAGACAGATAAGCAGATAAATAGCTCGACAGAGAGAGAGAGAGAGAGACAGATAAGCAGATAAATAGCTCGACAGAGAGAGAGAGAGAGACAGATAAGCAGATAAATAGCTCGACAGAGAGAGAGAGAGAGAGAGACAGATAAGCAGATAAATAGCTCGACAGAGAGAGAGAGAGACAGATAAGCAGATAAATAGCTCGACAGAGAGAGAGACAGATAAGCAGATAAATAGCTCGACAGAGAGAGAGAGATAGATAAGCAGATAAATAGCTCGACAGAAAGAGAGAGAGAGAGACAGATAAGCAGATAAATAGCTCGACAGAGAGAGAGAGAGACAGATAAGCAGATAAATAGCTCGACGGAGAGAGAGAGATAGATAAGCAGATAAATAGCTCGACAGAGACAGAGAGAGAGAGAGACAGATAAGCAGATAAATAGCTCGACAGAAAGAGAAAGAGAGAGACAGATAAGCAGATAAATAGCTCGACAGAGAGAGAGAGAGAGACAGATAAGCAGATAAATAGCTCGACGGAGAGAGAGAGATAGATAAGCAGATAAATAGCTCGACAGAAAGAGAGAGAGACAGATAAGCAGATAAATAGCTCGACAGAGAGAGAGAGAGACAGATAAGCAGATAAATAGCTCGACGGAGAGAGAGAGAGAGAGAGAGAGAGAGAGAGAGAGACATACAGAGATAGTGCTGGATGTAGAGACCACAGAATAGGTACTTTTGGTAGAGACCTTGGTTTCTGGTACATGACATTTTTTGTGTATTTGAGAAGCCTTGTGTTCCTGCATTGACTACGGTTTCGTTACATTTCTTGGTGTAAGCTTCTGTAACAACAACTGGCATTTGTGAGGCATGGAAGCTGGAGCTAAGACTCATCGATTGTTTTCTGCAATCTCCTTTTAGTCAGCATTGGCAAAAAAGTACCTGTTTTTTTTCCTTCTCAATTAGCAGTCTTTACTTTACCCAAACTAATGTTAGGTAGGCCTACACATCCAGGCCCCACGAGAGGGGGGTACAGCTGGTACGCCGTACCGGGGCCCATAAGAGTTTAGGGGGCCCGTGAATATTAAAATTTATAATTAAGTCGGCAATTTACGCAACTATTTATTTAATTGTTGCTATAAAGCTAAGACAAGATGCCCCAAAACCTCCTACAATGTCTATTGGCCCTTCATTTTGATATTCTTTGTAAGTGTACTTGAACATTTTGTTAAAAATGCAAGGAAGCATCTAGTTGTAATATAGGGCCTAATTGTTTTTGATAGCATTTAGGATCTCTTTTTTATTATTTTTCACCAGAGACACTTACAAATATAGACCTATGAGCCTTACAGGCTAACAATTCTCCCTGTTAGCTTAGTAGCTTAGGCCTAAATACTCTATGTCGCTGCATACTAGTATGGCACTCAAAGCTTGTTAGTCGATCCTTTTACACTTTAATAATTTCCGGTGCGGTAGCCAAGAGGGGAGATTTAATGTATCATAATTTTAGACAAATGTATTGAAAATTTAAACACTTTTTTTGTCATTTAATCAAATGTATTTTGGGAAGAGTCTGTACAAAAAAATATATGTGTCAACTGTATTGCCACAGCAGATCTAACCTTTGCAAGATCAATACTGAAGCGTGTACATCTTCATAGAATTTGTATGAGTACACCGTTCGAATAGCTTCCCAACATGAATCTAGATCTAGACTATATTAGTAGAAAGACATAAAAGACAGAGACATTTTTAAAAAGCGTTCAGTGAATGAACAGAGTGTCTAATCTAACAGTCTAATTGACAGCATCCCCTGTGGGATAGTCGTTACAGTGTTAAACCTAAATCTGACATCATGTAAATGACATAACAATCGATGTTTTAATAAACCTGACATCATGTAAATAACATAACCTTGGATGTTTTACTAAACTTGATATCATGTAAATAACATAACCTTGGATGTTTTACTAAACCTGACATCATTTAAATAACAAAACAATCGATGTTTTACTAACCCTGACATCATGTAAATAACACAACCATGGTTGTTTTACTAAACCTGACATTATGTAAAAAAAATATATTTTAGCGCCAAAACGACGGCGTAAAAACGGCGGCGCCAAAATCTTCTGCTTCGCTGGACGTCTTCTGACACTAATTGATATTAAAACATAATAAAAAAATGACATACCTAGGCTGCCCTAGCTAAAATCTAATAATATAATTTCGTTTGTTACAACCTATCAGATCCAAAAAAAATTATTGCAATAATTTTGCTAACTAAACGTACCCACAAATTTGACAGATTTGAAAGTAGTGTAAGTCACATGAGAAAGTTTTTTAACAAAATGTCTCGCTTAAAACAGCAGAAAGGAAAGAAATAGAAAAATAATCGGATTATCTTAAAACGTATCATGGATGCAGTTTTTGTTTTTGCGTTCCGTCGCAATATCGAGACATTAAGCATAGACGAGAAGGCAATGTATAGGAAACTCATCAAACTGTTCACTAAAAATGATACATTTTGAGAATATTTATTACTGGGTGATGGAAATAAAACTTATTCCAGGCATGCTAAATACGATAGAATCATTAGCATCTGGGATTCTAAATAAAAAATATGTGTGGGTAAAATCAAAGTGGCCAAGAACGTAGAATTAATTGTTGACTTTACTATTGATACTAAAATCATTGTTTTTTCTATCATTGACACATGAAACCGCAAACGGAAAAACAGTTAAAGGATGTATGCAACGCAGCGATAATTGAAAACGATTGGAAAAAATTATTTCTATAATTATTTCAATACACGATTCAACAGAAGGCTAATAAATGTAATATTAATACTGACTTTAACTAACATAGCGTTTGGAGGATTAAACACTGAGCTATATATATATATATATATATAATATATATGGAGTGCTCAAGCAAGTAAATTGTCGAGTCTTAAATCTTATAGCCTGTGTTTATTTGTAGTCGGCCTGAACTTGCTGTTGAAAGTGCAATGAATTTTTCTACATCCGTGAATGTTAATTAAGTCAGCAACAAGGCGTAAATCTCTGCTTACAATCGTAATGGTTGCCATTGTAAGCAAAACAAAATGAAACCGGAAGTTCAACAATGCACTTGAAACATGCCGAAAAGATAATTATACGATTGTTTACGGGACTATATTATTATAGGAAATGCATTTTCACCAAAATTGCCTAAGACTCGTCAAATATCGGAGAAGGGGGAGGGTAAGGGTCCGAAGGGGGGGGGGAAGGTGCGGGAGGGGGAGGGAAAGGGTCCGGGGGAAAAGGTAAGGGTCCGGGGAGAGGGGAAGAGAAAGGGTCCGGGGAGAGGGGAAGAGAAAGGGTCCGGGGAGAGGGAAGGGAAAGAGGAAAGGGTCCGGGGAGAGGGGAAGTTTGGAAGGGGCTACAATAGCTCCTAGGTATTTGAAGCTTCTTACTGTTTCAAACTCTGCCCACTAATCTTGATCTGAATGGTGATGCCGCTGGTGTTACTAGTTATTATTATTTTTTTGGCTCTGATTTGCATACCATATGATGAGGAAGTTTTGTACAGTCGTTTCACTAGATTAGCTAATTAGTTAGATTAGCTCTATCCGGGCGAGTCCATCTAGATTCTAGATTAACTGCAAATCGAAGGTTGTGGATCCTCTGCCACTTATGTCTCTTCGTGATACTCTAGTGCATCCGACATGATTCTCTCCAAGAAAATGTAAAAAAAAGTGGGGCGGGGGAGGGGGCGACCAGAAAAGATCTCGTACCGGCATCTTTTCTTTCTCTCGAGGGCCCTGTACACATCAGAGTTGGGTAGACTCAGGGACACCCTCCAGACCAGGGAACAAATCCTAGCCTTCACCAAGGATTCGAACCCAGTACCTTCGGTACGCCTTGTGTCTTTTTCTCAACTGTCATGGCCGCCGTTGCTAAGCTACATCTACGCCTTCATCTCTAATGCGTCATGGTTTTCTTTCTGTTTCAAGTTTATTATAATTTATTATTAAACACGAATCGCTCATTCTTATTTATTGTCTTCCTGTCTTCGTACAATTAATTACTTAACTAGTAAAACCAAACATGCAACTGTCCTATACAAATAGATATAATAATTTCGTTGTAATATTTCAACAGATGTTTTTCTCATCATACAAATAATTCAAGGCATTGGGGGGTTTTTCAAATTCTTGGCTTGCTGCTTTTTCTTAGCCGCGGCACTGAGAGATGGGCGGTTTTCGTCTGGGTATTTCACGTGTGGGATTATAGCAGGTAAAGGTTTATTCTATGTGTATCTTATTAATGTTTTACTTATTACTGTTTTACATATTCTGTTGTTGGCTTCCATTAGTCTCGTGAGACGACGGAATTTAGTGGGGGAATGTGTGCACCTGGCCTTGCAGCTTCTGCTGTGGCTGTACAAGCTCACACGCGAGTGACAGTCCCTGATGAATGTCTGGCACAAGAAGACACAATTGGTCGTGGGCTGGTCTCTTCCCTTTCTTCTGGTGCGCTTCTCGTCAGCGAGAAAGCGTTAAAGGTTTCTTTCTCCTGCTTCCAGTCCGAAGGTCAGCGCTCGTCTCCAACTGGACCTGTCCTTGGCAAGTTCCTCCCAGCTGTTTATGTCCATGGCTAGGGCTTTCATGTCTCTCTTGTAGACATTCTTAAAACGGAGGTGGGGCCGGCCTGCAGTCCTCTTTCCTCTGGCTAGTTCAGAGTATAGGATGTCTTTGGGTATTCTGCCATCGTCCATCCTACACACATATCCCAACCATCTGAGCCGGCGTTGGTGGATCAGAGTAGGCATGCTTGGCATCCCAGCCTGCTGCAGCACCTCGTTGTTCGTGACATGGTCCTGCCAGGAGATTCCGAGTATGCGTCGGAGGCAGCGCATGTGAAAAGCTCTCAATCTCCTGTCTTGTCTAGAGTAAAGGGTCCAGGTTTCGCTGGCATAGTGTAGAGTGCTTAACACACATGCACGGTACACTGCAACCTTGGTTCTTTTGGTCAGCTTTTTGTTGTTCTACACTCTGTGTGATAGTCTTGCCAGTGTTGTGGAGGCCTTGCCGATCCTTGTGTTGAGCTCTGCATCTAGAGATTGGTTGTTAGTGATGGTGGAGCCAAGGTATGTGTAATGCTCCGCAGCCTGAAGTTCGCAGTCGTTGATGGTAATTTTGGGAGAATCAGCTTCCTGGGCCATCACTTTAGTCTTTTTTTAGGCTGATAGTGAGACCCAAAGTCGCTAGCGGCCTTGGCAAAGCGGTCCATTAGGCTTTGCAGTTCTGCCTCTGTGTGTGTAGCTAAGGCAGCGTCATCTGCAAAAATATTCATTTTTCCTATTCGAATTCCCCTATCTGACGTGACTTCTATTTGTTGCCATATAAATAATGGCTACGAGATTTGGATGTTTCCTACGCACATTTAAGTACAAATATTGAACTAATTACTTGAAAGTTATGTTTAATATTTTGTATAAATGATTTTATTAACATTCGTGTAATGAATACACTATTTACTATCAAAATATGCTTATAACTCAATTTTGGATAAAAATCTGTTCACTCGGTCTTGAACTATTGCATAGCTTAGGGTTATACTTTCTTGCTGCAATAAGAAAAAAAAAATATTCATGTATAAACATTTTCGGTATTGCAAGATATTGCATAGTGTTAATGTTTGGTTTTGTTGTTGTTAAATCATAGACTATAATACACATGGACCGCTTGCTTTAGTATTTCTGCTATATGATGACTTGAAAAACTGCTTTTCGGAATTCCCGATTCGTATAATACTTTGCACTTCCGTTTTATTGAATCGCTTTGATTTTGTCATTGAACAATTAAAATTTAAATCGAAAGTTCTATACAGCGGAAACATTTAAGAAACAAGGAGGTGCGTAGAAGTAATTTCAGACAGCCTTTATGGTTGCGCACAGAAAAAAAATACATATAAGCTCTAAAAATAGAGCAAGCGGTCCATCTTATTATAGTCTATTGTTAAATTTTTCATTGTGTTACAGTTTACTTTTCTTGTTATCACATTTGTTATAGTGTTATGATTTGTGCTTCCAGTAGTTATTGTACTTGTTAAAGTTTACCCTTGTGTTTAATGTCTCTGCTTTCATTATTCTACAGGTAAATTTTCCATCTCTACCGTTGGATACCCTGCCTATAAATTCGGCGCTAGAAGGCTGGGCAGCAGTTGGTACATGGCTCTTGTGTCCACTATACTTCAGTACGTCTCCATGTTTACCATGTGCGGTTTCGGGGAGTTTGATTCATGACACGCCTACACTGCCTACCGGTTTACCGTTCACGACTTTAATATAGATAACTGTTTCTATGAAGATCAAAACTTGTTACTGTTAAGACTCGACAATATTACTATTATATTAATGTATAATATTATCATCATATTGTTTATAAAGCTATTAGAAGCTCGCTGCCCCGCCACTAAAAAAAACAAAAAAAAACAAATGGGTGAACTCAAAATGTTTTTGCACAAATTGTTGTTGTTTTTTCTGTGGTGCGCCATTTTGTTTATATAATTTGACACAATTTTATGATATATAATTTATTATTCATTGGGAAGCAGACACAATTTTTAGCAATAAAAATGTTTGAAAATTGAAAAAAAAATTTTTAACGGTTTGACAATGAGTTTATTTTAGTATTTTTTAGTGAATAACAGAAATGCGAGTTTCTGACTCAACGTTTTATTTGTTCTTACGTCAAGTCGCTCCAACCGTCTGTCCTTGTAATATTTTTATTATTATTATTATAGCTTACAGAACACTTTTATAGTTTCTTGAATTGTATTATTTCACAATAATCAATTCTGTAATCATGAAATTGATCTGATATTAATATTGTGTTCATTATTATCTTTCTTATATCTTACATTCTTTAGCCTACTTATTAAACAAAAAGTTGTATATGTAGCATCGTGTTTCTTCCCTTTAATTGTCTTGTTACTTTACCTTGTATTTATGTTGTTGTTTTAAATTACACTTCATAGAACTTACAACCCACTAAGTACATAATTTATGATTATTTAATGATTATTTATGATTATTTAATGAACTTAATCAACTGAACTAGGCTAAAGAAAACTCTACTATTTTGAGTATTCAATAGTCATGAACGAGACTAAAACCTATATTAAGACGGAATCTGGGGACATTTCATCACTTAGAAATCCGGATATTAACTCTGAGGTAGCGCTTAGTTCCTTCATATTTACGAAGAGGTCTATGAGACCATATTATCCCGTCTAAATCGAAGGAGTGGTAAGTAATATCGAGTAGGGGACGACACCCCCCCCCCCCGTCCTGGGCCTTTTTCTCGTCTCTGTGGGGGCACCATGATTCGCAGTTGTAAAAAAAATGGTGCTGCCACTATTATTGGTAAAAAAAACATTTAAAAAGGGCGCAGTTTTAAACATAAATTATAAACTATATAATATTCGTAAAAAAATAAATTGTAATGAAATCGTTTAAAACTTGACTAAAGAAATAGTCGAAGACGTAGAAAAAAGGCAAGACAATTGGAAAATGAATTTAACATAAAATGGCTTCTGTGGTAATGGAAAACTGTTACATACACACACACACAAACAAACAAACACAGAATGAATACAAAAAAGTAATTTATATAAGAAGTCGTTACTTTTAAACGCATCAACTTATATAGAAACAAGCAATCTCGCTAGTTAGTATTTATAAGAAGCTAATAAGAACCAAATGCTGACCAATAGAAATTATCAACTACAAAGATGAATTAAACGGGTATTTGTTTTCTTCTCCCCAAACATTGCTTAAAATATAGAGAAAATCCAACATACTAATAATAGATTTTATTCATTGCATGGTTTAGATATAAAAAAATTAGTATATCAATGTCTTTGAATTATAATTGTTAATCAATGAAACATAAATTAATAGTTTTTTTTATATAAAATAAGAAGTAACATTACCAAAAAAATATTTTGCAAATAAAGGATAAGTTAATAGTTTATCGCTATGAAAAAAGTTCTAAGTTGAAATCATTTAAAAAAAAATATAAAAAAATTCACTAACTTGTTGAATCACAAGGTAGTTAAAAAACAAAATATTTCTTAATTTACATATTACGGGTAGATTTAGTTCAAGAAATGAAATCAATCCCGAAATGTGTTAAGATATACTCTAAACTTATCCGATTCTCATTTAACTATTTGTTGAATGAGATCTTTAAAGAAAAAAACGTAAACAGCCGTTCATTAAGATTTAAGTTCAATAAATTGTGAAAAAGTTAATTGACTACAATTGTGTTGTGTATGTTGTAAGTAATACAAATATTGGATCCCGATATGCTGGAACAATTCTTTATTGAGTAACTAATTGTAACATTACAAATTGCAAAAATAAACACCGCCAATAAAAATTACGTCATTACTGACCTCATTACTCGTTCTAATTTAGTGACTGACTTCTTAGGCTATTTTTTTTTTTTTTAATTTTTAATCTTATTTAAAAAGATTATTACGTTTAAACCATAAGCTATCCGCAGTGTAACCCTAGTATTGCATGTTTTAAAATTGATATAAAGTTGTGGATTTTACCTAAGAAGTTTAAGCAACCTATTCTATACCAGAATGCCAATTTGGGGAGAAAAGGCTACCTCATATAAAATTGGGATAAGAAATGAGCCTGTAAGTTTTGGCATACCATGTTCAGACTTTGAATGATGAATCTATTAAATTTTTAATTCAAACTAACATTATTATTCTACACAATATAGGATTATATTTCAGTAATAAATCATCCAATATTTCAGTTTAACTTTATAAAATAATTCCGTATTACATTATGCAATATTTTAATATTACATTATCACATATTTCAGTCTCATATTATATTATCACATATTTTAGTATCAATAAATCACATATTTTGGTATCACAGTGTCAACTATTTCAGTATCCCATACTGTAACATATTCATAGATTACATAATGCAAAGAACAATATATATTTTAGAACTACATAAAAGAAAGGATAGGCCGACCTAATAAATAGCTATAGAACTGGACTTGAGGTATGCAACACATGAGAATGGAAATACGTCTAGTTTCGAGTTAACAGTGAAAATGCAAAATCTTGTTTCTTGATTAACCAAGGTATATAAAGTATATTGCGCCTAAGCTTATACCTAGAGTTTTAGACAGATTATTTATATTTTTTATTACTGATTTAATCTTTCTTTGTAATTCAAAATTATTTTTAAAATTATTTTTGAAGTCCAAACGAAAAATAAAAACAACACAAAAGGACGACGAGATAAATTAATCTAAAATAAAATGCACATTGTCAAGGTCATCCACTCTTATGCCAACTGTTCCGTCCAGGAAATGGTGCCAGTGGGTGTTGAGCAACAGGATGAAATTTCCCGGTTTGAGGCAGCTGGCCAGCGGCACGGGTAAAGGAAACCAGACAGTCTGATGATAGTAGATGTTCATGGGGTCGTAGAAAAGGATGTGAGTCTCTACGCCATCTATGTCCTGATGCAGGGAAACAAAAAACAAGACAATCGATACCACAAAATAAAAAATCTAATAGAATATGAAGTAAAATGTATACCAAATACCCGAAGTTATCCACACGAAGTCGGTAAAAAAAAGTAACATATTTCTTTAAGATCATCATAGTCCATTACGCTGGTGAAGCAGTGCACTTCTGTACCCATGAGCTTGATCGTTGGCGAAATGTGGAAAACACCAGTACGCTTGCATCGAGAGCAAAAAGGCATTGGGGAAAAGCCCCACTGAGAGTACGAGGTCTCATTGCACAGCCAAAGAGGCTCCGAGTCTTGGTGAGGAGGGAGCAGTTTGCCTCAAGTCCGCCCCGGTGCCGGGATGCCCTGACCAAAAGTCTGGAATTTGTGCAACCGGGCGACAATGATATACGAACGAGCCACCGCGATTACGATCCCAAGGTAATTTCACAGGTGGGGAGAAGTAGTTTAGTACATTCAACTGCGGAGACCGTACCCTATGTTAGGCCTACACGGCACGCACTATAAGCTATAAGGGCAGGATCTTGGTGTGTCCAGCTCCGGTCCTGGACATAGGAGCCTAAAGGCTCGTCCGGTGTTGTTTTTTTAGGCGAATGTAGTATGGTTTTGCAGTGTTCGTCTCCAGTTTCCATGGAGACGGCATAGAATGTGATCGTGTGACCAGCACAATGCCCAGCCGCTATTGTTCTTTTCTCCCAACTTATATCAGTAGCCATCAGAACTTGGTAGACTCATGGGCACACTCTCAAACCCTCAAGGGTGGGTAAAATGATGGCTTTTGCATGGATTCAAAACGGATTTTTCTGTATATCAATGCGAACGGCGCTGCAGCTTCGCTAGACCACTTTGTCTCATAGAAGTCAGTGGAAATAGCACTAAATAAAAGAGCAGTGACTCACCCTTACTATAGCGCCAAGTCTGAAGGGATGGTAATATGGCCCAACTATTTCTAACAGCATTGAAACCCCGACTCTGAACAGCATGTCTGTGGAAATGAATTTTCAATCATTTAATGTCAATGAATTATAAAATATGTTTCCTTGTAAATGATATTGTGTTGACTCTTTTATAGTTAATTATTCCGTTCTTTTTGGAATTTACAATTTGAATAATTGAATAAGCACATACAAAAATTAAATATATTAAGTAGGCCTAATATTCTAATAAAATGTTATATTATTAAATGTTGATGGATTAAATTTTCCTTTTTAAATTAGTAGAGTAGGGAACAATTTTACATTTTATGTCAAAAGTAAGAAGATTATCAAAATGCAAATTTTTTATTATCAACTCACAATGCAATTCATTTGGCATATTTGCCAGCTTCAAGTTTAAACGCGGCATGCCAAATCCTAACATGAAATGTAACATCATTGGCTGAGGGATCTTCTCGAGAGCTGTTAGAAACCTGCCTCGTAGTGCTGCACAAAAGAGATGAAACCAAAAATAACATGGTTTAGTCTATCTATTAAATTATTTGTAAAACTTGCTTCTAAGTCCTTGAATTTACAGTCTTTGTTGTTTTAAAGCAGACTATGCGAAAAAGAGGCCGACCAATTCTCTAAACCAGGGGTCGGCAACCTTTTGATAATAGAGTGCCAAAGTGTGTTTTATAATAAATTCAGCGTACCAAATATAATAAAAATATCCTGCTCTGGCACTCAATTTCTTGTAGAAAAACTTGAATTGTCTCTTTTAAGGTCTTCTACGTGCCATTGAATACTGCTTTGCGTGCTTTTGGTTGCCGCCCCCTGCCCTAAACAAACGCACATGTTATAATCAGGGGAGAAGCCAGAAATTTTTTTCCAGGGGGGGGGGCGTGACAAATATTTACCAAATACCACGGGGCGGGGCTGAACTTTCGCGTAACAAACATTTACCAAATTTTTTGCGAATTTAGTACTTATTTTAAAACAAATCTGTTGAAAAATAATATAAAAAAAATTCCAGGGAGGGGGGGTGCTTAGCGTCCCCTTATCAGCACAGAAATTCAAGGCGCAACTTCAATGGATGAGATACGTCATCTTAGCTGCGTTTTCAAGTCCTGTGTATCGTATTCTTTGGGCCACGGAATACGAAGGGATGGTATGGATAGTATACAATCTGAGACGTTGAACGAAATCCAAATAAAATCTTCTAGGAAGAACCAACTCATTCACCATTAAGTTAAAACTAGTAAATTGAGCCGAATTTCAAACATAGATCTAATCTCATACAATGAGCCCGATCTAATTACTTGAAGCACAGCACATCTCACATTGGATAAAAAAAAAACTGAGTCGTAAATCTTTAACATTGTGCTCATGCATTGAGCAAATCTTATTTATTGAGTCTAATCTCATATTTTTAGCAAAATCTCAAACATATAGCGTAATCGCCTGCATTGACTGGGCATTGAATGGGTTGCCTGAACAAACCAGGAAATCCAGTGACTTAACATCATTTAAAACGCTAATAAAATGCAATACTAGACTCGGACCACGGATGAGCGTAGGACGCAATAATCTTCTTTATAGAAGGAGCGTCTGTAGTATATAAGATAAGATTGAGTGAGAGCTAATACACAGAGCAAAATGTCATATTATTATATCAAGTTAATCAAGCAAAATATCATATATAGATATTGACCAAAATCTCAAATATTACTATAAAAAATCTCGTATATTGACCAAAATCTCATATATCAACCAAAATCTCATATATTTACACAAATCTCTTATCTGTCCAAAATCTCATATATTGATAAAATGAAATGCTTCTCACCACATCCCTTCTTATGTTTTGGAAAATCTTTTTTCTGGCATACTTTGTTGCAATATCTGCCAACTCTACACCTGGAACACTTGAGCATGGTGTAGCTTTCTTTATGGCAATACAAGCATTTCTCCAGCTCCTTGGGAAATTCTTTGGCATCTTCACCATTCCTGTCGGGAATGTAGGGGACCAGTTCCTGACCACCTGTTGCCCCTTCTGATATTTCGCCAAGAGTAGATTCGTCTAAAAGGAACAACGGGACCATATCTTAAAAATGTGTCCGTTATTTTATTCCAATCATTCGATTATTCATCTACCTATCCTTTTATCCATCAGTCCATCCTACCATGCAGGAAGTTATCTCAAAAATTAGTTATTTACTTGTGGCTTTTACTAGTTATAGTTATTTTTTTTACCCATCCATCAATCTGTCAATCAATCTCTTTTTCTGTTTGTCTTTCTATATATTTATGTATCCATATAGTTGTCCATCCGTCTGTCTGAACACGTACTTTCTAACAACTATCCATCCATCCATCCTTCTATCTTCTATGCACCAAGCCATCTATCTACCTATCTACATATCTATTTGTAAGTATAACATGCCTGTTTATCTGACTGTCTGTTTGTTTGTATGTTGTTTTTTCTAGCATTATATCTGTATGTCCCTATCTCCATTCAAAACACATGTTTTACAAAATGATCAAACATAGTAACATAAACTTTAAAAAAAAAAACAGACACCTTCTTTGTCCACTTTTTCTTTCTTGTCTTCTTTGTCCTCCTTGTCTTCTTTGTCCTCCTTGTCTTCTTTGTCCTCCTTGTCTTCTTTGTCTACTTTAGCCTTTCTTTCCTTTCTATGGCCTATCTGCGTGTGGCTTTCCTTTGCTTTCCACCATCCGTCTCCAAACGACTCTCCCGAAAGGTCTTCCTGGCTGCTAGCGCTGGAACAATGGCCGAAACGACCATTGGCTAGTGACGCCCCTCTTGTGTCTCCGTGAGTGTTACTTTTGCGTGCGACTCGGCTAGTTGTCACTCGACTCTGTTGATCCTTCTCTGTGGTTGCATTTTGCAAAGGCTTGAAATCGCCTTCGTCATCAAGAAATTTGGCCTGCTGTACTACCTCGTCTGGAACAACTTGCAAAACTCCTTTTCTAAGTCCTACAAGATCGCATAATAATTTATGTCGCCCTCTGTCTTGTTCTAAACAATCATTTGAACAGTAGCTGAAATGTTTTATTTAGGAACAAAAATAAGTTTACATTTTTCAAACGAATCTCTATATAAATTTGTTCATAGGTCTTGTATAGATAGAGAATATTAATGATTCTTAGTCAATAAGGAAAATTCCTGATTATTTCTTTCTCATATAATGGAAAGGAAGAATGAATGGAAAAAGATATACTTACACTTACACACAATACACAGTATCACCAGGAAATACAAAAAAAGTCATTTTGTGAATTTGTAATTGAGACTAATATCAAATGAAAGTGCTTTCAATGGGCCGTATTGCTGATGAGAGTTAACACCCTTGCCCCTTATACAAGTCAATATTTTATGATTATATACTTGTAAATTTACAAGTCAGTCATAAAAGATTGACTTGTATATAGGGATGTTAAAACCGGTTTGTTTTCAAAACCGGTTTTCGGTTCTATAAAACCGGTTTAAAACCGGATTTTGATTCACCCCCCCCCCCCTCCCGCAATGTCACAAGTCACAGGCCGGAAAAGGCAAATGAGCGTAGTTTTGTAGGTGTAGGCTATATTTCAAACTTAATAAGTGTTTGCATAGCATTCAAGAGGTTGATTTGTGTGAATACATGATGATTTTGTACACTTTACCATAACATTCTTTAGAAATAAAAAAATATGGGCTACTTTATTAAAACCGATAATAGCTTTCAAAAGTGATAATGTGTGCCTTGTAAAATAATGTATTGAATAGGATCACGTAGCGCCAATCAAAAGTCAAAAGAATGTGTATTTAATGCTGCCGTTAATAATAAAGCACAGACGTGGTGCGGTGTCTAGCCGAATTGTTCAGGGTCATAGGACAAAACTAGTTTGCTCTCTCCATTGCGTACATCAAAGAATCGTCGTCGGCATCCGTCCGTCTCGAGTGACGATGGTGTAGCTTCATGGCTGAGGTATCCAACTGCACCGCCCGAGAATGCTTGTGTAGGCCAACCCGGGAGGGGCAATTCCTGCCGCATTTGAGGCACATCAAACAGTAGCGCACATCTAAACGATGAGCCGACATTTGGTTTGATGTTGTTTTTATCGCAAGCCATAGTTGGTATTTGGAAAAAAAAAAAAGAAACACAATATCTAAGACTAAATAGTATTAGCAAGGCATTTCAAGAATTGTTTTGCGTGAATCCAACATTATTTTTTTAAAAATAGTTCCACCAGAACCAATAAAAAATAAAATAAAGGGTGTGCTACTTGAAGTAATGATTACCTTCCAACCAACAAACCGAAATCCGGTTTTAAAAATCAAAACCGGTTTTCAGATTCAAAACCGGAATCCGGTATTCCGGTTTTCGTTTAACATCCCTACTTGTATAAGGGGCAAGGGTGTTAACTCTCATCAGCAATACGGCCCATTGTGCACAATTCTATGTTTGACGTTTCTGTAGAAGCTAAATACTTTTTTTTTTCATGAATTTTCAAACAAGGTGGGGGTCTGTTGGGTTTGCTTACAAAATATAAGGATTAAAATTTCCCTCTTGTTTCTTCGTGAAATCTTGCGATTCACTACACTTCCTCAGCCATAACTTTTTTGAATATTAACCGATTTGCTTGAAATTTTCTCTACTGAAGTGTTACATAAGTATCTATGGCCGGTACATAAATTATTTACATAAGAATTAATTAAAAAAAAAAAAAAAAAAAAAAAAAAATTGAAAAAAAACAACAAAAATCTGAATATAATTTGGAATTGTGTAAAAAACATCTTTTTAAATATATATCAATTCTTTTAGTACCGGCCATACGTATACTATATAAGTGCATACTGACAAAAAATCAAAGGAATTAACTTAGGAAATTTAACATAATCAGTGCAGAAGTGATGTCACTATTTTTAAAATACAATTTTGTAACTTGATACTCAGTACCATTATAATACAACTTATTTTTATTTTATCTCAATCATTCATTATTTGTGTGATAAAGTTGTTATCATAGTATCTTGTCTGAAAATATGAATGCTTAATCTCTATTAGTTTGTTTTTACACATGTTTAAGTAACAAGACCCCTTTCTAGGTGATACTGCCCCCTTAATGGACATACTCCAGTTACCTGTACTCCTGACACATTGTACAAATCACCATATCACCAAAACATCGTTTTTTGCAAGTTGGACACTTCCGTTGTTCTTTGTACTTCTCCAATTTTTGAATAGTGAATTCTTTCTTATTAGAAGCCTTCTCTGACATTTTACACACCGCCTCTATGTATCAGCTATTAGATCATAATGTAAAGCTATTATGTGTAATTTAGAGCATAAAGTCTTTCGTCATTGGGCCGTAGTAAGGAATTATTTAAAATATTATAATACATAAAGAATAAAAAAGAAACTGCCGTTAGAAGCCCTGTAGGGGCCACAGTAAAAATCTTGGAGGGTCGTGTTGTGGCCCGCGGGCTACTTGTTGCACGTCCCAAAATGTATAAAGCATTTTATAATGTTTTACACAGCTCTTAAAGCATTGATTGTGAAACCTTCAATTAAATAGTGTAGATTTTGGCCCACATTTTATTTTAGGAATTAATATTAATAATTATTTGTCTTTTTGTTGGCGTCAGAGAAAAAAATTATGTTAAACGTAGTTAAGTGACTAGTGAGATGCCAAAATGTATTATTTAACTCTGACCTATGAGGGAAGAAATTTCATCATAATTTAACTTTGTGGCTTAAAGAAATAGTGCTTTTTTTCATATAAAAGTAAACAAACGCCTAAACCAAACTTTCTTTTATATAAATCCTATCCTTTATATACAGGCTTTTTTTTATACTTTAGAATTTGTGTTTGTCCCTACTCACAAAAGTTAAAACATGCTAATAGCTACGTCAATAAATATATAAATGATTTAAAATAATAGAAAATCACTTAACTGTATCTATAATCAATATATAGCTTAGAGGGAAATACACGTTTATCTCAGTCAGCCGTTTTCAATAAAAAAAAATTTAATGTCAAAGCACATTCGATAGGGATTTTAAAATGTCCACTATGAAAAGTAAAAAAACAAAAAGAGTTTATGTGTGTTGGAGTGGGGGGGGGGGTGGGGCCCTTGTGACTGTAAATTAGTCAGAATGTATTGTCAAATGAAACACGTCTTTGTGCCCAGTTTCAGCTGTAAGTTTGGAGAAATGTGGGTAGATTAGCCTTCCAAGTGTCGATTCGCCAGGCACAAACATAGAATGATAGATCTTTGGAGGATAAAAGACTCTAGATCTAGTAAAAACAATGAGGATTGGGCTTAACACATTTTTTTTCAGAAAATTCTACTGGGAAATCCCGATTAAGAAAAAAACATAGGCTAAATATTGTAAGGATATGTAGAAACAGTATAAAGATATATAACAAGTCTAAATATATGTAACAACAGTAGGCTATAAATATATGTAAAAAAAAGTGGAAAGATACGTGGAAACAGTTCACTTATATGTATAAGCAGTGTAACAGTGTAAGGGGATCTTTTCTAATTCTGTTGCTTAGCTTGACATGTAAATTGTATTAAATCATGGCCATAATTAGATGAAAAGATCTGCTACCTCACCCGCAATTCCCCCCCCCCCCCCGCATTTCGGCCCACACACCCCTACTAATAAGGCTTATAGATCAAATTGCCCAGCAATAGGTTTAAAACTTTAACTAATGTAAATAATAATATAAACCCATTTCTATTACATTAAACTTTTTTGCTAATAAATTTAATGAAAAATATAAAATATGTAATGTATAGTACTAGATCTAATCCATATATTTATTGCAAAGTCAGTAATTCAGCCAAACTCTATTCACAGATATTGTTTGTTTAAGAATCAAACAATTTTAATATTTTAATAACTAGTAGACTAAGCACTATTAGTACGATGATTTGATTAGACCTAAAACTAATTTTATAAGTTTGTAGTGCTCACATGTATAGTTTTCATTAAAATATATAATAAACTATCACACACAAAAGACACTATTTGTGACCTGAAACTTACGTGTTGAGAAGAAAGACCATTAAAAATATACTATTTGACACGTATTTCACTGTCTTGTAAAGTTGGAGGCCTTGTAGCAGTTATTGTATTGCTATTTTCTTCAGTGAATTATTTCAAGCTCTTTTCCAAGAAACCCAAGCTTACATCATTTTGCTAAGCAGTTTCAATTTCATACATCGAAGTCATATTTATGTCTTGTTGTAATTGTAACGTTGTCTTGCAGTGGCTGTATTATCTTTTAATATTCATTAATTATCATGGAATACTTTGATTTCTTGCAACATTGAAACTGAAATAGAGGATCTACCAGCAATGTTATGTGGACCTTTGAATTGAGCTGATTAGAAGGCATGCATATAAATAGATGTTACGTAATGCCCTACATTTTGACACAGCTGATATGAACGGGCCTATATTTAGACCAGCAATATGCTATTATATATATATATATATATATATATATATATATATATATATTAAACACCTTAAACTAAATATCTCATTTTGTCGACTTCAGTACCATTCTGTGGGGTTGCATCATATATATATTATATATTATATAATATATAGGCCTATATATATCAAACTAGATTTTTTTATCTTTTTAAACTGAAAGAAATATTTTCAGCTATTCAAAACATCAATTATTGATGTATATTTGAAACAGAAGTAATGAAATAGATAATAATTTTTTGACACTATTTCTGCAACATTCTTTAAAAAAAAGTAAATATACAAAAGAATAAAAATGCAAAGGGTCGTCCACAAATGACGTCACAGAGTGTAAAGTTTCTTTAAGAAAAAGTTGTCTGGGTGAGGGTAGGGAGCGAAGAATTTTGAAATACATTCAATATGAACATTGTAGCAGAAAATTCAAATGGTTGTTGTTAAACTGAGCTGCAGTTTATAATATGCAAAGGCTTGAAAAATTGATTTAAATCTAATGAACGGTCTACAAAAAATAATTATGCAACTTGCCATAATAATATTTGTGTGGATTTTGAATACTGTGTAAAAGAAACTTCACATAATGTCATGTCACTAAAATACAATTTAGTCATTTCTTATCAATTGTTTTGCACTGAAAACAAATTTCACAATTTCACAATGAAATTGCTAAATTCTCTCTCTCTCTCTCTCTCTCTCTGTAAATATATATATATATATATATATATATATATATATATATATATATATATATAAATTTGTATTCTGTGATACATTGTTTATAATATTGCAAAATGCATGCCAATAATATAGTAATAAGACAACGCTAAACACCAGTAAAATATTATGTAATCAGAGACTAAGTCTCATATTTATTTACTTGTCTCATGTACAGCTGATCTGAAGTGTCTCTGTGGATCGTCAAGTCGTTTCTTTTTGTGTAAACCACATGCGCTACTGGTAAAGATGAAATACAGTTTTAATTATTGAGGATAGCATTTATCATTACCTTGCTAGGAAGACTTCCGAGGCTTGTTGTCCTATAATCCTGGCATTGTTTTCTATTGCCTTTCTTGGTAAGTGATATCACTAGTGACTGGATCCCTTCCTTGGGTCATTATTTATTGTCCAATATATTCTGGCACATTGTTGTGTGTTTTGGGCTTCCGATACCTCCCCCCCCATGTTTCAACAGTTCGGCAGGAATGGTATTGATCCCAGGAGATTTGTTTCACTTTAAACTTCGTACTGCTTCTTCGACCTCGCACAGCAGCACTGGTAACACGTCTGTTTGTTTTGTATTATTCTGGTATCTGGCTCGATCTTGTAATTATACAGCTCAGTATTCTGTCCCACGTCCAAATACTGCGTGTTTTCAGTAAGGAGCTTACCTTTACTGTCCTCGATTATTGAAGCTGCATCTGCTGTGTTTTTGTGAGGTTCCTTAATGTCTCGTATAGAGACCGACCGAAATTCGGCTACGGTTTCGGTTTTGGCGCCGAAAATAAGCAAATGGTCTTTTTCGGTGTATTTTCGGTTTCGGCCGAATCAAAAAGATAACTTTCGGTTTGCTTACGGTTTCGACCGAAAGTAACAATGATTTTCGGTGAACTGCCGAATATCTATTTTAACTTTCAATTTTAGGCTGCAACGATAGTGCTGCTTCTATTACATTTCTTATTGATAATTTTGAATAACATAATACATAATACATGTATATACAACTGTATATTAGGCTTACATTTTCTATGTAGGGATGTTAAACGAAAACCGGATTCCGATTTTCGGTTTTGTCGGAATTAGGGAGGAACTCATTTCAATAATATGGTGTGCAACGATTTTTTTTTCTCCGAGACATATTTTAAAAACCATGTTTGATTCGTATGAAACAATTCTTTAACATTAGGCTAAATACTTGCAAACAATAATTAGTCAAAGGAGTTTCGAAAAAACAACTGATATTGACAGCCCCTGTTTTATTGTTTACTTAGATAAAGTAACCATAAAATATTTAATATTACACTAAAATGTGCAATGCAGTCTTTTAAAATCTTTTGTTGGGTTATTTCTATTTGTCGGTTAGCCTACGGTTTCGGTTTCGGCCGAATGTGTAGTGAAATTCTCGGTATCAGCTTCGGTTTTGGCTGAAAGTCAATGTATAATTTTCGGTATGGTTTCGTTTTCAAAACCAAAAATTTGGTTTCGGTCGGTCTCTAGTCTCGTATGCTTTCTTACTATTACCAGCTGCTATACTATCCTCCACTGTAGGCCTACAGCACTGACTATCAATCCAGTCTTCTTTGGCTTTTTTCATCTCATTCCTAATACTTGTATTTATTAGCATGTACTTATCTGCTGCTACCTGGTTGGATTTTATCTCTTTCTGTAGAGATCTTCTTTCAATGCATAGATCACTATCTTGTTGATAGCCCATGGATGTGTCTTGCTTCGTTTTCTTCCCATGACCTCTTCTGCAATAGAAATAAGTACTTCTTTTAAATTATTTGCTAAGGTACCTACATCTTGGTTGATCGGTGTAGGATGTAGTCTATTTGATTCTGGATTAATCCTCCCGGGAATGTTCCTGACTTTTTTTTTTGTGTGTGAAGGGTATTGGCGATGGTCAAGTGATGGCTTTGTGCAAATTCTAGTAATGTAACTCCCCTGTCATTTGTTCCCCCCCCCCCAATCCTAATTTTCCAAATGTTCCAGACACACTGTTGGGAAGCGCCGTTATTATTAGAATGTCTTTCTTTTGTGTTCTACTTCCTCGTAGAATGTTTCCACTTCTTCTTCGTCGTGGTCAGATAAGTTCTACTTCCTCGTAGAATGTTTCCACTTCTTCTTCGTCGTGGTCAGATAAGTTCTACTTCCTCGTAGAATGTTTCCACTTCTTCTTCGTCGTGGTCAGATAAGTTCTACTTCCTCGTAGAATGTTTCCACTTCTTCTTCGTCGTGGTCAGATAAGTTCTACTTCCTCGTAGAATGTTTCCACTTCTTCTTCGTCGTGGTCAGATAAGTTCTACTTCCTCGTAGAATGTTTCCACTTCTTCTTCGTCGTGGTCAGATAAGTTCTACTTCCTCGTAGAATGTTTCCACTTCTTCTTCGTCGTGGTCAGATAAGTTCTACTTCCTCGTAGAATGTTTCCACTTCTTCTTCGTCGTGGTCAGATAAGTTCTACTTCCTCGTAGAATGTTTCCACTTCTTCTTCGTCGTGGTCAGATAAGTTTCTTATGGGCTCCTAGCTCACTCACATTTTTTAAATATTTGCCTGTTATTGTATTCATCTTTTGTATTTGTTAAGCGCATAGAACTGATTGCGGGATATGCGCTATATAAGCTTCATTTATTATTATTATTATTATGCATAAACTTGTATGATCGTGAGGTTGAGGGGTTTTGCACAAATTAATATGCTGATAGTCTACATGATATTGGTGAGCAGCTGATAACTGTTTTAAGTATCTCCTTTCTGACTATGAATGCTACACCATATTGATGCTTCGATTGATCTCCACTGAACCGTATTCTGTAGCCCTCGTCTGTTGAGGTTTCTCCGAATCCTGTCAAGCGGACTTCAGGAAGTCCTATGATGTCCCATTTATATGTGTCAAATCTTTCAATTCTCCGTACTGATATAGGCTCGTACGTTCCATGTGCCTAGGGTTGTGCCTTCTTTGGGAAACTTGATAGCTGGGTTGGCTGGGTGAGCCAGGCTGTATAATGTACATGCACTTGCCCCCGACGGTGACTGGGTATAGGCTGGTTCCAGTAGCATACTTATCGTCCCCACCCTGGTACCTCCAGTGTGGTGCGCGGTCGTTGGTTATATTTGATTGCTGTGTATCCATTAGGGATTGGCCGGATATGATTTTTCACTATTTGCCGGATCCGGATAGTAGCCCCCCTAATATTCACCGGATCCGAATCCGGATCCGGATATTTCAGGATGTCATTTCCACGAGTATGGGGGTGTACTTCAACAGTTTCTGATTAAAATTCAAAAGTATTTATTAAAGTATTTATTATTGAAGAGATAGAGAGTATCTGCAGTCTACAATGAAAGTCACAGTTACTGTGTCAACTTCACCGATGGACATGTTACAACTTACAATGATCGAACTTTAACGAAGTTCAACGAACTGTGTAGTTGCTGTAGTCAGGCCCCACGAGAGGGGGGTACAGCCGGTACGCCGTACCGGGGCCCATGAGAGTTTAGGGGGCCCATGAAGCCCATGAATATTAACATTTAAAATTAAATGGCAATTACGCAAGTATTTTTAACTGTTGCTATTAAGGTAAGAGGAGATGCCCCAAAACCTCCTACAATCTCACGTGGCGCTGGGGACCCTTTATTTTGATGTGCGCTCGTCATCACAGTCACTCCTCAAAACTCTTAGTTTGGCTGGACACAAAAAGAAGTACCTGGGAGTGCGCTCATTTGAATCAGTGGCACCGTCTCTATGGAACAGTTTATCTCAGACAGACACTGATAGAATCTGGGACAAGAGAATCTTAAAGAACTTGAAGACCTTTCTTTTTGGCTAATACTAATACATCTGCCAGTGCAAATCAAACCAAGAGCGCTCTGGGCATACTAATTTGATAGCATGGATAGAGGCGCCATAAGAAATACCCATTCTTATCTTATCTTCTGATCTCTTTTTTATTATTTTTCTCCAGAGACGATTACAGATATCGACCTATGAGTCTTATAGGCTTACAGTTCTCCTTGTTAGCTAGTAGCCTATGCCTACATACTCTATATCGCTGCATACTATTATACTAGTATGGCAGTTAAAGCTGTCGATCCTTAATGATCTCCTGTGCGGCAGCCACGAGGGGAGGTTGAAGTAATCATAATTTTAGACAAATGTAAATACACATTGTTCAGTTGCAGCCTTAAGGGTGGAAAATACTGTCAAAGCTTCAAGGCATTTTTAGCACCATATGTCAGATCGAATTGAAAGTTTAAAACCATTTGTAGCTCATCTACCAGGGGTTGAGTTAGCTTTGGAAGACCTGTTAAAGCTGAATCTTACTCCGAGAACCAGAAACGAAATCCATGAAATTTATATGTTATGTCAGTTCTTTCACTTGCATCATAATGTCAGTCGTGTGGCACCGTATACTAGTCCCTATTGACTTCTGCAACAAAGTTATTCAAGCTTGTTATGCGACTATAGATATGGAAGTTGCAAACATGGAAAGCTTATAATATGCACAACTAGGGACTTTGCGAAACAGTTGGAAAGCAATGTGGAATGACGCTAAGCTTGTTGCAGCCAACCTGCAGATAGAAATACACTTGTTTAGGAACAGCAATACAACTGCCAAAAAAAAGAACATGATTCAACGACGAGGATACACCTGAGGAAAATGTGAATGAGATGAACGAAACAGAAGAATGCCAAGAGGAAGCCCACTTTTGAAAACACATATTTTATGTTGTATTGGATAGTGTTATTGGAGGGCTTACAGTTTACAGTTCGGTTCAATTTAGTCAAAGATATTTCTGACATATTCAGCTTTCGTTGGAACTACCAAAAGATGTCAGAAGAAGACTTGAAGTATGAAGCTGCTTAGTTAGCAGAAAAATATTATAATGATATAAGTTGTGAAGACTTTCTTCAGGAAATAATTCACCTAACAATGGTTAACAATGTAATTTTTGGTAAAGAACAGTTTAGTGCATTGGAAATGTTAAATGCTTTGGAAAATTCTAAATTAGACAATATTTTTCATAACATAAGTGTCAGTTCGAGGATGTCCCTTACATCACCAGCCACAGTAGCATTAGCAGAGAGGAGCTTCATTAAACTTAAGCTCATCAAAAATTGTCTTAGGTCCACCATAAGTCAGGATCGCCTGAACAACTTGGCTAGGCTCAGTATTGAGTCTGGCATTGCAAGAGAAATAAACTTTGACACTGTAATTCGTAGTTTTGCCAAGAAAAAGGCACGCAATTTAAGGCAGCCCTGTTTTAATAAAACTAGTCTTTTTCTTCTGTCTTTTTTATCATTCATGTAGGCCTTTTGATGTATTTTCTGTTGACTATATCTTTTCACCAAACAGTAAGCATTCAAAAGATGAATGATTTGGGTATATTTGTAAATAATTAGATAATTCTGATCAATACTGAAGCGGAAGTACCATTAGATCTACATCAATTTAAACTAAGAGCTATGTACTTGATTAATGTATTTTTGTAATAGACCTGTAAGGCTGTGATTGAAAGGATTACACTCTAATGGTAAATGGTAACATTTATGACCGTTTCACAAAATGATCCACAGACCTTTAAAAAAAAGATTCCTGATTTTTCAAACGCATGTAATACAAATAAATCATCTAAATATGACAAGTGTTAGAAAAAAGGTTTTTTGTTGTTGTTTTTTTTTTTGGGGGGGGGGGGGGGAGGGGATGGGGGCCCAGAAAAGATCTCGTACCGGCATCTTTTTTTTCTCTCGAGGGCCCACGCTGTAGTGTAGTGTGTACCGAATGTGTAGTTTATTATACAGGAAGTTGTGATCTACTAAAACAATACTAAACATTGTTCTTTGGTTTCAGATGATTTTTTATCATATGCAATAAGTGAAATCTATATTTGTTATTAAATAATTGTTGTCGTTGTTAAATTAATTGTGGTAGTATGTTATACGTCACTTCAGAATCTCGCTTATTCACTATGTTTACCTACTTGACATATACAAAATAACTACGTCAAGTAGGTAAAGATACTCAATAAGCAAGATTCCGAAGTGACGTATACTTTGCATGGATTTTAATAACTTCATGATGTATTTTTAATGATTAATTTTTTTTATTTGATTTAAAATTATTAAAAAAATAACTGTTTAGAAAAAAAAATTATTTATAATACTCAATAAGATTTAACAAATGAGACAAGCAAAAGTGTTGTTTTAAAAATAGAAATGAACAAATGAAATCAAAAATGCAAATGTCATTTAAAGTTAAATTTTTAAAAACAAAGAAACAAAATTTATTCAAATATTACAATGATATGACTTATATCGTGTATAAGTAAAATGTTTCAATGTCAATAGTGAATATTAATTAAATTATGAAATCATTTACTACTGTCGATGACAAGTAGCTTAAGTTGAAAGCGATAGGCAAGACTCAGCCGGTTTGACTTGAGACTTAGCCGTGTATGTTATTGTTATAAACTTTCATCTTTATGATATAAAGTTATCATGTTTTATTAAATGTTACAGTTATTAAAATAATTTGTAATTTAAAATTCAAGTATTCATAGATAACTAAGATAAGCTATCAGAATGAAATTTTTTTTAATGAAATGAATCAATAAAAAAAAAATAGTTACCAGTTCATGTTTTGAACTTAGTGGTAGGTTGTAACAAGATAGTACTAATTAGTACTTGTACTGTTTTACTTAAGTTTGTAAGTAGTAGTTTTTTTGTTTATTATGTTTATTACCTAGTTATATGTATTGTTTATATATTTTATATTTCTTTATCTACTTTATATTACAGTAGGCCTATTACTTTATTTGTATTTGAACTTTGAAGTAATTCTTTACTACCGTGGTATTCGGATCCGGCAAAAATCCTGCGGTGGTATTTGGCTAATCCGGATAGTGCCGGAAATTCCGATATCCGGCCAATCCATAGTATCCATGTGTCTTTTCTGTAGTGGGTGGCGCCCATCTCCTCTCCAACTCAACGGTGGATTTTTATGTTTGTCTTGAACAGGGTTGAACCCCTGATATCAAGTGCGTGAGGCAAGCTCACTATCGACTTTGCTATCCAGCCGCCTTGCGTTAGACTACGTTCAGCATTGGATAGTAATTTACAGACTTAGAGGGCATCTGTAATTAGGGTCTAACTGGAAATTGTCTTGGTCGTTCAGTGCTGCCGAATATATTGTGTTTTTCTTTCGAAGTTTTGAAATATGTTTTTTTATCTTTAAAAAAAAAATATAAAAAAACTATTAAATATCCAGACTTGGCCAGTTTTGTCAAGTCGCGTTATTGCTACTGTTGGAAGCTAGCGCGCGATGCGACATCGGGAGGTACGGATGGGACTTGAAGGGAGATATTATGAACTGTATAAAGAGAATAAGAATAAACCTTGCAAATGATATTAATATTCTGGTGATACCATTCGACAAACAAAACTTCGGATAATTGGGATTCTGTAATGGTAGAAATCATTTGTTCGGCTCAATCCTATCTATTATAAGCTATAGAAAAGTTTTTTGTTCATTTAGACGTAGCTAAACATGCCCACTCGGTCATTAGAGTCTGACTCTGTTTTTGTTTTTACATTAAATACTGTGTGTGTCAGTGATGATATAGTCTATTAAATGTTAATAAATAAACAAAACATTTTGAGTTGAATATTTTAATCTAAAAGATATCACAGAGTTTGTTTTTTCAGAATACGTTTAGGCTCACTTAGAGATTTGGATTTACTTGTCAAAGTTTCAGCCTTAGACAATTGCATAGGGCAGGCGTCGGCAACCTTTTGATAACAATGTGCCAAATTAGAATTTCTAAATTACTCAGCGTGCTAACAGTCAACCCACTCTTTTCTTTGTAGAAGAGACTCTAATTGTCTTTTTCGGAGTCTATTTGCGTGCTAAGTCTGGCACGCGTGCCGCAGGTTGCCGTTCCATGGCACAGGGTTCACAGAATAAAAATTATATTGAATGAACATTTAACGAACATATTACTTATTACAAAATGAGTAAACACATTAATGACTAAAAAAATAATTTATAAAAATATAAAAGAGAAAAAAAGAACAAACAAACGTAGGCTTTTAAATATACATAAATAAATAAATATGTGTATAAATAAACAAACTAATGCGTCAATAAATATATGAATAAACAAATCAATGAATATAGAAATGAGTGAAAACAGAAATTAAGGATTAATGAACAAAGAGAGTAATAAGTAAAATAAAATTAAATATAATACTGAGGGGTAACTTATCTTGAATTATTATACATCAACAAACTTCAAATGGGGAATCCGCTGGGTAAAAAGTATCCCGTCAGACCAAATTGATCCATAAGGCCGGTGAAGCAGCGTTCACCTGTTTCTGTTGCCACGGAATACTAGATGATTGTGTGGCCAGCACTATGCACAGCCGCCTTTACTTTACCCCAACTAAGGTCAGGTACTTATCAGAGCTGGGTAGAATCGGGGACACCCATCAGAGCGGGAAAAAATCCTAGCCTCCAACAGGATTCGAACCCGCTGGGTCGTGGTTTGGTAAAGTTAAAAAAGCGTTTTAATGATAGGCTAATATTAAAAATAATAACGGCGTTGAACAAAAACAATAGACTCTTGAAAATAGACACTTTGAAAAATATTATCAATAATAACTAATTGAATTACCCATATTTTTTTCAATGGTAAATATGAAATTTATAAAATTATAAAAATGAAGAAACTATATTCATTTCCGTTTTTACAGGACAAGCACACAAATTATTTTTATTTCTTATATCCCTTGCTCAATGCTTATAACTTTTAGAAAACAGTGTAGTAAAAAGAAAAATTGATCTACTTCTTGAAGAATTGGTATAAAATGTTTAGGTAATTGTGCTCGAGCTGAGGGCGTTCGTAAAAGTTGAACAGTTGTTGGCAACGGCTAGAAATTTAAACAGTAACAGTTGTTGGCAACGGCTAGAAATTTAAACAGTAACAGTTGTTGGCAACGGCTAGAAATTTAAACAGTAACAGTTGTTGGCAACGGCTAGAAATTTAAACAGTAATAGTTGTTGGCAACGGCTAGAAATTTAAACAGTAACAGTTGTTGGCAACGGCTAGAAATTTAAACAGTAACAGTTGTTGGCAACGGCTAGAAATTTAAACAGTAACAGTTGTTGGCAACGGCTAGAAATTTAAACAGTAACAGTTGTTGGCAACGGCTAGAAATTTAAACAGTAACAGTTGTTGGCAACGGCTAGAAATTTAAACAGTAACAGTTGTTGGCAACGGCTAGAAATTTAAACAGTAACAGTTGTTGGCAAGGGCTAGAAATTTAAACAGTAACAGTTGTTGGCAACGGCTAGAAATTTAAACAGTAACAGTTGTTGGCAACGGCTAGAAATTTAAACAGTAACAGTTGTTGGCAACGGCTAGAAATTTAAACAGTAACATTTTTTGGCAAGGGCTAGAAATTTAAACAGTAACAGTTGTTGGCAACGGCTAGAAATTTAAACAGTAACAGTTGTTGGCAACGGCTAGAAATTTAAACAGTAATAGTTGTTGGCAACGGCTAGAAATTTAAACAGTAATAGTTGTTGGCAACGGCTAGAAATTTAAACAGTAACAGTTGTTGGCAACGGCTAGAAATTTAAACAGTAACAGTTGTTGGCAACGGCTAGAAATTTAAACAGTAACAGTTGTTGGCAACGGCTAGAAATTTAAACAGTAACAGTTGTTGGCAACGGCTAGAAATTTAAACAGTAACAGTTGTTGGCAACGGCTAGAAATTTAAACAGTAACAGTTGTTGGCAACGGCTAGAAATTTAAACAGTAACAGTTGTTGGCAACGGCTAGAAATTTAAACAGTAACAGTTGTTGGCAACGGCTAGAAATTTAAACAGTAACAGTTGTTGGCAACGGCTAGAAATTTAAACAGTAACAGTTGTTGGCAACGGCTAGAAATTTAAACAGTAACAGTTGTTGGCAACGGCTAGAAATTTAAACAGTAATAGTTGTTGGCAACGGCTAGAAATTTAAACAGTAACAGTTGTTGGCAAAGGCTAGAAATTTAAACAGTAATAGTTGTTGGCAACGGCTAGAAATTTAAACAGTAACAATTGTTGGCAACGGCTAGAAATTTAAACAGTAATAGTTGTTGGCAACGGCTAGAAATTTAAACAGTAACAGTTGTTGGCAACGGCTAGAAATTTAAACAGTAACAGTTGTTGGCAACGGCTAGAAATTTAAACAGTAACAGTTGTTGGCAACGGCTAGAAATTTAAACAGTAACAGTTGTTGGCAACGGCTAGAAATTTAAACAGTAACAGTTGTTGGCAAGGGCTAGAAATTTAAACAGTAACAGTTGTTGGCAAGGGCTAGAAATTTAAACAGTAACAGTTGTTGGCAACGGCTAGAAATTTAAACAGTAACAGTTGTTGGCAACGGCTAGAAATTTAAACAGTAACAGTTGTTGGCAACGGCTAGAAATTTAAACAGTACCAGTTGTTGGCAACGGCTAGAAATTTAAACAGTAACAGTTGTTGGCAACGGCTAGAAATTTAAACAGTAACAGTTGTTGGCAACGGCTAGAAATTTAAACAGTAACAGTTGTTGGCAAGGGCTAGAAATTTAAACAGTAACAGTTGTTGGCAACGGCTAGAAATTTAAACAGTAACAGTTGTTGGCAAGGGCTAGAAATTTAAACAAAAATTTATATAGATAATGGTCGACCTTTAAAATAAATGATCGGCTGCTACAATGCCAGAGTTTTAAAAATAATAACTTTTTTGGCTTTCCAATGTATGTACAAGTTATAAAACTCTAACTTTAAGTACTTAAAACAAAATAACAACTAGATGTATAGATGTTACAATCAAGTTGCCATTATATATTTTTTTGATAATAATAATATGCTTTAAAGTTGACATCCCCTTTACCTAAATAGGCTATGTAATAAATAATGCACTTAATGTCATGTTAAAAAAAAAGATTTGAGGAACCAATAAAAAAAGTGCTAATAGCATCAACTGGTACAAGGATGATTGGTAAACAAGAAGACGACACTTTCCGGTTCGCTGATTTTTAAACCCGGCATTCCGTTTATGAATCCAAGGCAAATTGGTTTGAAGACGAGAATGAAGTTGCCGGGTCTCAAACATGTCTCAAGGGTTACCATGGTAACATCTCCGGTTTTCTCGTTCACTCTCTCAAAAAGAATGTCCAGTGGAAGAAAAACTCCAGCGTAAATATTTCTCCCTATTGAGTCCTGAAAAAGTAAAGACAAAAATGCACATAATAAAATTGCTTTTATTTAATTCTTTATAATATTTGATTCAAAGAGCAACAAGATTACAGATTTTTCTTTCTTATGGTGCCAATTGACAAGTCTTAATGAGGCGTGAACTTTCCACTTGGAAGATATCATGAACTTCTGGTGCCATTCCCCGCCATTTTCGTAAACAAAAACTTGCTTTTGCTTGTGTTCGACAATTGATTTCAAACTCGACGGCCAGTTCTGGTCTTTTAGAAATATACAAAAGCTACAAGTTTAGTTATGAAGAATCCGATTTTAACATCGAAATGGACACCTAATCAGTCACTTTTGCCTATCTTGAGCAGATGCCAATAGCCCAGTCATTTACAACTTTGTCCAACTTTTTATATTGTCGAACCAGCAGTTCCACTGACTGCCTTTTTGACGGCCACCTTCTACAGTGCCTTGGAGGATGGTTTTCGGCAGGTTTTTATGCCGCAACACATGACCGATCCATGTCAGCTTGCACCGCTTGATTGTTAAGGGCCCGAAATGAAGGATATTCTGTCACAGACATACTCTTTAGTCCTTTGTTGTATCATATTTAAGGTGGCCGAGGGGTAGCGCGTTCGGATGGTGTACTGAAGGTCAAGGGTTCAAATATTAATGAAGACTAGGATTTGTTATCGAGTTCGGAGGATGTCACTGTGTCTACCCAGCTCTGGTGGGTACCTGACTTTGGTTGGGGTAAAGTAAAGGCGACCGGGCATTGTGCTGGCCACACAATCCCATAGTATGCCCTGGCCACAGAAACTGGTGAACGCTGCTTCACCAGCCCTACGGATCAATATTATCCGATGGGATACTACTTATAATTCGAAACTTTTTGTTTGCGATTGATTGCGCCCTTATATTCTCTACGGAGGCAGACATGCAGCGTTATTTGGACCTGTTGGCAGCGGCATGCACAAACTTCAGTCTAACCATCTACAGTAATCTACACCAAGAAAACAGAAGTTTTGCACCAACCTGCTCCTGGATGTGACCACATTAAACCCTCCATTACTGTAAATAGTCAAACGCTGAACAATGTGGATAGATTCACATTAGAGACCGACCGAAAGCAAATTTTTAGATTCGGCCGAAAACGAAACCATACCGAATATTATACATTGACTTTCGGCCGAAACCGAAGCCGAAAACAAAAGTTAAACTACATTTTCGGCCGAAACCGAAAAATGAACCGAAAATGCGAAACAAATGATTTCAAAAGGCTGCACATTTATGTGTAATATATTAACTACTTTATGGGCACTCTATTTGAGTCAACCATTCTTTGGAGTTATTAAATAAACCGTTATTATTAACTTCAATCTTCTAATTCACATTAGGGATGTGAATATCTTTTCTTTTTCTTCTCAAAACCTATTTTCGGTTCTAAATATCCGATTTTCAACCCATTTTCTTTCCCCCCTCTCCGCCCCAGGGTAAAGTAAGTTATAATTTGGAAAAGACAAATTGGCATTGATTATACAAACAAAATGGAAAAATACAAAAATGGCCCAGGGAATGGACGCAGTCACTCATAATACCATTGCCCAAGAAAGGCAATATAAAACAATGCCAGAACTACGGGACAATCAATCTTTTCAGCCATCCTTGTAAGGTAATGCTAAAAGTTATCCTCAACAGATTTAAACCTATGGCTCAAGAAATACTTGCAGAAGAACAGGCAGGTTTCAGACAAGGCAGAAGCACAATTTAGCAGATTTTTAACTGTCGCTTGCTCATAGAAAAACACATATAGCACCAACGCGAAATCCAACATAACTTCATCGATTTTAAGAAAACATTTGATCTTGCATGGCACGATGGATTATGGCAAGTGATGAGAAGCTTCAACATTGAAGAAGGACATGACACAGGCAATAGAAGCACTCTACAATCAGGAAAGCAGTGCAATTCAACTAAATGGTTGTATGGGGGACTTCTTCAAGATGTCGATTGGAGTCCGACAAGGCTGCATCCTATCGCCAGTTCTATTCAATATCTTCCTAGAAAAAATCATGCAAGAAACTCTCTATGATTACCATCCATCAATCTCTATTGGGGGAAGACCTCTATGCAATCTAAGATTTGCTGATTATATCGACCTGTTGGCCGGGAGCAACAAAGAGCTACAAGAGCTCACAGACAAGCTTGCAGATAGAGCAAAGGCATACGGAATGGAAATCAGTTCTGAAAAGAGTAAAATGATTATCAACACCACCGATGCCAGAAGTGCAAACATCATATTGAACCAACAACAACTAGTTGATAATCAAAGAAAATCTATTTAAAAAAGTTTAAGGCAACTAATTCAATTAGACTACATAAAAAATACCTAAAAATTAAACATTTAACTCAGAAACTAAGCAGACAGCTGCAGAATGAATATGTAAACAATGTAATTTCTAAAGATAATAATAAAAACTTATGGTCCTACATTAAATCAAGAAAAATGGACACTACAGGCATAGCTCCACTAAAAGGCCAAAACAACAAAACTTATAATGATAATGAAACTAAAGCTAATATCCTAAACACACACTTTGCATCATCTTTTTCAAATCCAGGTGACAAAGAAATATTCATAAATTTAAACAAACTAGAAGAGATAGGAAATATAAATGTAGATGAAAAAGGCATTAAACAACTCCTAACCAACTTAAAAGTAAACAAAGCTTCTGGTCCAGATGAAATACCAGCAAGACTGCTTAAAGAACTAACTAATGAAATATCTCCAATCTTTAAAATACTTTTTCAGGCCTCTCTAAACCAGGGCAAAGTGCCCAAAGATTGGAAATTAGCCAATGTAACCCCCCTTTTCAAAAAAGGAGATAAATCTGACCCCGGAAATTATAGACCTGTTTCTCTAACAAGAATAACATGTAAATTACTTGAACATCTATATATATAAAAAGACAGTGTTAAGCCCCGCAATTTGAAAACACGTGTGTCACTGACCTATCTAGGCCTAGCCCAATATACCGTCTAATAATTTTTCACATCTGACATGTGTCTTCGATAGCTCAGTGGTAAACGTAGTGGACTGCTATACGGGCGACCAGGGTTCAATTCTCCAGTTAGACTATACTTTTTTTTTCGACAATTAATTTTTCAAACTTTTAAAAACAAAAGACATTGTAAATATATAGGCAATATAGATTTTGTTAAAAAAAAATATTTGACTATTTTTTTTACCCTATTACAATATTTATTTACTTTCCTAAAAGTATTCAGTAAGTGTAGTTTATAAATTTGTTATCTGCACCCCAGACAGTCCTTTTTTTTTTCACCCGGGCAACGCCGGGCAATGTAGCTTGTATAATATATAGTAGTATAGTAAATCATCTAGACAAACTAAATGCACTGTGCCCACACCAACATGGCTTCAGGAAAAATAGGTCATGTGAGACTCAATTGATAGGCTTAATAGATGACTTGTCTAAGGGATTAGATAATAACAACCAAATTGATGCTATATTACTAGATTTTTCAAAAGCATTTGATAAAGTTCATCATTCTAGTCTTCTTAAAAAACTTAAATACTTTGGCATCTCTGGTCCCTTACATCAGTGGATTCAGGACTTTCTTATAGGCAGAGAACAAACAGTGGTAATAAATGGCTCTAAGTCATCACCAATAACAGTAAACTCAGGAGTTCCACAAGGAACTGTTCTAGGGCCCCTACTATTTCTAATTTACATTAATGATCTGCCAAATTGCATCAACACAGGCACAAAAGTAAGATTATTTGCTGATGATTGCATAATTTATAGAATAATAAAGACAGGAAAAGATAGTGAACTTTTACAAAAAGACCTAGATGAACTACAAAAATGGGAATCAAACTGGAGTATGTCTTTTCACCCAGAAAAATGCCAACTAATAAGGGTATCCAAGAAAAAGAAACAAATAATAACAAACTACTTCATTCATGGTAAAGAACTAACTCAAACTAGCAATGCTAAGTATCTAGGAGTAATAATAAATGATAAGTTATCTTGGAACCCTCACATTGATGAAGTAATTAAAAAATCAAACAAAACATTAGGATTCATAAAAAGGAACTTTTACAAATGTAATAAGAATATAAAACTAAAATGCTATCTCACATTAGTTAGGCCTATACTAGAATATGCAGCATCTGTATGGGACCCATCAACTAAAGAAAACATAAAAAAATTAGAACAAATTCAAAAAAGAGCTGCAAGGTTTATAACTAGTGAATATTCCCAATTGACAAGAGTAACACCATTAGTCAAATCACTAAACCTAGAAACACTAGAGGACAGAAGGGCAAAGAGTAAAGTAGTAATAATACATAAGGCATTAAACTCTAATTTAGAAATACAACCCAATAACAATCTGTTGCAAAGCTCAGATAAACATAAAGACAAAAACACCTTCCTTGTCCCTTATGCGAGAACAAATGCATATAAGTACTCTTTCTTCCCGAGTGGCATTCGGGCATGGAATGGGTTGCCTGAACAAACCAGGAAAACCAATAACCTAACATCATTTAAAACATTAATAAAAATGCAAGACTAGACTTGGACCACGGATGAGCGTAGGACGCAATAATCTTCTTTATAGAAGGAGCGTCTGTAATGTATAAGATAAGATAAGATAATAAGTAAATAATTTCAAATATGAGCAATCATATCCGCAGACGGACGCTGTGAGCCAGAAATTCGAGCAAGGATTTGGGACTGCGTTTTTGGCAATGGCTCGCCTAAACAGAATCTGGACCAGTAAAGGCATTGGTCTCCTAACAAAGCTCAGACTTTACAGAGCCCTTGTCAGAACTATTGTTCTGTGTGGATGTGAGACATGGACGCTTCTATCAGCAACTGAAAACAAGCTGCAGGCGTTCAAAAATAAATGCATGAGAAAAATACTTCGAATCTCCTACATAGAACACAGAACTAGAATGGGACACAATATCCTCAATAGCAGGCCCTCAAGAAAACATTATGGCTACAATGAAACGGCGCAAACTGATATGGTTCGGTTATGTGTTGCGGCACAATAGCCTGACAAAAACAATCCTCCAGGTCACGGTGGAAGGTGGACGTAGGAGAGGCCGTCAGCGGAGATGCTGGTTCGACAATATCAAGGATTGGACTGGGATGCAAGATAGGCAAAAGTAGAGAAAGATGACTGTCGACCTCGACAATCATGGGATTGAAGATGATGATACTAAAAAAATGATACGAAGGTCCATTAATCCTTAAAACGTGGTAAAATCTTTGTAAAAAAAATAGTTGATTTTGGATTAGCAGAAGTCAAAAGCTGTAGTGTCATGAATTTATACCTTAGGTTCTCAACGGCCGGGGTGCGGTGAGAAGCTTTAGGGGGGCGCTGACGTTCCCGGGGGCAATTGGGGGGGGGGGCGGTGAAGGTCAAGTGGGTGGTACACATGTACCTGATATAATTTGAACACCTCGGCTATTTGAATCTATTAGTTTTTTGATGAAATGTGATGTAAATGCAAGTGTTGCTAAATATCTGATATCCTCCAACAATAGGCCTACATTTTATTATACTAATAAGAAATGACGCAATGACTTTTAGAAGAAGTATGGTCATTGCGGCCGGCTAGTCCTGTGGTTAGTTCACCGGACTGTCAACCGACACGTCGAGGGTTCTATTCCTGCCACAAACCGATCCCTGTCGCCCTGATATCTGCATATAATAATGATATGTTTATCTCTGTTTAACTGAGATGTCCTTTTATGCGATAAAATTAAAACCATCGGAGATTAAAGTATATTATTGTCTTTAAGCGGAATAAATACATAGTAATCATACAGACTGGGTAGTTAAGGTAATGTTTAAAAATATACATATAAATATACATATAAATTCTTTAGTCATATAATATTTTTATAATTTTCAAATAATTTTTACAGTTTGATCATTCCAAAGTTATAAAATGTAAACCATTTATTTTTTTGAAAAGAAAAAAATATTATAAATATTGGCACAAATGAAACGGGTTAATTACCTTCCTTTAATAAAACAATGTTTCCACATTTGATTCAATAGTGAAATGTGTCAGAAACATCGGCTTCAACGGTCAGTTTTACTCATTCAGATCCGGAACATGTTGTTTTTATCAATAAAAAAAACTCTTAGAGGTCTCTCGCGTGACATTAAAAATCGCTCTGAGTGCCAAGTTTGGAACGCGTTCACTTGGTTGCCGATCCCTGATTTAGAGTAGGCTACATTGTGAGATTACCACAAGATATCACAATTTTCTTTATAACTGGATGAGTCCACGCTACCAGACAGTCAAGCTTTACTTTTAGCTTACGTTTATTTGAGTAAAAATGTGCCCATTATTATTTTTGTTATTATTAATATCTGTATTACTATTATTGTCTCGATATAATTTTATATTGTTTGCCAATGTTATAATTTTCTTGTTATGTCTTTGACTATGCCTTTAGTGTACTTATGTACTATGTCGCAAAATAAATATTGTTCATTGTTCATTGACGAGGACTACAAGCGATGGTAACTGCACACAGAGGTGCGTTGGTTAGCAAAAGATGACTGTCTAAATATAATGTGTGGGACTTGGATTCGGTGCTCGAGTTTTTGAAAAGCAAATGCGATTCTTTGGGAGAAAATCAGTTTCTCTAGGTCTGTGAGTTTTGGCAACAATTTTAGTATTGCATTCTTATCACCGACTTTTGTGGAAAGTGGATTTTATGTCAATACCATTTGGTTCTCAAAAAAAAAAAGAAAAACAAGCTGCAAATGAAGTGTGAAGACCTAAGTATTTTGCAAGCGAAATTGAAACAAATAATATAGACAAACTACTAGCATCACACCAGGCAAACGAGTCACATTAAAATTTATTTTTTTAAGCCTCTTGTTTAGGTAATTTTTTATCAATTAATTCTTACCATATGTTTCCTTTTCAATTTTTTTTTTAAGATAATAAAAAAGCACACAAATCTAGTCAGCCTAAAAAAAATATTGTGGATACTATATAGACCCTTTAACTTTATGAGGGTAGGGGTGGGGAGTGTGCGTTAAAAAAAAAGGTTGGGGGGCGGTGACCGGACACAAATTTTAAAAGGGGGCGGTGAGCCGAAAAAGGTTGAGAACCTATGATTTAGACCTTTATAATTATAATATAAATCAGAGGATGTTAGATCTATATGTTACACACATTAAAATAATTTTTGTAGAATATGAATAAAATCTCAGATACATCTATCTAGTGTTGTATGTGCTTGTATCGCAAATTCACAAGCAATAATTGGAATTGGAAAAAAAAACAACTATAAGTCGCCACTGACAAACGAGTGTTTGCAAGGAATATAATGTTAAGGAATTGTTTGGTGCTAATCAAACAGGGTTTACAAATATTTCTTCAGGTAAAAAGATAAATAAATCGTGGGACACAATATTATGAATGGTTTCCTCCCGAAATCCGGTGTTCGTTTAACATCCCTACTTCATACAGATTAATTCAAAACAGTTTAAATAAAGGAAAGTATCAATAAGCAGAGTAATAGATGCAGCAATAGCGTAGCATTATGAATTTTGAAAGTTTAAATAGATATTCGGCTAATGACCGAAAAACACAATATCAGTTTCGGCCGAAACCCTAAACAAACCGAAAACTAACCCTTTGGCTTCGGTCGAAACCGAAACCACGCCGAAAAAGGTTTTTTGCCTATTTTCGGCTCTGAAACCGAAGCCGAAACCGAATATCGGTCGGTCTTTAATTCACATACCTTGGCGGCGCTCTCTCCCAGACTGTGCATATAGATGATAAAGTCAATACTAGGATTGCCAGAGCTAGCATCTCCTTTGGAAAACTCTGGTTAATGTATGGAATCGGAGGTGTATCAAGCTGACATCCAAATTCAAAGTATATGCAGCAGCCGTCCTATCAATCCTTCTCTATGTATGCGAGACAAATCGAAAAGCCTGGCCGAGGACCGATCCTCTTGGTGCTACATGACCTTTACAGGAGCAGTAGCACACATATAAATAAAAAACATACAGATAAAAGGCGAATGGTTGCACCTCCACTACTACCGGCCATCAAGCCACGCATCCGTGCTCCCACTGCGGGCAATACTTTCGGGCAAGAATATGCCTCATCAGCCATCTCCGGACCCACAAGCAACTATGACTCTGACAAATGATGGGCCTCGTCAAAACCGATGGACAAGCATCACTTACATACTGTATCATGTGTCTTGTACGGCCCAATGACGAAAAAAATGTTGACACTTGCTTTACTAGACTATATTCTTGTAGATACTATGATGTGCCCCTAAAATGTAATATTTTTAAACAGCAAAATTAAATCTCTAAAAAGAAAAAAACTATGTCTATTTACCACAGTGAGGACTACGAAAGCAATCATTGTGAAATGTGTCTCAACTATTTCTAGAAGTAACGATTGGTGAGCTCGTCCAACCTCTGCAAATATATTTTAGACAGCATCAGTGTTGGGGGGTTTGCACGATGGATAGAGTGAGAAAGAGGAAGAAAAAACAGGTGGGAGAAATAGAATGAGTAGGCCTAGAGACACGAAAGAAATGTGTGCAGAAAGAGGGTCGGGTGGAAAGAAGGATGGGAGAGAGATGGGAATAAGAGAAAGGGGGAAGAGATGGAGGTATTGAAAGGCATGTGGAGATAGGTGGAGCGTGAAGCAGTGTATGAAGAATCAGAGGTATGGAGGTTAGAAATTGAGGAGATTTAGATGAAATGGGCGTAAGAGCAAGAATGAGAACGAGAAAGGAAGGAGGCATCGAGAGTTGAATGAAAGGGTTAATGGAGAGTGAACGTGGAGAGTGAAAGAGAGGGAAGGAAAGAGCAATAGAGACAGATTAACAAAGAGTAAAACTATTATTAATAGACTGGTAAATATGTTTTAATTTAGTCATTTAACTTTAACTAAACTTTGCTCACCCTTTTGTTCAAAGGTCAAGGCCAACGGATTTAAAGATACACCTGTGCACATGGCCGCCATTATTGTGGTTGGTATTTTCTTCACAGCTTTCTGAAATCTCTGGTATCTCTCTGATTTAATTTAAAAAACAAACAAATAAAAACCAAGTTATTGTTATACTCCCTATATTTTGTAAACTATGTTTACCATCATGTAATTAAATAATTGATTGATTACTGGAAATGAAACATGTACAAACAAATTACTGTGTCACAAATCTCAAAGCCTTTAACAAAAACATTGTCCGCAAATTTTATAATACGACACGAATTTAAACATAAATTAATTTTTTCCCTTCATTAACAAAGCTAGAGTGCAAAGTTTGATGATGTCATAAAAATAATCTCAGCGCATCCTTTTTTTCTAGCTTTGTGACTAAAAACCTTAAAAAGTTGGATCGGCATTTTCAACGTGAAACCAAAACAAACCGTTAAATAAAAAAAAAATGTAAATTATAGTATAAATAAGTATTTTTAACTGAAACTTTATTTGATAGAATGTATTGATAGTCGCCACAAGTCTGCTGGCCAAGTTTCAGCTCGATTTGACGACGGGAAGTGGTCGAAAAATTGATGCAAAGTTTTGCAAGCAGACAGACAGTATGAGCTAAGAGAAATGGGGTAAAAAGGGGGTATAACTCTTAGCTAGACTGCCGACTGAGCATTGTTACTAATAAAGTTTTATATAACAAAAAGAACTTACTGCATTGATTGCTGTGGTTTTTATAGTCACTAGACTGGCAATTTTTATCACAGTATTTGATTTTCTTGCAGCCCATGCAACTCTTTAAAGCCTTACCCGTTTTGCCACAAAAGCAGCAGGTTGACGCTCCTCGGTCGCCGTCTGTCTGTTTGCCAATTTGTTTGCCAATTTGTTTGCCAACCTCTTCTTCACTTTTGGTGCTACCCACCTCCGTTTTTACTGTATTCGATTTCGGCGGTTTGGCTTTCGTTGCGCGTGTCTCTTCGCCCCTGTCTTGTACTTCGGGTTTCTTATTTGTTCTTGAACCTTTGCCTTTAGATTTGTTGGGAATTCTCCTAGTCTTGTTTGATTGCGTCTGCTGGTTACCTAGGGCAATGTAAACATTTCATTTAACGCGCGATTAAGACATTTTCTAATATTTCCCGTTTTTAGTCCAAGTAAAGTCAACATGTAGGTCGAACTAATGAAATATGTGTATTCAGTATCAAAATGTTAAGAAAATCATTTATACAAAATGTCATACATAACATTCAAGAAATCGGTTCTATATTAACAATTAAAGGCTGTTGTTATTTTGGCCGTTGGAGGGGGGGGGGGTCACGAGACGCCTTGAATATTTAGACCATGTCAACAGAAAACTTTAAGCCTATTCTTACATCCTTACCATGACCTTGACATGTAGCGGTTACAAAGGAAAAAGGCTGGCCTTGTCTGTGATAAGGGTGTGTGCAAAAGTGATACGATTCTAGCACTATCCCGATAACACATAAAAGGAGCTCGCCAAGGCACACCCCAAATGTTATAGGCTAACATAAATATATAGTATGAGGGTCTAAGGAAAATAACCCATGTAATTCAATTGAATATTAAGATAAACAATTTATCTAGAAATGTTGAGTCTATTTCAATCCTTGATACAATCATGCGTAATTAAATTCTACTGCGTTGTTTGCTTTAAGCAGTGAGAATCACGAGAGTTGCGAGGCTGGTCATGTGACGAGGAAAGAGTGTATTTTTTAGTTAACTGCTAAGCTCTGATCGGAGAAAGACAAATGTATTGAAAGAAGAGTAACTTGATATAAAATGGACTTAGAGTGTTAGAATGTTTGGACGTTATGAAGATGTTTTTCGTAACCTGGAACTAAATTATTTCTACATAATTGGATTTTATAATGTGAATTAAAAGTTATTTGTGCTGCGATAACTGTGTTGTTAAATATATAAATAAATTGGACTGAAAGTAAGTACCAAACGAAGAGACTGGTCAGAAATAATTGTATTACATTGTTTAATGGTTAACAAATAAATAAACCATTAACACCAAACAACTTTGGTTACCCTGGCAGAAAAGAATGCAGAGCGCAAAGACAGGAGATAGGCAGAGAAAGGGCAGAGACTTAAGAGATTACACCATCGTTCCCTGGCGACGGATGAATTCCATTTTAACCAACTTACCATTCACATCACCGACTGTATCTTCGTCGGTATCTGGATAAAATTCAGCAGAAGTCATTCTTGCATAGTCATGGTCGGTTATTTTGAAGACCAAGGCTACCTGGGAAGATGGCGCAGATTTCATTAACGGAGGCGCTGTTTCGCTTCCCGTTTTCCACCAACCTCGACCAAACTCCTGACCCGACAATTCTCGTCTGCTACACGTGACTGGCCTGCCAAACTTCCCAGATACTATGTCGTAAACAGGTAAAGGCACACGTTGTTGTCTAATGTGGACATATTTATCGTCTGCATCTTTTGCTTGCTTCTTCTTTTTTTTCTTTCTCCTTTTTTCGCCCTTTCCGTTTTTGACCGGGGCAGACATCTTGTCTACTTCAGTTGATTTGAGCCTCATTATGGCCTCCAGTTCTCTGCGGGCCTCGTTTTCATCTTTAACGTCGCCCGTAATGTCCAATAGTTTCCCTCTGCTAATGATGAAATGGAGAAACGATTTCGGGAGCCGGAGGAGTAGACCTTTCCGCACGCCTATATCATTACACTGTTCTTCATGGGCGGCCCTGTCATTTTCTAAGCATTCAATGGAGCAGTATCTGTAAAAGTCAACAGAAAGTTACAGAGACAAACACATGGGAAAGGGGTAATATCTTAAGACATAGTCAAAGCAAACTTAATGACCGTTTCAACCAGATCGGTTGGATAATGACGACAAAAACAGCAATACCTTTTTATCTTATGTATTACAGACGCTCCTTCTAGACAGAAAATTAAATAGTTATACGCTTGGTAGTTGGAATATCATTTCGAGTTGTTGAGTTTTAAATGTATATATATTGAAGAAGGGAGAATTATAAATTGGTGTAATTACAGTTTTTAAAAGATTAAAGATGTCCAAAAAATGATTCACTCTTTTTTTTTATTTTGCAATTCTTTGTAAAACGATTTTTTTGTACAATATTTATTTTTCTAACTTTTTAGACCCAATTTCTAGAAACTAATTATCTAAAGATCAACGGAACAAGCAACTCACCAATAGTGCTCGCAGGAGAAAGTCTAGAAGAAGTAGAAAGTTTCAAGTAGACAGACTAAGAGGGACCGAGGGATAAGTTGGCCAGAAACAATCAGTTATGAAGAACTCTGGCAACGAACTAAACAGAGGCCTGTAAAAGAAGAAATTTCCCAAAAGAGATGCAAATGTATTGGCCACATCCTCAGAAAACCGACAAAGCAGTGTCACTTGGCAAGCTCTCACTTGGAACCCCCAAGGCAAAAGGAAAAGAGGTCGGCCAAGAAACACCTGGAGGCGCGATATGGAAACTAGACTTAAAAAATCTAGGGCTTAACTGGGGTAAGATAGAGAAATTGGCACAGGATAAAGACAGAAAGACATAGAGATAAATAATGCATATGAATTATCTTTCTATCCCGATTGGCAAGTGGACATGGAATGGGTTATCTTAACAAACCAGGTAGAGCAACAGCCAACCGTCATTTTAAACGTTAAGGGGTCAATCATATAGGACGTCACGCGATTTTTGTCGAATTGAATAACTCCCCAATCGTCACAATTAGTCACAAAAAGTCAGGGACCTCTTTTTAAGACGACGTCACAAAATTGTGCAAACTAAAACAAAAAATTGGCCATTTCAAAATTAGCAAAAAAATTTATTGACTTTGAAGGCCGTATAATCTCTATGCTCACATTGGCTACTACACAAATCAGCCACGCTGGCCAGAGCTAGCATTGCTTTCTTAGGGACAAAAGAGTTCAAACTGGAGAATATCGTAGAAAAGATCAAGGAGCTTCACGTGAAACCTAAGATTTTTTGCACCAAAAAAAACCTGGAGCTTCACGTGAAACCTAAGATTTTTTGCACCAAAAAAAACCTATCTGAACTGTTGACAGGTACTCCTTACCCACCCCTACGGAAGTAAAGGGCATTGGCTGGGGAAATATCGTTGTTGGACCCAAACATCCCTATTAGCCGATTCGTAAAACAATAGACATAATATAAATAATCTACTCACTCAAATTCCAAACATTTCTCACACTTGAGTTTTTCTTGAAAAGATTTTTCCCTACAAAAGAAACACTTATTGTCTTGCTTCCAAGTTTCTATAAGTTTCAATGGAACAAAACGATGTTCTGCTCTTGCCTCGGCCATACTATGAAATTCAATTCTGGAAAAAGTACATGAAATAGTAATTGTTATATTTTATATACTGAGTCACTTGCTGCGTTTTTTTAGTGGCTTTTCACACGTTGGAAGTATAGGCTTTCAATCGAGATATCAATGCAAACAGGTGAAATGAATAGGTTCACACTATAAGCGTGAAGCCCGCTTTGATTATAACACTTCTATAGGTTAAAAATATTAAACTTCCCCCACTTCCACACCCTATTGTCGTGTAGTAAATATGACGTGTGTTATTTAAATGATTTAGGACTTTAGTGCTAAAAGTGCCTGAATCACAATTTTTATAAAAAAAATGAAACCAAATAGTGTCTTAATATTAATCCGTTTTTTCTGTGAACTCTATAAATATAAATGCATAAGAAATGTTTAAGTACCATTATCCAACAGCCATAATTTTTTTCAAAAAATCGTCATTCATTTAGAACCACTATAAAAGTTTTTAACTCAATGTTTTCAAATCAGAATTTTTTTGTATTTATAAGCACTAAAAGCTTCTATAACTTGTATGTGTAAGTAATCTAAGTAAATATAGGGCCTACACAAATAGTCTTTCACCTTCTAGTGCATAGGTTCTCAACGGGGGCGATATCGCCCCCCGGGGGGCGGTGAGAAACTTTAGGGGGGCGCTGACATTCCCGGGGGCGATTGGGGGGCGGTGAAGGGCAAGTGGGCGGTACAAACTCCAAACGTACCTAATATATTTTAACACCTCAGCTATTTGAATCGATTAGTTTTTCGGAGAATGAAATGTGATGTAAACGCAAGTGCTGCTAAATATGTGATACCCCCCAACAGTATCATCATCATCATCATCATTGCCCGTCACCCCAGCTGGGGTATGGGCCGCCAACCACAGATCTCCAGAGTCCTCTGTCCTGGGCCATTCTCTCCAATTGAGTCCAGCTGTACCCCATCTTTTCTGTGTCTGCCTCAAGGTCGCGTCGCCAGGTATTCCTTGGGCGGCCCCTTTTCCGCTTGCCTTGCGGGTTCCACTTGAGTGCCTGTCTGGTGATGTTGGTTGGCGGCTTGCGCAGGGTGTGCCCTATCCAACCCCATCTTCTTCTTCTGATATCCTCTTCTATAGGGCGTTGGCAGGTTCTTTGCCAGAGGTCGGTATTGTTTATGGTGTCAGGCCAGCGGATCTGGAGTATCCTTCTGAGGCAAAAATGATGAAGGTTTGGACTTTGCCAGTGGTAGCTTTTGTCATTCTCTAAGTTTCCGCGCCATACAACAGGACTGACTTAACATTAGAGTTGAACAGTCTAATTTTTGTATCTAGGGACAGCTCTTTGGAGTTCCATATATTCTTGAGTTGGATGAAGGCGGCTCTTGCTTTGCCTATCCTTGCCTTGACGTCTGCAACTGTTCCTCCTTGCTGGTCAATGATACTCCCCAGGTAGTTAAAGGACTGCACCTCCTCGAGTGGGATTCCATGCAGTGTTATTGATTCGGCACAAGAGGGGTTGATCTTCAAGGTTTTGCTCTTTTCTTTGTTGATGTTCAGTCCAACCTGTGCTGATGTGGCTGCCACCATGTTGGTTTTTCTTGCATTTGTTGTTGACTGTGAGAGACGAGTGCAATGTCATCTGCAAAGTCCAAGTCTTCGAGCTGGTCCCACAAGGTCCACTGTATACCGTTTCTGCGCTCCCGAGTGGATGTTTTCATAATCCAGTCTATGACCAGGAGGAAGAGAAATGGCGACAACAGGTTGACGAACTCCGGTTCGCACTTGGAAAGAGTCTGTAAGCTGTCCTCCATGAACGACTCTGCAGGACATCTCATTGTAGGAATTCTTGATAAGGTTGGTAATCTTATTTGGGATGCCGTAGAAGCTTCCAAAGGGTCTCTCTGTCCACGCTGTCGAAGGCTTTTTCATAATCAATAAAAAAGTATATACAGCGGGGAATTCCACTCTAATGACTGCTCGACTATGACTGCCCAACAGTATGCCTACATATTATTATATTAAAAAGAAATAGGAATCGCAGTGACTTTTCGATGAAGTAGGGGTTTGTATTTGGCAAATATAGTGTGCGACCGGCTGGTCCTGTGGTTGGTTCACCGGACCGTCAGCCCTGCTGAGCGATCACTGTCGTCTAACATATGCTAATATTAATGATGTTTTGATCTCTGTTTTACCGAGTTGTCCTGTGTTTTAAATTGCTGAGGATACAACTGCAATATTGTTATGCGGTATAAGTAGTAATCATACAAACTGGGTAGTTATTGTAATGCTTGAAATTATACATATAAATTTTTTAGTCATATAATATTTATATAATTTTCTAATACTTTTTACAGTTTGATCATTTCATAGTAATAAATTGTAAGCCATTTACTTTTATAAAACAAAAAAACAGTAATATTAGCTAAAATAAAAGGGCTAATTATCTCCCTTTAACTAAAAAATGTTTCCATATTTGATTCAATAGTGATGCCAAATAAGTTCTGTTTTGTAATATAACAAATATTACTGATTATTAGACCTACAGCTTTTGCAACCAAAATTGAAGCGAAAATAGACAAATTGCTAGCAACACACCAGGCAAACGATTCGCATTAATATTGATTTATTTCAACCTTTTGTTAAAGCAATTTTTTGATCTATTAATTCTTACAATATGTTTCTTTTTCAGTTTTTTCTAAAGATAATTAATCACACAAAAAAGTCCAGTCAGCTAAAAAAAAATGCGGAAACTATAGTCCAGATGGGCGGAAGGTGGGGGGCGCTAAAAGAAAGTTGGGGGGGGGGGATGAGCTGAAAAAAATTGTGAAAGGGGGCGGTGAGCCAGAAAAGGTTGAGAACCTATGTTCTAGTGTGACTTTCCTTTTTTGCAATACTTTGGAAATCCCTATAAAGGTCGATAACCCTTTACGACTAGAAACTGGAACATTATACTAAAACCACAACAACAACAACAAAGACAGGTATTAAATGCTTTGTTGAATCTCCAAATACATGGGTGTAATGGTGTGTACATAAATGTCGAATTTCTTGATATATACATTAATAGGTAAGTAAGTGGAATGTAACGGTGTGTGTGTGTGTGTGTGTTTTTGTGTGTGCGTGCGCGTGCGCGTGTGTGTGTGTGTGCGTGCGTGCGTGCGTGCGTGCGTGTGTGCGTGTGTGTGTGTGTGAGTGTGTGTGTGTGCGTGCGTGCGTGCGTGCGTGCGTGTGTGCGTGTGTGTGCGTGTGTGTGTGTGTGTGTGTGTGTGTGTGTGTGTGTGTGTGTGTTATGACATCGATGTGCCAGATTGATCATATTGTACATTGTAATGTCGTGTGTTATCATTTTTAGGTTTTGAACTTTCAACGATTACTAATAAAAATTGTGGCCTGGCCACGCAATCCCCTTTGTATCCCTTGGTTACAACACTTGCTGAAAATTGCCTCACTAGCCCTTGCTGTCATAGACTAATCTCAGTACGTGATTATAGACTTTATTTTTACATAAGGATTTTTATTTAGAAAATAATAAAGAAGGCATTTATTTTCTTAACAATTTTTAAAAGTGGGCATAAAGTTAACTCACATCTTTATAAGTTCAATGATACAAAGGCATGTATCCCTTTAACACATCATCCCAAACATCATTGATTTAGAATTTAGATGATGAAAAGTTTGAAAGCTTACCTGCTTACTCTCTTGTTGGAAAACGCGGTAGGCTAAATAGAGCATAGAAATCATGCCGAAACAATAATAATTTAGTCATTCATCGAAAGACAGTGGCTACTGTTTATAAAGGCCAAAACGACTCGTGTAATTCGTTTATATAGTGTTACAGTTCTCATTACCTTTAAATCACGTCATTCCACTAATCGTCGGTTAATCTGGGATCACCTGTGAGAATCACAGAAACCGAAACTGGTTCACTGAGATAGTCTATCTGTTTGGCAGTATAAGCTTAAAAAAGACTGTTGTTATTGATTAAGTCTGTTTGGAATCGATCAGCAAACAGTATTAAGCATTTCTTATTTTTCAAACATAATACAAATATGCTGGGCTGGTACAGGGTATTACTGGTTAATACTTACCTAAATCAAATTGTACTATTGTTTTGTTTTTTACTAGTTAGTTAAAAGTAAGGGTTTTAGGCCTATAACCTGGTACCTTGAGATAAGCTTCTTTACCAGGAATAAACTGTATTATGGGATCTTTCCTGATATAAAAAATAGCTTTATCGCGGTCGATAATTGAATGACAACAGCACTGCGTTCCTTTATATAAACTAAACGTCAGCTACTAAACAAAGAATAAATGGGTAGATTATGAAAAAACTTTATGAAACTATATTATTATATTTTAACATATTCAACGTTTATATAACTATGTATTTGTTTCTTTTAATTAAATAATAAGAAATTTCAACAATGTTACCCCCCCCCCCCACACACACACACACTCCCTGTCCCAACATAAAAATAATAATATGAAAAACCACTGTTCGAAAACTTGTAGGCATTTTCCACATGTTCCACGGAACAAGGGCCTGGCCTCCACACAAAAGAGGCCCCCACACAAAAGAGGCCCCCACACATCACAAAACACAGGCTAACACAGCAATGTCGGAAGGGAGGGGCGAGGCGAAGAGGGGCCCCCACATAAATTTTGCGATTGGGAACATGACCCTCCACAATCTTAAAAACGGTTCCGAGTAGTATATGTTAAGTTTGTGTCGTAATGCCGTACAAGGTAGTGCTGTACTTTATTAAAAAATGTCCTATATTATATTGGCCTTAAAAGATTAGGCTTTATAATTCAAAACAATGGCAACATGTTTGATTGGTGTGGAGGAGAAAAGGACTTAATTAGTTAAAGAAAACGTCACAAAGGCAATGTCTGTTATGGGGGATAATATATAATATTCAATAATAATTGCACTATCGCGAGCCTACACAGCATATAATTAAACTACATACCATTGTATTCTATTTTGTGTACATTCCTTAACATCTAACCAAGCCATGCCAGGCACATTTAAAGTTTTGAATCGTGTTGTTTGGTTTTGGTCAATTTGTGTGTCGCTGCTTCAAAATAATTTTTGCAGTTTGATTTTTCAGTGTAATTTTCCTATCACACGACTACATAAAACATACAAGAACCCAACAACGAATACACGAAAAAACAAAAGAAAGAATAGAAACATTAATGAACAAAACGCGTTAGCGAAATAATGGATCAAAGAAATGTATATTAACAAATTAATGGATGAACATATTATTGATTTAAATGGATGACCAGTTTAAACACATTAATGGATTAACATATTATTGACTTAAATGGACGACCAGTTTAAACACATTAATGGATAAACTATTTCATTAATATGTGTACCCTCGAAAAAAAAAAACAATTATTTCAAAAATAATTAATGGTTTAAAGAAATAAATGCTTAAACAAATTTAGAATAAATAATAGAAGAATATAAGAAAAGAAATCATGTGGGGCGTAATTGACCGATGGGGCCGGGCTGCTCAAGGGTTCGCCAGGTTTCGTGGCTGCTGCATAATAAAAAATTATGTTACCAAACCATCAGCCTTTACTTTCCCCAACTAAGGTCACCAGAGCTTAAGCTTAGGGAAGAACCCCTCCAGACACGGGGGAAAAAAAAGCATAGCCTTCACAGGGATTCGAACCCAGGACTACATCCATATTTAAAAAAAGGAAAAAAGATAATTAATGTTACAACAAATAAATCGCTAAATTTAATAACTGTAGCAACTTATTAAGGCCGAAACAAATTATTGAAGAAATATATTATTGACTGGCAAATTAATGGAAAGTGCAGACTCGTTATTGCATATTAAAAAGTGCATCAAGGCATTGATAAATGAACAAATTAATGAAAAAAAAAACAACTTTTTTTCATGAGTGATGAATAAATGTAAAACAAAAGACACAATTTAATATCCTCTCAACATTAATTAATTAAAATAGTTGATTTAGATAGATTTAATGATCTATATTTGAACTGCTCTATCAAGTAGACCCTACTTAATTGTAAAATTACAAATTGTAAAAAAAACATTAATAATAATTACGTCATTACTAGTTCTAACTAACTAACTAACTTATTGACTAACTAACTAACTGACAGACTGCTTAGACTATTCATTGGTTAATTTTTTATCTCATAGAAAGCAGAGTGTGAGTCCTAGTAATGCTTGTTTTAAAATTGGTGTCAAGTGGTAGGTTTAACCTGACTAGTTCAGGCAACCCATTCTCTACCAGAATGCCATTTTGGAAAATAAAGGGCGAGCGTATATAAACTAATCTTTATATAAAGGTCACAAAATTGTGTCTGTATAGGTTAACATACGTTGAGTGGTGAATATATATTGGAATTTTTTACTAAACTTAAATCATTATTTCACACAATATACGATAGTATCTCAAGATTAAACTATCAAATATTTCTGTAGTACATAATGCTACATATTCATACATCTTTAATATGACATAATAAAATATTTTAGTATCTTCTTTTTTTATTAACCATGGTGTAGATCTATACATAATATTACACCTACACCTAAAGTTAGAGAGTTATAAAAAAAATATTCCAAAAGAAAATTAAAAACAACATCACAAAATCAACACGAGATACATTTAAAAATAAATAAAAGGCACATTGTAAAGGCTATTTTCTCTGATACCCACAGTCCCGTCCTGGAAGTCGTACCAATGAGAGTCCAGCAACAGGATGACATTGCCAGGTTGGAGGCACACAGCCAAAGGTACGGGTATAGGAGACCAGAAATTAGGTCTATAGTAGGTAGATGTTCGTGGGATCGTGAAAGAGAATTTGTGTTTCCACGCCATTCATGTCCTGATGTTGCAACAAAAAAAGAAACTATATGTAATATATCAGAATCACTAAGGTGTTGTGTGGCCAGCACAATGCCCTATCGCCTTTGCTTTAAACCAACCATTGGCAGATACCCATCAAAGCTGGGTAAACAGAGCGACACCCTCCTGTCTCGGGAAACCAATCTTAGCCTTCACCAGGATTCGAACCCAGAACCTTATGTACGACAGCGCTCTGCCGCTCGGCCACCTGGATCCATTGAGTAACAGTATTGAAGTGAAGAATTTCACAAGCCCTCAAAGTTATCCAACCGAGGCCAGTAAAAAAACTAGTAAAGGTATGATCCATAAAGCTTGTGCCGTAGCGTTCCGTCAGTTTCCGTGATCACGGCATAAAATGTGATTGTGTGGCCAGAAACAATACAAGCCGATTTTGTTTTATTCCCCCAACGTATGTCAGGTACCCTTCAGAGAATGGGTAAACACATGGACAACTTCCAGACCCGGAAGTAGACAATCCTGACCTTCACCTGGATTTGATCCCGGACTTTCATTATGCCGCTAGATTACATTGTCCCATTAAAGTGAGTGATAAATAATGAGAAAAAAAGAATGTTAGTAACTCACCCTAACTATGGCTCCATGCCTGAAGATATGAAAATAAGGCCTTACAATTTCTGGAAAAATTAAAGCCCTTGCTCCGAAATACGTGTCAGCGAAAATGAGCTGTTAATGATTAGTTGTAAATATTTCCAGCATTGCCTAGTCGCCATCAGGTGGGTTGTAGTAACCACAGGAGACAAACAAACCAATAAACTAGAAGTACTAACACTATAGTCGTCAGATAGGTGATGGGTTGTTGTTTGAAATGTTTTGACTTTTGGCACGATAGGAAGTGAAGAGAAGAGAAAACAAATAACCCAAACACATTATCTATGTTTTAGTACAATGCATCGCAAAATGTCTAAACATTAAAAGATACTGGAATGCTTTTAAAATTACCTATGATGATAGTTCAATATTCGACTGAATTTAATATATGCACATTTTGTTCTTCTGTAATGCTAGATTTAGAAATGCGAATTATTTTTTATTATAAAAAATTATTGTATGGTCCATTAAAACAAAATAATGAATGTCACGTTGATCTTTTTCACTTGTAAATATGAAATATAAAATTTACAAAATGAAGTTACTATTTTAATTTCATTATTTACAGAACAAGTCGAAATACGACAAGCACAGCTATTTTTGTATTTAAATCAGTTCTTTATGTCTTAAAACGTTTAAAACATAGTGTATTAAAAAGAAAACAAGTCGAGTAAAACTTTTTTTTTTTACATGCTTACACATTAGAGTGCAAAAAAAGCTTTTAATTAACCGATTAAAATAGTCCCAAATAAAATAAACAGCTGCTAAGTAAAAGAAAATTAAAATATGGAAATGGTATAAAATGTTGAGGAAATATAATTGTGCTTGAGCTGAGGTCGTTTTATCTTCTTATCTTATCATATAGTCGCTCCTTTTATAAAGAAGATTATTACGCCCTACGTTCATCCGTGGTCCGAGTCTAGTCTCGCATTTTTATAAGTGTTTTAAATTATTTTAAGTTACTGGTTTTCCTGGTTTGTTCAGATAACCCTTTCCAAGCTCGGGTGCCACTCGGGAAGAAAGTGTACTTATATGCACTTTTTTTCGCATAAGGGATAGAGAAAGTGTTTTGTACTTATGTTTATCGGAGCATTGAAACAGATTGTTTTTAAAAGTTTAACTGTTGTTGACTAATTGGGGGGGAGGAGGAAGAGAGAATAGAGAAATACAAAAATTATATTATAGAATAAGCTTATAGATAATGGTATCCTTTCCTAGTTGGGGGTGGGCAGGGGGGGGAGAAAAAAAAGTAGGCCTATATAGAATATATATAATGGTAGCCTTTTAAAATAAATAATCAACTTTTACAATACCAGAGTTGTACAAAAAAATATATTTCATGGGCTTTCCAATGCAGGAACAAGTTATAAAACTCTAACTATAAAAAAAAACTACTTCCAACAAAACAACAAAAAGTGTAAATGTTATTATTAAGTTGCCAATATATTTTTTATTTTGATATGCTTTAAAGTGGGTATTTGCTTACCTAACTATAAAATAAACATTGCACTGGGTTTTATTAGATAGCATCAACTTGTAGGCGGGTGATCGTTAAACACGAAGGAGAATCCTTCCGGTACGCTGATTTCAAAAGTCGGGGTTCCGTTTAAGAATGCAACGCAATTCGGGTCGAAGAGGAGAATGAAGTTGCCGGGTCTCAAACATGTGTGCAGGGTTACCATGGTAACCACTCCGGTTTTCCCGTTCATTTTCTCAAAAGGAATGTCCGGTGAGAGAAAAACTGATAAGAAAATATTTCTCCCTATGGAATCCTGCAAATATAAAGAAAATTTAGGTAAGAAAAGGCATTGATTGAAATAATTCGTTACCGTGTTTATTACTATTTATAGCTTAGCAGCAATTTATTTCACCTGATTAACCACCGCAGGGCTCGGCAACCTAAGGCAAGCAGAGCAATTTTCGATTGCACGCAATGGCGAATCTTAAAATAACAATTCAAGTATCTTCTACAAGAAAAGAGGAGGATGCCTTTTACGTTGTTGTCACACTGAATGAATTAGAAATCCTACTTCGGCACACTATTATCGACCCCTGAACTACGTACACCAAAAGCACTGAAAAACTCGTTCCTTGACATGTACTAGTCTCTTTAATGTACATTATAGCACTGAAAACTCCATTATTGGCATTAATAATATTTCAATACCTTACTTTAATAGCACTGAAAAGTCTTGTGATGGGCGGCAATATATTTGTATACACTTTGATCCATCAGGGTGTGCGTGCAATAATCGGCCCGCGGGACACAACAAGGCCCATCATACCCCTTAAATTTGTCCCCACAAGGCTTCGAAAGGTGATCCTTTACAATACTTGAAATATTGATGTAAATATATATTTTTAGAATGCGTATTCCATCCTGTTGTATCATATTATTTGTACGTCTCAGTGACGCAAAAAAATATTTGCAGACCTGCTTCCCAGACTATATTCTTTTAGATATATGTTGAGCGCCTAAAATTTAAAAGCCGTGCATATTTTGAAGTAGTAAAAATAAATTTATATTTAAAAAAAAAAAGCCAAAAGAAATTATTTCTGCTCACCACAGTCATGACGGCGATACCAAACATTGTAAGATTTGCCTGAACAATTTCTAGAAGTAACGTTTGGTGAGCTCGTCCGACTTCTGCAAATATAATAAATTTTAAGACATCACTGTTGGGAGTGTTTGGTACAATGAGGATGGGAAGAGTGAGGAGGGGGGGGGGGTGGGAATGTAAAATGAATAGAGTGGGAAAGAGGAAGAAAGAAAAAAGAGGCGGGATAAATAGAATAAGCTATGAGGGGGGAATGAATTGGGGGCGGAAAAAAGCCAATGATTCTAGAGAGAGAGCGAGAGAAAGAGGGTCGGGTGGAAAGAGGAAGGGGAGGGAGATGGAAATAGAGAAAATTATTATAATTAATAGTTTGATAAATGTTATTTTTATTAATTCATTTGATTTGAATTGAATGTTGCTCACCCTTTTGTTCAAAGGTCAAGGACAACGGATTTAAAGATACACCCGTGCACATGGCCGCCAACATGGTAGTTGGTATGTTTTTCACAGCTTGCTGAAATCTCTGGTATCTCTCTGATTTAAAACAAACAAAAACGATATCATTCTCAGCTAGCCAGTGGACTGCTTTAAAGTTCAGCTAGCCATGTATGTTTATATTTATTTGTAACATTATTAATATCCAAATATATTAACGATTGTCTACGTATTGTACAGGTTGGTCAATAGCATGTATGTTACAAATCCGGGTCTTCTGTCAAGGATCTTGTTCACTATAAAATAATAAACTCAAGCCACTCGATGCATGTTCAAAGAATAATTAAATGCGCATACTTATGTACATAATAACATTTAGCTTCACAGATTAATGTTAAGTGGCTTCCTTATAGCTAAGCAAAAAGCATCAATGCGTGCTTTATGTCGATATTGGTGCAGAAAGCATTAGAATGGATTTTCCCGAAGCTGTCTGAATGCAAAAGTAATAGCGTAGTGGAAAATGGTGGACACTACGGGAAAAAATATTGGTGTTATTACGTCATAATAAATATCTGCACAAATACTCTCTGCATCAAAATTGAATATAGATAAATAGCTCTACGTGAACTAGCAATACAATTTTAAATGCAATATAGAAACAAATATTACATGCTATACACACATAATATGGAAATTCAATTTATGTTTATCAAAACTTTAGAGGTGGACGCGTTATAAATTACAAAAGGAACTTACTGCATTGAATGTTGTGTTTTTTGTAGTCCCTAGACTGACAATTTTTATCACAGTATTTGCTTTTCTTGCAGCCCATGCAACTCTTCAAAGCATTGCCCCTTTTGCCACAAAAGCAGCAAGCTGAGGCTTGTGGCCCGCCATCTGTCTGTTTACAACACTTTTCGCTAACTTCTTCTTTTTTGGTCTTACACACGTCCGCCTTTACGGTATTCGATTTTGGCCGTTTGGGTTTTGTTGCGCGTGCCTCTTCGCCCCCAACTTGTACTTCGGGTTTCTTAGTTTTTCTTGAACCTTTGCCTTTAGATTTGTTGGGAATTCTCTTAGTCTTGTTTGATTGCGTCTGCAGGTTACCTGGGACAATGTAAACGTTTCATTAAACGCGAGCTTCAGACAACTCTGAGATTTCCAGGTTTATATCCAAGTATAGAGAAATGTAGATCAAACATGCAAATCTAAAACTATTGTTGTATGTGTATTCAATATCCGAATGCAAATAAACATAATGTATACAAAGTATTATACATGACTTTCAAGTAATTAGTTCAATATTAGAAATTGAATGTGTGCTTTTTATGTATATATTTTTTTATTGGGGTGGTGGAGGAGTAGAGGTTTGAGGGACGCCTGGAATATTTAGACCATATCAACAGAAAGGGCTCTAGTAGCATATCTCCTACGTTTGCATAAATGTTTCCGCTGTATACCACTTACGATTTTTATTTTTATTTTTTATTGAGAAAATCATAGCGATTAAATAAAACGGAAGTGTACAGTGCAAAATGGATTCGGGAATTCCGAAAAGAAGTAATTAAAGTCATCAAATAAGGGAAAAATATTAAAGTAAGCGGTCCATCTTAATATAGTCTTTGGATTCGAGCATTATTTAACCAGAGCACGCGGAAGGAGCTTGGCAAGGCGCACACTAAATGGCGCGCGAATGTGCGACAAGGAGCAATAACAACATTGGTCATCCTGGCAGGGAAGAATGCAGAGCGTGGAGACACGAGAAATGCAGAGAAAGGGCAGAGAAATGGCAAGCACTAAAGAGACTGAGCCATCGTTCCAAGTTGTCGGATGGATACCATTTTAACCAACTTACCATTCACCTCACTGAATGTATCTTCATCGGTATCTGGATACAATTCAGCAGAAGTCATTCTTGCAAAGTCCTGGTCGGTTATTTTGATAGTTTCCAAAACTACATGGGAAGATGGCACAGATGTCATCAACGGCGGCGATGTTTTGCTTCCGGTTTTCCACCAACCTTGACCGAACTCCTGACCAGACAATTCTCGTCTGCTACACGTGACTGGCCTGCCAAAAGTCCCAGAAACGATGTCGTAAACAGGTAAAGGCACACGTTGTTGTCTAATGGGGAAATATTTATCGTCTGCATCTTTTGCTTGCTTCTTCTTTTTTTTCTTTCTCCGATTTTCGCCCTGTCTGTTTTTGACCGGGCTAGACATCTTGTTTACTACAGTTGATTTGAGCCTCATTATGGCCTCCAGTTCTCTACGGGCCTCGTTTTCGTCTTTGACGTCGCCCGTAACGTCCAAAAGTTTCCCTCTGCTAGTGATGAAATCGAGAAATGATTTCGGGACCCAGCGGCGTAGCCCTTTCCACACACTTATACAATTACATTGTGCTTCATGGGCTGCCCTGTCATTTTCTAAGCATTCAATGGAGCAGTATCTGAAAAGGTCAACATAAAGTTACATAGACAGACACCTTTTAAAGGGGAAATATCTTAATACATAGCCAAAGCAACTGTATGGGGCTCGGTGGATGAGCTGAAGCGCGTTCGGTTGGCGTACCGAGGGTCCTGAGTTCGAATCTTGGTGAAGACTAAGATTTGTTCTCAAGTCTGGACGGTGTCCCTGAGTCTACCCAGCCCTGATGGGTAGGCCTATCTGACATTAGTTGGGGTAAAGTAAAAGCGCCTGGACAATCCCCTAGTATGCAGTGGCAACAGAAACTGGTGAATGCTGCTTCAGTGGCCCGTGGATCAATCTGGTCCGACGGGATACTTTTACTTTAAAGCAAACTTGATTGTCGTTTTAAAGTGAACGGTTTTTCAATCAGCGTGTTTCTATTGATTTTTAAGAACGAATGATCACTATGCTGCCAATGGCTACTACATAAATAAGCCACGTGGGACAGAGATTAGCATGTGTTTATTTTGAGGACCACGTTCACGTGGTACTCGACGTATATTCGAGACCAAAACATGTCGGAGTGTAGGGTATTGACTTGTGAAAACTCGTGCCGGGACCAACCCTCCTCCTAAGAAATACTTCATCAAACAAATATACTCACTCAAATTCCAGACATTTCCCACATTTGAGTTTGTCTTTAAAAGATTTTTCCTTACAAAAGAAACATACATTGTCTTGTTTCCAAGTTTCTATAAGTTTCAAGGGGACAATACTCTGTTCTACTCTTGCCTCAGCCATGCTGTAGAGTTCAAATCTGGAAAAGTTCATGAAAGAGTAAATGTTATAGTTTATATACTGAGTCACGAACTGCGTTTTTATGGGGTGGGTTTCATAAGTTGGACGTACAGACTACCGAGAAAAATAGCCATGCTTATTTTTTATATAATTATGGTATATGCCAGATAGTATAAAATGTCATAGATCTAGTAGATTACATATTAATATGATTGCTTTCGTGCGCAAAAAGGAATGATAGAGGATCATTAGTAACGTTATCAAGGAATGTGTGCGGTCTAAGACTTTGTTAATCAACAAAACGAAGAACTTCTTAGCTGCCAGATAGAGAGAGAGATAGAGAGAGAGAGAGAGAGAGAGAGAGAGAGAGAGAGAGAGAAAGCGAGAGTGAGAGTGAGAGTGAGAGAGTTCTCTGAGATTGCATCCACTTGATAGACGTCACGAAGTTTGACAATGGGGTACAGTGGTTTTGGGTTCAAATCCTGGTGAGGGCTGGGATTTTAAGGGCCGGTAGGTGTCCTTGAGTCCGCCAAGGTCTGTAAAGGCGGCTGGGCATTGTGGTGGCCACACAATTCCCTAGTATGCCTTGGCCACGGAAACGGTGAACTCTGTTTCGCCGGCCTTGTGATAAATTCGGTCAATTTACGAAGCTTGACTGAAAGTCTGGTTGATGTATGAATGCTCCCACACCCATTATACCATCTGCAACTCCTTGTTTAAAGTATTGAACAATCAACAGTCTTAATTCATCTGACATAATAGTATATGTCTTATGTTGTATAATAGTCATCTGCTAATGTTTACACTTAGTGCTGAGACCATTCTTAGGTATATGTCAGACTTTAGGCCTATACTTATGGTATATGCGAGACAGTAGGCCTATACTTATGGTATATGCGAGACAGTAGGCCTATACTTATGGTATATGCGAGACAGTAGGCCTATACTTATGGTATATGCGAGACAGTAGGCTTATACTTATGGTATATTATTATGCTAGTTATTATACTTCTGGTATATTCAAGGTTGTACCCATATGTTATACACCAGACAGTACACCTATTGTATATGCCAATAAACGTATCAAACTCTCATCTGAAATCTCGGAAAACAATTTTATCCATTATGCGGTTCACTTCGGTATTAATATATTTCTTCTGAAATCAAGTATTGTATATATTTTTTCAATTTTATTTTCAACAGCCTACATACACCATTACTGGAAAAAGAAAACGCCTCTTGTTCACTGAATGCTTATAAGATCCGCGACTATACAGCGAAATGAATAGGTCTATACTATAAGCTTGAAGCACGCTTTAATTATAGGTTATAAATATCAAACTCTCCTACCCCTACCCCTCTTGCCATGTAGTAAATGAGACGTATGTTATTTGAATGAGCCTGCTGAGACCTATAGAGCGTTCCCAATGGGCGTGGCTTAGGTTTTTTAGTGACGGATTTGTGTAAATAGAAGCCACTATTGGTGTACAAAAATGGTGAAGTACGCTTACTTCTTTATCATGCAAAATTCACATCTTAATATTGGCTATCCTACTCAAAAATAAGGAGGTAAATAGTAGTAGCCTACTGTAGATTATTTGATTAATGTCATTTGGCTAGGGCCGGCTAGACCTATTTACACTTTCAATTTTACTTTATAGGCCTACACTTTTAATGTTTCTTAGGCTAGGCTAATGCAAGTAGGTTGAAGTAGGGATGCCAAGTGATAGTGTTGGTGAATAGGCTATCTAGTCAAGTCACTAATATGCTCACATCGTCTATGATCTATGTCTATGATAATAATAAAATAGCCTATTTTATTTAACAGACATAATACAGCTTAAATCTTAACAGGACTTAAAACACAAAACATCATTTTAAAAAAGCTCGAGCCTATATGAAACATTACTAATTCAGCGGCCATTGTTACTTGTACACCATTACTCAAAGTAAAAAAAAAACCACGTGCTTTTTGTCACGTGATTGCAAACGCCCTATAGTCAGTCAAGGAAGTCTTTAGTTCTTCAGTTTTAAAAGTGCCAAGTCACAATTTGTGTTAAAATGAAACTAAAGAATGTTCAATATTTATCCGTTTTTTTTTTTCTATGAAATGGTTACATATGAATGCATTAACGAAAAGCCTTAAGACCTCTTTTTTTAAACAGTAGTTTTTATTTTTCACACAAAGAAATCCCTCATCTTATTAGATATAGATTAGAACCGCTTTGAAATTTTAAACTTAAATTTTCTCGTAACTCACGTCCTGTAATTTTGGCACTTTAGCACTAAAAGCTTCTGTTTCTTTTATGTCTAAGTAATGCAAGTATATATACAAAGTTATTTTATAAGTTTTCCTTTGTTTTAGTTTTTTTTAATTCTGGGTAAAGACCGATAACCAATGACTTGAAACTGGAACATTATCTTAAAAACACATAAAAGACAAGTCTATATATTTAAAGCCTCGATGAAATTTTGACTGCTCGGGTGTAATGGTGTTTGTAAAAATGTCAATGTTTTATAATTTAATTTTTTAAGGTATTGGTAAGTGAGTGGAATGCAACTGTGTGTGTATACTATGACATCGATGTGCCAAGTTGTTTACATTTTATATTGTAAAGTCGTGAGTCATGGATTGTCTACTGGGCCAGGTCTTAAAATGTCCATGTATAGTTTATAAACGTTCAGCCACTACTAATAATTGTGGGCTGGCAACACTATCCCTTTTGTATGCCATGCATGCTGAACGCTGCTTCACTAGCCCATAGTCATTGGCTAACATGGTCAGTTCGTGATTATTGAATTTTTATTTTGAAAGAAGGAATGCATTTAGAAAAAGAAAAGAAGAAATTAATTTTTCTAAATAATTTGGCTTAGAGACGGGAGTAATGGAGGAGGCTGGTTTACATGTCATCTGTGGCGCCCCAGCGGTCTAACAGACTACGGGATATGTAGGATGTAGGTAGGTAGGAAACAATTTGGTAGTTGGCATAAGGGGCAACAACTCACACCCTTATGAGTTCAAAGATACCAAGAAATGTATACGCTAACACCAATCATCATTTATTTAGCTGTTGAAACGTTTGTTTGTACGCTTACCTGCTTAGGCCCTACTATCTCGTTAGATACTTGCTAGGCTAACTCGCTTAATAGAAATCCTGTGAAATTATAATATAGTTATTAATCGAAAGACAGTGGTTACTGTTTATAAAGGCTAAATACGACACATAAAAACACCTGAAATTGTGTAGGCCTATATTTATATTTACACTGCTAATTACCTTTAATCATGTCATTCCACTTTTCGTGGGTTCTATTTAGGATCATCTGTAGAGGTCACACACATCACAAGCTCATTTAAACAGAAACCGATAATAGTCCACTGAAATTTCCGTAGGCAGTAGTAGATCTATAGGCCTAATTGATTGAATGTGTTCTGTTTGGAATCGATAAGCACACAAGTAGCTTTTTCTACTTTTTAAACTTAATACAAACATGTAGATCTCTTGCAGTGTATTACTGCTAAATACTTACATAATGAACAAATTATTATGTTTATTTACTCATAGGTTTAAGTTATATAACCCTGTACCTTGAGATAAGATTCTATTCTAGAAATCATCTGTATTTTTGGATATTTCCTGTTCTAAAAATAGCTTTATCGCGGTCGATATTTGAATGGCAACTGTAACGTGTACCTTGATATATACTGAACGTCAGCAAAAAACAAAAACATGAAGGTAAATAAGATTATTTAACATTTATATTTAGCTATCGGATAACTATGTAGGATAACTAGGCCTATTTGTTTACTTTTAATGAAATAATCACACACAAAAAATATAAAAATTATGAAAACAGTTTAAAAAAAACTGTACATTGAATCTTGAGCTAGTGGTAAGATAGTAGTCACACAACAGGTAGTGACCTAATTTATTAATGTGATGTCATTGATCTTTTGCTCTGATCCAGTACATCTTTACCTGTTTATATACGTATTTACTAAGGTAATGGTGAGAGGGGGTGGGCCTTAAAGGTATTGGTGGGGAGGGGTATTTCCTAGCAACAATTTTATTACTGGCAAGAAGATAGAAGAAGTTACAATTAAATGTTCGAGTGGTATGGAATCAAGGCCGTATTTAGGATTGTTCCCAAATTTATGTGGGGGTCCGTCGTGGTCTCGCCCCTGCCTTCCACATACCTCAGAAAATGGTCTTTAATTCATGTTACATTCTGTAAAATCATAAATTTTATGTTGCACTTAGCTTTACATTTTCAACGAAAGAATGGGCATGTCACTAGAACATCTCTTTTTTGGGATGTGTGGGGGCCCCTTTTGTGTGGGGGCCCCTTTTGTGTGGGGGGGGCCCTGTTCCAATGGAACATGTGGAATATGCCTAAATACGCCACTGTATAGAATAGAAAGGGCCTAATCAATTCCGATAACGGAACAAAAGACAATGGTTATTTATATAGCACGTCTATTCATGCTATTAAATTTAAACCAAAAAAAAAAATAATTATGAAAACAAATTAGATCTAGTGGATGATTCATTTACTGACTGAAATGGATGAATAAATTTAACAAATTAATAAATAAACAATTTAATGAATAAGTGTAAATAATGAAATAAAAATATTTATGTTAAAATATAATTTATGGTTAAATAAATTTTCAAAAAAGAATTAAAGAAAAAATAAAAAGTAATCTCCTCGGACGTAATTGATCCATAGGCCACTGCATGCTAGGAGCTTGTGTGGCCACCTCAATGTCAGCCCCTATACCTTCTCTGGAAAAAAAAGCATATCCTTCCCCAGGATTTGAACGCAGAAACACAATAATGTTTTAAAAAAGCTTAAGGGATAAAGATATTAATTGAAAAAAAACAACAATAAATAGCTAAATAAATTACATTATTATTGTAGAAACAAGCTATTGCAGAATAACATTAATGCCAATGATATTAATGGAAGATGGAGACTAATTAACAATACAAAACAAATGCATCAACGCAATGATAACTAAACTAATTAATATAAAAAAATAACTATTCCATGAGTGTTTAATACATTTTTAAAAAGGCACTCTTTAATATCCTCAAAACCTTAATACAAAATACAATACTAGTACTAAAATGTAATTTATGAAAATATTGGCTTTAGATAGATTTAAGGATCTGTACTTTAACAACTCTATTAAGTAATTTCATTGTACAATTACACATTGGGGAAAATAGACAAGTTAATAATAATTACGTCGTTACTGACCGCATTACTGGTCATAGCTAACTCACTGTTTAAGTATTTATTGTTTGGTTTTGTATTCTTATGTGGTGTAGATCGTTACATACAGAGCATTAGCGTAATGTAGTACAAGTATAGCATTGCATGTTTTAAAATTGATATAAAATTGTTGGTTTTATCTCAGTAATTCAGGCAACCCATTCTATACTCAAATGCCATTTGGGAGAAAACGGCGAACTTATATAAATTAGTCCTTATATAGGAGTAACAAATGTGCCTGTATGTACGATGCACTGTCTTTGAATTGCGAATCTATTGGACTTGTATAATAAACTAAATCATTAATTTAACACAACATACGATAACATTTCAGTATCACATTATCAAATATGTCAGCATTACTTAATGCAATATGTTCATACATATTTTAACACGACATATTACAATATTTTAGAACTGCCTAATAGAAACGCTTAACCGACCAATAAATTGCTGAAGAACTGGATTTAAAGGTAGGCAAACCATGAATATAGGACATAACCTAATGGCAAACAACGAAAAAACGAAAGTGCTTGAAACTATCCTATCTTGGATCTTGTTTCTGGATTAACCAGGGTCTATGCATAATATTAAAGTTATAGACTTAATCATTTAATATTTCTTTGTAATTAAAAAAAAATTAATTTATTCCAAAAGAAAATTAAAAACAACATCACAAAATCACCACGAGATATATTATTAAAAAATAAAATGCACATTGTAAAGGCTATTTACTCTGATGCCCTTAGTCCCGTCCTGGAAGTCGTACCAATGAGAGTCCAGCAACAATATGAAATTGCCAGGTTGGAGGCATAGGGCCAGCGGTACTATTAACGGAAAGAGACACGGTCGATCGTAGATGTTCGTGGGATCGTAAAAGAGAATTGAAGTTTCTACGCCATTCGAGTCCTAATGTTGCAACCAAAAATGAAAAATAAAAAGATAGCTGATCCAAGATATTTAGAAAACCAACAGTGAATAACTGTTATGTAATCCAGTCGGACCAAATGGGTGCATAGGGCCTGTCAAGCAGCGTTGAATAAGTTGCAAGGCCACGGCATACTAGGTCATTATGTGGCCAGCACAATGCCCAATCGCCCTTACTTTACCCCAACCAACATCATGTATCCATCAGAGCTGGGTAGATTAAAGGACACCATTCTCTGTTTCGGAAAACAAATCTTAACCTTCACCAGGATTCGAACCCAGAACCTTGTGTACGACAGCGCGCTGCCGCTTGGCCACTGTTTCCCAGTAGGTAACAGTATTTGAAGTAAAGAATATCTCAAGAACACAAAGTTATCCACACGAGGTCAGTAAGAACTATTAAAGTATTTCTTACGAAACAATATGGTCTATAAGGTGGCCAGTGCAATAGCGTCCCGTCAGTTTCCGGCATAGAATTAGGTTGTGAGCCAAGCCCATTTTTCTTATCTCGCAAGGTATAAAAGGCACCCATGAGAGCTGAACGCACGTACAAATTCCAGACCCCGGATTAAAACCCTAACGATCACATTGCTCAATTAAAGGGAGTGATAAATAACGAAAAAAAAGTGTAACTCACCGTCACTATTGCTCCATATCTAAAGATATGAGAATATGGCCTTACACTTAGAATTTTGAGAAAAATTAAAGCCCTTGCTCCGAAATACTTGTCTGCGAAAAGTTGTAAATGATTAATAATTAATTACAGATGGTTAGTTGTACATGATTAGTTACAAATATTTAGTTGTAAATGAAAGGTGTTTCGTTTTAAAATTCTAAAATTATCTTGTGTTGACTAGTATCTAGGCTACTTATCATTCCGTTCTTTTTTTTAAATTAATGTTTGTTTAAATTTGTAAAAATTGTTTTTAAATTCTTTTAAAGTACAAAATTACTACCATTGCCTGCTATACTTTTTTTTTTCAACATTGTCTTTGGTTTTATTTTAGGCCTACACTGTATAGAAGGCAGGTTAAGGCTAAGCTCGCTTTACATTTATATCTAAGGAAACAAAATTCCGAAAATGTATATTTGTTTTCAACTCACGTTTGTATTCCGTTAGAAGATCGCCCAGCTTCATGGATAGACGCGGCTCTCTTGATCCCAAGACATATTGTAGCATCATATACGGTGGCATCCAATATACAAAATAAATAAAACACAAAGAACTTTAGTAGGACTTGCTTTAAAGTCCTTGTTTTCGCAGTCGTTGCTTTAGCGCTGATGATAAACTCAGATCACTACTCAAAACAATATTATTATATTATATACTTTTAAAAAAACACGTATCCCACATGTATGTCGTTTAAGCAGAGATCAACGACTTCAAAAATTTCTTATCCCGGACGAACTCTTCAACTTCACAAAAGTCCATGGCGCAACGTCAAGGTATGGAACTGGTCATCTTTGTTCCGTGCTCCAGCCAAATGCATCGATCACCAGTTGTTGTTGTTGTTGTTTTTTATGAAGGCCAGAAAATACAAATAGGTTGTGTGGACAGTAGAGTGTTAAATCGTCTTGCCTTTTCTTGATTCGGTTTCAGTTTCCAGGAAATAAACGACCACATAAGTAAATTAAGTTTATTATGCTGTACATATGTTCATAATGTATCAATCGGTTTATTTTATTGCAAGACGTAATAAGGATTTTACACGTATGATCAAACATAAAACCCGAGAAATTATCTAAATAAATATAGTGAAATATCTTATTATTTTGGAAGACATTTTATCGATTAAGAGAAATCCAAGACATTTAACGAAATGTAAAAAATTCAAATTTAAGATTTATTATGATGAAAATCTCATATTTTGTTACGCCCAATATTATATTTATATTGAAGAAAATTTCATATAAATGTTAAGCAAAATCTCATTGGTCTATATTTATATTGACCAAAATATCATATTTTGACCTAAATGTTTTTCATAAACTGAACAACAATATCATATTTTGACCAACATGTCGTTTGAAATTGAGCAAAAATCTATCGAAAAAAAAATTAAATTGTCCTTACCACATCCTTTCTTATGTTTTGGAAAGTCCTTTTCTGGCATTCTTTGTTGCAGTATCTGCCAACTCTACACCTGGAACACTTGAGCAAGGTGTAGCTTTCTTTCTGGCAATACAATCATTTCTCCAGCTTCTTAAGATCTTCTTTGGCATCTACACCATTCCTGTCTGGTAATTCGGGCCCCAGTTTCTGACCACCTGCTGCCCCTTCTGGAATTTCTCCAAGTGTAGGGTCGTCTACATAAAAAAAATATTTTTACAATTTCCCCGTATTATTAATACATTCATTGTGGCATTCGTCCATCAATATTTGTATCCCTCTGTACAGACTTATCTATACATGCAGGAATCTATCTTTTTATCTATCTAACAAGTCCTCTATCCGTCTGTCTGTTCATGTACCTATTTAATCGATCTAGGAACGATCCAACAATCCATCTGTTGATTTATCTATCTGTCTATCTATCTATCTATCTATCTACCTACCAACATATATATTTATTTATCTAGCCAGCTATCAATCTATATGTGTGTAGATGTAGAACATGCTCTGTACATCTGTCTGTCTGTTTATTTTTGTCCTTTTGTCTTTCTGTCTATCGATATCGGCCTGTCCAACTACCTTTTTTAAAAACACACATATTAGAAAATAAGCAGATAATAATATTGATCTAAACTTACATGTAATAAAAGACAAGATACCTTCTTTGTCACTTTTATCATCTTTGCCTTTTTTTGTGCTCTCTGGCCTCTTTTCCCTCTTTTTCCTCTCTATCATAGCGTTGCTTTGCTTTCGATCATCCTTCTAACAAGTGGCGTAGCTAGGGTCATCTGCTCCCAGGGACATGACACAAAGTCTGCGCCCCATCTCGGACCGATAGAGTCTGGGGGGCTCATTGAGCCCCCAAGAAAATTTTGAAATATTACGGTTTATAAGGTTCATTTTCGAAGCATCTGGTATTTTAATGAAATAGAACAGACTAATAAGTCTCTAAACGATTGTAAACAATTTATTTGAAAAAAAAATATTCTACTAATTATACATGACTGGAATAGACACAGTTTTCTCCTTGATTTGACTGTTGCAAACTCGTCAATCAAGTTGTCAAAATAAATATTCTCAAGTGTTTCTCTTTCGATGCTAAGGAGTGCAAGATCACTCAGACCAGGGGTCGGCAACCTTTTGCTAATTGTGTGCCAAACTAGGATTTCTAAACCATTCAGCGTGCCAACAACCTAAAAGTCAACCTGCTTTATTATACTTGTATTTTTTTATAAGACAATTTAACTCCGTAGCAAGACCAAGGCCTTTGGACTTTTTGGAAAGTTATGGAAAATAACGGTAAAGCGTTTTATATTTTTAATAACAATAATTAACGCTTTTGTGATTATCAACCTTTTTATTTGCATTTATACCAAAAAAATAATATTACCAAATTTTCACATTTTTGGTAATGATTTTGTAAACATTTATAATTTGGTTGTCCAGATAAGGATTTAGTAACTGATAATATTATATTGATGATAGTTTCTTCTCAGTTTAACTGAGATTGTCATGTGTTCAAGGCTAAGGAAATGTAGAGAAGACTATAAAAGAGCGGAATTCATATGTAGTCATCATACAAACTGGGTAGTTAATGTAATGTTAGAAAAATGTGCATGAAATGTTTTAGTCATATAGATCTAATATTTATTTAATTTTCAATTACATTTTACAATTTGGTCATTATAACGTTATAAGTTGTATGCCGTTTAGTCTATTATAATAGAAAAATGAGAAACACAATATTAGAAATAATAGCATAAAAAACGGGTTAATTATCTCCCTTCAATTCAAATAAAGTTTCTCATTTTGATTCAAACATGTTATGTTTTGTAATATAACAAATATTACTGACTAATTATTATTTCTTTTCATAAATCCAGCATTATGGTATTCATTAGAATATTTAATTATTAGAGGTATACAATTGATTTACGTTAAACAGTTATAAATAGTGTCCATTTAACCCACTTGATTTAACCCGTCCTTGTAAATGCGATCAACTAACTGAAATGTGTCGCTCTGTCATTCAGAAAGATCGTCTTCAACAGCCAGTTTTCCTCATTAAGAACTGGAAAATGTTTGTTTTTTCATAAATAAAAAACATATTTTTTCATCAATAAAAAAACACCTCTTGGAAGTCTCTCGTGTGCCATTGAAAATCGCTCTGCGTGCCAAATTTGGGACGCGTGCCCTAGGTTGCCGACCCCTGACTCAGACGATCTTTTCCCATTGAATTAAATAAGACAAAATAAGTTTGCTGAAGCACCGCTCACAGCTTGTAAATGAAACGGCAATCGTTAGAAGTATTTGCAGTGAAATGCGCAGATTCGGAAATACGTCATCTCAATATGAAACAACAAAACAAAGAAGATCCAAAGGAGTTTCCGGTAGAACTTCAGTCCGGGCACTGAGAAGCATTTTGAAGTCTACGATTGCTGTGCACAATTCGTGACCATTAACGTCAGTGTCGTAGAAATTTTGCAATTTTGACGAAGTGTATCGACATTTGTCTCAGCGAAACGCGTTTTGACGTGTAGTAAAAATCAAAATTTGGAGTTTAGCTTTTTTAGACGTAAAAACCGTATTGATATATCCTGAGTCTATCAATTACGCTGTTCATAACACGTGCAATTTCTTCTTCTGATTATTATTATGGCCAGATTATTTATTTCTTATATTATAAAGGAAAGATTTAATGAATGGAAAAAAATATTTTTACGCGCAATAAAATAAAAATTATTATATATTTTTTTATCGGTCGTATGATAATACATTACTATTTTTACATTAATGTCTTCTATTAGGCCGATACTGATATCAATTAATGATACTTAATACGGGTATATATTGTTGATATAGCCTACTTATATACATTTGTTCTCGCATAAGGGATAAGGTGTTTTTGTCCTATGTTTATCTGAGCATTCTAACATGTTGTTTACACATATTCTTATCGACAAGACTATTGGCAAGACTAGACTCGGACCACGGATGAGCGTTGGACTCAATAATCTTCTTTATAGAACGAGCGTCCGTAATCTATAATATATAAGATAATTTCTAAGGGTAGCTTAAATTGTGTTTTTTTTCCGTTTTTTATGTTGTTCTATAAATTAATGTTGTTGTTTTTTTTAGATTTAAAAAAAATAAATGGGCATACTGTGGTCAGATTTATAATTTAAAAAATCTAAGTTGGCGGCTCCCACAGTTTCTACTTCCAACCCCATGACGTGATAAAGAACTACAACTCTTCTGTACAATTGTATATAACAGCCTTGCTTTGCTATTTCCTAAATCAAGGGGTCGGCAACCGACTGAACGCGTTCCAAACTTGGCACGCAGAGCGAGTCTCATTAGCACGCGAGAGACCTCCCATAAAGGCAATTCAAGTCTCTTCTACAAGAAATTATGTGCTAGAGCAGGATGAATTTTAAGCTTTAGGCGCGCTGAATAAATTATAAATCCTACTTCAGCAAACTATTATCAAAAGGTTGCCGACCCCTGTAGATAAATTGATTGTGTAACACACACGATAAGACTAACGTATAAAACGTACATATTATTTGTATATTCCATTATAAAATATCCCATTGTGTAGTAGTGAAAGTAGCAATCTGTTGGTCCGAAATGATTGATTTATATAGGGACGGTAAAGCACCAGTTTCCTTGGCCGCGGCATACTAGGGGATTGTGTGGCCAGCACAATACCCAGCCGTCATTACTTTGCCCCAGCTAATGTCAGGTGCTGGATAGACTCCAGGATTTGAACCCAGGATATTCAGTATGTCAGCCGAACGCACTGCCACTCTCCATCACATTGTGTTCCATTGTTACCTTTTTCTCAGTGTTCTGTGGTTCTGTATAGGTATTACCGTTTAACAGATTTAGGCCTATTACCAATAGGCCTATTACCAATACATTTTTGTAGATCTAGGAGGCTGGAAACTTAGAGATCTAACTCTCAGATTAATAGTATAGTTAAATAAAAACCGTAAGATGGGGTGAACGGGGCCATCCGGGGTGACTTTGGGCCTTTGAGGAAAAAATGTTTAAAAGTGCCATAAATCCAAAAATATTATCATTTCAGGTCTTTCAATTGTATATAAAAGATATAGGTAACTATTTAGCTGTTTTTCACGGTGAACAGAGTATTTTCTTTTTAAGATGGCCGTCTGACATGCGATTTTAAGCATAGCTAAGTCAACCTGTAAAATTCTTACTACCCAGAACTTTTTATGGTGATTATATTTATTTAACTTATGTTTTCCATCTTTCTAAAACTTACTTAACGGGGACTATTAATACTATTATTGAAATAAAAACTATCACCGCTTTTTTTCTTAGAATAAGGGTGGCCATAGTCACCCCTTATAATGTCAGCGTTGACGGGGTGACTATGGCCATGGTGAGAAGTTGTTTTGGTCTTGGATTTAATGCATACAGTTAACATTTTCGGTTTATTATTCATTTTTGTGTTCACTTAAACAGATTTGCTTTGAGAAAGAACAACGCATCAGATTTTTAAAGCAACAAATGAACTTTTTTTTATATTAGAAAACAATGTCTGTGAAAAATTGGCAATGACATTTTTTTCACACAGTAACAAAATTTTATAGAACCTATATAAATACCAAACCATTGAATGAACTAAATGAAACAAATTTTGTTTATTTTAACTCACAGAACAAGTCACCATGCTCAGGACTTACCAATCGACGCTACAATTAAACATTCATCGAGACTTGCATTAGTAAGCCTAGATCATAATAATATAAACATTTTTTCAATTTTATTTTAATATTTAAGTTTCTATTTTAATTTGTAATACCATATTTTCATTATTTGTTTCATCTGCACTTTTTTTGTCTGGATATTAAACAGATTTTGCCAAGTAACTGTTATAAACTGCTGTTTTATACTTTATACGGCTCAGTCAAAAGGTTATCAATAAGTTCTAAATACATACATTGACACATTAATGTCATTAATTCCTGCGCCAATAATACCCGTCAAAATCAACCCTGTAAGAATTAGAAATTGGTTAAATTAGAAAAAAATAATAGCTGGCCGTAGTCACCCCAGGCCGGGGTGACTCTGGCCACCCTACAAAATATGTCTAAATTAAACGTTTAAAAAATTTAAATGAAATATATTCAGGTTTTTATCTTGAGTACTTGCCAGTCCCCTGGATTTACAACTAATTTTAGGTTTATAAGGAGACATCTGTTTAAGATATATAGAAACAAAGCTTAAAAGTGGACCATAGTAACCCATCTTACTGGTGTTGTTCATATATTGGTGGACCCAATTTTTATAGAATAACTTTTAACTTATAATTTTAACGTTGGAAAACTAACTGTCGGACGAAGTAATTTTGTTATTAATTTAGTAGACATAGTGTCGGTAGACGAGCATTCGGTAGACGAATTGCTAGATAGCATTTGACGAACTGTTGATAGACGAAGTGGCGCAGCGAATGAACTGTCAAAAGATGAATCGTCGCGACCGACGAACTAACAGTAGACATATTGTGTAGAGCAGGGGTCGGCAATTTTTTAATAATAGTGTGCCGAAGTGGGATTTCTACTTCCTTCTGCGTACCAACAGACTAAAAAATAATCCTGCTTTAGCACTCACTTTGTTGCAAAAGATACTTATTGAATAGCCGTTTAGGGAGTCATCGGCGTGTCATTGAAAATCGCTATGCGCCTTTACAAAGTGTCTAAAGAGCCACCCAGGGTATCGATGCACACATTTTAGTAACCTCTAAACCAAATAAAGGTCTAACAGCCTTTAGTTTAGAAATACAGTCGAAAATATGTTATGTTCTTATAATATGGGACAGTTGACAGTTTATTAATAGTAACACAGACGATGTTCTGTCAATAACTGAATTCCCGATTCTTGACAAATCGCGGTCTCTAGGTTTACACGACTTTTACGTTTGGTAATCATTTGTAATAAGTGTGTGTATATCTGTGATGGTAATAAATCGCTTGGGTATTTTTTAATCAGTGGATAATGTAAGTAATGCATTAATTAATAAACGTTTCAGTCATTTTTTTTTTTATTGTTACTCTCTTGTACCATAAATCTAATAAACCAATAATTAATGGCGGTTATAATGGTTAAACTGGCCATGAAAGAAATTGTACGCATTATATGACAATTTTAACCAATTGGACCAAGTATCATTAGGCCTGTCTACAAATTACACAAAATTAAATATTAAAATGTTAGGGCCTACATGTGTAAGGTATGAATACTTGACTAAGCTTATTTATTTCTCTTGAACCTAACAAAAGAAATAATTTATATTCACTAGATCTAGATCTATGTCTAACTGAAATAGGAAGAATGAAAGCCAGGAGGGCTTTTTACTTTAACGTATAGCAGAGCAAGGTGTAGTCTCAGAACACAATATGGAGAACAGCTTATGAGACACAAACTTACTTACTTAGGTACTGCCTGTTTGAACTATTGGTGTCTGAATTATCAATAGGGCCTAAATAGATCTATAGTATCCTCCATCATGAGCCAAGTTTTTTGTTAATTTTCTTTCCAGCTTTTAAAAGACCTTTAAAATGTATGCCTCTGACGTCGGATGCCGGTTTTTGAACGGTGTGACATATTCAACCCCATCACCTTTTCCTGATTTTATCTTCCACGTGAAGCTGGTAGGTCCTTAAACAGATATCTGCATTGCTGTCAGGCCAGCGAATCTAGAGATTCTTTCAGAGGCAGATATTAATGAAAGTCTGGGCTTTTTCTGATAATGGTTTTAATTATTGTCCTCCGGTTTTCTGTTCCGACTGCTAGCAGGACCGACCTAGACATTGGTGCTGAAAAGTCGGATTCTAGGATATATGGAAAGCTCTTCGGGGGCCCATATCTTTTCGAGTTGTATGAAGGCCGATTTTTGCCCTGCCAATTTTTGCATTTGCAACTGCCTGAACCCTATTTTGTCGATGAAGCTTCCCAAACATGGAAAAGGACTACATTTTCTAGCAGATTTCCGTTCAGCACAATTAAATGGTTCCGGATGGGTGGAGTTTATCTATGTTGCGACCATATTGTGGTAATTTATCTTCCCCTGCTACTGTCGTTTGCAGTGTGAAAGAAGAGTAGGCATATGGGCATCGGATTTATTTCCCTGCCAGCTCATCCTTCAGCGTTGGGTCAAACGACTCTTAGACCAAATTTTTTGTTTCAAACATTGCTTTCAAATGGTCTATTTAAGATAATCGTTGAAATAATTGATTCATAAGATCTCATTGTATACTTTTCTACAGGCTTAATCTTACTGTATCCATTTCATTTCCATTCTGACGAAATTTTGTCATTACAAAAAAAGATCGAAATGCCAAAAATAGATTTTAAAAAATGTCATAAAAAAATGTTTTAACATTTATCTGTCTTAGTAGTTGTAGAAAAAAAAATTTTTTTTTTATTTCTACAGGAAAGTTCTGACGTACAAGCACAAGAAATGGATAGAAACGATGATAACGGTAATTTGGTTTCTTACATAACAAACTATAGTCCATAGTTTCTCAACCTTTTTCGGCTCACCGCCCCCTATTAATATTTTGTTCCGTTCACCGCCCCCTTCCCTCCAACTTTCTTTTATCGCCTACTCTCCCCCCCCCCCTTCCACCCATCTGGACTATAGTTTCCGCAATTTTTTTTGTCGGACTAGACTTTTTGTGTGATTAAAACTCATTTCACTCCGTGGCTTTTTTAGGCTTCGGAGGCAGTTAAATTTTAGGATGAACAAATTAATCTATGATGTGTTGGAAATTCTCAAATTACATTATATTGTAATGATTTAAAGTGTACAAAGTTATATATGAAAATTATCAGGAATGAATTTCCTTCAATTATATTGATGAAAAAAAATATGTTTTAAAATTTTGATTTAGTTATGCTTGATTAATTACAGGGGTAAAAAAAATAATTAAATATTTGTAAAAAAAAAAGGTTATTTCTTTTTATATGTCCATTTAGTAACTGTGGTCTGAACATTCATGTTGATATATTATTGTATGTTATTCATTTATGAATAAATGTAGAAAGTTTGAAATAAATTGATCAAACGGTTTTTGATTTATATGCGATTTATTAAAATTAGTCGAAAACACAAAATTGTTAGGAAAAAGTCCAAATAGAATTATTATTTACACATGTCAGATTATTTACATCATTCCTAGTGCTAATTATGGGATGTGATACTTCTGGAAACACGGTTTTGGATGAAGAAAAGGCATATTAGAACACCCTACACAAAAAAAGTTTGTACTCTGGCGTTTTTCAGGTGTACTGCAAACAGCACAATTTCTCGCAGCTGTCGAGTGTGCAACCAAAATGTTTATTGCCACTAAACCTTTCAATAGCAGTTGACACTTTTCCTCCGTTTGTTTTGGTGCAAACACTTTCATCCGGTGTCATGCTTCTGGCGGCAAGATCAACAAGTTGAAGGACTAAGTCTCTCTTAAAATCAAGGAAAGTTGTTGGCTTATTCCTAGCAATGGTGGAGAGGATATGTGCATTATGCTGGGTGATTTCTACCATCCAGTGAAATATTTTTTTCCACCACTTGTAGGTTTTGCGGTTAAATGTTCCGTAATAACCAACATTCTGGTCTGCCTTGTCACACCCATTCATAGCATAATTATACTTGAATATGAGTCCTGGTTTTGTTTGTTCTGATTGTTTAATTTGCCTATTTTCCATCACTAGACTAGCACATGTAGAAATAGCCACACAAGGCTTCTTAGCTTTCTTATCCCTCCAAGAGACACATATAATTCTTTGATCATCTGTCATGTGCCACTTGGCCTCCATATAAGCAAGGCGCTGCGTCTTGAGCTCGGGAGGAAAATGCCGCCTATTTATATTGAGGGTGCCAGTGAAATAGAACTGGTTCTCACAAAGATATTGAACCAGTTCATAAGAAGTGTAATACCTATCAGCATAAATGTGGTGCCCCTTCTGGAAAGGAGCTAGAAGAGTTTGGAATACTTTCTTTGCCTGTCCACTGTTATGATCTATTTCTGGCTGGTATGATGTGTGTCTTCCATAGTACGTGAGCAGGTTAACCACGTGCCCGGTTGTACTGTCACATAGCCCAAAGACTTTTAAGTGGTATTTTTTAGGCTTTGCTGCATTATATTGTTTATAGGCCCAGCGCCCTCGAAAGCCAATCACCATCTCATTCATCAAGGGCTAGGTCCTGGTAGGGGTAAAAGACTTGTCGGTACTTGGACAGGAGGGATTCGACAAAAGGTTCAACTTTTTCTTTCGAAATGGCATTATCATCTTCTACGCAGTAAAGCATAGTGTGAAATATTGATTCAAACCTTTCCCTTTGGAACATCTGATGGAACCAAGGGCTGTAGTCTGGCGCATTGTTGGACCAGTAGTCACGCACTGAAGGCTTTTTGTCGATACCCATTTGTATTGTGACAGCTATGAATTTTAGGAGTTCGGATTTTGTAACAGGAGCCCACTTATAATAAGTAGATCTAGGAGATGGAGGTGGTAAATTTTGTTTGTATTTATTTTCTGCAAATGAGTTTATTGATGCCAGGAGAATATTGATTATATTATCATCAAATAATAGTCGGAAGCAGTCTAATGGTGTGATGGTTTGTCCCAAATCAATTTGAAGTCCAGCAGTATTGCTTTTGGCAAATCTGTAGTTGTTGGTTGTAGATCCAACAGTGACAGCATTCCATACAACTTGTGGCATTTGTGCCTGTTGTGTAGATGTAGCATTAGGAATGTTGCTTCTCTTACCAGATTTACCTTTTGTTGTCTTCTTTCTTTTCTGATACTGAGCTCTCAGATGAGAAGGTTGAGGCAACGCCCCCTCGTCAGCTGATGAGTTTTCACTTTGGGAATGAGAAGACTCAAGTTCTCTGTCTAATTCTAAATTATAATTGTAGTTAGATGCATTGTCAGGCTCAGAGTCCCTTTCACTTTCAGTATCAAGTTGAGAAAATACTATTTCACGGGCCTGAGTAGCAAATAACCGTTGTAATCTAGGCTTACTAGGCCCAGCCTCCATCTTCCAAGATTTGTGAAAAAAAATCTTACCCCAAATATTCATATATTTATTTAAAATATTGCTTGAAATCACGAGAAATAAACTTGTAAACAGTAAAAAAGGAAGTGACAATTAACTACCTTAAAAACTAGAATCAGGAAAAGTAATATTAAAAGTTGGATTATAAAAATTAGAAACAAAATATACAAAGCCACTGTCAGTGGCTCAGCGGAGTGAATGAGTTAAGGGGGGATCTGGATCTCAAAAGACCAATTTGGCATAAAAGTCTAGTTTTTTTTTTGTTTTTTTTTTAAATGGCTACCTTATCCATCTTAGAATATCCTAAAAGCTAAAGAATAACAAATAGAATTATAAAGTATATGATTATTTAAAAAAATGTTTTGTAAGGTCACTAGATTGGTTTTTCGCGTTTTTCTTATGTTTTATTGCTGAATTTGCAATATTTCTAATCATAGCAACAAGTATTACACTTTGCACTATCACTAAGTACTTGGTATCGAAATTTAGAGCAAGAAATAAGGAATCGTACTAGCCCAGTTGCAAAAACAGGCTATAAATAAAAATCTTTATATATCTAGAAAAGGCTGAGGATCTACAATATGGGGCCGGGGGATTTTTTAATATGTATTTTTATATAGCATTGTGTATATATTTTGTAATTTTCCTTTCATATTACTATTAATTATTAAATTTAACCTTTGTATAATAACAATGTTAGCATATTTTCCAATTTAAAAGCTCAAGGCAGAAGAAAGACTTTAAAAAATGACGCTTTTTGCATAAATTCATTGAATTTTCAACTTTAAACGCGTTTTTCTCAAAATGACATTTTCGGCCAATTAGTATCTTTATTGTTCATATTTCAGAAAAGCTACTTTATCAATTTAGTTCAAACTTTCAGAACTTAATTTGTATGTATATTACAACACTTCTGTCTGTGCATGCATATATGTTTATCTTTTATACTTTTAATTTATAAAAGTTTTTGTAACCCTCCACCCTAAATTTCCTGCATTTTTTAATATGGTCCACTTTTTGTTACATAGTTTTAAAACTAATTAAGTCTTTGACCTTTCAATGCACAGACATATCAATATAACGTGTATCTTTAATCATGTAAATTTTTAAACCAATCCGTGCAGTAGTTTTTGAGAAATTTGTTTTCAAATGTGTCCTATTTTTTACTGTTTGCCGTCCTCTTTTGGTTCCCCGTGTCCTAGTTTATGAAAAAGAAAATTTAATATTTTTTATCTCGTTTTTTAGATAACATTAATAAAATAAACTAATAAAAAAAACATTTAATTCAAAATTGAATTTTTTCCTACATGCTGCCCCAGATCTCCCCTTAATTATCTTTAAAGAAACTGGAAAGGAAACATATTGTAAGAATAAATAGATAAAAAAAATTGCCGAAACAAAAGGTTTAAATAAATCAATATTAATGTGAATCGTTTGCCTGGTGTGTTGCTAGCAATTTGTTTAAGTGTATTTCAATTTTTTAGCAAAAGCCTTAGGTCTAATCAGTAATATTTGTTATATTACAAAACAGAATTTGTTCGGCATCACTATGAAACAAATGTTGAAACATTTTTTTAATTAAAGGGAGATAATTAGCCCGTTTTATTTGATCTAATGTGTCGGGTTCTTTTTTCTTTTATAAAAAAAATAAATGGCTTACAATTTATAACTTTGTAGTGATCAAACTGTAAAAATTATTTCAAAATTATATAATTATTATAATGACTAAAGAATTTATATGTATATTTTCAAGCATTACATAACTACCCAGTTTGTATCATTAGGCCTACTCCTTATCTATACCGCTTAACAATGATTCTGTCTTCCATCTCGAAAACTCAAACACATCAAAGACATCTCGGTTAAACTGAGATCAGAATATCATTAATATTAGCAGATGTTAGGGCTAGGGCGACAGTCCGGTGAACCAACCACAGGACCAGATGGCCGCACACTATATTTGTCAAATACAGACCCCTACTTCTTCGAAAAGTCACTGCGATTCCCCCCCCCCCCCCCACCTTCGGATTCGCTCGGCACTGCAGTGATCCACAGATGAGCAACAGGGGCTCTCCCCTCTGCGTTCGCCCACAGATGTGTTCTTAATGGATGCGTATCGTTGGTTTTACAAACAAGACTTTGAAGCCCATTGGTACAGAAGTGACTGAGTTCACCAACCGTTATCACCCCATAATCTATATATATATAAAGACCGTGTTAGACCCCCGCGGATCCCCATTGGTCAATTTGAAATCACGTGATATCACTGACCTATCTAGGCCTAGCCCTAAATACCGTCTAATAATTTTTCACATCGGACATGTGTCTTCGATAGCTCAGTGGTAAACGTAGTGGACTGCTATACGGGCGGCCAGGGTTCGATTCTCCAGTTAGACTTTACTTTTTTTTTCGACAATTAATTTTTCAAACTTTTTAAAACAAAAGACCTTGTAAATCTACAACCAATATAGATTTTGTTAAATAAAAATAGTTGCCTTTTTTTTTACCCGATTACAATATTTATTTACTTTCCTAAAAGTATTCAGTAAAAAAAAATATAATTTAAACATAAGATTTATAGCTTTCTTTTAAGTGTAGTTTATAAGTTTGTTATCTGCACCTCAAACAGTCCTGTTTTTTTTTCACCCGGGCAACGCCGGGCAATGTAGCTTGTATATATATAAATTGTAATAAAATGCCCAATGAACAATATTATTGTTGTATGCATAAAACGTCTTTATACTATATTTTGCACAATTGTAAAGCAACTTTCCGTTTTGGTAATAATGATAATGATTATTATAATCATACAGCTTATGCTAGATAGATTAATAAAACGTATATTTCAGATAGGTCTAATTATGTAAAAAGTCAATATGATGTCCAGTCACTTGGTGATAGAGATGAATTCATTGATAAACATTGTATGTTTTGTGGTCCATCTTTTTTTCTCTCACATAATAAACTTCTTCAACGTCAGCCACACAGACGTCCTATTATGTTCAGATGCACACAAGTCAATTACCAGCAAACTTGAATCTCTCTATAGCCATGACCCCCACCTGTGTAAAAATGTCCCTAATTCTCTTTCACCAGTTTTTCTCCAATACATAAAATAGACAGTGATCACAACTTAGACAATATTATTGACTTTTGAAATATTTGTATAGTCGAATTTTATTCATAAATTGGAGATAAAAAAAATATAATTTGCATTATTGTTGTATGATTGAAATACATTTGTACAAATAAATACAAACTGTTTACATTTCAGATTGTCCAGATATTGTCGCTGACCAAAGTGATGATGAACTTATTGGTTAGTATTGTTCTATCTTAATGTTCATGTCTTAAGCTACTGGATACAATTGTTGCAGGTATATTTCAATATAAAGTATTTACAGAAATAAAGTTAAGAATTAAAAATCATTATTACATTAGAACATTAGAAAAGTGGCATGGTGGCCCAGCGGCAGCGCGTTCATCTGGCGATCCGAATTTTCTGGGTTCGAATTCCTGGCGCAGGCTAGAATTTTTTCCGGGACCCAGCTCTGATGGGTACTTGAAACTAGTTGGGGTAAAGTAAAGACAGCTGGGCATTGTGCTGGCCACATATCCCCTTGTATGCCGTGAACACAGAAACTGATGAACGCTGCTTCATCGACCCTATGATCAGTTTGGTCCAAAGGGTACTTTACTTTGCTATTACCTACATTTCAATGAACTTTTCCCATGATTGTATTAACCTGTACAGGTGAGCATGAAACTCAGTTGGTTGAAACAAGTGAAGCAGACTTGCATAAATACCTTACAGGCTGTACAAAGAATCCAGGTCATAAAGAGTTTATATCCGTTGGAGTATTCTCCCTAAAACATCTACCTGAAGGTCATCGTGACAATGATTTGTATGAACTTATCAAGGCTACAGCTGACCTGACAGTTAGAATAAATGTTAGAATGATCAGTCCACGGAGACCTGTGGTTTGGGCAAAGACAAATGTTCCATATCATTTTTACAACAGGAGAGATTCAAAAAACTTGAGGACAGGAAGTGGAAGGATCGATGGAGTTGTAAAAATTGTGAAGGTTCAGACTCACCCAGCAATGTGTGGTGGGAGTTTGATGTGCATACAGCCACGCATGTGGTGTTTGAAGACATTGAGGCAAGCCTCACGTCTGTCACGATTCTGGACTGAACCGTAACCTTATTAGCACCCTCAGTCAGATAGCATACATAGATAGACCCAAGCATAGCAAGCGAACCTTAGATTAGCGCAAAGTTTAGGTTAGGAAGAAGAGAGTAGGGGGCGCCATTATCTCTTCCCCTCTCCTTACGCAAGTGAAATCCTCCAGCACTCCTCTCCTCACCTCTCTTTAACCCTCTCTACACTCTTTCATTCCCGAATTCAGAGTTTGCTACTTGATTCAGCCAATTGGTATTACACTATTTGTATGTGTGATTGTATGTGTGTGTATTCTTTAATGTATGTATATATATATATATATATATATATTCTATTATGCTGTCAATTATGATTCATGTTGTATTTTGATAGTAACTACTAATTTATTTTGCTAAACTCAGCATACACGTAAAACCCCCACCCACCTGTAGACACCCCCCACCCACTTCTACCCCTTTTTCATTATCTCCCCTCTTCGTCCCCTACTCAGCGCCCGTGGTCATAGCCCTTGATCCACTCGTCCTAGTGACATCTGGAGCGAAGCGTCTCGCACATACGTAAGCACCTTGGGCTGAGCTCGACCAGAACCAATTGACACAGGTACATCAAGGGAAATAATTCATTATCTTATCCTTTGTATCTCCGTATACGTCTACCCACCCCCCCCTTTTCCCCTGGGCCCCACCCCGCAAAAGTCGGCGGTACTAATTGTTCACCTACACCCACTCCTAATCCCCCCCCCAATAGTCAATCCTTTATGCAAGTATATTTCAAACCAGCCAACCAGAACATATGTAATTCTAAACTAATGTAGCTATCCAATCAAATTGACCACTGATCACGTGACTAAAATTCATGAAAGCGCGCTTAACTAGTTTTAGGGCACTTCGGCTCAAGCGTGAGGCGGGGAAGGTTGTTCGATTCTAGCCTCCACTTATTCAGTTCGTTCCATAGGATATACCGCCTGCATGTGTATAGATAGATATTTTGCGAGTATAAGTATTTTCATTGGACAACCTAGCAGTACCATGTGTTGAGTGTTAACTGAAGCCTGTGCAAATTCGTATCTGTATCTTGCCATTGAGTGAAGAATTGAAATGATAATAAACACCTGAACTTAACCAGCGATTTATTTGCATACTTAGAACTATCTGTTGTGTCCGTCATAATATCTAACGAGCCAGAGAGAGAAATAATAATTATTCCAGGGCGATTCCAGTCACGGTAATTCATACCCCACGACGACCTGCCACCACTACCCCACTCACCTACGACTCCGCACCCCTCTCATTGTCCAACTTCTGCCAGGTTGATGTGCTAATCCTAAACACCTCCTGACAACGTCCTTGAGATTGTTTTATGATAGAGATGATAGTCCAGTGGTCAGTGTTGATAAGGTCAGTGTCTATGATGTAAACATTGAGCATGACAGGTGTAGGTTGAACTGTGTGACATATGACAAAAATCTAGGAAATAAACTGAAGGAAATGTGGAAACATTATTTAGATGTCTGGGGAAAAGTGTCCGAAAAATACGAAAAATCTAGAGATGTAGAAAAGCTGACCTTTATTGTGTCCCATCCTCATGGCTGTTCTAAGTAGGTCAGTATTGGTCACTGGAAGCATAAATACCAGGTGGGTGGAGCATATAAAAAGTTTACCTATACAACATGTACATGTCCAGGAAGTAGTGGTTCCAACGTCCTCTGTGTGGGGTATGACACTCTAAAGTGGTATAATGAACTTGTCCATAGTGGAAGTTTGAAGTCTGGACTTAATCAAAGTGGGGCTGCCATTGTCTATTAAGCTGTTTCCCATGTATAATTAGATGTAAACATACAACATGGGGATGTTTGATATCTTTTTATACCATGTTACTTTCTCTTGATATAATAAACTTATAAATCTATTCTTTCTTTATATCACATCTATACATCTATATCTATTTTAGTTTAACTTAGATTTATATTTGGTTTTGTTATATATTTTTTAAATTGTAATCTTTTTTTTAAAATAAAACTATGTAAACATTTTCATGTCTGAATGTAAACTTTTTTAGTTTTTCATCAATACACTTTATACATGAATCTTTTTATATCTCTGTTGTATTGATGGGAATTGTTTGATATCAATATATTTATGTCAATGTTTAGTTAGTAAAAAGCTGTTAAATAAAACTTTAGAATACTATTGTTTTAGAAATCTTCTATATACTCCCACGCCAGTGTATTAAGTGTTTGCTGTAATATAGTCCTCAAGCCTAAATTTTCCTTAATCAGTATAAAACATTAAATTTGTTCACCACATAATGAAAGGATGTCTATTAAATATGAACACTTATTTAGAACTTATTATAACAAGTTGATATTGTCTCTCTGTTACTATGTGTGTCTCTGTTAATAACAGTGTCTCTGTGATAGATGTCAAATATTGGACAATTCATACTTTGTAGAAAAGATGCCCATCTAATAGATATAGATCTAAGTTGATTGGGCATTAGGTTCACACTTTTAAGGCAAGGCGATTTTTGCCAAATTATAGATATAAATGGTAGGCCTATTTGTAATAAATGTGCAGGCTTAATATGTGCAGCATTTTCTTTTTGGCAATTGCGCAACAGAGATTGTAAAGCCACACAATCGTTTTCAATTTGACAAAACGGTTATCTGATACAGCCCTAATTTGTTGTACCAAGGACATTATTAGGAACCAATAAAATAGACTGGCTTTATCGGATTTCAGCATGCTTTTATAATGACTTAAATTGATATCAAAAGGTCAAGGGCTGATCTAGTTTCTATTTATAGATCAGTGGTTGTTAAAAAGAATCTGTGCGTTTTTTTTTTCCTTTATAGAGCTAAAACTATATAGATCTAGAAGAATTTTAAAGTTTTAGAAATACAAACTTTGAATGAGTTTAATATGCTACGTAGGGCCTATCGCTTTTTATGCTTAAGTAAAATATTAGTTTTTCAAAAGCTATCTATATCAAGTATATGGGGGAGGGGGAATAGTCAAGTCCACCAGTGCAGTATAAGCCTTTATTGTCCTTCTAACTTGCACTATTCTCCCTCCATCCACATATACTATATTAATATGCCCTATTGCTTCACCACTCTACCTTGAAAAATACTGGCTACGCCACTAAAAACTACAAACCACACTGACTTGTATAAAAATTAAAACCCCGATTCTTTACGTAACATTGGGATTACCCGTACTCAGGATTGGGAAACCCCAATGTCTAACTTCGCTGGACTAACTTTTCACATTATAACATTATCGGGGTAAAAAAAAACACAGTTTCTATTTCCTTGTGATGTAGAATTGCTTTTTATGTTTCAATTTGTCAAATAACTATCAAACTGGTTATTAAGAAATATTTATCGGTGTGTTTGTTTTGTATTTGCATGACACTGCTTAGATTGATTCATGCAATTAATATTTAGACTAGAGCACCTTTATTACTTATTTAACAGACCCCTGCTCTCAATCCTCGTGAAGGCTAGGATTTGTTCCCAGGTCTGGATGTGTCCATGTTTAAGATAGATCGATGGCAATGAATCCATTTGACTCAAATCTAATAGTTTAAGTCCTGCAAGTATTTTTATTGTTTCTCGCTGATTGTAATTATTGGTGTGTATACAGGCCTATTTTTAATCTTACACATTACAGACACTCCTTCTACGAAGAAGATTATTGCGTCCTACGCTCATCCGTGGTCCGCTTCTAGTCTTTCATCTTTATTAATGTTTTAAAATGATGCTGAATTACTGATTTTCCTGGTTTGTTCAGGCAACCCATTCCATGCCGGGATGCCACTCGGGAAGAAAGAGTACTTATATATGCATTTATTCTCGCATAAGGAATAAGGAAAGTGTAAAGTATATATAAGCCGTTTAAAGGTAGGCCTATGTAGAAAGAGTTTAAGGATGTGTTGAATGTTGAAACAGTATAACGTATGTAGAAACAGTTTAAAGGTATGTAGAAAGAGTTTAAGGATATGTTGAAACAGTATAACGTATGTAGAAATAGTTTAAAGGTATGTAGAAAGAGTTTAAGGATATGTTGAAACAGTATAACGTATGTAGAAACAGTTTAAAGGTATGTAGAAAGAGTTTAAGGATATGTTGAAACAGTATAACGTATGTAGAAATAGTTTAAAGGTATGTAGAAAGAGTTTAAGGATATGTTGAAACAGTATAACGTATGTAGAAACAGTTTAAAGGTATGTAGAAAGAGTTTAAGGATATGTTGAAACAGTATAACGTATGTAGAAACAGTTTAAAGGTATGCAGAAAGAGTTAAAGGATATGTAAAAAGAATGTAAGGGTATCACTTCTATCTAATCATGTTGCTTTGTGAAGTGTATCCTAAAGAAAACGTTCCATCTCCCACCCCCACGTCCCCCCCTTCCCTCAGTACACACACACTCCCAGCTTCTTTGGCCTCCACATACAATCAGAAACCAATATGCATTTACTTCCTTTTTCATATCTAGGTGATTTGGAAACATATCTATAATAGTAATAAATATAACTTTCACTAAATTTGCTCATCACTAGGCTATGACCTTTTACTAATGGTGTGACAAACTAGGATTTCTAAATCATTCAGTGTGCCAGCAGCCTAAAAGTCAACCTGCTCAATTATACTTGTTTTATTTTCTTTTTTATAAGAACTTATTTAATTCCGTAGCAAGACCCAAGGCAAAAAGCAAAGAAATCTATAGAGAAAATCGTTAAAGCGTTGTATTTATAATAAAAATAAAATTAACGTGATTGTGATTATCAATTTATCAACCTTTTAATTTGCATTTATACCAAATACAAAATTGTATTACCAAACTTTTACATTTATTGTAATTGTTTTGTAATCATTATCAAGTTCGGGCTATAGCAACTGTTAATATGGATTTCATATCGTTCTCAGTTTAACTGTGATGGTCTATAATTTGTCTCACACATAATGATTTACAAACTATCGATTTACTGAAGTGATACGTAGTAATCATACAAACTGGGTAGTTATGATGATGTTTGAAAAATGTGCATACAATAGTTAGTCATATAATATTCATATAATTTTCAACTACTTTTTACAGTATGGTCATTATAAAGTTATAAGTTGTAGACCATTTAGTCTTTTATAAAAAAAAAAACACATAATATTAGAAATATTAGCGCAAATAAAGTGGGCTAATTATCTCCCTTTAATTAAAATATAGTTTCTAAATTTGATTGACCAGTGATGCCAAACATGTATGTTTTGTAATATAAAACATACTACTGACTAATTATTATTTCTTTATATAAATCCAGTATTCGTTACAAGATTTAAATATTATAAGTATAAATTTTATATTTCCTGCATTGTTTGTCCATTTAACCTTAAGAAGTTTATCTTTTAAACATTAATAATTACAACAATTGCATAATATAATGCTATTAAAAAGTCTCTTATATTTCTTAAATTAATTTTAAAAAATTGTTATAGAATTAGACTACTTATATTTATGTTTAATTATAGAAAATAAAAACTATTTCAAATGTAATTAGTCTGTATCAATTAATGAGCGCATAGTCTTGAATGCTCTTCGCCAATTTATAATGGCAGAAAGGCCTACATACATAGTCATTTTTGAGAAGTGAAGTGTAAGTGACCTATTTGAATGCCTAATACAACTTTCATGTGATGTAAATACTGTACACAATTGGCACATTTCGATGCCCATTTTTTTTTCATTCCTTTCAACTGGCTGCGTTTTAAAATCGCCAATATCCCTCCATTTAAAAAAACAACTTCTACATCTGTGAAGGTTGTAGTAAGAGATCAAGGCAGTTGGGCTTGAAGGGGATATGTAAAATGAGTCCAGGAATTGGAAAGTATTGCCTTTGTTTCTAAACTCCGCTTTGAGTGCTTCGATATACCTCTGACAAATCCCAACCATCTATTTTGATACATGCCTTTATAAAGTAAAGTACTTATAGTTAAATGTTTTGAAATTTATTTCACTCAAGATATATGCAAATCCATTCCAGTGGTCTAACAGTTTAAGTGCTGTTTTACCCCATCCTTGTAAATACGTTCAACTCACTGAAACGTGTCGCTCTGTCGTTCAGAAACATCGGCTTCAACTGTCAGTTTTCCTCATTCAGAACCAGAAAAAAAAAATTGTTCATCATTAAAAAACACCTCTTGGGAGTCTCTCGCGTGCCATTGATAATCGCTCTGCGTGCCAAGTTTGGCACGCGTGCCTTAGGTGCCGATCCCTGGGCTATAAGATCAAACAACCATAAATAAGTATATCAAAATATGTATTGCTGATCAAGACGTCGGTATTGTTAACAGTAAATTGGACAAACTCTATTCACAGATATCATATTATGATTGAAAACAATTACAGTGGACGCATATTTTTTTAACTCCTTAAACTATTAATATTATAGTAATATTAGGCCTTAACATTTTGTTTATTAAATTAGGTGTTGATTTTTAGTAACATAATTATTTAACTATTGAAGAAAATAACACGTTAAAATTGGTGGCCTATGACTTACATGTTAATAAGAAAAACTCTTGTATGGAACTTTCTCTAAATGCTTTAGCAGCAGTTATACTGTTTGTTTGTGTTTTTCTTCACCGACTTATTTGATGCTGATTTCTAGGAAACTCTCCGTGTAGGCCTACATCTTGTTCAAAGCCTTTTCGATTTCATTCCGTTGGATTGGACGTATATTTGTTGTTATAATGTTGTATATATTTGATGTAATTGTAACGTCGTCTCGCAGAGAGTGGTAATAATTTCGTCGATATTGATTTATTTTATTGAAAATATTTTACATTTCCATGCAGTTTTAAAACTGAAGTAGGACTACAACAATGTTTTATTGACCTTTTGAACTGACCCGAGGTAGGCTGAGAAAAAAACAACTATAAATAACTGACACGTGTTGACCTACTTTTCACCACAGTTGTGATGAATGTTTATTTTTAGACCTGCCTGTGTACTACTAGTACTGTAACTCTGTATATATATATATATATATGTTACGGCCAAAGCCCGAAGTGCGGCCAAAACGCGATCTGTCCGGCCACTTCGCGCTTTGGCCGAAGCGCTTGGCAAATGTCCAATGTGCTGGAAATTGCTAGTGTTTACGCTTCTTTGGCCGGCCACTTCGCAATATGATGTATATATGCCTACAGCAACTTGCCTTTTGTTTTAATAAAGCTAACAGGAGTAAATATAAGACACGGTGGCCGAGCGGCAGCGCATTCAACCGGCGATCCGAAGGTTCTGGGTTCGAATCCTTATGGAGGCTAGGATTTTTTTCCCGGGACTTTATAGTGTCCCTGAGTCGACCAAACTCTGAAGGGTACCTGACATCAGTTGTGGTTAAGGTAAAGGTAGCTTGGCATTGTGCTGGCCACACATCCGCTAGCTACAGAAATTATCAATTTGGTCTGAAGGGTACTTTACTTAGCAGGTGTAAAAAGATAATACCCTGCCTACACAGATGTAAACGTAAATCTAAATTTATTCCAAATTATTAATTGAAAACTAAATTCTTCAAACAGAAGTCAACAAAGAAACGCTATTAATGTAAAATCAATGCTTCGTCCACAGAAGACGTCATAGGGTTTTATAAATTTTAAATCATTGTGAGAAGATTCTAGGTTTGACAAACATTAAAAGAATATGTATGGTGTAACTAGAAATGCAAATGCGTCTTGTTAGACCTATACGTTTTGCGAGAACAAAGGCATAGAAGTACTATTTCTTCCCGAGTGGCATTCGGGCATGGACTGGGTTGCCTGAACAAACCCGGAAAACCAGTAACTTTTCATTTAAAACATTAATAAAGATGCAAGACTAGACCATGGATGAGCGTCTGGCGCAATACTCTTCTTTATAGAAAGAGCGTCTGCAATATAAGATAAGGTAAGTTTAACTGGTAACATCTAGGTAGAGGATTGGAAGATTGCATAATCTTAAACATAAAGTGTTCAATGACACCAGTTGCCATTATTACATTATTTGGGCGTTTTAAAAAAATAAAAAAAAGGTTAAAGGATTTGTACTTTTTTTGCATTTCATAGAAATCTGATGTAGGCTAGTTGTTGTTTTTTAGTGGAAGGACATTCTGTCGCGGTGGAAAGGAAAGAGATGTCGTATTGTGATTGTGTCTAATGGACATGAACTTTCCCTTACAACCCTATCACCAGGCTACTTCTAAATACTGTTACGAAACGTAAATTTATACATTGTACCATAATTAAATGAATATTAATCGTTCCCAATAGTTGGCGTAGTAATGTTAGAAATTATTTCATCAGTGAAGACTGAGGTTTTTCCCAACTACATCACCGGACAACATGAACGATTTTAACGTTGTTGTCGGTGGTACTCGATTATTCAATAGCACGCTAGTATTTTACTATATATTATCTGTTTACATCAGCCATGATATAATATATTTTCTTGTATTCGGTTATGGTATCGTATCGACCCATATCATGGACCCATAAGAATTAGTCCAAGATTTCGTCAGTTCTTTATTACGTTCTATTTCTTCATTGCAACACTTCTCCTTTCTGTTCCACTCTTTCGCATTTCTCTTCCTCTTTACATCCAAATACCTTTCTCCCTTCCCCTATACTCTTTTTCTCTCACTCCTGCACCTCTCTCCCTCTGTATTTCTTTTTTCTCTTTCCTCTAAAACTCCCATGCCTCTTCTCCTCCTACTTCTTCCTCTTCGTTCTCAATCTTTGATTAATGGAGGGTTTCAAACAACAAGGCTTATAAATAAATAAATAATAAATATGAGACTTATATAGCGCATATCCCGTTCCTGTTGGGAACAGTTCTATGCGCTGCTGTAAACATAGCTATGGTAAATTGCACTGTGGTTTCCAGGTCTGTCTGTTTTCCATACAGTCTGGTGTTGGTGGAGGTCATCTGCGGCCAGAACCTTTTGCGAGCTGTTTCATAAAGAGGGCAGGCTTGGATCACATGTTCTGTGTTCTCAGGAGACATCCCACATGGGCAATCTTCACTGATTCCAATGCCTAGCCTTCGAAACCTATGTTGTCTCAGTCTGTTAAACCCAGTCCTGAGTCTGGAGATAATGTTTTAGGCGTGTCTGGAAAGATTATACCTCCTACAATCTCTACCCTCCCTGTTACTTTTTCTCCATCCGACCCTTCTCCATCTCACTCCTTCTGTACTTCTTCCCTTCATCTCCCCTCTTTCTCTTCGCCCAAGACTCTTTTTTTTTCACCCTCTATTGTCTCTCTCTCTTTCTCTCTTTCTTTCTCACATTAAACAATTCAATGATTAAAACATATTGAGGAATAAAAACAGTAATGACTAAAAGTAATTTATCAACACTTTAATGAAGCTAACTTGTGAATAACTACAAAAAAACTTAATTAGAAATAAAAATGCAAATAAAAAATTACTGGATAAATAATATAAATTACTGTCAAAAGAATACAATTGTCAACAAATCAATGAAGTAATCAAAGTCATACAAAAATTAAAAAACTAGATTAGCTAATAATATATTTTAAAATCATTAAATTGTACGATAAAATAAACAAAAAAAAAACGGTTTTATTTTAAAAAGTGCTGCATTTTTAAGAAAAACGTGTTAAATAAACTTTGATCTTAAATTTAATTTTCATGGTGTTTTTAGTGGGAGAAAACTATTTCTAAAGTAATTTTACCATAATAATAATTATAATTGGGCATTAATATAGCGCCTCACTCCATGCTAATGCAAAGCATGCCCATCGCGTTCAATATAAGTCTACACAATCAAGAGCAAGAAATAGCGTGTAGGAAGAAGAAGCGATAGACAGCAAAAAAAAAGGACGCTAATAAAACTGAGTGGACCGATCTGTTATATTTGTAAGCACCTAAATGGGCGGCTCATGACATTGGCCGTGAGATCATTAAATGGTCTACAATGGTGCCTTGACGACCCACCCATGTGTTTATGGATAGGAGAAGATGAAGGAACTGCATAAGGGGCGTCCTTAAAAAAAAATATTTATTGAAAAGAGAGGGAAGGATTAATCATAAAAATTGACCAAATTATTTACTAACATATTTTAGATATTTAAGATATTTAATCTTACTTTAAAATATATTTTTAAAAAACAACTAACAAACATATGGCATATGGCTAAAAATATCTACATGTAGATAAATGATCCTCAGAGACGAAGACCGAAAACATCAAAAGGTAGAAAGATTAACAGGTAGAAAGATCAACAGGTAGAAAGATTAACAGGTAGAAAGATCAACAGGTAGAAAGATGGTCAGCAAAGACGACGTGGAAATCATTCAAGTCGGCGGTTAGAATTAATGGACATCCGCTAATGAATGAAAGGCACTTAGGGTCAAAGATGAGAATGAAGTTGCCGGGTCTTATGCACGTATCCAGGGTTACCGTGGTAGCCTCTGCGGTTTTTCCATTTATTTTCTGATAGGACATGTCCGGCGGCAGAAAGATATTTATTATAATTTCCCTTCCTGAAACGTCCTGAAAAACGGTGCAAAAATTAAGACATTAAGAAGTTAATTTCATTAACATTCTTTGTTTACTGTGACCTTTGGATATAGTACTAAAAGAAAGAAAAATATGGAAAGTTGACATTATAATTTAAATTGATATATATCAAATGGCCGCAGCGCGTTCGCCTGGTTTACTGAAGGTCTTAGGTTCGAATCCTGGTGAAGGTTAGGATTTGTTTCCGGATTCCAGAGTCTACCCAGCTCTAATGTGTACCTGACATTAGTTGAAGCAAAGTAAATCTGTAGGCGGGGCGTTGTGATGGACACACAACGCCCTAGTATGTCGTGGCCGCAGAAACTGGTGTACGCTCCACTTCTGTACCCATGGGTCTCAAAGATGGTGAAGTGTGATACGCCCCCATTAAGAGTACGCCGGTGGGATAAACGCTCCTGCTGCGCGTCCGAGATTTCATTGCACCGACAAGGGTCACAGAGACTCGGTGGGGAGAAAGGACAGTGCATAACTGCCCGTCTCGCCATGCCCGGTTACTGGATGTCCAGACCTGTAGTCTGGAATTTCTGCTATGGTGCGACCATGTAGGAATACCAGCGATACACCGGGTAAAACCTGCAGGCGGGAAGAAGGAGAGTATCGCGTGTTTCTACAGAGACCGTAACTTTTAAAACCAGCAGGCATGCCATATCTGCATGCCGCGGAGTGGCTAGTCTTGGACAGAATCTTGCTGCCCCCCCCCCCCCAATCCCGTCCCACCCGAGCCCTTCCTGGTCCAGAAGTCTCGTTCAGTAGTTTTAGAGACACATAGATCGGTGAACCCTGCTTCAACAGTCTCATATATCAATTAGGTCCCGATGGGATTACTTACTTATAGATAAAAGGTCACGGTTTTTATTTCGAGTACGTACAACCCATTCATAAACAGAATTCATTATTAATCATTGCAGTACATTTATTGCAATGAAACTAATTTCATTGGCATAATTTACTGATCTAGGCTACTTCTAATAGTGCTATAAACGGGCACATACATGCTAGTAGTACTATAAAACCTTTAAAGACTACACAAGTGTTTGATATAGTTGAGAGACAATGTATTATGTTTTGGTACACACTTACAAAAGCTCAAGTCTTTTTTTTTTGTGTACTTGAGATATTTTTTTCTTTGCTCGTAAAATATATAGATCTCTAAAACAACAAGCAGTTGATATTTTTTCAAGGATAATAAACTACATTTAAAGTTCCACAAACTAACATTACAAACAATCAGCCAAGAAAACTTAAAAAAAACTTACTTTACTTTGCTTACTTTAGTCAATACAACGAAGGAAGGTATTCCAAAACGTGTCTCAACAATTTCTAGAAGTAACGCATGGTGAACTCGTCCGGCCTCTACAAATATAATATGATATATATAATATAATATACATTTATAATATCTATATTACATTAAAACCCTGTTGTTAATGTGATATGTGTGAGTGTACTAATTGGGAATGGAATAGAAAGGAATGGAGAACGGAGTGGGTGATGAGGTGGAGGGAAAGATAGAGAGAGGGAATAAGAGGGTGGAAGATAAATTGTATATGGTGTGAGCAAGAGAGGAAACTAGAGAAGAGAGAGAGAGAGAGAGAGAGGACATGAAGAAAAAGAAGAAAACAAAAGAGCGAAAATATGTGATAGAGAGATGAATAAAGAATGGGGAGAGATTGGTTGGGGCGATGGCAGAGGTAAAAGGCCGGTGCAGCGAGAGAGAGAGAGGGGGGGAAAGAGAGAGAGTAGGACGGAGAGAGAGAGAGACAAGGGGGGGGGAAGGGAAACGGAAGATAGATCTAAGGAGAGAGAACTATAGGGAAAGAGAGAGAGAGAGAGATGGAGGTAGAAGTTAGACAAAGGAAGGAAATGGGAAGGGGGGGAGGAGGAGTTGGTGAGTTGGTGAGGAGAAGTACGAGACACAAAAAAAGGAGGGAGGGTTGAGAAGAGGGAGTGATAGAAGGAGGATTGGAGAGAGGAACAAGTGAATAGATGCGGGTGACGGAGGAATACAGCAAGGGAGTGATAGAAGGAGGATTGGAGAGAGGAATAAAGTGGATAGATGCGGGTGACGGAGGAATACATCGAGGGAGTGATAGGAGGATTGGAGAGAGGAATAAAGTGGATAGATGCGGGTGACGGAGGAATACATCGAGGGAGTGATAGGAGGATTGGAGAGAGGAATAAAGTGGATAGATGCGGGTGACGGAGGAATACATCGAGGGAGTGATAGGAGGATTGGAGAGAGGAATAAAGTGGATAGATGCGGGTGACGGAGGAATACATCGAGGGAGTGATAGAAGGAGGATTGGAGAGAGGAATAAAGTGGATAGATGCGGGTGACGGAGGAATACATCGAGGGAGTGATAGAAGGAGGATTGGAGAGAGGAATAAAGTGGATAGATGCGGGTGACGGAGGAATACATCGAGGGAGTGATAGAAGGAGGATTGGAGAGAGGAATAAAGTGGATAGATGCGGGTGACGGAGGAATACATCGAGGGAGTGATAGAAGGAGGATTGGAGAGAGGAATAAAGTGGATAGATGCGGGTGACGGAGGAATACATCGAGGGAGTGATAGAAGGAGGATTGGAGAGAGGAATAAAGTGGATAGATGCGGGTGACGGAGGAATACATCGAGGGAGTGATAGGAGGAGGATTGGAGAGAGGAATAAAGTGGATAGATGCGGGTGACGGAGGAATACAGCAAGGGAGTGATAGAAGGAGGATTGGAGAGAGGAATAAAGTGGATAGATGCGGGTGACGGAGGAATACAGCAAGGGAGTGATAGAAGGAGGATTGGAGAGAGGAATAAAGTGGATAGATGCGGGTGACGGAGGAATACAGCAAGGGAGTGATAGAAGGAGGATTGGAGAGAGGAATAAAGTGGATAGATGCGGGTGACGGAGGAATACAGCAAGGGAGTGATAGAAGGAGGATTGGAGAGAGGAATAAAGTGGATAGATGCGGGTGACGGGGGAATACATCGAGGGAGTGATAGAAGGAGGATTGGAGAGAGGAATAAAGTGGATAGATGCGGGTGACGGAGGAATACAGCAAGGGAGTGATAGAAGGAGGATTGGAGAGAGGAATAAAGTGGATAGATGCGGGTGACGGAGGAATACATCGAGGGAGTGATAGAAGGAGGATTGGAGAGAGGAATAAAGTGGATAGATGCGGGTGACGGGGGAATACATCGAGGGAGTGATAGAAGGAGGATTGGAGAGAGGAATAAAGTGGATAGATGCGGGTGACGGAGGAATACAGCAAGGGAGTGATAGAAGGAGGATTGGAGAGAGGAATAAAGTGGATAGATGCGGGTGACGGAGGAATACAGCAAGACAGTGATAAATGGATCCTAGAAATCTACAAGTGGCAAACTAAATTATTTTGTATTTATTTATTGACCGTAAAGCATAATTAACGATCGCTCACCTTTCTTGTCAAACGCCAAAGCCATTGGATTCAAAGACACACCTGGGCACCTAGATTCCATTATGGAGGTCGGTATATCTTTCAAGGCTTGTTCAAACTTATGGTCTCTTTCTAATTAAACAACAAGAAAATAGGTTTGAGCTAGACATTTTGAAAGACAACTATAAACTTCAATTGGCTATCGTTGTTTTTTCACTCATTTATGCCATCATTCATTGCTACTGATATTTTGATGTGTTAAAGAAAACTATAATTCTTCTATTGAATGTAGTAACTTGACAGATTTGAAAAATTTAGGTCAGTTCTCTTTCTTTCCGAGTGGCATTCAGGCAAGGTGTGGGTTGTCTGAACTAGTATTTAAAAGCCCTGTCAAAATGCATGAATATACTCTACCCTCTGATAAACGAAGCTAGATCATTACATTCAAGGTTTAGATAAGGTGACAAAAAACATTTCTATCAAAATTAAAACAGAAGAAGGTTATTTTAAATTAAACTTACTGCATTGAATCTTGTGGTTTTCGAAGTCTTTAGATTGGCAAACTTTATCGCAGTATTTACTTTTCTTGCAACGCCTGCAGATCTTCAAAGCATCTCCCCTTTCGCCACAAAAGCTGCAGGTCGACGCTTCTGGCACGCTCTCAGGCTGTTTACGCCTTTGGTCAACACTGCTGGCTTCTTTGATTACAAAATGTATGGCTTATTATTAATTTAATATTCACGTAGGTAAGTGTGCCAGGCCTGCGTGCTTATCACACTCCTCTATGGAAGCGAGACCTGGGCTATCTACTCTAGGCAAACAAATCAGCTCAACAGCTTCCAGCTGAGATGCTTGCGTAGAATCCTACAAATCAAATGGCAGGACAACGTAACAAACATGGAGGTGTTCAGGAAAAGCAACATGCTGAGCACAAACTCAATTCTGAGTAAGAGGCGCAGGAGGTGGCCGTGTCCACAGAGTGTGCTAGGAAAGTATCCACAGAGCCCAGCTGTACGGAGAGTTGGAATATGGCACAAGGAAAAGAGGCCACCCTTGCCTGTGGTTTTAAAGATGTCTTCAAAAGAAACATGCTTCTTTTGCGCATCGACCATAAATCGTGGGAGGACCTAGCTGAGGAACGTGCCACCTGGCAGACAAAGGTGCAAGAGGGCACGCACGTCGAAGAGAACACCCTTGTACAGAAAGGGGCTAAATGAAGCGAGCCAGTAGAAAAGCGATGGACATTGGAAAAAGCGGTTACTCCATCTTCCCTTGAGGATAATCAGGGCCGGATTTACCTATAAGCTAGACAAGCTATAGCTTAGGGCCCCCACTGTTTTGGGGGCCCCTAAAAAATAATGGCCGAGTGAGCAATTGTCATTTATACTTAAATATACTGCAGCATTTTTTGTCCCAATTCCGCACGTCCGGAACGCCCCATACTCTTCACCCAATTTTTTTTTCAAAAAGGTTTATAATAAGATAAAATTGTGCAGTTTTAAAAATAATGTGTTTTAGTTTTTTCTATAATTTAGCGTTTGTTTTCGATTGTGGATAGGCCTACCTATATATCTCTTATCGATAGCACTTGACATCTCTAAGTTTCTACCAGTGGCGTATTTAGGCATGTTCCACATGTTCTATTGAAACAGGGGCCCCCACAGAAAAGGGGTCTTTTTAGCAACATCCCCATTCTTTCGTTGAGAATTTAAAATAAAATTCATTTATTTACCCTTACAATTTTAAGCGCTCCAGTCCAACAAATTAAGAGCAACATTAAAATTTATGATTTTACAGAATGTAACATGAATTAACTGCACTTTTCTGAAGGCAGGGCGAGGCCACGAGGGGCCCCACATAAATTCGGGCACAGAAGCTACAGAAGAAGAGATTTGTGAATGAGTTAGCGCTTTATGCCAAACATATCCTGAAGATGTTGACATGAATCTTGTTGGAGAAGTCAAGCATTTTCATCAATATGTTAGACATAGTCAAGCCTATGGTTCAGCGAAACATGATAGTCTGACACAGCAGGATCTGTATAGGGTAATATTTATTGATCGTGTCCAATCAGCATTCCCAAATGTAGAAGCGATTTTAAGTGTTTCTTAGTATGATGGTTGCAAATTGCTCTAGAGAAAGATCTTTTTCTCAGTTGAAGAGGATAACAAATGAATTTAGAACAACAATGACTCAAGATAAATTATATTCCCTCAGTCTCGTGTGCATAGAAAGTACGCAGTTTATCATTTTATAATGCCATCAGTGACTTTGCTTTGGCAAAAGCAAGAAAATATTTTACTTTGATATAATTAATTAATCCTTATAACATGTTTCAAAAGATTAGAAACTAAGCCTTTGTAAGTTGTGCCTTTTAAAATAATTTTTGTTTCTTTTTAAGTTTGTTATGAATAAAAGACCTTATGCTGAAAGAATCATTGCGGAAGAGCAGGCAGGCTTCAGACAGGAACGTAGTACCACAAAGCAGATCTTTAACCTGCGAATACTCTGTGAGAGGCTCGCGCAACATCAACAACACTTGTACCATATATTTGTTGATTTTAAAAAAGCATTAGACAGGGTCTGGCACGCAGCCCTATGGGCAACCATGAAACATTACAACATTAATGACAACCTGAAAATGGTGATACGTAGCCTCTATGACATGACCACTAGTGCAGTCTTCTTCAACAACAACATTGGTGATTGGTTTAGGACTACCGTTGGAGTACGACAAGGATGCTTGCTTTCGCCAACACTGTTCAACATATTCTTGGAGAGAATAATGTCAGATGCACTAGAGGATCATGAAAGAACAATCAGCATATATGGCAGAATAATCACCAACCTCCGATTCGCAGATGATATAGATGGACTCTTTGAGAGTGAGGAAGAATTAGCCAATCTAGTGGAGAGACTGGACAAAACTTCCGCATCATATGGCATGCCAATCTGTGCCGAAAAAAACTAAATGAATGAATAGTAACACCAGCGGCATCACCACGCAGATCAAGATTGGTGGGCAGAGTTTGGAAACAGCAGCTTCAAATACCTAGGAGCTAGTGTATCCGAAGAGGGCTCCAAACCAGAAGTAATGTCCAGGATTGCCCAGACAACAACATCACTAAAGTGGCTCAAGACAATATGGAAAGACAAGAACTTAGCCCTCAGCACCAAAATCAGGCTGATGCGCTCACTGGTCCTCTCCATTTTCTTATATGCTTGCGAATCATGGACACTAACAGCTGAGCTGGAAAATAAGATAAACGCCATGGAAATGAGATGCTTTAGGACCCTGCTCGGTATCTGTTACAAAGACCATATCACCAACGAACAGATATGAAAAAGAATACAACAGGAAATTGTAAAGAATGAAAACCTGCTGGCCACAGCCAAGAAAAGAAAACTGGAATGGTATGGCCACGTCACCAGAACCAACGGGCTTGCAAAGACCATCCTGCAGGGTACCACCAGAGGAGGCAGAAAGAGAGGAAGACACAAGAAACGTTGGGAAGATAATATCATGGAATGGACAACAAGACTGTGCGAGGCAATGAGAACGGCTGAGAGGTGGGAGGAATGGAGGAGGCTGGTTTATATGTCATCTGTGGCGCCCCAACGGTCCAACAGACTACGGGATATGTAGGATGTAGGATGTAGGTAGGATGAATAAAAATGATTTTAAGTTAAAGATTTATTAGTTCACTAACTATAGGCTATAATTCTTAATTGTAATTCAGTTTAACCCTCTATGTATCCGAAAATCATATTTTGCACTAACATATAATATGTGGACTTATAAAGGGCCCCATATCTCATATAGCTTAGGGCCCCATCGAGTCTAAATCCGGCCCTGAGGATAATGGTGGATATGAATTGTTATCTTATACATGAAAAACCATAAATAATATGAATAAACCATCATACATGTATTCCAAAAACTACATGTGCTTTAAATGGAAAACGTATCTATTCGTTAAAAAATATGTTACAGTCTTTTCTAAAACTCACATATTCCGCATCAAATGCTGAAAACAAAAAGCGGCACGATTGTAAAAAGTAAAGTATTCCGTCAAACTAAATAGATCCGTTGGGCCGGTGAAGCAGCGTGCATCCGTTTCTGTGGCCACGGCATACTAGGGGATTGTGTGCACACTTTACTTTAAAATGAATCTATTATTATTAATATTATTATTTCGGTAACTTTTACTATTATTTACTCATAATAGAATATTCTAATTATGTCTTTGATTATGCCTTTATGGTACTGATGTACTTTGTGGCAAATAAAATAGTGTTCATTGTTATTGTTCATTGTACCCTAACTTATGTCAGGTACCCATCAGAGCTGGATTATACTCAGTGACACCCTCCAGACCTGGGAACGAACCAGAATTCCAACCCAGGACTTTCGGTACGCCGAATTTAAAATGTCTAAAAAAAACGGTCGAGACTTCCGGCTCTTTAATCCTAGGCGTATTTAAGGGTGAACCGGGAGGGGGGCACAGCATGATTCTCTCCGTGCGCCAGCCACACCACGGCTCACCAAAGTCGTGGGGTGCCGTGTAACAGGGTACGGTATTTGCAGCCCAGCTTAAAGGCAACTGCAGAATTGCCTTCGGATTTATATTGTGGTGGCTCGCCCCGTATACCTGCAATGTCACACGGTATCACAAATCCCATACTATAGGTACGGACATCCAGGCAACGGGTGGTTCGTGAGACGGGTTTGCTGCGTCCATTTCTACCTCCCCACCGTAGCCACAAACCTTCTATGAGTGCAATGAGAAGCGGGATACCTGGAGCCGCAGCGGGGACTGTCCCCCATGCGTTCGCCCGCCAGTGTGTATTCTTATTGTGAGCTTATCGGCGGTTTACACACTTCGCAATTCCTTGGGGCCCATGGGTACAGAAGTGTCCTCGGTACGCCAGCAGAACGCGCTGCAATTGCATGCGTATTGATTGTCGAAGTTTTTCCAGAGACCAAATGGAAAAGATATAAGGGTAGACGAATAATAACCTTGCTTACCATTCACTTCGCCATATTCATCGATATCTGAATAAAAGTCGGCAAATTTCATTCGTGCAAAATCCTGATCTTTTAACTTAACAGACACAGGGGCTGTCGGAAAAGGTAACGCAGGCTTCATCCACAGAGGTGCTGTTTGATTTAAAGCCCAAACTTGAAAGTACTCCTCAGGGGTAATTTCTTGTCTACTATGTCTACTAGTGAATGGCCCGCCAAACTTCCCACAAACAGGTAAAGGCGGATTGTGTTTTTTATTGCGGAAATATTTTTCATTGTTTGTTTTACTTTCCTTCTTCTTCTCTTTATTTTTTGCGCCGATCCCGAATTTGACCTGATCAGATCTGAGCCTCTCTATGGCCTCTAGTTCTCTGTGAGCCTCGTTTTCATCTTTGACGTCGTACCAATCGTCCAATAGTTCAGCTCTGCTAATGACGAATTGGAGGAACCCATCTGGAACCCAGTGGCGTATACCTTTCCTTACACCTATAACATTACACTGTGCTTCGTGGGCGTCCCTGTCAAATACTAAGCAGTAAATTGAGCAGTATCTGAAAATGACAACACAAACATAACGTTACATAAACATGTCACTACGCCTGTTGGCGGTGAAGCAGCGTTCACCAGTTTCTGAGGTCAAGGCATACTAGGGGACTGTATGGCCAGCACTATGCACAGCCACCTTTAATTTACCCCAACCAATGTCAGGTCACCATCAGAGCTGGGTAGACTCAGAGACACCCCGCCTGACCCGGGAAAAAATCTTAGCCTGCACCAGGATTCGGACCCAGGACCTTCGGTACGCCAGCCGAACGCGCTGCTGCACTCCACAGTCCCCTCCCTCCTCCGAGATGCAGTACATGTAAACAAAAAATATGTACCCTCATCTTATAACTTTAAATGGGATCCACAGACAGCCTCGCTAATATTTATAATTCTCTCGACGGTCCTGAGTGGTCATGGTAAAAAGAGATAATGGACAATGTGTCTAAGATAGTTTCCTACATACAGATTAATGGTCACATTGAGCATAATATATATTCTATATGCCAGTTTATGGACAATGTGTCTAAGATAGTTTCCTAAATACAGGTTAATGATCACGTTGAGTATAATATATATTCTATATGCCAGTTTATGGACAATGTGTCTAAGATAGTTTCTTACATACAGGTTAATGGACACGTTGAGTATAATATATATTCTATATGCCAGTTTATGGACAATGTGTCTAAGATAGTTTCCTAAATACAGGTTAATGATCACGTTGAGTATAATATATATTCTATATGCCAGTTTATGGACAATGTGTCTAAGATAGTTTCCTAAATACAGGTTAATGATCACGTTGAGTATAATATATATGCTATATGCCAGTTTATGGACAATGTGTCTTAGATAGTTTCCTAAATATAGGTTAATGATCATGTTGAGTATAATATATATGCTATATGCCAGTTTATGGACAATGTGTCTAAGATAGTTTCCTAAATACAGGTTAATGATCACGTTGAGTATAATATATATTCTATATGCCAGTTTATGGACAATGTGTCTAAGATAGTTTCCTAAATATAGGTTAATGATCATGTTGAGTATAATATATATTCTATATGCCAGTTTATGGACAATGTGTCTACGATAGTTTCTAACATACTGGTTAATGGACACGTTGAGTATAATATATATTCTATATGCCAGTTTATGGACAATGTATCTAAGATTGTTTCCTAAATACAGGTTAATGATCACGTTGAGTATAATATATATTCTATACTCCAGTTTATGGACAATGTGTCTAACTTAGTTTCTTATATACAGGTTAATGGACACGTTGAGTATAATATATATTCTATATGCCAGTTTATGGACAATGTGTCTAAGATAGTTTCTTACATACAGGTTAATGGACACGTTGAGTATAATATATATTCTATATGCCAGTTTATGGACAATGTGTCTACGATAGTTTCTAACATACTGGTTAATGGACACGTTGAGTATAATATATATTCTATATGCCAGTTTATGGACAATGTGTCTAAGATAGTTTCCTAAATACAGGTTAATGATCACGTTGAGTATAATATATATTCTATATGCCAGTTTATGGACAATGTGTCTAAGATAGTTTCTTACATACAGGTTAATGGACACGTTGAGTATAATATATATTCTATATGCCAGTTTATGGACAATGTGTCTAAGATAGTTTCTTACATACAGGTTAATGGACACGTTGAGTATAATATATATTCTATATGCCAGTTTATGGACAATGTGTCTAAGATAGTTTCCTAAATACAGGTTAATGATCACGTTGAGTATAATATATATTCTATATGCCAGTTTATGGACAATGTGTCTAAGATAGTTTCTTACATACAGGTTAATGGACACGTTGAGTATAATATATATTCTATGTGCCAGTTTATGGACAATTTGTCTAAGATAGTTTCCTAAATACAGGTTAATGATCACGTTGAGTATAATATATAGTCTATTTGCCAGTTTATGGACAATATGTCTAGGATCGTTTCCTAAATACAGGTTAATGATCACGTTGAGTATAATATATATTCTATATGCCAGGTTATGGACAATGTGTCTATAAGATAGTTTCTTACATACAGGTTAATGGACACGTTGAGTATAATATATATTCTATATGCCAGTTTATGGACAATGTGTCTAAGATAGTTTCCTAAATACAGGCTAATGATCACGTTGAGTATAATATATATTCTATATGCCAGTTAATGGACAATGTGTCTAAGATAGTTTCCTAAATACAGGTTAATGATCACGTTGAGTATAATATATATGCTATATGCCAGTTTATGGACAATGTGTCTTAGATAGTTTCCTAAATATAGGTTAATGATCATGTTGAGTATAATATATATGCTATATGCCAGTTTATGGACAATGTGTCTAAGATAGTTTCCTAAATACAGGTTAATGATCACGTTGAGTATAATATATATTCTATATGCTAGTTTATGGACAATGTGTCTCTTTTTTTTTTCCTTTACGCTTAACTCCGAGTACATGGTTTTGTTATATTTTCGACTGCTACCTCAATATTGTTAATTGACCAATTAAGATAAGTTAATCGTACACAAATGAATCAACTATACATCTATACTTACTCAAATTCTAAACATTTCTCACACTTGAGTTTTGCTTCCGAAGAATGTTTCTTACAAAAGAAACATACACTGTTTTGTTTCCAAGTTTCTATAAGTTCCAAGGAGACAAAAGTATCGTCTGCTCCTGCCTCGGCCATGTTTAAAGTCTGGAACATTTCATGGAAGTGGAATTGTTAAAGTTAGTACACTGAGTTAGGAACTTGGGGGGGGGGTCGTGAAGAGAAGGGGTTCGGTTCTCAGGTTTATAATATTGTATTCGACCTTGTAAGACTATTTAACACAAATGTTAAGGCAGTCCTCCTATACGGCTCAGAGACCTGGAGAGTTACTAAGGCAAATACAAGCAGACTCCAGACTTTTGTTAACAGATGTCTGAGGCGCATGCTGAAAATTCGATGGCCGAAAACCATTTCATGCGTCAACCTATGGGAAAAGACCGGACAAAAACCCATGGACAACAGCATCAAAAGCCGTAGATGGAAGTGGATTGGTCACACTTTAAGAAGAACAGAAGACAATGTAGCAAGACAAGCACTTGACTGGAATCCCCAGGGCAAAAAGAAAGTAGGCAGACCCAGGCAAACTTGGAAGAGATCCCGACCGAGACTGATGGAAAAGTGTAGTTGCGGCCCTATGCTCCTATGGGGATATACAGGATTAAGTCAAGTAAGTCATTCGACCTTGAGCTGGACTTATAAGTCTTAAAGTCTACTGATGGTATAATTCTGATAATATTTGTATGGTAGGCTATATATACCAGATTGTATAATTGGATATAATTATGATAACAGCAATGTCAGCATATACAGCTTAATTTGATTGCCTGCTAAAATCTTACAGCATGCTTTATAAGCTTCAATGGGTTATTATAAAATGAACTTCAATGGCCACCCCTTCCCCCTGTAAGAAATGTGCATCTTGCCGCTGTGAAATGGATCTGACCACACAACCCCCTCCTCCCCCCCCCCAGCACCTTTTTTTCATTTAGTTGCTGCTTTACTAGCAACTTGATCTTAGGTCAGAAGGTCATAGTGCCCTAAGTCATACTTAGGTCAGAAGGTCATAGTGCCCTAAGTCATACTTAGGTCAGAAGGTCATAGTGCCCTAAGTCATACTTAGGTCAGAAGGTCATAGTGCCCTAAGTCATACAGGTCAGAAGGTCATAGGCGCTAAGTCATACTTAGGTCAGAAGGTCATAGGCGCTAAGTCATACTTAGGTCAGAAGGTCATAGTGCCCTAAGTCATACAGGTCAGAAGGTCATAGGCGCTAAGTCATACTTAGGTCAGAAGGTCATAGTGCCCTAAGTCATACTTAGGTCAGAAGGTCATAGTGCCCTAAGTCATACTTAGGTCAGAAGGTCATAGTGCCCCAAGTCATACTTTAGTTTTAACACAATTTATGTAATATTTAAAGATAACATTAATAAGGTAAATCTTCCAAATATTTTTGCTGTATGCCTTATAACAATTCACGTCCTTGTACATTTGATAATGAAAGGCATGTATCCCTTTTCTCATTAATCAACGGTTATTTAGATTCTATGAAAATTTAAGTTGTTGTTTTCTAGGCTTAGTCTACCTTTTTATTTTTATATAACAAAAAAATAAAAACCTTGGTAAACAAAACGTTAATGTTATATTTTAGCAAAACTAGAATTAGTTTCAAACTGCAAAAAATAACATATAGTGATATATAACAACGCTTGTGTTTTTGTATATAGGGCCTAGTTATAATTATCTGCTTATTGTCTAGTAGGCCTAATATTAAATTGAATTAAGATTATCTTTAAAAAGATCGAATAATCTCATGGAAACTGCAACTTGTCCCTCCATTTATCGATTATATTATAGGCTAAGTTGTTATTGCTTGTGTGGAATTGATGAGCATTTAGTGGTTAGGATCTTAAGTTGTAGCCTATTACTGCTAAATACTCACATTTAATATTCTGTTGTTTATTCACTCTATGGGTTGTTCTAGAATTATACAATACGATACTGGGACTTGTGACATAACTTTTTCTTCGAGGAATCTCTTCTCATTTGTGGTATCCCCATATCTATATATAGTTGTATCGCTGTCATTATTTCATGTCTTGGATGAATGCCAGTGGAGAAAATGTTCACGCTTGAAAGAAAAACCGTTGCAGCAGCATTCATTACGCTCCAGGTTTTCATCTACATAGGTCTATAGTCTATAGCATAGGTTCTCAACCTTTTTCGGCTCACCGCCCCCTTTTACAACTTTTTTCCGTTCACCGCCCCTCCCCAACTTTCTTTTAGCGCCCACTCTCCCCCTTTCCGCCCATCTGGACTAGACTATAGTTTCCGCAATTTTTTTAGGGGAACTAGACTTTTTGTGTGATTAATTATCTTTAAAAAAACTGAAAAGGAAAAATTTTGTAAGAATGAATAGATAAACAAATTTCCTTAACAAAAGGTTTCAATAAATCAATATTAATGCGAATCGTTTGCCTGGTGTGTTACTAACAATTTGTCTATTTTTGTTTCAATTTTGGTTGCAAAAAGCCTTAGGTCTAAAAATCAGTAATATTTGTTATGTTACAAAACAGAACTTGTAATTGAATCAAATATTGAATCTAAAAAATCACATTTTTTTTTAGTTAAAGGGAGATAATTAGCCCGTTTTATTTGATCTAATATTTCTGTTTTTTTTTTTTTATAAAAAATAAATGGCTTACATTTATAACTTTAAAATGATCAAACTGTAAAAAGTATTTGAAAATTATATAAACATTTTATGACTAAATAAATTATATGTATATTTTCAAGCATTACAATAACTACCCAGTTTGTATGATTACTAATTATCTATACCGCTTTACCATAATGCAGTTAAAGTAAGTAATGCAAAACACATTAAAGACATCTCAGTTAAACTGAGATGAAAATATAATTAATAATAGCAGATGCTAAAGCGACAGTGATCGGTAAGCATAGTTGACGGTCCGGTGAACCAACGACAGGACCAGCCGGCTGCACACTATATTTGCCAAATACAGACCCCTACTTCTAAATGGGCTAACAGGTTTAACAGGTGTATATTGAATTAAAATAGTAACTGCAAACCCTTTATTTATAACTTCTGAATATTGCAGCCTACCAGCACACAGTTAAAGATATACAAATTGATATAATTTTTTAATTAATTTTTTTGTCTGTCATTCAAAATGTGCTGAGTGATTGATTTAATATTTTAGCTTGCATTAGGCCTAATGCGACAGCGCGTTCGGCTAGCGAACAGAAGGTCTTGGGTTCGAATCCTGGTGCAGACCAATATTTTTTCCCGGGTCAGGCGGGGTTGTCTCTGAGTCTACCCAGCTCTGATGGGTCCCTGACATTAGTTGGGGTAAAGTAAAGGCGGCGGTGCATAGTTCTGGCCACACACTCACCTAGTATGCAAAGGCCACAGAAAAAGGTTAACCCTGCTTCACCGACCCTTATATGGATCAATTTCGTTCGAAGGGATACTTTACTTTAACTTGCATTAATGCAAAGACTTGACAACAGTAGTGAAATACGCAAGAATTAATGAAATGACAAATTCACACATTAATGACTAACAAAATAAACAAATAAACAAGTTAATGATTGAACATATTTATGGCTAAACAATTTTATGATTAAGAATTATTGGTGAAACAAATGAAAGAAATATTTTTAATCAACTAATTTATGACAAATTAATAGATAAAAAATGAATGACAAAAATTACAAAGGGATAACCAAAAATTAATTAAATGAATTTTAAATAATAAATAACTTATAGCCTACTGAAGTTATAAAAATTAATTATACAAATTTATTTAAAAAAAAAATAATGAATAAACAAATTAATAAATAAACAATTTAACAACTTAATGACTAAGCAAATTAATTGTTAAATAAAATAAGTAATGAACACATTATAATGACTAGCACATTAATTTTTTGTTTAAAGTATAAACTACTATACTTGATGTTTGTATCTTGCTCAAGCTAATTTATCTGTCCGTAGACGAGACTTTGCCAGACCACCGAATAAAGAGGACACTGGACAGTTAATTTCTGACACGGGTAAGTTGGGTTTTACATCAATACTTTCCATTAGACAAGTTACATATAAATAGGACTGTACTTAGTACTTTATTGACTACTATTTAGGTGACGGCCAGTGTGTAGTGAAGGAAACGAGTAAAGAGAGAGACGAGTGGACGACCACGATATTGACTGACTACTGGCAGCAGTTAGTTGCGCCACTAATACGTCGGAGTGGGTTGTCCGTGTCATGCCATAGTGGACGTCGGAGGGACCAAGCAGGTGAAACGAAGGGAAGTCTTAACAGTTGAACTAAGGCGGGACAGACCCTATGCTATTGTTATACGAGATACAAACCATGGATATGGATAGCAGATTTTAATATTAATCACTTTCGTTATTAGATCTAATCTTCTTCTTATATTCATTCTCTATCAATTTTGTTAGCAGGCCATTTTTATATTACGCATTAATGTTTATAAATTAATGTCACTCATACTTCTTCACTTATTTTTTTCATTAGTACTATATTGAAAGAATTTCTTTTAATATACTAATTTTTTTTCTTATATATAAGCTCATCATTTTATAATATTGGTTTTGATATTTGTTTGTTTGTTTTTCTTAAACTAAGATCAACATTAATAAAGTATAGTAAAGTAATCATTTTCTACATTTAAAAGATAGTCTCTGTCATTCTATTTTACGTTGTGCTACTTGTAGTAAATTGTTAGTGGTATTTAATATAATTATCATTGTATTAAACTTAATTAGTTGAGCCGGGATTTCTTGCTTAATTATTCATAATTAAGTTCCTGACAATAATATTAACATGAAAACTTCTTGATTGGGTTTATAAGATCCATTTAAATAAAAATAAAGGAAGAATGAAGAACTAATAATATTATCTTTACAAAATGGGATAGGGATAGTTCTAATTGCAAAAGTGAATTCCCCTATCACTGTCTCCAACAATGGGCTTTGACATAATCCTTTTTTTTTTTACTACAATTCCATTACACAAATAAGTTGAAAGTGGATTCACCAAGGTTGAGAATAAACAAGATGAATAAGAACATAAATATACAAAAATGCAAAAAGTGGAGTGTGAAAACCTAAGATTGTTGCTCATTAAAATTGTGGAGATAGAAATATTAATAGCAATGACACCAGATAGAAACTTACAATGAAAAGATCTTTATCTGTGGTTTAATTTCTATTTAATTACTATTAATTACTATTAATTTGTTCTTGTTTATAAAACCAATACAATTATTTCTTCAGCTGTATATCAGCTCATAAAAACACATACAAGTTCCTACATTTTAAATAGACTCTAATTATTACTAATACCTACATCAGGTGGGCAGTTGGGATGGGTGCAAAAAAAAAGGGGGGGGGGGAAGCGATGTGTGAAAACATAAAAAGGAGGAGGTGAGCCAAAAAGGTTGGGAACTTGTGCATTAGCACATTAATGACTAGTGCACTGTTGAAAATAATAAATAGTAATGCAAATTGAATGAAAAAGCACAATTAAATGAATGATGAGATTAATAATCCTCAGTGCATAGTATATCATTTTTGTTCAGAATTATTAAAATAATATTTGCTTTTTTTTTTGACAGTGAGTATATGAAGAAATTTGAGTTAATGCCACAACAATCCATCTGTTTCATACCCTCTGAACATATTTTTCATGTTTTTCCCCCACATGGAAGAAACTAGTTCGAGATGTAGAAAACGTTGGATAATGAATGTCGACTGCACAGGGTTCACTGTTTTTGGGATGGGGGATAGCACACTAATAGGAGTTGCAGTAAACAAAAGCATTTGTAAACGTATATTTGTAAAGACATCTTTTACTAGGGCAGTAGTTTTAAAAAGCTGGAAAAAAAAGTTCTTAGGGATTGAATATTGTAATTGTTTACAAATTATCAACTTCTCCAATCTTAGAATTTTAAAGTATTGTTTTAGCTTTAAAGAGCATAACAAAGTTTTATAGATATGTCATCACTATGAATTAGTGGTGGAGTCAGGGTTTGTGGCAACAAGAACAAATGTCCCTATACTATACCCCTATTTCTTCTATGAATCCCAAAATCAAAGAGTTTATATTTTTGGGATGTGGTGTGACAGCTGCTTAATTCTAGATACAGTAATGAAATTGATCCACAAAAAGATGATAAGTAGAAAGATGGTAGGCAAAGATGAAAGTCACAAAACATCAACAGGTAGAAAAGTGGTCAGCAAAGACAATGTAGAAACTGTTCTGGTCAAAGAGTTCAAACGTCGGGGTACCATCGAAGAGTTCATACCATTGCGGGTCAAAGACGAGAATGAAGTTGCCAGGACTCAAGCACATGTGTAGGGGCACCATGGCAGTTGAACCAGTTTTCCTGTTGACCTTCTGGTAAAGAGTGTCCCTGGGAAGCGAAATACTTAAAAAGATCTTTCTTCCTGTCAGATCCTGAAAGATAAGTTTAAAAGTACAAAATTAACAAATGTATCTTGTGTAGCTGATTATAACAGTTAAAGCTTTTTTTAATGGTGCCACTTGCTATTATAAGTAGAAACAAACAAGAATGGCATATTGTAATGTAATGTTCCAATATAAATGGAAAGGCATGGGCAGAAACTATGAAACTGAAAACTCAGTTGTGAGGCCGGATGGTGATGCGATTAGTACACCAGATTGTCAACAGGATATTACCCGGTGCTAGCTCTGCCGTTGACTAATCCTTGTTGCCATGCAGGACTTTTTGTGCCTAGAACATAATAATCTTCTGTCTAGAAGGAAAGTCTGTAAGCTTAGAAGTCAACTTATAAGACAATATATTAATTATTATAAGACTCAATACAAGGTTGTTTTAAGTTGAATCACTAAACCTAGAAACACTAGAGGACAGAAGGGCAAAGAGTAAAGTAGTAATAATACACAAGACATTAAACTCTATTTTAAAAATACAACCCAATGACAACCTGTTGCAATGCTCAAATAAACATAAGGAAAAGAAACACTTTTCTTGTCCCTTATGCGAGAGCAAATGCATATATTATAAGTACTCTTTCTTCCTGAATGGCATTCAAGCATGGAATGGGTTGCCTGAACAAACCAGAAAAACCAGTAACTTAACATTATTTAAACCATTAATAAAAATGCACGACTAGACTCAGACCACGGATGAGCGTAGGACGCAACAATCTTCTTCATAGGAGGAGCGTCTGTAATGTATAATATAAGATAAGCAGGCCTATGAACTCCTTGTGCTATTTTTGTTCTTAGACAGTAATTTTCTCCTTGCGTTTAGAAAATTAACCTATTTAAATAACATCTGTCTTACTTTACACTTGACACATAGGTTATAGGCATACATTTCCCATGCAAGTCATTGTTAATGCTGAGCAACAAAATGAAACATTAAATAGAAGAGGAAACAAACAGAAACTTTTCCCACTTACCACAGTCAGCAGACAAAAGGCAAACAATAGAATATTTGACTGTGTGATTTCTAGCAGTATTGAATGGCCAGCACTTCCAACAACTGCAATATAACACAACAACACTAGATTATTACATGTTTCAGTGTGAATAAAAGCCGATGCTGTGGGATTGAGAGAAAATAGAGACTGTCGTATGGAGAAATAGTGGGATCGAGAGAAACAGGGGTGTGGAAAAGAGTGGAGTAACAAATACGCAGGCACCCACTGACCCGTCCACAGAGAAAGAGAAAAAAAGAAATAGGTAAGGAAGTACAGAGTAGAGACAATATAAATAAAGAGGAGGTGTGAAGGGAAAGAGTAAAAGGAAAGGTTGAGAAAGGGAGGGTTGAAGGAGGGGGAACATTTAGAGGGAGGAAGACGGAGAGGTGGGGAGAAAAATGAGATTTGAGGATGGAGAGAAAAATATCATGGGAGGGATGGGATTTAGAATGGAAGGAGAGAGAGAGATATAATGTTTAACAGTTGTTTCTTTTTTTATAATGACTTGGTAATATAAAAAAAATATTTTACATTAAAAAAGGGAGTGTCTATTTACACACATTGTCACGTGCGAAATCAGCTACTGACGTTAGATGATATTTTTAGTAATGTATTATTATATATTATTTTGATTCATATCCATCTTGGATCTCACAAGGTTGTATAAGAATTTATATTGATGTTATTGAATTAGATTTGATGTTTATTTGACTCGTCGCGATATGAATCTTTTGTGTATAAAGTGATTTAGATAAACTGTACCTTAATATATAGGAAATCCACAATCCTGTTTGAAATTGAACACAATTTTATTCCAACAAGTTGAGATGATAAAATATAACAATACCACAGAATACATGTACCAGTATTATATAATGAAACTTAATCAGTTGAGATTCTTCTATAATGAGTTAAGCTGTAATCCTATCTTTAAGAAAGTGGTCAAAACCAGTCCTCACACATTAGCGCCCAAACTAGAACTAAACTAAACGGTATTCCACCCTCGTGCATATGACGTATTTTATCGCTATGACGTAGTGTCTAGACATATGCATGTTTTATTCCTAACACGGAAACATTTCGGGTTTAAGATTATTTCATTTTAACTTTAGTTAATAATAACAGAACCAATATAATATGGAAATAAATCTAGTCGTAACACTCGCCCCCCCTTAAGACACAAAGGAATTACAGACAGCGTTAAGTATGGAATTCTTTGTAGAGTACCCATAAAATGAACCGAATTCCCAAACTATTCGTAAGATTTAATTGACTATTGGACAATCTTTTTAAGATTAAAATGAACCATATATTACATATTCCCTTAATAACAAAGTCGCTATTATGGAATCCCTTATCACATTATTCTATCAATGATTATTAATTAAACATTTATTTATCAATTAATATTTACAATTATGATTATTGTGTGTACAACGTTGACCATAAAACTATTACCACCAATAACCAATTCCCATAGAATTGATATGAATTACCCAAATAAGTGGAACCGATTAATAATTGATAGATAATTCTTTAGAAAATTTAATTTATTTATAACCGATCACTGTATCATTAACTAATGATTTTCAGTTATTATATGATTATTATGATGTCTCAATTATGACATCAAGAATATTTAAAAAAAATGTTATAATCTCAGCTGATTTAGCTTTTACATAGCATAAAATAACACATCCAAATTATAACATGACGACATAGAAACAAACAATTTTCAAAACACATCAATAATCAATTGAACAAACACAAGTGTGGATGTATTCAAGTTAAATACCGGTGTGTGTGCAATTGCTGTATGCAATAGTTACCTTTTACCTTACAACGTATGATTGTTTCTAGTAGAATTTGAAGTTTTGTTCTGTAATGTCTCATATTGCAATATTTCAAAACATAGTTTATTTATTGTCATATTTACAATAATATATATGTTAATCAATACAATGAATGACATAAAAGAAAACATTTAATGAGAAACTGACTTTCATCTTCTGGTTTACCAGTTACATGCGCGACAACGTGTCAGCGACCACATTTTGTTTACCTGGTAAATATACCACATTTAAATTATATGCTTGGAGGAATAAGCTCCAGCGAATAATTCTTTGGTTCTGTTTAACCCTGGAAAGGAAAACTAAAGGGTTATGATCAGTTAAAATATCAATTGGATATGGAGAACCATTGATATAAAAATCAAAATGTTTCAATGCCAGGATTAATCCTAAAAGTTCCTTTTCTATCACACTATAGTTTCTTTGATGCTTATCAAATTTTTGAGAGTAAAAACTAATCGGGTGTTCCAGTGAATCATCACCCTTTTGGGAAATGACCGCTCCCATCCCTGTATCACACGCGTCAACGGTAATTTTAAAGGGTTTACTGTAATTGGGTGTTACTAATACAGGTGCCTCAGAAAGAACATCTTTTAATTTATCAAAGGCCTGGTGGCATTCATTAGACCATTTGAAAGTGCAATTCTTCTTTAATAGATTTGTTAATGGACATGCAATGGTTGAGAAATTTTGACAGAACCGACGGTAGTACCCCGCCATCCCGAGAAAACTACGGAGTTGTTTACAGGTTTCAGGAACAGGGAACTCACGAATAGCCTTAACCTTTGCATTTAATGGTTTTACCAAACCATTTCCCACTATGTGACCTAGATACTCGATGGTTGCATGGCAGAACTGACTCTTAGTCAAGTTTATTGTGAGATTAGCATGAGTCAATTTCGTAAATAACAAATGTAGTTGATCCAAATGAGATTTAAAATCGTCACTAAAAACAACAATATCATCGAGGTATGCGTGACATTTAGGAATGTCCTGAGTAATGGTATTTATTAACCGTTGAAAAGTAGAGGGTGCATTAACCATACCAAAGGGCATGACCTTAAATTTGTACAGTCCGTCAGGGTTTACAAACGATGATATCTCCTGAGCCCTCTCAGTCAGTGGAATCTGAAAATACGCCGTCAATAGGTCAATTTTCGTCACAAACTTAGCATTACTCACTTGATCTATTAGATCGTCGATTCTTGGTATTGGATAGGAATCAGTTTTTGTCACTTTGTTTACCTTACGGTAGTCCACACAAAACCTCATGGATCCATCGGCTTTAGGTACCAATACGCAAGGGGAAGACCAGTCACTACTACTAGGTGTAATAATGTCATTGTCAAGCATGTAGCGAACCTCTTTACGGATGCATTCTAACTGGATAGGATTTGACCTGTATGGATGTTGTTTAATAGCTTTAGTATTTTCATCTAAAATAACATCATGCTTAACTACACTAGTTCTACTAGGTACATCTCCAAATAAATGGATATTTTCATTAATTAGACCTTTGATAGCGGATTGTTCGCAATCAGGTAAATGTGCCAATTTTTCATTTAGGTTTTTTAGAGCCTTTGTATTTTGCAGTTTGCTTTCTGCCACTTCACGCTCAATTTCGGGTGAATTATTCCCGACTTTAATAACAGTGTTTACCGAGGCAACAACATTTTGTTCTTCTCTGGTAATGTATGGTTTCAACATATTGATATGGCACACTCGTTGCGATTTCCGTCTATCAGGGGTCTTTACAAGATAGTTAACCTCACTAAGCTTAGCCATAACCTCGTAGGGTCCTGTAAACTTGGCACTCAGGGGTTGACCAGACAGTGGCGTCAGCATGAGAACTTTATCACCAGGTTGGAAGATACGGGTTCTTGCGTTGACGTCATAATAGACCTTCATCTTGTCTTGTGCCTGCAAAAGATTAGATCTGACAACTTTTAATGCATTATACAGTCTATTTTTAAAATTTTCCACGTATGTCAGTAGACCAGTGTCTTCAGTGGATGACAACCATGTCTCTTGTAACAGCTTTAGTGGTCCACGAACTGTGTGTCCGAATACCAGTTCAAAGGGACTGAAACCAAGAGATTCTTGTACAGCCTCTCTGGTTGCGAAAAGTGCGAAGGGAATACCACGATCCCAGTCGTCGTTATGCTCGAAACAGAAAGTACGGAGCATATTCTTCAATGTTTGGTGGTATCGTTCCAGTGCGCCTTGACTCTGTGGATGATATGCACTCGATACTGCATGACGTATACCCAGCCGTTCTAAGACTTGGCGAAATAATTTCGATGTGAAATTTGAACCTTGATCTGACTGCACGGTTTTCGGAAGACCATATCGGGTGAAGAATCCGATAAGTGCATCAGAGATTTTGTCGGCATTGATGCTACGTAGAGGAATAGCCTCTGGGAATCTCGTTGCCGAACACATTATAGTGAACAGATACTGGTGGCCAGCCTTAGTTTTAGGCAACGGACCGACGCAGTCTATAATGATGTGACTGAAGGGTTCTGAGAATGCTGGTATGGGTCGTGGAGGAGCTACCGGAATGGTCTGATTCGGCTTGCCGACCATCTGGCAGACATGACATGATCTGCAAAACGATGTGACGTCACGACGTAGGCCAGGCCAGAAGAAATATGGAAGAATCCTGTCGAAGGTTTTCTGTATCCCTATGTGACCAGCATACGGTGAATCATGGGCCATATGTAGTATGTCCTTGCGGTAAACATTGGGTACCACGATTTGATGTACTTCGCTGCATGTTTCATCGTCGTTTTCTTTCCCTCTCCATTTCCTCATCAACAACTCGTCCCTCAGGTAATAACCTGCGGCCATTGTTTCTAACTCTCCTTCATTCTTTGCTTCCTCTTTTAGCTTCCCAATCTCTGGATCTTTGCCTTGAGCAAGAATGAGTAGTTGTCTAGGCGACAAATTATTTTGATCAGTATGACTTGATTGACCACCTAGAACATCCGCCATGAAGGTTGCCTGTAAGTCAATCTCTGGTGTTGGTTCTGGTTTCTTTGTCGATTCATTAGTCATCTGCTGTTTCTCCATAGCTCTGGTGATAACACATACTGAATTTTCAGTATTCCTACACTGAACAGAGTCTTTGGTTTCTTTAAGTACAGGATGTACCTGATTCTTGGCAATGTCACTTCCTAAAAGTAATGAAATGCCTCTGTAGGGAAATTTCTTCACTATCCCAACAATAACAGATCCAGTGAAGTAATTACTCTTCAACTGTATACGATGTAACAGTGCCGTAAGTGTTCCAGCCATAGTACTGATCAAGGCATACTGGCCTGTATGAGTCAATTTCGACGTTGGTACAGTATTCTTCAACAGTAGAGATATATCAGCACCGGAGTCACGTAGAATTTTAATCTTCCGTTCTCTAGCTTGATTATCTATAGGTGACACATAGCCCTCGCTAACATCCGATAGCATGCACTCGGGTAGTTCTCTGTCTACTGAGTTTCTTGCTACACTACTGCCTCCATAAGTAAACGTTTTATTTACTGATTGTTCATCTGTCACACTCCCTTTGGAGTTGAAACTAGAATGTTCAATAGCCTCGGTCTTCATTTCAAAGACTTTTTCCGACTTTGAGCAACTTGGACATGCGTGTTTCGCCATCTCCTCATGACTAACATCAGATGTCTTTCTTTCAGCTTTAATTCTTTTGTGGGCAGTTTTATTTATGTGAGTTTCAGTTTGTACGGCGATGTGTGATAAAACCACGTTGTTCTTGTTTTTAATGGGTCTTTTCTCTTTATGTAGACTCCAACAATTCTCTTTTATATGTCCATCTTTCTTACAGAATGTACAGGTAATTCTCTTTTGTACAAAACTTGAATTCTCTTGTTTATCGGCTTTTTGTTTACTTTTATCCTCTGTCGATCTTAACTTCCTCTCTGTATTACTGTTTTGAGTCCTCAAACTTGTTCTGTCATTTTGAAAATAATGGCTATGCGGGTGAATAATGACGTATTCATCGGCTTTTACTGCTGCTTGTTCTGCTATTTCAATACCACGATCAGCCAAATGAACTTTTATATCAGTGCGAATCTTCTCAGTAAAATCCTCCATCAGTATGAGATTATATAGTTTCTCATAATCTTTATTCACATTCTTAGAACGTAACCATCGATCAAAATACTTTTTCTCTAATCTCAGGAAATCAACATGTGAAACTTCTGGTTCCTTCTTGTACTCACGATATAACTTTCGATACTTTTCTGGAGTTAGAACATAACTCAATAGTACTCTGCTCTTTATTAGTTCATAATCATTGCATTCTTCTGGAGTCAGATTCAATACAACATCTAAAGCCTTGCCTTTTGTTAGAGCTGAACGTAAAAGTACTGCTTTCTTATCTTCAGGAAATTTATAATCGATCGAGTTTCTTTCGAAGACCATAAAGAACTCATCAATCTCTATGTTCTCCATGCTTGGGACATGCTTTTTAAACTTATATAGTTCTACATTATTTGTTTCCTGAATCGTATGAGTTGACGAACGAGACTTTGCCAATTCAATCCTTTCATTACTAGCGATTCTTTCTTTTTCCAATTCCCCCAATCTTTTCTCTTTCTCTGCTTCTATTCTTTTACCTTCTAATTGTACTTCTATTCTTTTACCTTCCAATTGTACTTCTATTCTTTTACCTTCCAATTGTACTTGAATTTCTAACTTCCTCATTTCTAACTGGAATTTCATGTCTGCACTTAGTTCATTTCCATTCATTTTAAATTCATGGTTATCTATGTCTGTTTTCAGGGTTTCTGATACATTGAGAACCACTGATTCTTCACTATTCATAGTATTTTCTTCCAGCATTCTACCATGTCTTTTCAAACAGTCCTTAATATCTTGAATCAATTTACTCCTAACTGGTGTAACTTCAGTAATGTCTATTCCCAGAGAATTTGCCATCTCTTTTAACTGGGTTAGTGACATGCTAGTTAACTGTTCTGACGTGATAGCAAAAATATTCAATTGCTCCAACGTAAGATTAGCTTCCGCCATGTTTTATATTAATGACGTAAATAGAAGATAAAAAATTTCAACTTTACCTTTCATAAAGTCCTTTGAAATATTTTTACACCACTTAATATTTGTAGAAGATAAATTTTAAGATGATTGTGTACAAAGCTGAAAACAGTATGTCCGAACACAGACAGTGCCTCCCACGTAGACAGAATTTGAATAAATATTTGTTGTAAATCGTTTTCACTAAAACAGATGTATATTCTCAATTCTTATACATACAAACTTTAGATCCAGGACTTGAGCCCCCAATCTTTTGTCACGTGCGAAATCAGCTACTGACGTTAGATGATATTTTTAGTAATGTATTATTATATATTATTTTGATTCATATCCATCTTGGATCTCACAAGGTTGTATAAGAATTTATATTGATGTTATTGAATTAGATTTGATGTTTATTTGACTCGTCGCGATATGAATCTTTTGTGTATAAAGTGATTTAGATAAACTGTACCTTAATATATAGGAAATCCACAATCCTGTTTGAAATTGAACACAATTTTATTCCAACAAGTTGAGATGATAAAATATAACAATACCACAGAATACATGTACCAGTATTATATAATGAAACTTAATCAGTTGAGATTCTTCTATAATGAGTTAAGCTGTAATCCTATCTTTAAGAAAGTGGTCAAAACCAGTCCTCACACATTAGCGCCCAAACTAGAACTAAACTAAACGGTATTCCACCCTCGTGCATATGACGTATTTTATCGCTATGACGTAGTGTCTAGACATATGCATGTTTTATTCCTAACACGGAAACATTTCGGGTTTAAGATTATTTCATTTTAACTTTAGTTAATAATAACAGAACCAATATAATATGGAAATAAATCTAGTCGTAACAACATATGCAAATATAGGCACTCCACTTCGGAGTTTGCTATTTGCACACCCCATGCGCACTGATAATTATATTTGACTGCGCATTTCTTTGCGCATTAAGACAGGGCAAGCGCACTGATAATTATATTTGACTGCGCATGCATTTCTTTTGCGCATTCTTTCACAGCACTTAATTACTACCAGTATTTGATGGTAAATTCTGTAAGGTTTCCTGGCCTAGTGGTTAGAACAGTGGGCTGTCATCTGGCTGTGACGTGTTCAACTCCTGCCCTAGACCAATGCAATTTTTTTAAATTTTTTTATATAAGTTTAGCCTCAGCCTAAAATAAATAATAGCATAAGTATTGTAGGCTTATTTGATTACCAGCGGGTGTCATTAAAAATTAAATATAAAAGTTAGGCTGTAGCCTGCCATTTAAAATATAAAATTATAAAAATTTAAGTTATAATTAGGTTTGTAGGCCTAGTTTATAGGCTTACCCTGATTTTATCTAAAACTTACAACACAGACAAAAACACTTTCCTTATCCCTTATGTCAAAGTTATGCGAGAACAAATTAATGCATATATGGCATATAGCCTAAGTAGTTTACTCTTTCTTCCCGAGTGGAATTCTGGCATGGAATAGGTTGCCTGAACAAACCATGAAAACCAGTAACTTAACATCATTTAAAACATTAATAAATAAAGATTCGGGGACTAGACTCGGACCACGGATGAGCGTAGGATGCAATAATCTTCTTTATAGAAGGAGCGTCTGTAATTTATAAGATAAAATTACACAAACCTATGTTAGTTGTGATGGTGTACATTTGTGTGTGTGTGTGGTAAAAAGGGGGTGGGATATCTCAGGCTAAACCTGAACTAATGTAAATTTTCAACTTTGTCATAAACAATAAAACTTTTTTTATTTCTTAATTTAACAATAGCTAGGCTAATATAATATGATTTCTAAATAAGAAATCCGCTTTTTTATATTGGTGTGAGAAAAATGACACGAACTTTTGTATTATGAGCCCCACCCACCCCCTTCACTTCCCCCTTGAGTAGGCTATGTAGGCCTATATAAAAGTAAGATTAATGCAACATTGCCAATCTAGACCTATATAATATATGGCAAAAAATGAGCTCATTATAGTCAACCATATTAATCATTAATCATTGTAAATAGGCCTAATCTACATACTTCTCCAACAATGTTTTGGTATGTGTGTAATTACTATACTAGACTATATTGACACATATTTTGCGTGGCAAATCAAAACATATATTTTCATAAAAACATTACAATGTGCATTCAGTGTGCAAATAGACTACTGTATTCTATTTGCACATGTGTGCAAATAGAACACTGTATCCTATTTGCACACGTGTGCAAATAGCCACAGCCTTAAAAAAACAAAAACAAATGTATTGAAAGTAATATATAATTAAAGTTTACTTACGCCTTGGTTCAAAGGTCAAGGCTAATGGATTTATGGAAACACCTGGGCACATGGCCGCCAACATGGCAGTTGGTATATTTTTCACAGCTTTCTGAAACCTCTGGTCTCTCTCTGAATTATACATTTATAAAAAAGAAGAAACCATTCTTAGTTAAACAGTCCGGTGGACCATTTTAAGCTTCACTATATCTTTATCTCTATTTATATTTATGTTATCAACAAAATAATACAAATACATATATTTTAAATTTTGTTTTTTTATAAATAAAATCTGGGATGGCCACCAACAGTAAAAGTTCATATTATTATTATGGTAGTAGGGCCTTAATATTTAAGTAGTCCATAGGTCAATGCCAAGTAGTAGAGTTGTTTGCTTGGTTTTTCTTTAATGAAAGACTATATAATCGAAGGACACAATAATCTTCTTTATAGAAGGAGCGTCTGTAATGTATTAGATAAGATAATACTACATTTTCTTCACTTGAGCTAATGAAATCATTTTTGTGTTTAAGGTTTATTTATCTTAAAAAAAACAATCTTTTAGGGTCAAAGGTGGGCAATGGGTGAAGGAAGGTTAGGGATTGACTCAGAGAGTAAATCCTCTACATCATATGTTAAGTTAAGTTCATTGGATGTGACTTACTTCTCCGTGACACTAATAATCAAAGCATCAACCCCTTATTGGAAGCATCAACGTATCAATATACTCAGAAAGACATAAAGATAAAACATTTGAAAAAAAAAGGGGGGGGGGCTGAACTTGTAGAAAAAAACAAAAACTTAATATCAGTGAAATTAAATGCCTTATAAAAAATGCATGGCTAGACCATAACAGATGATAAGTAAAAGGTGTTTCTGTAGATTATAGATTACATATAACAAACTCAATACGTTTTTGCAGCCTGTTCTTTCTATGAGATGTTTGTTCTATTAAGCTTAGACTTTAATAGGGAATCTTTTCATTAACCGATCAGGCAAGGGGCTTCTGATGTGGCACATGGTCTTGTCGTTGAACAAGTCCACCATCCTGTACACTTCTGTTATGTTTGGCTACCACTCCAAAAGCAAACAACCTACGGTAACTCTTTTTACGAAAAAAATCCCTTCAATGCTTCATTATGCTCCTCTTCCACAAGTGTTTGGAGTTCTTTCACGGGCAGTTTGTCGTCGCTGTGTTCATCCAACAGGTCATCCACATGCCTCTCATTGATATATCCATCTACGGCTCCCACCCCATCAAACTGAGGTCTTCAGCCATGTTGGTGTCGTTTGGTATCTCTCTCTCTCTGAACAAAGTCAGGAACCATGGCGCTCCATGCACAGTTCAGAATCCTTTGGGTGATATTAAGGGATTTAAGCTGTATATCGCACGATTTATTCTATGAAACAAGCTCATTCTATGTTTGTTCTTCGAGGGGTTTTTTCTATGTGATACCACTTATAAGATAATGTAAATATGAACGATTAAAGATTTTTATTTTCAAACTTATTTGCTTATAAAGAAAAGAACTTACTGCATTGACTTCTGTGGTTTTTGCGATCTTTAATTTGGCACTCTTTATTACAGTAGGTGATTTTCTTACAGCCCGAGCAAGTCTTCAGGTCATCTCCCTTTCTGCCACAAAAGCTGCAGGTCAACAATCCTAGAGCTGCGTCAGTCTTTTTGCGACATTGCTTCTCACTACCGATGTCTGCTTTGTTTTTAGTTTTACCCGCTTCTTCTTTTACGACATTAAATTTTGGCTGCTTGTGTTTTGTTGCACATGTCCATTCGCCCCTGTCTTGTGTTGAAGGTTTCTCAGTGTTTCTTGAGCCTTTGTCTTCAGCTTGGCTGAAAATTCCAGATGACATTTTTGATAACACCTTTTGGTTACCTAGGGTGATATAAATTTCTCATTTTACACAATTCAAAACTCTACTAAGCTATATTAATTAAATATACACACATATATATATATATATACAAGGATTCTTCCCTGACATTTTGGATAATAATAATTGTACACTTTTTTAAAAACGGTATTAAATTTGCCAAAAAAAAAAGGTAAATGTTATAACACAAAAGTTTGGTCCCCTCTTTGGAAAAAATCCTGGCTTCCCTGACATATATATAAACTTATACACTGAGAGAGAGGTGGGGCTGGGCTCCAACACTATTTCAGACCAAGTAGGTCAAGAAAACCACAGCATACAATTTGAACTGTATGGAATGCACAAAGCCCATTCACCTTTACTTATCCTCAACTAATGTCATGCACCCATCAGAGCTGGGTAGACCCAAGGACAGTCTTCAAACACCCTTCGGTCCCTAGAAAAATAATCGTACCATGATTCGAACCAGAGAGCTTCAGAATGTAATGCAAGCCAACAGACCACCGTGCCCTTGTCTTAGGGCTAGATGGTTGGAAAAGTCCTTGGAACCGCTTCAGGGGACTCTAAATGTTTTTTATAAAAGGGCTATCAACCAGACACATTGAAAAATGGGTGTGCTCATCTTTACTACACGTGAATCTTAAATCCAGGTTAGCTTATCTTATAAGTGATTATAGATGAAATTATTTCTTTACTGAGTGTAAAATTTAAACAAACTTACTATAAACTTCTCTGGATGTATCTACGTCTTCATCAGTATCTGAATAAAAGTCTGCAAACTTCATTCCTGCTAAATCCTGATTGGTTATTTTGACATCACTAGAGGCTCCACAGAAAGATGGTGTAGTTTTGATCCCGAGCGGTGCTGTTTGACTTCTGGTTTTCCACCAACCTTGACCAAAATCCTCACCTGACAGTTCTTGTCTGCTACATGTGACTGGCCCGCCAAACTTCCCTAACTTCCCACAAACAGGTAAAGGCACATTGTGTTTTTTAATGCAGAAAGATTTATCATCTGAAACTTTTGCCTTCAATTTCCTCTTCTTTCTTTTCTTTCTCTTATTTTTTCCCAGCCTGTTTTTGATCGGAACAGACATCTTATTTACAACAGTTGTTCCAAGCCTCTCTATGGCCTCTAGTTCTTTGCAAACCTCGATTTCATCTTTGATGTCACCATCAAGATCCAATAGTTTCGCTCTGCTGGTGATTAATTTGAGAACCGATGTCTGGATCATGAGGCGTAGCCCTTTACGCACACCTATAAGATTACACTGTGCTGTATGGGCTGCCCTGTCATTTTCTAAGCATTCAATGGAGCAGTATCTGAAATAAATAAAAAAATAAACATTAAGTTACTTAGACAAATATTTGGGCATAAATATACAAATACGTTATTAAAACAAAGTTAAACTAGTGGGAATTAAGGAGGTTTCACGTATTGGTGTGAAGTAGAATACTATCATATCTTATAGTTTAAAGACGTTACTTCAGTATGGAAAATGCACGCACGCAACGCTTATCCATATTTTCAATTTAGTACAAAGTGTTATACATGCTATTAAGTTATTAATTTCCTTGAATAGTTAACATAACCTATTCTTTACCCAAATTCCCCTCTCTTGAAGAAAGATAATTTTTAAGCATATGTATTGGTATATGTAATAATTTTAAGTGTGTTATCATCATTGATGATAACTGTTAGTTCTCTGCCTATCAGAAAATGAGGAATAGGCTGATGTGAGGTATACAAAATACTTTTGCACTAAGCTTATTTTGTAATGTATGTCATCTATTATCTAATGCATTAGACAAATATTTTATTTAGCCCAAAAAATGGTGTGGTTTGTGATTGATTTTTTAAATCCTTTTTATTAATTTCACAAATCTTTAGGGCCACTGGTGTAATCTTTTAAAGGCTATTTATTGACTAATTGAATCATTTCTGTTCACTCGATCAAGCTGACTCTTGACACAAGGACTAGTTGCCAAATACAAAACATTGAAAAAGAGGAAATGAACAAATAAATAAACAGTATACTCACTCAAATTCCAGACATTTCTCACATTTGAGTTTGTCTTTAAAAGATTTTTTCCTACAAAAGAAACATACATTGTCTTGTTTCCAGGTTTCTATAAGTTCCATGTCGACAAATCTATGATCTGTTCTTGCCTTGGAGTCAGCCATGCTTCAGAGTTCAGTCTAGAACATTTTATGGAATAGCATTGATAAAGTTTATATACCGAGTCAGGCATCTGAAGGGATGGGGATTCGGTTCTCTAGGTTATCCTGTTTATATACACCCTATACATTGGATGTATACCAATCGAGATATCCAAGCTCTGTAAGATTTAGGTATAAGCCAGATATTAGACATTTACTAATCATTTAGTAAATGCCATGTAGTATACTTTTGCTATATGACAGATGGTATAATTTGGGAAATGTCTTTACACTGTAAATATGAACCACTCAGCAGGTGTGGCTTTCCCTTTGACCTACTTTCTCTTTCAAGATAATGGCTGATATTGATTTTAACTTATGAAGGCTTGATCGAATGTTAACCAAACATGCTATAAGGAGTGTGTATAAACATCAATGTATAAATATTCCTGAGTGAATGAAATGCATGCAAGTGTTTTCAAGAATTTTTACATTATATTTATTTGGCTTTAATATTTTTATTAGAAATTATATTTAATTAATCTTTTTTTTTTTACGTTTCAACTATTGATGATTAGATAAAATATTAGTTTTACAAAAGTTTTGAGCACATAAATCAGTTATCCTTATATAACCCCACCCCCACTCACTCACACCCACTGTGTGCACTATTTCCTTCATGAAAATTTGTTAGGCCTATACTCTGTCCACTTTGTATCATTTATCCCCCCCCCCCCCGCCCCACTCTTTTCCCTCTTTATCCCCTATTTTGCACCATTTGCTCCCCACCCTACCAAATCTGGCTAGGCCTAGGGCCTAATCATAATAAAAATGCAAGACTAGACTCGGACCACGGATGAGCGTAGGACGCAATAATCTTCTTTATAAAAGGAGCGTCTGTAATGTATAAGATAAGATATGATAAATTGTGAATGATAATTTAATATGTAGGCAGGCCTACTATGTTAATGTATGCCTGTGTATGCCTAATCATTAATGACACTAATGACTAATGTTACTAAACTATGTTCTATGTTGTATGTTACGGCTATGTATGAGCTCTATTTATATGCATGGCGTTTGTGTTTCGTACTTTGAAAATATAATATAAGCAATAAATAGTCTAGATATTTAAAGTTTAATATTAAAGTGCATGACTGCTAAATACTCACACTCACACAGCTTGTGTAGTTTATTTGCGACCTGGTTCGAACAAGGCTGCACAACTGGTAACATAACATAAGCTTTTATTCCAAGAATTGCATGGATTTCCTTATTTCCCCTGATCTAAAAATAGCTATATCGCGGTAAAATTTTAAAATCACTGATCTATGTAGAATGCTTCGAACAACATAATCTAGTCTATTCTATGTTAGAATATTTTTGTTTAACATTTGATTAGATCTAATTGTTTATTTGAACATAAAAAAGAAATTGTAAAAAAAAATAATAGTAGATCTAATTGAAAATTGAATTATTACTAACCGTATTAGTATTAAACGTATATTTAGGAACATTCTAGCGTTCATAACTAGCGAATATTCCCAATTAACAAGAGTAGGCTAAAACCATTCAATAGTCAAATCATTAAACCTAGAAACACGAGAAGACAGAAGGACAAAGAGTAAAGAAGTAATAATACATAAGGCATTAAACTCTAATTTAGAAATACAACACAATGACAACCTGTTGCAAAGCTCAGATAAACATAAAGACAAAAACACTTTCCTTGTCCCTTATGCGAGAACAAATGCATATATCTTATACATTACAGACGCTCCTTCTATAAAGAAGATTATTAAGTACTCTTTCTTCCCGAGTGGCATTCGGGCATGGAATGGGTTGCCTGAACAAACCAGGAAAACCAGTAACTTAACATCATTTAAAACATTAATTCTATAGCCCTACATCTAGTGCAGAAGTTCCCAACCTTTGGGTCGCGACCCTTTTGGGGTTCGAACGTCAATTTCACGTGGGTCGCCTAAGATAATCGAAAAACACACATTTTCGCTGGTCCTAGAAACCGAGACACCGCTCGTCTGCTCTTTGTCTCCAAATAGATTCTTTGTTGAAAGCAGCAGTATTGGAGGTGGCAGCTAGGGTTGGTGTAATAATATGTGCTTATATACGTGTGTATCGTGTAGCTACTTTGTTGAAAGCAGCAATGTTGGCAGTAAAACGACAATTCATGTTTATATTGGGACATAGGATGGATGCTGTTTGGTCTATTATTTTGTAGCTGTGGTTGATGTGAATACTTCCCCCTCCCCTTGTGATAGGCCTACTATGTAAAATAGATATGTAAAAAAAAGAAAACAGATAAAGGCTACCGGGAATGGTCAATCCTAATTAGAAATGAATATTTGACAATAGATCTTGTTTTTGTGACTAATCACTGTGCTTTAATTTGTAACAATGAAAATGCATCTTGTATATTTACACTACAATTCATAACAGTAACAAATTACAGTTATAAAGTAATGACGAAAATACTTTTATGTTTGGGGTCGCCACAACATGAGGAGCTGTAGTAAGGGGTCGCGGCATTATAGGCTAAATGTTGGGAATCACTGATCTAGCGGAAAGGTGGAGTTTTTAATTAAAGAAAAATAGATCTATATTAGGCTATTATGGGTCTTTTGCTCTAATTATCCACTACAGCAGAAGTAGCTAGATCCCTTTACCTGTGCTATACACGGAAAAAGAGGAGGGGGGGGGGATAATCGTAGTAGCATGTAATGAAAACAATGGTGGAATCCCGGCTGGAATGTCTGCCTCACAGCTTCCGTCCACGGATAGGATGGCTCCTGGAAATTTGAAATTCTTTACTTCTTCTAGACAAGTAGGCTACATGTACTTATAGTTGTTTGCACTTTTGGCATGTGGTGTTGATCATTATTTTGCTTTTTTTTTCTGAGCTGATTTCCATTTCTTATTTAATGCCTCTGCTCTACTAACATGTAAGGCCAGTAATTTGTGGGACAAAAAAAGGAAAAAAAATAAAATGTGAGACAGAGAACAGAAGAAAACAAATAACAGAAGATTATATAAAGTCAACTCCAGCAGTTATTATTCACAAAGTTTATTAAACAATATTTACATGTACAATATGTAAATCAATATACACAAACATTTTAAATAGTGAAAAAAAAAGGTTGAGTAAGTAAGTAAACCTACTAGGCTATTCTTTATACAGACTAGACTTTTTATTGAAAAGTTAATACAGATATTATTTTGTACTTTATTGAAGACTAAATACAGGTATTATCTTAAATTGTACATAACTCATTTATGCTTATACACAGGAAGGGAAAGGGAGGTGGAGTTAAGTTCTTAGTCCAGACCTTAGTATATATATATATACATATAGGCCTAGGGCGATGAAGTGGATTTTCATTGGTCATGTGGGGATTGTGTGGCTATGACAACACTTTAATAGTGATCCTTTACCTTCCCTAATGGATGGCAGGTATCCACCAGAGCTGTGTAATTCAGTAACCCTAGCTTAGACCAAATACACAAAGAAACAATACAATGGATTTTTATTTTGGTTTCTGGATTCAAACTCAATACTTTCAGAATAACAGGAAATACTCTGCCACTAGACCACAGAGTGTCACAGAGACTTTTTATTTAAAAAAAAATGGGGTGGGGTAGGATGGTACAAAAATATAATTTTTCTGGATATAATTTTTTTTAAAATAAGTTTAACCATTAGAATTAGAACTTTATCTGGGAATCTAAAATGTACCCCATATATATTGTTACCAATTGGACTAACCTAAGTTTCTCATACTAACATTATATAGCCTTAAAAAAACCTTCATAATTTGTGAATCCTTTTTAAAGAATTAGTTGAAGAATTTGAGCTTTTGGTTAATTAGTTGTGCTCAGTGGGCTCAATTTGATCCGCACACTTAGAACAAACATTGAAATACAGATAATTAAAGCTAAATTTTAAAACTAAAAACTTATTCTCAGCTTCATAGAAAATATAACAAACAGCATTGCACTAGATCACTAATTACTCAATCTTGTATAAAACTTTTTTTTCTTAACTCACTAAAGAAAATGTCTCGGAGTTTTTGTATTGTATTTACCATAGACTATAATATACATGGACCGCTTGCTTTAGTATTTCTGCTATATGATGACTCGAAAGACTGCTTTTCGGAATTTCCGATTTGTTGTTTCCTTTGCACTTCAGTTTTATTGAATCGCTTTGATTTTCTCAATGAAAAATTAAAATTTAAATGAAAAGTTCTATATAGCGGAAACATTTAAGAAACAACGAGGTAGAAGTAATTTAAGACAGCCTTATTGGTTGCGCATGGTAAAAAAAGTACATATAAGCTCTAAAAATAGAGCGAGCAGTCCATCTTATTATAGTCTATGGTATTGACTGATAAAGGGCAGGAGAAAAGCTTATGGGCCATGAAAGTTTATTGCAAGAGACTCATCTAATTTTCTAATCAAGTACAGTGTATTTGTTGGGTTTGGGGATGAGAGAAGGAGTGGAGGGGGGGGGAGTAAATAAATACCCATGTTAGTCCTCTTACATAATATCATTTGTATACAAGCAATCACATGACATTGAATAAATTTACTTATTTATATTTACATATATATATATATATCTATGGTATCTATATATATATGCACACACTAACATATGTAATAAGTAATAAGTGCAGTGGCTCATCAAACAAAAATTTGACATGCAAGCCATTGACATTTAAACAAACAAAAATTAAACACTGACCTTTTATAAGTGATTAAAAATAGGTACAAATTCTATATTTAAACTTTAATGGAACAATTTTGTTGTTTTACTTTATATTTTTGCAAAAAATAATATTTAAATCTGAAAAAAAACTGAAAATAAAATGGCATTTAATATTTAAAAAAAATTTAAGTATCCCCTCTGACCAAATTGATCCATAGGGCCGCTGAAGCAGGCATAAAAAGTCATTCAGAAAAGAAATGTACAACCAAATTTGTTCCTATATCTAGTACAACATGACAGAAATAAGTGAGTTTTTTTTATTTGTTTGTAAACTATCACAGGATATGTATATACACAAATAAATTAATGGTTCCATTTAGTCACAAGATAAATTAGTCAATAAACAAACAAAGTTTCTTGGCTACATAACAAAGAAATAAAATGCATCAATAAGTCTTTAGTCTTCCAACGCAACTTGTTTTGGAAAGCTTGAAAAAGTCATTGATGCAAGTTACGTTTGTTGTTGAGTACACTGCGGCTGGATTTCCCTCTCTTGGTATGTAGACAAATACAAGGCAGGCTGGTCCTGCAGTTAGTAGTAGCCTACACCGGCCAGTCAAAATGACAAAACAGGTTCTAGGCCCTGCCCCTATCCAATCCCTGCCACCCTGTATGAGTTTTGGGCCATGGACATAATAATCTTCTACCTAGAAGCAATGTCTGTAAACTTATACAATAATACAAAAATGTGTTAATTGCCACTGGGATTATGGCAGTACAAAAAAGGGAGTCAATCCAATTTTTTGTTATCAGAATCTTGTAATACATTGTTATAGGTTGTTTTTATTACTTTCTTTTGTCACTTTGATGTGGTTAGACAATCAAACCAAACACATTAATGAAAATAAGACTGTCTAGCTATAAATTTAACCAGGCATTGAAATGTATGTAGAGTAATCTTTCCTAGACAAATGGAAAAGTTTGAGCTATCCTCAAGATAAGACTTTTAACATTCCCAGATTTAACAGCTATCATAACTAATATTATGTCTAGAAACAAAAACAATGGTAGATAATATTAAAATTTGTTGTGCATTTTAACTTCTGATTCTCTTTTGATATGAGAGTAACCCAGAATGCCACTGGTAATTCCTTTTCTTAGTATAGAATTTAAAATTAATCAATGTGGCTGAAATAAAAAAAATACTTGTGATGAAAGACTTTCATTTTAAAAAATAATTTAAACTCACTCTTAGCAAGAAATGGTTACATTTTCAAACTAATGTTCTAAAGCTTTGATATCTTTGGTCATTTAATCTAAGTATTTATGAAACAAACAATTTTTAAAGTTGCTTTTAAATAGATATTTATGTTACAAGTAGGTCAATTATTATTATAAATTATCTCCGTCAAGAAAAAAATGCCTCATTCATCTGATTTCTTAACAAAAAAAATGGCTGAAATATTTTCTCACCATGATTGTAAAATATTTTATGATAAAATGAACTCTGCAATTAAATTTGTTTGATCAATTCAGAATATAGTCTTAATAATCCTAAATTTGACAAAAATGGCAATCACACAAGTGTAATCACATATGTGTGGAAACATTTCGATTCTCAGTGGAACATCTTTAAAAAACTTGAAATGCATCATAAAAAAATAAAAAAACTTAAATGCGTCATCAATAAGAACAAAAAAAAAAATCCTTGTTAATAGCAAATAAATCCAGCTTTTGAGCTTTTACAAACTGTCTTGGTATTTATTTTATTTTTTTTGCTTAGTAAGCATAAGTATTGCAATGAAGACATGACAAAGGTTTAATAATAACTTCTTCACTTAGGTAGATATTAGGTACTTGCTAAACAAAGACAATATGCACTGTAACCATACTGGATAAAATTTACATGAATATGGGTGCTAATCATTTTATTTCAGCAGACATATTTCAGCTATATATAACCAACCAATCAGAGCATCGACAATAGAAACCCTCAAGCCTTGTACTATAACTAGCTCGAAGAAAATAAAATTATATCATGTGGAAATTTTGTGTGAAGGTCATGACGAAATGAACAATTTGGTCAGTATTTGACTACCATTACAATTTTTTAAATTTCAAATAAGTGGATAAGGGCTAAGGATAAATAAATATTTACATTATTTTACATTTGTGCACATCCTTTTGATTGGTTCACAATTGGTTTCTGGGAGGCTTTGGTTCCAGGATTATTGACACTGTCAATTCAATTGGTAAACTTAGGAAACATTTTAGCCGAGTTCTCGCATAACGGCATTAGCTTTTTTTTTAGTTCGCTGATTTCAGATTTGTTTCACACCTTTAATAGTTACAGAATGATCTCCCTATATGGCTTTCTGAGATGTAAGCATGCATAAGGGCAACACAGGATTGCCCAATTAGGGACAAAGTGGGCCACAATAAAACAATCTTGCCCTATTGCCCTTGAAAATTCATTAATACAAGTATGTGACAATTAAACACAACTTTTCTGTAAAACTTTTCAGTGTAACACAAGCATCCACTTCACAATGTACAGCTTTGACGAATGACATGTTATTTGTTGTTTTAATCACAATTGTTCTTTATTATTTACTTTTGAGATATCAATTCCATCTACTTGAGAATTTCAAAAAAGTAATCGAGCAAGATCTCTGCGATGATTTGCTTTATTGTACTCTTTATTTTTTAAGGTATAAGGTGCAGCGGTTGAGATCTCTCACTGGCCTTTTCTCAAAGATTCTGTTCGCTTCCGGTTGTTGCGGTTGGGGTGCCTCCTTTTGTTCTTCTTTGAGGTTTTTGAAATCTCATTGGAAGTGTGCCTGGTCAGGTTCAGCTGAGCCATTCTTGCATTTTTTCTCATTTGTCTGATCTGAAATGAAATGAGCAGAGGTATGAGCATCATTGGCTAAATTATTTCATCATTTATACTTATAATATAATATTACCTATAAGACAACACTTATAATTCTGCTCATTCTAAGTATCAAATTCAGATATTCGTCCCCCGGGACACTCTGACATTGTATTTGCAGAACAATAACAAATAATATGTATTTGAATCTAAAACAACTTATGGGTTCAATTTATTTTTGTTAAAAGAGGAGCAAAAATCCCTATGGCTCATAACTAGAGAGAGAAGAAAGGCTTGTTTGGTATTTATGACACTAAAAGAAAATGGTATGGAAGGGATTAAACTTAGTTTGTCATTGTGAGTTGGCGACAATGAGCCTAAAATCTTTGTTTACTAAGTCCTTAAAACAAAGACAACTAATTCAGGAGACTAAACTGTTAAATGCTAATCAGGTTATGTAGATGGCAAAAAAAAGTATTTTAAAAAATCTTGACTATTATTAAAAAAAGAAGATGAGACACTGAGAGCAAAGAAAGAAAAACCTTGTCACTCACATCTTTTGTTAGTGTTTCAATCAAACTCATAAAGGACTTTACTCTTGAGCTGTAACGGCTGGAGAAGGCATTTTTATCCTCTACGCTCAAGTTGACCCAGTTGGCCCGGCCACTGTGGAACTCTTTGTGGAAGGCCCTCAATGTCTCCAGTAGTTCCCTAGCCCTCACGCACTGCTTGTCCTCATTTTGATTGCACTGCCGGATTATAAAAAAGGATTTATAATTATTAATAATAATAATGACATTTGTATAGCGCTGCCAACAAACATAATGTAACTCTTAGCGCATTTAACATAACAACTAAGAACACGGATACAATCTATAGGCCATTGTGTGTGGCAACAGCAATTGTTACAAAATTTGTATTACTAATGTAGTGTATGCAATTTTCTTTAGTAGCAATAGTGACTACTGTCTTCAATTAGAATATGCCCAAAATGTTATTAAGTTCCAAGTAATTTTTTGGTCTGTATTGTCCATCTTGAGATCCTAATGATAGTTTGTTTATTCATTTTGACTTAGCCTTGCCTGCTGTTGGCATGTTGTCCAGTTTAAGTTATATGCTTTGCTAGCCAAAACACACAACAGCTTTGCATAATATGAATTTGAATCAATAAAGATATCCCATCAAATATGTTATGCCTAAAGTGACATATACCTTGTCTAGATATGCAACAAGAATGTTAAGGCAATAATGTTAAATTTATTCTTACCAAATTCACATTCTTCCTGGCTTGGTTGATGGCTTGACGAATCTGGATTTCAAGCATTGATGTCCCTTCCCAGGTTAGTGGGTTGGCAAGGCGCATTCCAGGTTTCTCTGAAATATTAGGACACCATAGATGTTTCATTCCAGCTCATCAAATTATGCCAAAAGATATTTTAACAGCAAGATATTTTTTTTTTAATATTGTTGGAAAGCAAAATTCCTGATATATGAAAATAAATACATTTTTTAAGTTAGCAGTTTTGCATTAAAATGTTTGATTAAAAACAAGTTGTAGGAATGTAGTTTAAAATTAAAACTGTTCAGCTGTTCAATTGATTTAAATTAAAACTGTTCAGCTGTTCAATTGATTTATTCATACTTGGTAAAACAAAAACAACAGATTTTCATCATTGAGTAAAATTAAGTGTCCAAAATTTAATAACTAAATGTAATGCATGAATTGTTACATTATTAAATTCTGAGTAACCCACAGAATGTGTCATCTGTCAAATAGTTTTAGCTTTTCTGATAAATATCTCTGTACAATCAGCTAATTATTTCCTAGAGACTAAGTCTCACAATTTTCAGTTCTCATTAATTTGATATTTTAAAACAAAAAATTGAAAACCAATAAGAAACCAAAGTTTTGTTACAATTCAAGTTATTTACCCATATTGATAAAGTGTCAAGTATAGCATTTTTTAAAAATGGTTTTAACCCATTCAGCACTACCGAAATTTGTTCTGCAAATATTCAAAGGCTTTTAGCTATAATTTTACCATTTATGAGAATAAAAAAAAGGTAAACTCAAAAAGGGAAAATGTCTTATACAATTAAATAAAATTTAAGTGTAATGTGTAAGCAGCTGGTGTTTTTTTCTGATCTCTTCAATGGCATTTGTTGTATTGAATTTCAAAAAGTCTTCTAGCACATGTGGTAATTACCTGACTCTAAGAATGGAGAGAACTCATAGTTCAGGTGTGGCACCAGCTGCCCGCGGTTGATCTCCTCAAATCTCTGACGGATGTTCATCTCATCAATCTCAACATTCCTGATGGCTCGGTTGTACTCGATCAAATTGAAGTGACGAGTGTAGTACGTTTCATATTTAGATGTTGAGAGACTGATAACCTGCAAATGAACAAAAGACTTAGATGAACTACAAAAATGGGAATCTAACTGACGTATGTCAGAAAAATGCCAACTGATAAGGTATCCAAGAAAAAGAAACAAATAATAACAAACTACTTCATTCATGGTAAAGAACTAATTCAAACTAACAATGTAAAGTACTTAGGAGAAATAATAAACAATAAGTTATCTTGGTGGAATCCTCATATTGATGAAGTAATTAAAAATCTAACACAACATTAGGATTCATAAAAAGGAACTTTTATAAATGTAATAAGAATATAAAACTAAAATGCTATCTCCCATTAGTTAGGCTTTTACTAGAATATGCATTATGTTTATGGGACACTGAGCTCATATATGGAGTGCTCAAGCAATTATATTGTAGAAGAAACAAAAAAATTAAAGAAAACATAAAAAAATTAGAACAAATTCAGAAAAGAGCTGCAAGGTTCATTACTACCGAATATTCACAACTGACAAAAGTAACACCAATAGTCAAATCACTAAACCTAGAGACACTAGAGGACAGAAGAGCAAAGAGTAAAGTAGTAATAATACTTACAGCAAAAAACTCTGAATAATTTAGAAATACAACCCAATAAAAACCTGTGGCAATGCTCAGATAAACATAAGGACAAAAACACTTTCCTTATCTCTTATGCGAGAAAATGCATATAAGTATTCTTTCTTCCTGAGTGGCATTCGGGCATGAAATGGGTTGCCTGAACAAATCAGGTATATCAGTAGCTTAACATCATTTAAGACATTAATGCTCCATTTCTTTTATTACTTCCTTATAGAGAGAGAGCATTGCCCAGTGACTGGGGAACTATTAGTATACTCACATGAGACCACAAAGAAGAGAGAGTTATTGTCCTACATGCCAGTGGCATCATGGGCAGATGGGCAGTAAGTATATAGGCGCATTTGTAATGGGGCACGTCGGCCAAGGGGAAGTGCATTAGACCAGCGTACCGAAGGCCCCGGGTTCGAATCCTGGCAAAGACTTTATTTTTTCCGTTGCTCTGGAGGGTGTCCCTGAGTCTACCCAGCTCAGATGGGTACCTGAGCTTAGTTGGGGTAAAGTAAAAGCGGCTGTGCTTTGTGCTGGCCTCGCAATCACCTAGTATGCCGTGGCCACAGAAACTGATGAACCCTGCTTAATTTGCCCTATGATCAATTTGGTTAGTTTCTTAATTTCACTGCACTTTTACTGCAATCCATTTAAGAGTTTTAAATAATAACCCTTTCCCTGCGGCACAATGCCTTCAGTGTGTTGATCTGCCAAGCTAAAAGCACTGTGCATTGTTTCAATGTCATTCAGACAATGAGTGGTTCACACTAACCTCCCATCTTTAATGATACCACAAGAAACTGATGAGCTTTGCTTCCCTAACCCTTTGGACCATAAGGTCTGAAGAGATTACAGCACTAACTTCACATAACTCATGGTTTGTCAAACAACATGAATCAGTGAGTCAAATATTTCAAATTAGCAAACAATTAGGACTTGTGACAAAAAAAAAGAAAAACATTTTTCAGAAGGTAAAGCAACTAGGTAACATACTGTTGTTTTAGTTGGTATTGCAAGATTTCTTAAATGTTTCATGTAGTCCGACATTAGGTCAGAGCCCTGCAGTTTTAAAGACACCGCCAATGCCCTCTCTTTAGCAGTGGCGAAGCGGAAGTGCACAAATATGATCTCAATAGTTCCGTAGCTTCTGTTCTTGAGATAGAACTTGTTCCTGTTAAAATAAAAATCACATTCTGTTAAGAACAGTATATTACCTCTAAACAATGATACAAGGTGGTCAAGGCAGCAGCAAGTGGGATTGCCATTCTGAAAGGCTCGGGTTCAATTCCAGGTATAGACACCAGGATTTTTCATCTAGGTCTGGAAAGTGTCCCACCTCAGTCTACCCAACTCTGATGAGTAGCCTACTTGGGGTGAATAAAATAGTTGGATACAGTCCTTAAGACCATTCACCAGAGAAGCTCTTGCAATGGGGTGCAGGGGTGAAGGGGATGAATTTCCAGGCTTTCATTAGTATTTGAGCTTAATCCCTCAATACATGGTCTAGTTCATTTAAAAATTGTATTTAAATTTAAATTTAGATCTTTGCCTTTTAAGTTCACTATGTGATTAAAAGCCAATGTTTTCAGCATTTTGTTAACTTAGCTCAGTTGTTTTTATATTTACTTCAAAACACATTGTCTTACTGGCATTGTTTTTCTGGCTTTTTCTTTGTGGCTTTTTTTTTTCTTGGTTTTTGGTTTAGGGCCCAGCACCTGCAAGTGGTACTCTGAAATCAGGCTGCATTGAGTCAGGGCTGAGGTGGGGCTGGCCTATGGTCCATTATCCGCCATCCACAGATCTCTTGGGGCAAGGTAGCTGAGCAACGGCGCGTTCGACTAGTGAGCCAAGGGTCTTGGGTCGAATCCTGGTGGAGGCTAGGATGGATTTTTTCCCAGGATTTGAGGGTGTTTCTGAGTCTACCTGACCTTAGTTGACGTAAAGTAAAGGCGGCTATGCATAGTGCTGGCCACACAACCACCTTGTATGCCGTGGCCACAGAAAATAGTGAACGCTGCTTCACCGGCCCTATGGATCAATTTGGTCAGACGGGATACTTTAACAGAGCTCTCTCCAAAGGGTTATAACACTCATGGTGCCTTTTGGTGTTTTAGATTCTGGGAATGCTTTGTGGAATTGTCACATCCTGGATCCAGGCCCTTTCACCACTTTACACCCCCTGTCTCCAAGCTACCAACACCAGAAGCCTTCAACAGGAGGTGCGCAAAACCTCTATCCAGGGTAGTGCAATCTGGACCTCAGTTTAATAGCAACACAAAGGGGGGTATACGTTTTTTGTGCCTGGGTTATACCCAATGCATAACCCACTACTAGTCGCCTTTTACAACATACAAGTGGGACTAGGCAGTGGGGTTATTCTTTCAACTGGTCATTTCCAGGACCCTGATACAAACACGGGGGAATTTCAAAACACATAAACATATTCTAGAAATGTATTAAGATCAATGAAAAGGTAAACAACAGACTTACTGGAAGTACATTTCATGGACTTCTGGGACTTTTCCGATTGGCTCCAACGTGTCCATGGACTCCTGGTAGAAGGCAATGTATGCCCGTAGCAACGTCTTCTCATTGAACATAAGCCTGCTGGCTATGTCCACCTATAAACAAAAAGTATAGAAATAAACGTAAAAGAGAAGTGCATACAAATAGACAAAATGAGCTGAGTTAAACCAACATAAACGTTAAATGCCCTATTTGATGAATTCTGAAAAATCTTAATCTATGCTTGTTTTTTTTTTTATATTTTAGTTCTGATAAGGCTTTCTGAACAGCAAGATATTAAGTAAAGTATCCTCTCAGACCGAATTGATCCATTGGAACGGTGAAGCAGTGTTCAACAGTTTCTGTAGCCAAGGCAGATTAAGAGATTGTGTAGCCAGCACAATGCTCAGCCACCTTTACCTTACCCCAACTAGAGTCAGGTACCCATCAGAATTGGTAGACTCAGGGAGACCTGCCCTGGGAACATATCCTAACCTTTATTAGGATTCGAACCCCGGATCTTCAGTACACCAGCCAAACGCACTGCATCTCAGCTAGCGTGCCCCATTGGCTGAACAGTCTACTTACAATAAATCTTTATTTTACATGTAAACTTTGTTTCTTCAAGTAACAAATTGGATGAGTCTAAATTTTCTATTGGCTTATTCTAGTTCACAATATAATGGATAGACAATATACTTAACTTGCTTATATCTTTACTGTTGGCCTATTCTACAAGTAATTTAGAAAACTCTAAAACAATATCAACTTGCAGTACAAAAATAAAAAAGCAGCACCTACCGCTACGCAATCGCCATGGTTCAGGATGCCCAAGAAGGAGGCGGCCTCACCTCCGCACAAGCCTATATAGTTAACAATTTGAGAGGGGGCTTCAATGTGAACATTCCGACTGTCATTCACCAAAACTGTCGTGTGTGTGACTGTGCCTGCCTGGCGAATGGGACTGGAGGAAGGAAAAAGACACACACACTTATACACACATTGTTGCTGAAGAAAACATTAACATTGTTTTATTTTATATAAATATATATGTAAGCCTACTGTTTTGGCCTAAAATTGTGATAATTTTTAATCTAAAATGTTCACTTTTTTATTCAGTTTTAATCTAAAATATTCACTTCTTTGACTTTATTCAGTTTTAGTCTAAAATATTCACTTCTTTATTCAGTTTTTATCTAAATTATTCACGTCTTTATTCAGTTTGGATCTAAAATATTCACTTATTTATTCAGTTTTAGTTTAAAATATTTTTCCTACACTATCAGTCTACAATTATTGTTCTACCCGCTTTAGTCTTGAAATTTACTTACTTCTTTTAAAACATTTTCAGTCTTAACATTATCTAGTCTAGTCTAGGTCTAGGCCTATGCCTATGGCCTATATATTTTTTTTATGATGTCCCTAAAATTTTAATATTCCCGCCCTTACCCCTAACATCTTCTTTCCTATTTCAGATAATGGTAAATCATCTTACCATCTTTCAGTACTGTACATTAATGTTCCTGACTTGTTATAGGCGATCTCTCTCATAGGACAGTCACCAAGCTCTAGCAGGGAGTTGAACTTTTTCTGATACTCGAAGGCAGTGATGTGCATGCTGCCATGGCAACAAGGGCTGGGTGGTGGAATAAAAAACAACAACAGGAATAATGTAAGGCAGGAAACAGAACAATTTACAAACAAAAAAAGCCACCGAATGATCGTGAATGGGCGCGGTACCTTGCTAGATACCGTAATTCACAAATATATTTTACTACACTAAGTTCTCCTTCCCCCCCCCCTTCCTTCCGCCTCGCCATCTGCACATTCACACAAACATTCACATGTAGTCACACTATAACCTCTCCACACTTTTAATTCACACATTCATTGATTAGGCCTACATGGTCAACACTGACAGCGACACATTCACAGGCAAAAACACATAGACATTCTCGTAAACACACTAATTCATATACACTTTCAAATTCACATACAGAGTCACACCAACTTTGCCTACACATTCCCACACACAATTCTTGCAAGTAATCACAGAGAAACAAGCAGACAAAAACCCACGGGTGCACAAGTGTCGAGGGGGGGGGGGGGGGAGTGCTTAGGCCTATCCAGGAACCAGGATTTTAAAATTATTTTTGATTGGGCTAAAGTGGAAGAATCTTGAAGACAGCTATAAAACAAAACTTCAAATTTTAATTATAGAATTTGAAGTAAGATTATAGGCTACCTTAAAATTTGTTTATTTTTCATTGTCTTTATAAGTCTTATAATATATTTCTTATAATAATATATCAATCAATCAATTTATGGCCATTTTTATTTTTGCTGTTCTAAATTGTGATAACTTAGCTTTTTATAGAGAACTGTTTTTGAATTAGTGCCACGTTATTTCTTCTTTTTTTTTTTGTTTAAATGTTACTTTTTAAAATACAGGTAAATTAGGGTAAAATTATGGCAGGAGCTCAAAATCGGCCTCATAACTAACAGTATTTGCCCTCCGCCCCTTACGTTGCGCTATGCCCCCGCACCCCACAATAGTAAAGTAATATCCAGGGCCATCACAAGCCTATGTAGCGCGGCTAGCGCCCCAGGACAAAAGTTTCAGCAACGCCCCCTTGCATACTGTAACTGCTTTATTTAGTGCCGGCGCTTAGTTAATTATTATGATTAAAGAAAGTTTAAAATGCATTTTTTTAAATTTAGAATATTCTTTAAATAGAATGGCAAGTTTCAGATTACACAATTACATCAACATTTCTATGAGCAAAATCTTTAATGACACCATCAAAATCCGTCTTCATCAAAGTGTCAGATTCGATGCTAAGAAGTTCCAAATTAGTGAGTCTAAGAAGTTCCAAACCAGTAGTTTATCCTAACTCATTGAGTTCCTTAGGTATGTTTTGATACGTTTTAATTTGCTGAACAATCTTTCACAGGATGCTACAAAAAAACTTTCTTTAAGCAAAATTCGTAGTGTAACACGGAGATCAAAACCTTCATCATATTTTTCAATGAATGAGAGTAAAACATTTGTATAAAACAGTTTGAGTGTAAAGAAAGTTAACTTCTACAATCTTTATTCATCATTCCTTTTGTTCACAATTTGTGTTTCAAATTTTTCCCCTTCAACTCTCCTAAAATTTCTGGTATGAAATTAGGCTATATTTACCGCCCCCGCCCCCGGGAATATGCCCCCTCTGCCCTCCCCTTTGTGAGGCCACTGGTAATTGGTAATACTGTGCCGATTCAGGCTACGCCACTGCTAGCTACACACACACATTCGCACGCAATGCACGCACCGACCCCTCGTATGCCATGCATTAAATGTATTTCTAAAAGCATTATAAGCCAACCTTAAAAACTTTGCACTCTACAAAGCTAATCAAGTTTATGTCTTTATGCCGTATCAACTTAGACCTGCCTAGGCAGTGGGGGCTGATTGCGGAAGCCGATGATAATAACCACAGAAAATAAAAGAAAAGAAAGAAAAACGGTGCACTTTTTCTTGCAGAAGATCATCATTTGTCTACCGTGGGCGCAATTTTAGCGTTTTATTACGCAGACGTTTAGTTTCGTACATTCTTAAAAACCAGGATATGACGTTATAATCGTCTGGGTGGGGAAAGGTCGTCTGCAACATCAGAAGATTTATTTTGAGATATCATCGGGAGGCCCGATGGGAGGATAAAATCAGGACTGTCTACGTTTATCTTTTTTTATATTAATATTATATATTATCTATTTTTTGTTGATATTTTATTTATTTATTTTAATTTTTGCAAAAAGATTTGAACTTTTGCCACATAACCTACTTTTTCGAACTTTTGGTACAAACGGATTTTAACGTTTGTTGCTAATAATTTTTGTAAAACAAAATAGAACTTTTTTTTTTCATACGGAATCGAACTATTGTTTTCAACAGAATTGGAGATTTTGTTTTCATGCTGAGTTAAGCTTTTGTTGACATTCGGATCGAATTGTTGGAAAGCAACGATGTTGAAACTGATGTCGAGCTAGACAGCAGAAATTCGGACTGATGTATAGTTAGTGACAGGCCTGCTATGCATTTACCTGCGATACTTCTTTTGCTCACTTCTGTTGGCGGGAGTATATCATATGTCTCTTTAAAATACCAGACAAGCCTTTCGGCTCTTAAGTCCAGGGCGCAACGTGCAAATGGGTGGATCAAATTGTGGGGGAAATGCACGCCGAGATCCTGTCTGAGCGGGCCACCCCACAACACGCCGACAGTGCATGCCGCGTAACAAAGGGTACAGTCTCCACAATCACAGGCACTACTCTGCTCCTCCATACCACCTGTGGATTTCACCTGGATCATTAACGTGGTGGTATTCCTGCACTGTCGCACGGTAGCAAAAATTCCAGACTTTTTGGTCCTGGGCATTCAGGCACTGGGCTTGGCGAGACGAGATTGTTGGTCATCTTACTTCCTTTCCACCCAAGTCTCGGTGGCTTTCGCGTGTGAATTAAAATATCTGACGCGCAACAGAGACTGTATCCCATGCGTGAGACAACACCGTGTGCTCTTAATCAGAGCGTATCGGTGGTTTGCACACTTCGTCAGATTTGAGACCCAATGGGCCTACAGAAGTGTTGGTGGGAGGCAGTTCCGATAAGGGTAGTTCAACACTTCATATTCACTACAAAAATAAATTAAATGTTCAACAAACGTAGAGTGAACACACAGATAAACACACGAAACGTATTTGAACACACAAATAAACACACACGAAACGTATTTGAACACACAGATAAACATACACGAAACGTATTTGAACACACAGATAAACCCACACGAAACGTATCTGAACACACAAATTAGCACACATGAAACGTATTTGAACAGACAGACAAACACACACAAAACGTATTTGAACACAGATAAAAACACACGAAACGTATTTGAACACATTAGATAAACACACACGTAACGTAGTTATCTATTTACGTTTTACGTTCATTTAAAAAACAAGTTCAAGTTATTATTGTGTATATTCCTGTGTGAGTGATTGTGCGTGCTAATGCGTGAGTGTTTTTATTATTAGCTTTATCAGTTTACGCCGTGTGTGAGCATGCGTCTGTGTGCTTGTGCGTGCGCCCGTGCGCGAGCAGCGTGTGTGTGTTTCACGATTAGCGCCAACATCTACGCCGCCTCGTGCGTGAGTACGTAGGGGCACGAGAGAGCCCGCTCGCTTGCGTGTTTCCTATCAAATTATTTCTTCAGATGTCTTCTCACCAAGAAACTCTGCCTTGTCAAAAACGAAAAAAAAGAAAAACAAACAAAAAAAAATGGCTTTACCGGGTTGTTTTGGCACAAAATATTTATCAACGTATCAAGATGTCGTTTTGTGTGAGTTTGTAAAAAATCATGTTGTTTTGTTTTTTTCTCAAACTAAGCACAGCGCACTGTTTTCCTCCTCCTCCCTCTTCTTGTCTTTAATTTTTTTTAAAAAAGGCAACTGATTAGAAAAGTTCATTTCTTGGCGGTCTGTTTCAATTTTCAATCTATCTGGTTGGGATTTAACCTTTAACCTTTACACTAGATATGATACAACGCATCGGCCGTGGATAGAAATGTTGTAAGTAAACTTGTAAGTCCGCGGGGAAACTAGAACGTAGGGACTTTCTTTTTTAAACTCTATTATTATTTTTTATCTTTTTTTGTAAATATTACAGGAATGGGGAAAGAAATTGAAGAGAAAATGAACAATAACTTTTGGTGTGTGTGTGTGTGGGGGGGGGGGGTAACTAATTTATACAATAGATAGAACGGCTAGGGGGTTGAGGGGATGGTGGAAACGTACGGTGTCAAGTGTACTTTTTCCTCTCTAATTCATAGTGAAAGAAAGTATTTGTTTAAAAAAAAAAAATACGAAATAAGTTCCAGGTGTAGATTTAATGTAGTTTGGAAAGCGAGGCTTATTGTCTGTAGGCACATATACCTGACCGTGTGTCTGCGAGAGAGAAAGAAAGAGATAGAATAACTAGGAGAAACAAAGGGATATATACATACATATACAGAAAGAGAGAGTAAAACACAAAGAGAGTGAGAGATACAAAGGGAGAAGGATGGGGAAACATGAAAGTGATAGAACAAAGAGAAAGAGACAGCTAGACAGAGAGAAGCAAAAAAGATAGAATGAGGGGATAATACACATGTGTGTCATGTGACCTGATAATAAAATAAATCGTTTTGTTTTATTATGCTTCAAGAAAATGTGGATTAAATCCATTCTGAGTCAAATATGGAACCTTTGACATTTTAGCCTGGTGTTTAGTTTCTTCTCATTACAAAATATCAACTGTCACAAGTTGACAGCCTAATAGAACGATAGGAGCATTACTGCTGAAGCCAGTTCCAGACTCTAACATCTCAATTACAAACTCTCTCTCTCTCTCTATTCCATTTTGTAACATGGACTGACCATCTGTTGTAACCCGCGGGCCGCCAGTTGCACGCCCCTCTGGTCTAGTCTATGGGGACTCCAAAAGATGTGTCACTCCTGACTGTGGCTTTAAACTACACAGGTCCCCAATTTATAATATTACTAGCATAGGTGCCCAGTTCTCCGAACTTAAAAATTCATTATTTCAATATTTATCTCAGTTAACATGCTTTAGAGCCCCACTGTCTTACTTATATGTTAGGTCGGTTATTTTGTTTTAGTAGTTTGATTTGTTCTATGTTTGTAAAGTTTTGAATCATCATTTATTTTTTTATCTCTTGGCCTATAGATTGTATCCGTGTTCTTAGTTGTTATGTTAAATGCGATCTGAGCTTACATTATGTTTGTTGGCAGCGCTATACAAGTGTCATTATTATTATTATTATTATTAACTGGATAAAATAATTTTTCAAATACACTGTAACAACACATTCAGTTATAGAGAGCACAATAGTCTTAAGCGGCGAAAAAGTATTGTGGTAACATTTTTTTTTTTGCTTTTTCTTCTATAATACAACCAGTTTCTCCTATAATACAACCAGTTTCTCCTATAATACAACCAGTTTCTCCTATAATACAACCAGTTTCACAAAGTCTATTTGTAGATGTGAAAAATTTCCATTCTTTGACCAGCTTGAGAGCCAGCTTGAGAGCCATCCCCCTCCCTCCCCACGAAAATATCTGAAAAAAAGTCATACACAATAGGTGACATTTTGTTTTCTTTATTTGTGGAACATTCAGAGGACGAGAGGAATCACGACTGCTTTAACTAGAACAGGGGGGGGGGGGAGGAGGAGGTTGTGGAGAGGCAAGACTTCGTTGGAGTGGCCCATTGTCTCTTGCAATTGGCATGCAACGGGCGTGCAGGAAAGGAGATTCCCAGAGGCGACTTATCGCCCCTCCCCCCCCCCACCTTTTTTTGTGCACCATACAACCCCCCCCCCCCCCACCCCACCTACACACACAATCCTTATTCATTCTTTCTAATTCTAGATCTACCTATTTTCCCAGAAAAAAACTAATAATAAAAAAATACAGCTAGAAACGGGAGGAAACAGCCATTCCCTGGTATCCTACAACATCTGTATGTAATAGAGTACGGTGTGAAACAATGAAACAACAGTATGTACGGCATGTGATCAATACCAAACGGTAATCTAGCAACATGTCAATAATGTAACCCCACACAATGGAATAGCTTAGACCAAACAAATAAAAAATACTATATACTCTATGCCAGCGTTTCCCTTGTAAAAAATTATCTCTCGTGACTCGGTTATTGGCATATTTCTACTTCGTGACTCGGTTATTGGCATATTTCTACTTCGTGACTCGGTTATTGGCAGATTTCTACTTTGTGACTCGGTTATTGGCAGATTTCTACTTCGTGACTCGGTTATTGGCATATTTCTACTTCGTGACTCGGTTATTGGCATATTTCTACTTCGTGACTCGGTTATTGGCATATTTCTACTTTGTGACTCGGTTATTGGCAGATTTCTACTTCGTGACTCGGTTATTGGCAGATTTCTACTTTGTGACTCGGTTATTGGCAGATTTCTACTTTGTGACTCGGTTATTGGCAGATTTCTACTTCGTGACTCGGTTATTGGCAGATTTCTACTTCGTGACTCGGTTATTGGCATATTTCTACCTCGTGACTCGGTTATTGGCATATTTCTACTTCGTGACTCGGTTATTGGCATATTTCTACCTCGTGACTCGGTTATTGGCATATTTCTACTTCGTGACTCGGTTATTGGCATATTTCTACCTCGTGACTCGGTTATTGGCATATTTCTACTTCGTGACTCGGTTATTGGCATATTTCTACCTCGTGACTCGGTTATTGGCATATTTCTACTTCGTGACTCACTAAGAGTGGAACACGGTGGCCGAGCCGCGGCAGCGCGTTCGACTGGCGTACCTAAGGTCCTGGGTTCGAATCCTGGTGCAGGCTAAGATATATATTTTTTTTACGGGCCTGGTGAGTGTCCCTGAGTCTACCCAGCTCTGATGGGTACCTGACCTTATTTGGGGGTAATGTAAAGGCGGCTGTGCATGCATGCATAGTGCTGGCCACACAATCACCTAGGTATGCCGTGGCCACAGAAACTGCGTGAACGCTGCTTCACCGGCCCTATGGGTCGATTTGGTCCAACGGAATACTTTACTTACCCACTAAGAACAATTAGTTGCACACTCTGGCATGGATCTCTATTATTATTGCAGATATGAATTTCCACAATAATCGAGAATAGTTGTTTTGTGTTTTTCTTTTGCTTTTGTGTAGTTTTTAAAATAATTTCATAAAATGTTATCTGGCGCGAAATATAGGCCTACCGATAGAGCATTACGTAATCTAACCTAGATTTTTAAAATTTTTCATCTTCTTTTTTAATTTTGCGACCCAGAACTTTTTGCTTTGTTGGCCCGGTACCGGGTCGCGACCGGGAGATTTGGAAAACTCCGTTCTATACCAAGGTATTCATTAAAAACCTAGCGAACATAAAAAAAACCACCTATACAACAAAATGGTCTTAGCTTATTTATTCATTCTTTCCCTTTCTCTCTCGGATATAGATTCTCACTCAACATGCGCAAGATCAAAAACGTTTAATGAATTCATGTCACGAGCGTCTTTGTACGTGTGGGTGGAATGTGTATGTCTGTGTGTGTGCACACGCGCAGGTTTCTCTGCCTGCATCAGGTGTGTTTATGTCTGTGTGTGTATGTATGGGATGACGGGAGGTTAATGCCCACCAAGTGACGATGCATTGAGGAGCGTTCATACAAAAACTGTTTCCGGTAAATACTCACACACACACTTATATATATATTATATACCGCTATATATATTCAGGGGCAGGAAGGAAGTATTACTGACACGAGGTGTACAATGGGCTTGTGTGTTGTTAGGTCAACGTGACAGGATTGCGTATCTGACATGCCAAGTTGCCATAATTTTCATTTTTTTTTTTTTTTGTTGAAGTTTCGGCTTTGTTCATTGTTTTATTGCTCTGTAAAGTTGAATGTTTTATTTATTTATAATATTTCTTTGGCCTGCATGAATTTTTACTTCAACTTTCGCCAAGTTAATGACACAACACGGACAGACTCACGGACAGACTCTAGTGTACAGAATGAGCAATTGAATTATTTACTTGCTTCCGGAAGTAGAAATCCGCCATTTTTTTTTAAATTAAAAGTCATACTTAGCTGTAATCCCTGATTTATATATAGACTTTAGGCCTATTGGTTGCCCTCTGTCTCTCAGAGAGGCGAATTAAAAAGTAAATCGGCCATTATAAATACGGTCACTTGCCTATAAATATAAGTTTTACAACTAATTAACTAATCACGTCTAATCCAATGACGTTAGCAGTATAGATCGCACATGAAAGCCATCTAGAATTGGTTATCGTGAAAAAACGACACCTGACTTCCGGTCCTGGAGTGTTTTTATAATGCACTAAACTAAACGATTCTGTTTTGTTTTTCTACACACTTCCTGTCACAAGCTGATTTGGGTTTTATTATTCATAAAAGATTACTCTTTTGATAAATGAATGGACTTTTTACATTTACTTTTCTGAAAGCAAGATTGTGTATGCCTTGGGGTGATTCGATGTAGTCTAGAGAAACTCCGGTATAAAAAAAATAGATGCTTTTTCTGCCTTCACCGGAAGCCTAATTTGCAACACAAATTGAGCCATCAGCTTCTATCGAAACCACTCAAATGTTTTTAGATCACAGCTCAACATGTTATCTTATATTATATTACAGACGTTCCTTCAATACAGAGGTTGACTGCGTCCTACGCCTGTTCTTAGTTTGAGTATGTTCTTGCATGCTGATTAGTACTGGTATTTGGAATAATGTTAAGTTGTTGGTTTTCCTCGTTTGTTTTGATAACCCATTCTCTGATCGGGTGTATATAGGGAAACAATGGTACTTTATATGCGTTTGTTCTTGTATATGCAATAAATAAAGTATTTTATCCTTTGTCTATCCGAGCAATGTACTAGATAGCTGCTGTGTTGCAATTCCAAGTTAGAAAGTAATTTTGTTTATGAATTATTACTACTTTCAATAGATTATAATTATTACTACTTTCAATATAATATTATTATTATTATTATTACCGTCAATAGATTATAAGAAAAAAAAACATAACCGACAACAGAAAAAAACACAGTAGGAAATTGTGTTTTCAAATAAAATTACAAGCGTAAGTATTTCTTTAAAAAAACTTTCTTCAGATTAAAGAATGCGTACCTTTACTCCTATAGGCTTACTTAAACAAAATCACAACACTTTGGCAATTTTAGTGCAATGTTAAAAGACCAATGAAAATATAAATAAGGACCGAGTTTAAAAAGAAATATTAGCATCATAAGGTGTTGTTTTTTAATTCTTTCGTGTTTTTTTAAATAAATATTAAGCTAATAATTAATTGGTATTAAACTTTTTTTTACGCAGTGTACCCTATCAATTAACTACGGCAATAAGGGCTGAACTTGTATATAAATTGAGTTTAAATAGTGTGATTTTGTTTATAATGTGAACATAGTAGTCTTTATATCATTACTATTTTTTGTAAAACTTTATTTATTTATTTTTAGTCTATATCTATAGGCCTACGTTGGCCGTGACCTTTCCACTGTGCTGCTTTGAACGTGTTGCCAACTTCGCAATCAAAATTTACCTGAAGATCCATCAGCCCATTCAATTTTTTTTCCCAAACATTTATCATGAATGTGAGTTTTTACGACATTTGTGATTGTCTTAGATTTATTGGTTTTGTTTTACTATACGTTAAAACGCATTACTTTTTGTTTGTTGTAGTTATTTCAGTTTAAACAATCAGATAGACAGTAAGCAATTATTCAGTAAAGGCATTTGAATAATACAAAGAATACTACCAGTCTTATAATAGAAATTATTTAATAATAAAGAAAGGAGTGTGTGAGTTTAGAGAAATATTTATTCAACAATAAGGTAAGCTACATTGAACATACTTCCTTGTGGCCAAACGGCAATGGGGCGAAAAAAGTCAATTGAGCAAAAAGTTAATTGGGCAATAAGTAAATGTAGTAATAAGTCATTGAGGCCATCAATAAGTCATTGAGGCCATCAATAAGTCATTGAGGCCATCAATAAGTCAATGAGGCCATCAATAAGTCATTGAGGCCATCAATAAGTCATTGAGGCCATCAATAAGTCATTATTTCAATGGGGTCAATTATTCGATTGGGTTTTGATATCTAGGGGGCATTTTGTCGAATGGGACATTATGTTTTCTATGTCCCATTATTTAGACCACACATAGCAAACGGACAAGAATTTTTTTTTCAAATTATGTTTTTTTGTGTACATATAATTTGGTCCTCAAGTGCCAGCCATGAAATTTTTTTTACATTTCTTCTTGACTAGAAATGCCATTAATGTAGACCCCCCCCCCCCCAAACACACACACAATGAATCAACTCTCCAGAATACATTCTGATAGTCATGTTACATGTCAGAACATCACCCATAAACACGCTCACACTAAACACACAATTACGTCACTTACAAAGACACAACACTATCAAAACCTAAACACTCAAACAACACTTACAAAAACGACATACTCTCAAAACTAGTTTAACCGACACACACATACGCGGGTATTGCGCTTGCGCTAAGGTTCAGCAATCGCGGTGGCGGTGGTTGTTTTTCTTGTGTTTTTTTTTTTTGTCTCCCTTACCTTGCCAAAGCCCAGATGAAGAGGATCATGCAGATTTGAATCTCCGCTACTGGCGCTGCCAATCTTCCGACATTTAACCTTGTCTGTTGTCCTGATGCCATTCTGCAAACAAACAAGAAAAAAAAAAAGAAATGAATGGCGAAATCGAACACTTGTGACGTCAAGCAATTTGTCAATGACGTAATAAGCATAGTTAATATTCATTGGATAAGGGGAGAGTGGCACGTGTTTGAGCGGAAGTAATAGTCGCGTGATATAAGGTCAAAGGGCAAGTGTCAACAATGATACAACAGATGAAGGGGGGGAAGGAAGTGAGATAAATAAGAAACGGAAATGACACGTGGTCTTGATATCAAAATGGCCGTAGACTCTAGGTCGTTTTTGTTTCTGATTTTGACAATAAGAGTAATATTTGAAAGCATACGCTACTCAGAGGGTTCCTTGTTTCAATTTCTGCATCAGAATGTCACACCATTTCGAATAATGCAGACAAAAGTTCAGAAGATTGTCAAGAAAATTACTCGCGGGCCTTTCTACCGTTAGCATTTATTCATTTTTGGTTCATTAGTTGATGTTGTTCTTTTTTATGATGTTATTTTCCATGTAATTGACAGGATTTGTCATTAATTTAATGTATTCCCATGATATTCGCATAAGACAATTTATTTTTTGTAGTCATTTTGTAGTCATTGTATCCCATTAAACACCCACCATCCTAATCATGACTTCCGGTAGAAATTAGCACTAGGTTATTCGACAATAGGAAAATAATGTATGAACGAGCTCCCAGTAAATTTCGTATAAAATCTACAAGATTGTGGAAATAGAGCGCACTGAACACGATAAATGGAATAGCATGGAAAGACGTGCTATACAAAGGACCATCATCGTCATTGCCTACTTGGAAATGAGTAAAGAATATGATTTGTAAAACGTTAGATCTAGTTGTTTAAGCGCTGTGGTTTATCATAGTGAGTTTATTTTAAACCAAGAGTAGCCTATCATGAACAAACTGGATATCCGTGTATAAAGATCTTCTACCACTTCAAGCTGTTAAGTGGACCATGCATTCGCCTAATCCAAAACAGTCTCAGTTGTACGATAAGTGAAAAATCTTCGCCTAAACACAAAAAATCGGCACAAAGTTTTATATCCAATAATACATTATTTCTCAGCGTTCTTCAGCAAGCTGCCACAAAAGCATCAGTTGATTTTTGTGATTTATAATGACACGATGGGCAGCGCGTTCGGATGGCGTACCGAAGGTCCTGGGTTCGAATCCTGGTTAAGGCTTGGATTTTTTTCAGGGTCTGGAGGGTGTCCCTTAGCCTACCCAGCTCTGATGGGTACCTGACCTTAGTTGTGATAAAGTAAAGGCGGATGTTCATAGTGTTGGCCACACAATCACCTAGGATGCCGTGGCCACAGAAACCGGTGAACCCTGCTTCACCGGCCCTACGGACCAATTTGGTCCGACGGGATACTTGACTATAATACCAATGTCTCAACATATAAGAAGTTTAAATAATTAGCAGAATTGTTAAATAGCCAATAACACATCATGAGCTATTGGCAGAATCCGTTGCGAGAAGTAGCGGCATCTCCGGAGGCTTACTATGTCCTCACAGACACTTTTACCCGTTTATGCGCTTAAACATACAACAATAGCAGTGACTGGCAGTATTTAGGACTCTTTGAGAATCTGATCAAGTCTGGATTATGTCATACAATGTTTGACAGTTATTGGAATTTAACATTTCTATTATAATTTCTTATTTGTGGTTATATTTGTGTGCGTATTATTTGCCGAGGCGACTACTTCCGAACAACTGGATATCCGGATGTAAGATATCAGATGTATTTTAAGACTAATCTTACAATCTTTCAATATAAATACTGAGAATATTTCCTGCAAAACTACGTAAAGCATTAACACGATTCTAGACTATATGTAAATTTGGCGCAATGTTTTTACATTGTCTAGAATGTCGGATAGTTCCCATCTCTACAACTGGAGTAATACATACTCCAACATCACCTACTTCATTATGCCTAGCTTCATGACGTCAACTAATTAATATTATGAGATTGTGACGCCAGCACCAAGCCCAGCTGTAGGTAGACCTGCTTTCATTAACAGAACTCTGTTATCCATGGTCTAACCCAAGCAGTTTTTTTTTTATTACTGCCGATGAGCTTTTGCAGTCAACCTACGTTAAGCCCAGAGACTCGAACCCGAGAAATTCGGAACCAGCAATACTATGTTAAGCTACTATATAATCTTCACGCGCCTATTTCACTCTATTATTTTCTTTAGAAAAATAGAACAACATTTGTGATCGGTTTTATCCGATATACTAAATTTAGACAGTGATCATCGTAATCTTTTAAAACCCCGACGCATAAAAAAAAAGTTTTAGCGTCATAGATTTACTGCCTTGTCTATGGCAATATATTATAGAGAGTGACCTTCAACTCGAGCCAAAGTTCACACACATAATAAAATAGTCTCTCTCGCTCTCTCAATGAACAGCACTGACCTTCAAGTACAGAAAATGGAACAATGAATATAATATTCTGCTGACCACTCCTGCTGGCTCAACCGAATGACCGGTCCAGTCTAATTATCCTTTACTTTTAAAGGGCTGTGGGGGCGGACTGAGGGGAGGGAGGGGGGGGCGGACTGAGGGGAGGGAGGGGGGCAGGTGTGGGTGTGGGTTGGGGAGGATTGATAAGCTTTGAACGAGGAGGAGGGTGGAGAAAAGGGGGGCGGCGATATGCGCCGCTAAATAGGTTTCTCTCAATGAGGTGTGTGTGTGTGCATTTAAATGGCTCAATCGGTTCCCTCACAAGTTCCCTGCACGAGGCGTTGACTCATTGTTCTACAGTGGAACGGGAAGGAACCGGTTAATTAATTTAACATAAGGGGCGAGGTTGTGTGATTAGCTATTTTCTTAATAGAATAATAGAAAGCATAAGGAGGGAAGGAAGGGCGGCATAATATGAGGTGTGGGAGTAAGGCGGGGGGAGGGGAGTGAAGAGGACGACAATGATTGCATGACGCAGGAAACGGACAACAGCAGAGGGAAGGCTATTTTCAGCGTGTGCGGGCCGGCCGAATACGACAAAGAGGTGACATGGGTGTTGCTCGCAGACAATGTGTGGATGGTGGTCATATGGGCGGAAACAGGGCGTAGCACCAATATATTATATATCTCAGAGAATTTACCCCCTTCGTACCAGACCAGTTCCTGGGATAAGACCATTTTATTCACAATATTTATAAAGTGATTCTGCTCTTTACCTGCCCTGTTTTATATATTTGTTTTGGTTGAAGACTATTATTTCAGATAGACCTTTGGACATACCGACAAGAAGATTTGCACAGCTAAGAATGATAGAAAATAGATATAAAGACTCTAGAGAAAGCGATTTAGAGATAGATAGGTCGGTAGCTAGATAAAGTGATAGACATAGACGATAGATAAGAAATTAAGAGGCTGATAAAACATAATACAAGATAGATTAGAAAAGATACATACGATAGATAAGATAGATAAGATAGATGAAAAAGACGAGAAAGACAAGATAGATAAGATAGATAAGATAGATAAGATAGAAAAGATAGAAAAGATAGAAAAGATAGAAAAGATAGAAAAGATAGATAAGATAGATAAGATAGATAAGATAGATAAGATAGATAAGATAGATAAGATAGATAAGATAGATAAGATAGATAAGATAGATAAGATAGATAAGATAGATAAGATAGATAAGATAGATAAGATAGATAAGATAGATAAGATAGATAAGATAGATAAGATAGATAAGATAGATAAGATAGATAAGATAGATAAGATAGATAAGATAGATAAGATAGATAAGATAGATAAGATAGATAAGATAGATAAGATAGATAAGATAGATAAGATAGATAAGATAGATAAGATAGATAAGATAGATAAGATAGATAAGATAGATAAGATAGATAAGATAGATAAGATAGATAAGATAGATAAGATAGATAAGATAGATAAGATAGATAAGATAGATAAGATAGATAAGATAGATAAGATAGATAAGATAGATAAGATAGATAAGATAGATAAGATAGATAAGATAGATAAGATAGATAAGATAGATAAGATAGATAAGATAGATAAGATAGATAAGATAGATAAGATAGATAAGATAGATAAGATAGATAAGATAGATAAGATAGATAAGATAGATAAGATAGATAAGATAGATAAGATAGATAAGATAGATAAGATAGATAAGATAGATAAGATAGATAAGATAGATAAGATAGATAAGATAGATAAGATAGATAAGATAGATAAGATAGATAAGATAGATAAGATAGATAAGATAGATAAGATAGCTAATTTAGATAAGATAGATACGATAGATACTATAGATACGATAGATAACATAGATAACATAGACAGAAAAAGATAGATAAGAGTACATAATAAAAAAAAATAAAACGTTCTGCGTCCGTATAAATTATATAAACATGTGTTAAAATACAAAGAAAAAAATATATTAAATTAATGTATTACGGAACGGAAATAAATTGAACATTATATTAAATATTATAGAGCAAAAAAAAGTAATTCCTTCAAACCATATCAATCAATGGGCCAGTTCGTCAGTGTGAGCAGCACATTGACCAGCCATCTTTTACTTCAGCCCAACTAATGTCAGGTATCCATTAGAGCTAGTACGACTGTTAGACTCAGGGACACCGTCCAGACCCGGAAACGAATCCTAGCCTTCGCCAGGATTTGAACCCCCAGGTCTTTAAAAGTACGCCGACCAAACACACTACCGATCGAGCCACCGTGCCCACAATGATATACGGGCCCACAATGATATACGGGCCCACAATGATATACGTGCCCACAATGATATACGTGCCCACAATGATATACGTGCCCACAATGATATACGGGCCCACAATGATATACGGGCCCACAATGATATACGTGCCCACAATGATATACGTGCCCACAATGATATACGTGCCCACAATGATATACGGGCCCACAATGATATACGTGCCCACAATGATATACGGGCCCACAATGTTATACGTGCCCACAATGATATACGTGCCCACAATGATATACGTGCCCACAATGATATACGTGCCCACAATGATATACGTGCCCACAATGATATACGGGCCCACAATGAAATACGGGCATACATATTTAAACATGGAACTTCTTAGTTATGGTTATGAATAGCTGCTATTGTCAATAGGGCACACCACGTCGTATCGACGGGAGGGGAGTACGGGATTTCCACGTTTTTCCCCCGTCGATACGACGTGTTTGTGCCCGTTGGGTGATAGTCTCTGGTGTTAAATAAGCTGATTATGATTATGGTTTAAATTTCGTTCCGAACCAATTAAAAAAAAAAAAAAAAAAAAAAAAAAAAAAAAAAAACACGTGTTCCTCCAAAACAAATGATGTTTAATTTACATTTAAGACATTTGCCTCGTTCAAATATAATTTTATTGGGTACATAGGCCTAGAATTTGTTTTAAAAGTTAGCATTGTTAACATTAGTTATATGCTAAAATACCATTAAATTCATAAAATCACCATACACACACTTACACATAGGCCTACACACTCACCAACAAAACAAATGTACCACATTCGTTTGAAAATATTGAAGAAAATACTGAAAACTCACCCGTTGAATCAGATCAAAGGCCTCAAATTCCAAAAAGTAACTGAACACTTTAAACAAGAAAATAAATAAAACCACGAGCTAGGATGAAGCTTACACACAGAATAAATAAACAACAACTTGTGGTGATCCTCGCGTAGTGAAAGTTGTATTCTCTCTAATTCAGGAACGACTACTCCTTACTTTTTGTAATTTTTCTACTACCAAGCATCAGCGACGATACGGCAGCGAGAGTTCCCGCCCTCGTTTCTTGTGATGTAATAATGTCACGGGATGACCCCCAGCCCGCCCCCGCTACACCTTCCCCCCAAAGGTAAGTGGGCTGATAATAGTTTCTTTCCCTTTACTTTCATTTCAATTCGAACTTCGAACATACTCTAAGATAGATTATATTTGTACTTTCAGTCTCTCTGTCTTTTTCTCTTTGTACTTTTTCTCTTACTCTGTTTAAGGTTGGTGTGATGTAAGGACTTTACGAAATAATATGTTAAGGTGTAGAGCAGCGGTTCCCAACCTGGTGGTCGAATGACCTTTACTTGGGGGTTGTCAAAGACCATAGGAAAACATATTTTCTATGGTCTTAGGAACCGAAACACAGCTCATCTAGTCGTCTCCGGGCGCTTCCACCAACATGCAGATACATCCACATACGAGTAGCCTTTCCGGCGTAATGACTTCGTCGATACATGTGTATGTGAAAGAGTTAGTGCCATAATGTACGTTTGCTGACACACGTGTCTAGAAATGCTACTGTGTTAAAAGTAGTAGTATTGGCGATAACACGACCGATACTTTATGAATATATTGGAACTTGGTGTAGATGCTGTTCGGTCTTAACTTTAACATTTGGTACTGAATGAGTCCCCAACAGTAAACGGAGCTCGCTGTATGATATATGGGCAAATATTAGCACCGAAGACGCTGCCACTAGTTACAAGAAGTAATTAAAAGCGTCATAGGTTGCGTCACATTTGTAAAGACGCAGTCTCAACCATATCTCTGACGTTCGTGTTTTTAATTAGAAATATAGGCTACAGATATTTAATATTATTATTTGTATGTGTGTGTGTTGAATCGCTATGTTTTAATTATGTTCAATGTGTAACAATACAAATAGACCCTGCCTAACAGATATTTATATTACAATTCATAACAGTAGCAGATGACAGTAATAAAATAGCGACGAAATTAATTGTATTTTTGGTAATCGACACAGCATTAGAAGATGTATTAAAAGGTCGCGGCCTAAAAAAAAGGTTGGGAACCACTGGTGTAGAGGAAACAGCGCTTGCGCTGGCGTTTCGGACATCCCGAGTTCAAATCACAACATAGAACAACCTGTTCAAAGATATGGGCAGAGATGATCCAAAAAGCTGAACCATCAGAAGTGTTATCAACAACATAAATCAACAAGAGTTATTAACTTAAGAGTTAGCAGTTGGAGTTATATCAACTAGAGTTAAATCACCAAAAGTTATATCATATAAAGGTAGAATCTATATCAACTAAAGTTATATCAACTAGAGTTAAATCACCAAAAGTTATATCATATAAAGGTAGAGTCTATATCAACTAAAGTTATATCAACTAGAGTTAAATCACCAAAAGTTATATCATATAAAGGCAGTCTATATCAACTAAAGTTATATCAACTAGAGTTAAATCACCAAAAGTCATATCATATAGAGTCTATATCAACTAAAGTTATATCAACTAGAGTTAAATCACCAAAAGTTATATCATATAAAGCTAGAGTCTATATCAACTAAAGTTATATCAACTAGAGAAATTTTCTATAGTTTTCAAACTTCATGAAGTGGCAAGATGGCTAAACTAACGAAAGAGCACCAACTAATGCTCTGCACACAAGTATCAATACAGACAGACACACATATAAATGAGTAGAGAAATAGTCTACACCAAGGGCCGGGAACCTTTTGATAATGGTGTGCCAAAGACGGATATGAAATAAATTTAGCGTGCCGTCAGCTTAAAAAAGTTCTCAAGTTCCAGCAGTCAATGTCTTTGAATAAGAGCCTTGAATTGCCTTTTAGGCTGTGTTTTGCGTGCCATTAAAAATCGCTCTGCGTGCCAAGTGTGGCACGCGTTCCGTAGGTTGACGACCCCTTAGTTTGCACCCAAAGTGACCTATGTTTACATCTTAATTATAGTTTGTTGGAATATGTTTACTTAGCGCCACCCTGACACGTAAGGTGAATATGAAACTATGGCTTCCCCCCCCCCCCAAGAGCACCTCGTCTCCGCCACACACACACACACACATATATATATATATATATATATATATATATATATATATATCTACAAACTTGCGTAGTTGCATATTGAGCAGGTGTTTAATGTATTCCAGCCAGCGTCACCAAGACCTAGCAGAGCCCTGGCACGAGAAGTATAGTTCAACAAAAGGAGTGGTGTCCCCACAACAACCCCCCCCCCCCGCCCTTCTCCCCCATCCACTTCCAAAGAGACAGTACCGGCTAGTGCGACGTTGGTACTAGTTGGGTAGATAAGGGGCCCATCCTTGAGAGAGGCGACACGCATTAGCCCGCCCCTCCCCCTTTCCCCACACAGTATACAGTCACAAGCAAGCACAAACATGCACACATTAGCATACCATCATGGACGCTGATTAGTCCAAAGTCCCGTAGCCTCGAACAGCCCATCCCCCGCCCACTCTCAACCCTATTATCTTTTACAGTCAAGGACAGTGGGTGTGCAACAGGCGGCCTGTGGGCCACAACAACACCCAAGCCAAAAACCATTTAGTGTGGCCCTCACGGCGCTTCTAACGGATATCATTCCCAAATCGTTGCATTAACAATGTCAATAAATGTTCATACTGTGTGGCAAATCTTATTGTATCAAATTCTTTAAGCTTGTAGACTTTAGTCTGATGATAATATAAACGTTTAATCACCATTAGTTGTTGTTGTTTTTTTTTATACAATATTTATCAAACAACGGAAAGCCGTGTTTGAACGATGGACTGCCGAGCCAATGGTCCCGGGATCAAATCCTGGACTGCCGTATATATTATTTATATTCTTGAGATCGTCAATAGGTCTAATCCAGTCATTTTTAATTTTATTCATATCATGCTATGAGGGGTTTCAAAATGAAGTTGGCCCGAGATTTGTATTGTTATGGCCATACAATCCCAGGGTAAGCCGTGAGCTCGAAAAGACGAGGATTAAAAAAAGACAAGAACAATTAATTCAATTAAAAAGTACATAAATAAAAAAAGATTCAACAAGGAACTAGTACAAAGAATTAAAACTCGACGTTCAGCTCGGGTTAATACAGAAAGTGAGTGAATGGCCCCTAAATTACCCACATCTTCTGAGTCCTGGCATAGGTTGTTCCTGTTGGCACCACTTCCGCTCCTCCCAAATGACGTAAAAAGATTTCCACAATAAATATTAGTCTAGTCTGTGTGTAGCGATTCTCTTATCTGTGGTGTAATTCGCCGTGACGCCACAGTGAGGCTCTGCTATCACTACAATTATTGGAATATTGCGCCGCGTTGGCCAAAATAATTGTAAAATTAAACAAGGTGCATGGCTCATCAAACTATTTCTAAAGTAAGCAGACCAGCGTATCCCAAACGATTTTTTTTGGGGGGGTCTACGAAACAGTAAAATATAGGTCTACCCCTCAACCAATGAAAAGTATATTTTAAAAAAATATTAAAATGTGAAACAAGCAATATCTTGAGTCAAGTTGTGTCAGAGATCATAACCTCACTGCACTCTTGAGAACTCATATAGAGTGTGACGGTACAATGAGTGGGACGGTACAACACGTGTGACGGTACATTGAGTGGGACGGTACAACACGTGTGACGGTACAATGAGTGTGACGGTACAATGAGTGTGACGGTACAATGAGTGTGACGGTACAATGAGTGTGACGGTACAATGAGTGTGACGGTACAATGAGTGGGACGGTACAATGAGTGTGACGGTACAATGAGTGTGACGGTACAATGAGTGGGACGGTACAATGAGTGGGACGGTAGGCTTACAATACGTGTGACGGTACAATGAGTGTGACCGTACAATGAGTGTGACGGTACAATGAGTGTGACGGTACAATGAGTGTGACGGTACAATGAGTGGGACGGTACATTGAGTGGGACGGTACAACACGTGTGACGGTACAATGAGTGTGACGGTACAATGAGTGTGACGGTACAATGAGTGTGACGGTACAATGAGTGTGACGGTACAATGAGTGTGACGGTACATTGAGTGGGACGGTACAACACGTGTGACGGTACAATGAGTGTGACGGTACAATGAGTGTGACGGTACAATGAGTGTGACGGTACAATAAGTGTGACGGTACAATAAGTGTGACGGTACAATGAGTGTGACGGTACAATGAGTGTGACGGTACAATGAGTGTGACGGTACAATGAGTGGGACGGTAGGCTTACAATACGTGTGACGGTACAATGAGTGTGACCGTACAATGAGTGTGACGGTACAATGAGTGTGACGGTACAATGAGTGTGACGGTACAATGAGTGGGACGGTAGGCTTACAATACGTGGGACGGTACAATGAGTGTGACGGTACAATGAGTGTGACGGTACAATAAGTGTGACGGTACAATAAGTGTGACGGTACAATAAGTGTGACAGCGCTTTGAGTGTGGTGGCACAATGAGAGTGACGTCGGTCCAAGCGTGACGGTACAACAGGTGTGACCTTTCAATAAGTGTGACGGTAACCTTACAATTAGTGTGTCGCTACCACGAGGGTGACGTTAGTCCATGCGTGACAGTGTGTGTGTACTGTGGGTCAAACTTGTCAGCAAAAAGGTGTGACGCAAACTTGTACAACATCAGTTCGTCCTTTTTAATGAGACGAATTAGTGCGGCGCGGCACGCGACTTTAAGATAAAGATGATTCTTCTGACACTATCGTTTATATTGCAGGAACAAGTCTGCCCTTGATGACCTCGACCGCTTTACGGAATGTCAAGGTCAACCAAGAGTGCAAATAAGAGAGATTACTTTCAGTGCGGGGAGGGTGCGCTTTTTTTATAAACTCTTTTTTTTTTTACAACCTGTCAAACAGAAGCGTACACCGTGTTTTTGTATTCCGCTTTGGGAACGTGAGCTCTTGTTCGTAAAGTACTCAAACTATTGCGTGAGCTACCATAGACAATATGACGTCTTGGAGGTAAAGTCTTTCCAGATAGCGACGTCGTAAAAAAAAAAAAAAAAAAAAAAAAAACAGTCTTTTTGACGACATGAGATTATCTATCGCGAGGCTGAGATAAGTTTTGAAAATGTATCCGTGGTGGCTGGAACTCGTCAACAAGATTTTTTGTGGGGGTTGTTGTGGTGGTGGAAGGGGGAGGGAGGGGGGGAGAAGGCGGGAAGTGTGTATGTATACGAGGGTCAGTAGTGAAGGTCGAGATGGAAGGGGGGGGGGCTGAAGAGAGGTCGAAGTGGGTGAAAGATGGCCGACGTCCGAGTGAGCGAGCGGAGATGGGGGCGGGGCGTACAGCGAGGTCAGGTTGGACGACGGGGCAAAAATATATATGTGATGACTTTAGCGAAAAACTGAGAGGGAGAGACACGGAGGGAGAGACACGGAGGGAGAGACACGGAGGGAGAGACACGGAGGGAGAGACACGACAGAGAGACACGAGAGAGAGTCGAGAGAGAGAAAAAGAGAGAGAAATAGGCCGATGTGACGTAAGAGCGGCATCAAAATCCGAGTAGTGTGATAGTTGGTGACAGGTGTAAGTGGCAATATGATGGAGGGTACGACCACGTCATCAGACATTTCGGTAAAGAAAACGAAGAAATAGAGGGAGGAAAAGAGAGGGGGAGAGAGAGAGAGAGAGGGGGGGGGGGGTAGGTATATACATATGACAATGAAACGGAATCACACAAACAAACAACTAGTCATTAACAATGAGCCACACGGAGGGACACAGCAGTAATAAAGAAATATCTAGAGTATAGGTGACAGATATATACAGATATAGTCAAATAAGATAGATAGGAAGACAGGTAGATAAATAGATAGATAGGAAGACAGGTAGATAAATAGATAGATAGGTAGACAGGTAGATAAATAGATAGATAGGTAGACAGGTAGATAAATAGATAGATAGGTAGACAGGTAGATAAATAGATAGATAGGTAGACAGGTTGATAAATAGATAGATAGGTAGACTGGTAGATAAATAGATAGGTAGGTAGACAGGTAGATAAATAGATAGATAGGTATACAGGTAGATAAATAGATAGATAGGTATACAGGTAGATAAATAGATAGATAGGTATACAGGTAGATAAATAGATAGATAGGTAGACAGGTAGATAAATAGATAGATAGGTATACAGGTAGATAAATAGATAGATAGGTATACAGGTAGATAAATAGATAGATAGGTATACAGGTAGATAAATAGATAGATAGGTATACAGGTAGATAAATAGATAGATAGGTATACAGGTAGATAAATAGATAGATAGGTAGACAGGTAGATAAATAGATAGATAGGTATACAGGTAGATAAATAGATAGATAGGCAGACAGGTAGATAAATAGATAGGTAGACAGGTAGATAAATATATAGATAGGTAGACAGACAGATGGAATCATTGAGAGATGGGTAGACAGATATATAAATAGACAGAGAGAGAAACAGACAGATAGTAATACATATACATAGATACATAGATGTATATATAGAATAGAGACGGATACAGAGGGAGAGAAAGAAGGCGTTAAAATAACATGAAAGAAGTGGAAGCGATGTATATATATATAGAGAGAGAGAAAGAGAGGGGGGAGGTGATATTCAAGGATATATTGGAAGGATGGACTTGATATACATGGATATGTTGGAAGGATGAACTTGATATACAAGGAAATGTGGGAACGATGGACTTGATATACAAGGATATGTTGGAAGGATGAACTTGATATACAAGGAAAAGTGGGAACGATGGACTTAATATACAAGGATATGTTGGAAGGATGTAAGACAAAAGTCAAATGTTTTTCTAGTGATATCATGGAACAACAAATAGTGATAGATTTAAGGGGAAAAAAACTCAGAAAGAAATACAGAAAGAAAGTAAAACAGAGAAAGCAATAGAAGAAAAAGATAAGTTGGTGTCTTAAGTAGTCGTCCTTGGTTGGTGTGTACAAAAAGAATTAAAAAATAGAGGCGAAGAAATTAAAATTATTGGGTACAATATGGCGTAAAACATGAATGAGAAAGCTTTCATTTTGAGTTGAAATTTTTACAAATATATATATATTGTTTGATAAAAAGATATAATAATAAGGCCATAAAAAAAGGACTTTTAGCATAAACCAGAATTTGCGCAAAAAAAAAAAGAAATGTTACAATTAAAGAATGGGTATTGTAGAAATTAAAAGTGAGAAACTAGAGAAAAATGGTGAAGAGTTAGAAAGAAATATAGACTAGAAGGAATATATTGGATTATAGGTTAGGAGTGAGACATGTTTAAATGGAAAGCTTGTGGAAAATAAAGCGATATATATATAAATATATATATAGAGAGAGAGATAGTGAGAAAGAGAGAGAGAGAGAGAGATGGAGAGAGATGGGCGAATAAATAAGTGTGGAGTCCACCACTTGACTTCAACATCAAGGTTCTCTTTTTTTTTATGGAGCCACGTGTTGAGAATAAAGTGACGGGATGTGAATGATTGCCGGGAAACAGGAAATGAACTTTCAATGAACTTTGAATGGTAAGTTGGTACAACAATATCACGTCATTCTTGACCCACATTTGAGCTGCATAATATGACGATTCTAAAAATAGCTAGTCTAGTACTATTCCCACAAAACGTGCGTAAAAATTAGCAACTTATTTTCTCACAATATATAATTACACTTTTTTATTAGGCCTGGTCACTATGTTTTAAATATTTTCAATTTATAACAATGAAAATATATAGCATTCATATAAGATATTTACATTACAATTTTTTTTTATAACAGTAGCAAATTTTAGATATTAGGTATCGACGAAAATAATGTTATTGTTGGGGGTCACCACAAGGTGAGAAGCTGTAATTAAAGGGTTGCGGCATCAAGATGGTTTGGGAACCACTGTCTTAAGAGAATTCGATTTATAGGTTTAAGTTAAGCGGAATGTGCATGTTTTTTTTTCATAAACAAAAAGCATGTCATGCATTTATTGCCATTTAGTTGTCCTTAATGTGAGTTTTCTAATGAACTGAGACAAGGCAGAACAGGGTTTTGAAAAAAGGAGAGCCATTTTTAAAACTTGGGGAAAGTCATAAGAAAATCTGGAAAAAATATTTGAAAACCTGGACCAGAGAAAGTCATTCGAAACATGGCAAATCTATTTGCACATATCGGGGAAGGCATTTCTGTCTGGAATTACTTAGAAGCACGTGCGGCCTGTTAAAACAATGCCAAAATGTCATATGCGCTTGCAAACACCCCCCATCCCAAACACACTCACAGACACACACAGACTGTTTCACTCGACGATAAACATAGATGCACATTCAATGCAGATTCAATGCAGATTCAATGCTCATTCAATGCACATTCAATGCTTATACTCTAACTTAAGACATTCCATTACAATGCCCACATCATTCACATGTAAACACCAACATGTGACAATGATCGCAACATACTTCTAAGAGATTAAAAAAGAACAAGAAAAAAGGAGAGAAATTGAAAGAGTCTGTATGTGAGAGAGAGAGAGAGAGAGAGAGAGAGAGAGAGAAATGTATAGAACTATACACACACACAAGCCATATGTCGTTTATAAGTTCTTAGTGTGAAAACAACCTTAACAAAATAAATGGCAAAGCAATATACACCCTGTACATTTAAAACGGTTTAATTTTAACTAATAGTTTATCATCATCATCATGATCTATCAGCCATCTGGACAATTGCCTATCGGTCCCATTATAGTTTTAAGTTCTCCACTGAACTTAAAAAATTATTTCAGAATTTAGAAAAAAACATGATAGGCGATAAAGACTACTTAAATTTTCATTATTTAAAAAAATGTCGAATAGTAATTGTTCACGTTGCTTTTGTCCTTTGAAAACTAAGGTCACATTTCACAAACGTTGGTCAGTTTTCACTCAAGATAAAAAAAAACAGGTGCATTTAAAGGACAGCAATTTCACAATTTTTTATATACAGTCGTAAAAACATAAGTATTTATTCTAAAACTACACTCCGCCCATACAATTTATATGTTAACATATTAAAAATATATTTTGCGCTTTTTTAATAAGTTTTTACAAAAATTTTCTATTGGTATGGTTAAATAAAAACAACACATAAACTCACTCAGCACCCCCTTGCCCGCCCGCCCCTGACCCCCTGACAGAAGCCATACCACCATCCTGACCTGACCAATCAGAACCCACTTCCTGGAAGTAAAAAAAAACTATTAACGACCTGACTGCACGTGCTTCATTTCCAGTGACGCCATGGGGGGGGGGGGGGAGGGGGGTAGTGTGTGTGGGGGGTAGTGTGTGTGTGTAGTGTGTGTGTGTGGGTAGTGTGTGTGTGGGTAGTGTGTGGGGGGGTTGAATCTCGGTTAACCCGCGGAGAGAAGCCGTGCATATGCTCGCCGTGACCGGTTGTGACGGGTTCAAATCCCACCACGGATCATCCCTCCTATCGAGTCTGTAACATTGTATGTTATTACTCACTGGTTTTATATATTATATGTAAAGAGAATGTGTGTGCCTATTGCGATTCCCATTGGTTAATTTAAAGACACGTGATTTTATTGTCTTATATTTTACTTTTTTGTTTGTTTCAACATTTTGACCTCAGTAGCATAATGGTTAGAATCCCCGCCTGTCACGCGGATGAACTAGGTTCGATTCCACGCAGTATCTTTTGAATATTATATTATATTATTTTGAAATATTATTTCATTATAATTTTTTTTAGAATGTGAACCTTTTAAAGGATTTTCGCTTTTTCTTATTGATTTTAATAAATAAAAACTAAAAACTACATTTTAAATTTTAAAATAATTTTCATTGTGTAAGGCTTGACTATATGAATTTAGTATAATAATTCTTAGATTCGACATGTAATGCATAAACACATAATTAATACGGATTTGTCTAAATATATGTTATCTAAATTAATAATTTTTTCGCTATAATCATGTTATTTGACATTAAAATCTTAATATTAATACGTTTAAAAGAAAAAAATATGTGCTTTTTTATGTTTTCAATGTAATTGTTACCTCGGGCAACGCCGGGTAATTAAGCTAGATTTGTTTAGTTATTAATTCAATTTAAGTTTAAGTTTCTGATTCAATAAATGTTCTTGTTGTTGTTTTTTTAAATTCAATTTATGTTATGTTTAATTATTGCTTCATTTTATGCTATTTCAATTTTTACCTAATTATTTTAAGATTAACATACTAATTGTTACCGATTTGCAGAAGAAAAAAAAAACTTATCTGATACAGTTTTGTTCATTTGTTATCTATATATTTCATATACAGCTATATATATATATATATATATATATATATATATATATATATATATATATATATATATATATATATATATATTCTATAAACATTTGATTTTATTCAATACTTTAGTAAAAAATCATTGTTGTCTCATATTCGATTCATATAAAATAATTCACTTTTATTTACATTTAATACACATTCTGTTCATCTTTAGCTTGATTCCGTGTTACGTTTGCCTTAAGTTGTTTTTTTTATGTCGGCTCTAAAATATTCATGTTTAAATTCACTTATCGCAAATTAGGCCTTTGTAATACTTAGGACTCTTTAGCTACAGAATGGTTGTGTTATCCTTTGCTTGTGAGCTTACAAACATCTTATCTTATCTTATACATTACAGACTGAGCGCAGGACGCAATAATCTTCTCTATAGAAGGAGCGTCTGTAATGTATAAGATAAGATCATTATAATTATCTCAGCGTACATTTAAATAATGAAATATAGTGAGACTGAAATATAAATATTATTAAATATATGTTTGTTTACACGACTTGCTCTTCTAGCTTTGTTTTCATTTCTTTTTCTGACGGCCTGCCATAGGCATATATCAATTTCTACATTCTTTCAAAGCTTGACTAGCCCACTGTTGTTTTTTATTGCAAATCAGACATCTCTTGTGATTTTAAATCGTATCAATCCAGTTGGTCCAGCGGTTAGTTCACCTGACTGTCAACCAAAAACCATCTGACACGTCGCGGGTTCTATCCCTGCCACCGACGAATCCCTGTCGCCCTGCAGGAATTTTGTGCTTAGTGGACGTAATAATCTTCTATTTAGAAGGAACGTCTGTAAACTTATAAGATATATAAGACTAACAATTGTTTAACTTAGTTGCCACTACGTACAGTGTCCACACGTTTATTTGATTAGTAATGATTGTTTCATTCTAACTATCACTGATTTAGCAACTTTTGATATTTTACTCTAGATATAACTATTTTTTTTTTTTTATTTTAAGTTTTTATTGTTATTATTATTATTATTTGGATGCGAGTCAGGTCAATCCCACTATATGTGATGGCTGCGCCCAACGCATTAACCACTGGGCCACGACCACCCCTAACTATAAACTATTATACACATTTTGTATCAATGATTAAACTTAAACACGTGTTCACACTTTCTTCTAAGACCATAAGATCGGCAAAAGTCCAAAAGTTGAAATGTTATGTTTGCGATTGAAAGATTATGTCAACCCAAGAGTTTTTTTTTTTTTGACAACTTTAAATTTGTTGAAGATTACCTGAACTCTATAAAGCTATTTCCTGTTTACATTCATAGAAGATTTCTTGAAAATTCTAAACTCTGAAAACGATCACGATAAAGCGGTGGTGGTAAACAACGGAGTTTAAGCAGACGTATGTCAAAATAGATGATTAACTCCCTTGAATTAGATTATGGTTACTGGTTTGAACTTACAACTGCTGTATACTATATATATATATTTCATAAATTAGAGAGGGAAACCCTGAAAAATACATTTCAAATTCAGTAAATGCCAATCTTTTTTTTCCCAAAATCAAGAAGTAAAAATTATAAATAAAAATTTCTTGGCTTCCTGTACCGCAGTTAGTTAATTATGCTAATTAGTCAATCCCCCCATGAATGAAAGAATTTACTGCACATCAAAGTCAACATTTTCAAAACCGAAGTAGATTGAAATAAAACATTACTTCCAGTTCCTATATATTCGTATGTCAAAAAATGTTCACCAAAAAAAGCTAAAAAATACTAAGACTTTACACTATTTTACATACGAAATGTAGGTTAATTATTTCTAAACAAGAACATCATCTGGCCGCAAAATATCTCAATTGGCATCAATACCGGGTTAAATGTGAGAAATATGGCGTACTATTATATGAATGAAAAAGTTAAAGCCATAAGCGTCTACATGAGTGGTAAAATTTTTTACTAATGCGGCTTTATGTGTTACCTTAAGTGGTAGGATCTTCCACAAGTGGTCGGTGAAGCTCCAAAGGAGGAAGGCGGCAAGGTGGCGGCAGGCCCGTTTACATCCGCATCCGTTAAACCGCCGTCGACGCCGGAAGAGGCGTCGACTTCGTGCTTTTTTCCCAAGGCCTTCATGTAGAGATGAGGGACCCTCGTTTTATAAAGTATATATAGCTCTGTGTGTGTGTCGCGAGGTCCAATTGTCTTTCTTTGTAGTGGACAGTTCGCGCGAAGAGGAACAACGCAACAACAAAATTGAATGTCCAGCAATAGTAGAAACAAACCGCTTTTATGGTTTTTAATACTCCGTGGAACAGAGAGGAGGAACTCCTTCCTTTTATATCAAATCTACCTGCATCAACTCTCAAACTCAACTACTCCGTGGAGGAAGAGATCAGGTGTAAGCAAACCACGGATGGTGGTTTTTCTTTTCACCTGCTTGGAGGGATGAGAGGAGAGAGAGAGAGAGAGGGGGGGGGGTATTCTACGAGAAACGTTGCCTGGCAATCGGAAGATGAGAGGAAGAGGGAGAGAGAGAAGAAGAAGAAGGATGAGGGGGTTCAGGCGATGCCAGACACTAGCCGACAGGTGGCGCTTTACAGACTGCCCCCCCTTTTTTTCCTCCATATACTTACAGCCTCCTCCCAATCTCCCCTCCTTCTACTCCGACATCGTTTTTTTTTCTGTTTCCCCCTTCATGCTTTTCTCCCCCCTTTTCCAGCACGTGTATCCCATACAACCACCCGGCAAATGCCTGCTTCCGGTTTAGGCGGTGAGCGATAGAGATCATCATTGGGGCGGGCGGGAATATGGGGTGGGGGGAGGAGATGTCTTCTTTCTTCCCTCTCCCGCCCCGCGCTCGTCTGGATGATTGCTCCCCGCCCCCCACCATTTAAAAAAAAAAACATTTTACCTCATTTTACCATTCTCTCTCTCTCTCTCTGTCTCTCAATGCTTCTCATTCGATCGAGTGTACTTCGTACATCTCGTGGGTACTCACATGGCGTACGTCTCGTCGCGGGGACGGATCATCTGGTCGAACCCTAGCTGGATCTTCAGTAGATGGCTTTAAAAACAAAAGCCGTTACTAATTTTAGGATTTATTCTTTTTCACCGGGAAATTCTCTCTATCCTTCTTTCTTCTTTCCATTCCAACCGCCAGTAATAATCCACCTCTTTTTGATTCAAACCTAGATCATAACAACGCGCTAAGACTAAAAGGTCATCATGAATGGATGATTCATGGCACTGTTATTGCCCGATTCATGAAGTCCCATCAATGAAATGCAAGCCATGTAAACAATAATGAAATAAAAAATGTAAAAAATACAGATACTTTGCTAAAACAAAAACACTACATCCAATGCAATGATGGAGCTGCCAATGTGCCAAATACAAGAGTAATATAAAATATATATATCGGACCCTTCTCCCTTTCTCTGCCAAAGTGAAAAAAATATTTGAAACAGAAATCCACACGTGTGCACAACAAAAAGACCTTCACCTTCTAAGTACTAACCCGTTTAACTCAAATTTCTGCCATTATTGTTCATAACCAAGACCTTGACCCCCCCCCCCCCTTGTAACCGCGCTCTAAAATAGGCAGTGGCGCAGACAAAGAGCTTAGTCCTTAGTGATTTAAATGGGCTGACCAGGTTGGTAGTAGTTGGTACCGGACGCAAGGTGGCGCTGAGAGAAGCGACTCGAATGAAAAATAGTTAAAAGTATTACCACTAAATTTCGGATAATAGTCGTGGGGAACAGCTGATCATGCTGGGTGGTAATGGCATAAACAGACGCGCTTTACAACAATATAACTATCACCTATGATCAACACCGACATCATCATCAAACTAGAAAAACAAAAGTCTTCATGCCAACTTTTTTAATCGGCATATCTGCATAACTTGTATTTAGTTGTTTCTTTAACAAGTTGACGTACAGACTTACAGAGAAATACTTGAACCGATAGCTGGAAATAACAAGGGTTTTGGTGCGAGACTTTCATTGAGATTTTTTGTAACAATAGAACTACAGCAAATTACAGCATACTTGACGTTGACACTGTGGCTTTTTGTAACAATAGTAAGCTTAATATAGAACATGAAACCATTATAATGAGTAATTTTGTAACTATAAACAGTAGCGTAGCCAGGAGGGGGGGGGGGGAGCATGGGGAGCGGTTCGAACAAAACGGGCCTTTTCGGAAAAAAAAATTATTTAATTAATAATTTTAAAGACCAAGTGAAGAGCTTTTTATCAAAATTGAGTTAACATTTGATTTTGATAGTAAATAGTGTATTCAGTATCTGAATGTTAAAAAAAAAACATTTATACAAAATATCAAAGATACATTTTAAGTAATTAGTTCAATATTTGCACTTAAATGTGTGTGTTTTTCGGAAGATTACTCCAAATCTTGTAGCCATTTGAGATGTTTTTATTTCCGGCAATATAGGAAAGTGACGTAACATAAAGGATTCCGACTAGGAAAAATGAATATTGTCACGTGTTTTGAATCTATTGCCACATGTTTTGAATCTTTTCCCGGTTCTTATTTTTAACAAAATGGTTAAATATAGATTTATAGCGTCTATTTTTATTTATTTATTTCCCTTGTGATACGTCACTGCCGTATGAGGCTATTCCAAATCTCGTTCCTTTGAGAAAAACCTCTTCACTTGGTCTTTAACAAGCCACGAAGCACAATTTATGCTGTTTCGAATTTTTTTCTTTAAATTGCATTTCAACAGTTTTTTTTATTACCATCATTTTGAATCATTCAGCGTGAAAGTCAAACTTATCAACTATATTATTTTTATAAGACAATTTATTTAGTGCCGTCGTAAGACCAAGACCAAAAGAAAAGGAGCGTAATAAAGAAAATCATTAAAGCGTTTCATATTTAATAAAAAAATTAACCTGTTTGTTATCAGCTTTTAAAAAAAAATCCATTCATAGCTAATATACAATTTCATTACTAAACTTACACATTAATAGCTATCAACATTTTAATTTAGATCTAGACCTAGTTGTCAAGAAATTATTCTAGTAATAAATATAAAGTATTTTATGTTTGATCTCAGTGTAACATATTACTCTAACATATTATTTTAATTCTAACTCATGACGATATTTAGTCAATTTAGAGAAAGAGATACGTAATAATTATACATACTGGGTAGTTTTCTTAATGTTTAAAAATGTACATGTACATTCTTTAGCCATAAAATATTTATATAATTTTTAACTATCTTGTTTAATTTGATAATTTTAGAATTATAAATTGCAAGCAATTAATTTTTTTCAAAGTAAACATAAAAGAAACATATTAGAAATATTAATGTAAAGAAAACGGGTTAATTATCTCCCTTCAATTAAATTTTCCAAAGTTGATGCTAGTGATACCAAACGAGTTAATTGTTTTAATATAACTAGTGTACTTTTGAAAATGCTCATCTATCTTAATTTGCCTTAAATTAGAGAAAGAGTTAAATGTTTTGAAATAGATTTCACGGAAAGTTATGCCCAATTTCAATGCAAATCCATTCCAGTTGCCCAACACTTCAAGTGCTTTTGGACCTAGTCTTGTAAATGGAAGTTTAACTCACTGACACGTGTCGCCAAGTCATACAGAAACATTGGCTTCAACAGTCAGTTCTCCTCATTCAATAACGGAATTTGTTTTCTCCATTAGGATACATCTTAATTGCTTCCAGACAAGAAAATAATCTATCCAAGACTTTACATATGCTCCGTATGACTTTCTTCTCGAAGAGACTTGAAAAACTATACAATTGACTATCTTAACAATAGATTCAATCACAGATTGCAAGTCCAATGATGGGAGCTTAGCATACAAACATTTCTGAACTAAAACAGTCGACGTCCAGTGTGATTCCCATGTAGTTCGCCATGCAGCATTCACTAATTATGCTGACATACGTTGTTTTCAGTTGCATTTAACAATATTCTTGGAGGTCTTTTTCGTGCCACTGAAAATCGTTCTGCGCGCCAAGTTTAGCACGCGTGCCTTAGGTTGCCGATCCCCGCTATAGAGCATTCGCGTTGATTCTATAAATACTTTTCGATACTAGATGCTCATCCCGAAAATGAGCAGTAGATGCAATCAGTTTTGCAGAAATTCCCATCACTATTAGCTGCTAGAAAAAGAATCGTGAATGGTTAAATAAAAACTGCACTATAATACAGTGCGTATCCTGAGGTACAGGTTTTTATTATAACACTTGATACGTACGAAGTCTATTAATCTGGAAAAGATGCTAAAAGTGGGGCCTTTTTCCTAATATTTCGCTCCCGTTAGCGTAAAAACCTGGCTACGCCACTGACTATAGTACTTCTAACACAGAACAAAGGTTTTATAATTTCAATGTTGCCTTTGTAACAATAGTACGGCTAACCTACTTTTACAATTTCAATGTTGCCTTTTTAAAAAATAGTACGGCTGACCTAAAAAAAATTTACAATTTCATTGTCTTCCTTGGAACAAAATAACCGCTAACCTAGAAGACATTTTAAAATGTCTACGAGCACTTTTTGTAACAAGAGGTTGCTCTAACCGAGATAGCAATGTACTTTACAAGTTCAACTTTGTATAACAATAGTACAGTACATCAAACCTAGAACATACTCTGCAATACGTCATATAATCTCACAATTCCTTCACGCTAAAAAAAACAACAACACGTTTACGACTTTTAAAAAAAACATCGATTACACCAGTTTCTTTACGTCAGCAAAGCTCAAAGATATGTGAGTGGCTTTTGCATTAAGCTAATTGAGCAAGTGGGCGTAATTTAGAACTGGCGCACAAAAAGAGAGACATAACCACATAGAGAGAGAGAACCACATAGAGAGAGCGACACGGAATATGAACACCAATATAAATAAAAAAAATGTTATCTTACATATTATGTTAGACGAAAATATGCATCTTCTATATAATAGCCATCAACTAAAGAAAACATTGAAAACAATTTGAATAAATTCAGAAAAGAGCTTCAAGGCTCATTACTAGCGATTATTCACAACTGACAAGAGAAACAGCAATAGTTAAATCAACTTAAATCACTAAATCTAGAAACATTAGAACAGAAGGGCAAAAAGCAGTATTAAAACATAATGCATTAAATTCTAATATAGATACGCAACAAAATAACAATCTGTCACAATGCTCAGATAAATGTAATGACAAAAACACTTTTCTTATCCCTTATGCAAGAACAAATACATATAAGTAGCTTACCCTTTCATTCCGAGTGGCATCCGGGCGTGGAATGGGTTGCCTGAACAAACCGGGAAAACCAGCAATTGAACATCATTTAAAACACTAATCAAAATGCAAGACTAGACCGAAGATAAGCGTAACACGCAATAAAGTTATGTATAGAAGGAGCGTCTGTAACAGATAAGATGAGATAAAAGATGTATATCAAACAAATTACAGCACGGGATGAAAGGTCAACACAATGCTGTGTTGACCTTTTCATTGTTGAAGTGGGCAGAGCCAATCAAAAGATCTTCTGGCCTTTTACTGCTGTATCCGGTTTACGACATATGTAGCTTTCTGTTATATGTTCTTTTTTTTTTAAATTGTAACTTCTGCTAGACTTTAGATTCTGCTGATTCTAATGATAAATAATTCTGTTAGCGTTCCCACTGACTCGGGTACATATCCTGGAATAGTGTCTCTCTGATCCCCCCTCCCCCTTTTCTCCGTCAAACGATCCTGACGTCACACCCATCCCCCCCCCACCACCAAACCCACCATTGCTACTGGAAAAATTTCATCGTACCATTATGAGTGGAGTTTAAGGCCGCATTATGGTGTGTGAGTGCGTTTTTTTTAAGTACTTAAGTAAAGTACCCTTATATATCTTATAAGTTTTACAAGACGTTTCTTCTAGATAGAAGATTTTTACGTCCACTAGGCTTAAAACTCCTGCAGGGTGGCAGGGATCGGTCGGAGCCAGGGACAGAACCCGCGACGTGTCGATTGACAGTCCGGTGAACTAACCGCTGGACCAGCCGGGTACTTATAAAGTAGGCCTACTTATTCTTGAGAAATTATTTGGTTTTTGGCCAATGTCTGGTGTTTGTTTTTTTTAAAACGTTTCTGTTGGCGTACGTGTGAGTGTTTTTTTATTAGTTCATTAACCACCACCTCCTCCCCCTCACTTCAACACTCACACACACACACACACACACACTAACAACAACTGCACGGGCTCTGGTAGGGAAGAGTACCTTGACGTGGGATAGACAGAGCGTGTGAGAGGACTGGAAAGGTAGAGCGAAAGAGGGAGAGAGAGAGAGAGAGAGCGAATATGAGAGAAAGGTAGTCAAATTGAATGAGAAAAGTTAGATAGTGGGAAATAAAGAAATCGATTGAAAAAAGGATGAGAGATGGAAAGAAAAAGACACAAAAAAGATAGAAGAACAGAAAATAAGTAAGAAAGAGAATGAAAGAGAAGTGTAGAAAAAAGAGAGGAAGAGAGAAAGAAAGTGGGTGAGAAAGAGAGAACGAAATCGAGAGAGAAAGAAAAGTAGAAGAGAGAGAGAGAAAGAGGGAGATAGAATGAGAGATAGAGGGATAAAGAAGAAGAGAGATAAAAATGGATAAGGAGAGAGAAAAAGAGAGATTGAACAAAAACATCAACACAGTATTTCAAATAAAATAACATTTAAAAAACACAACCTAGTGAGTAGGCCTACAGGTGAAGAGCAAGGCAGAAGTCTGCTTTCATTTGTAAGTTCATTCCCAGTCTCCATTTCAAATCTTAATTGAAATGTTAGCGCTCTTCCGTCCCCCCCCCCCCGACCCTGTCTCTCTGTCTCTCGCGTAGGTACAAAGTAAACAACACAATAGACCCGAGAGAGAGAGAGAGAGAGAGAAGGGGGGAGAGAGAAGGGGAGACACAGGTAGAGAGACAAGTTGATGGATAGGTGTATACAAGATAAAGGATGGAAGAATCCCCCAGTAATCACCTACCGATTATTTGTTGTGGCATCGGGAGCCCCTCCTCCCCACCCACCCACCCACCGAATATCCCGTCTTCCTAATCTAGTTGTTTGTGGGTGTTTTTTTCAAGACACCAAAAAAAAAAAAAAAAAAAAAAAACCATGAACTTACAAATAACGTCTTAAAATATTCTATAATATGGACTTGAAATTGTTACCGGAAATGAGAAATGGAAAGTGCAAGAATGTTTTGTTTTTCTCTCAGCACTGAATGACTTTTAGTTCGATTATAATTAAAGAATTTAAGAATTCAAGATACTTAAAGAAAACAATACGACAAAAAAAACAAACACGTAAACATAGGCATCTCTCGTAGAACGGAGAGGGGGATGGGGAAACACTTGCCCTACACCCCCCACTCTGCCCCAGAACCCCGGGTAATGTATTTTTTATAGCAGTTGTAAAAGTGTGGATTCGCCCTACTCAACTTCCACCCGATGGGAAAATGCATTCGCCTGTCCATGGTTATACTAAGATTGAAGGAGTGTTTCAATACTGAGTGCTGCTATATGGAGCGTCGCTATTTAAAATGGAATCGTTGGTTTTTTATTATTTTTTTTTATTTTTATGGAGTGACACCATATCGAGAGCCTCCATGCAATGTGTTGCTATTTGAACTGTAATGATACTACTTTGGGGTGCATTTATTTCGTTTTAATCTGCGTAACTAGCATTCGGGCTTAGAATGGGTTGCCTGAACCAGGAAAACCAGTAACTTAGCATTTTAATAATTTATAAAGATGCAAGACTAGACTCGGACCAAGGACGAGCTTAGGGCGCAATAATCTTCTTTATTGAAGGAGTGTCTGTAATATGTAAGACAAAAAAAGATATATTAAGTACCACTATGCAATTGTACTATTATAAGGCGTGCCATTATATCGAGTGCCATTACAAGGAGCGCCACTATATTGAATGACATTATATTGAGAAAATATATTAAATGTACACATTCATATCAAACTTATAAGTTGCGAATTACAATTAGTTTTAAGACAAGGCCATCCTCCATTAAAAAGGGAGAAACAGGCTACAATTAACCCGCGGGCCATAGTAAGACCACACCTGCTTTGAAGCAAAACAGAGCGGCCAAAAACAAATATCAATATGTTGGTCGGACATTGACATTGCAAAAAAAAAAATCAAAATATCAAAAATCTCTGCAGAGTGGTTGACATAGAAAAAAATAAATCAAAATATTAAACATTTCAACAAAAAAGTAAGCATTAAATTATTGTAACAGCTGCATAAATTTAATACGTTTTTTGTACATTAAAAAAGTTGATACGAAAAACAAAAAAAAAACTGTACGAGTTTTGGCAAAGAATTAAATGTCTGGCCAAATGAATTTGAAAAATAAAAATATATTTTAGAAAGAAAAAAAAACTTATTTTTGGCGAGAAACAAACAGAAAAATAAATGGAATTTATTTATTTAAGATACAGAAAGATGAGAGAGAGAGAGAGAAAATGTATCTTTTTAGAAGACCAAGTCCACCCTCATACACTTGGGGGAGGGGGGGGCATTCACACATACTTATATACACACGCACGAGCACCCACACCCACATATAATCTACTACTGTCAATGTTTCTTATATCCATTCCTCTCTCTCTCTCTCTCCTACCCCCACCCACTCACCCATCCCTTCAATCATTATCCCTTCCCCCTATAATCTGCATGAGTCCGCCATTACTACCTGTCGGCTGCCATATTGCCCACAAAATAATATATCTTTTTTCTTTCTCTTTTCATTTCCGATATTCACAACAAAAAAAATAATTTTACGCTTACAAATTTTTATTTCTTTTTAAAAGAAACAAAAAACAAAAAAAAAACACAAATTACGAAAAGAAAAACATTCATGGCTTCCGTGTGACGTCACGAGTGTGTTTTATCAAGAGGTATGTCCCTTGGTCGAAACTCTACATCTCTCTCTCTCTCTCTCTCTCTACATCTCTCTCTCTCTCTCTACATCTCTCTCTCTCTCTACATCTCTCTCTCTCTACATCTCTCTCTCTACATCTCTCTCTCTCTCTACATCTCTCTCTCTACATCTCTCTCTCTCTGTCTACATCTCTCTCTCTACATCTCTCTCTCTACATCTCTCTCTCTCTACATCTCTCTCTCTCTACATCTCTCTCTCTCTACATCTCTCTCTCTCTACATCTCTCTCTCTCTCTACATCTCTCTCTCTCTACATCTCTCTCTCTCTCTACATCTCTCTCTCTCTCTCTACATCTCTCTCTCTCTACATCTCTCTCTCTCTCTCTCTCTACATCTCTCTCTCTCTACATCTCTCTCTCTCTCTTTACATCTCTCTCTCTCTCTCTCTCTCTCTGTAAAATGGCTTGTTTATAGGGAGTCCGGGGAGGGGGTGGAAAAGTCAGGTGGTTGTAGGTGAGTGTCGGTGGTTGTAGGTGAGTGTCGGTGGTTGTAGGTGAGTGTCGGTGGTTGTAGGTGAGTGTCGGTGGTTGTAGGTGAGTGTCGGTGGTTGTAGGTGAGTGTCGGTGTTTGTAGGTGAGTGTCGGTGGTTGTAGGTGAGTGTCGGTGGTTGTAGGTGAGTGTCGGTGGTTGTAGGTGAGTGTCGGTGGTTGTAGGTGAGCTTGATTGGAGTGGAGAAGACGAACACCTGAGGGGAGTAAGAAAAAAGGGGGCGGGGGTGAGTACAAAAAAATATTGGCTCACTGGGCCAATGTGTATTACGACTTTGAGTAGAAAAAAAATTCTTAAGAAAAAAACAACTAGGGGTATTTTTTTAAAGTAGATTTTGTAAGTACGTATGTGTCTGAGAGTGCGTGTGTGTGTTTGGTTTGCGAAAAATAGAGGTGGAGGGGGCTGTTTGGGAGGGAGTGGCCGACAGACAAGACTCAGCTGATGTTGTTGTTTTTTTTACATTAGATTTAAAACACACGTCTGGAGGATGATGTGGTAGGGGGTAGGGGGTGACGAGAGAGGGGGAGGGACCAAAGTGTAATGCGTATTATATAAGTGGCGAAGGTAGTCATTGAACTAGAACTACAGCCCTCCTCCCCCCTCCCTTCCCATTCTCTGTGTGTTCATAGTTCAGTCAAAAAGAAAAGTCGCGAAGCAGAGTTCACTAGTTACTTTTTGGTCAGTGGTTTCGAGCGGGTTGATAGTTTGATAGGTAACCAATGAATACTATTAATGCTCGGAAACACACACCTTCCTGAAAGGAAATCCGGCGGCGTTTTCATTTTACGGATACGAGTCCGAGACGTCTCGAAATGTACGCCAACACACGACTACCCAAAACAAATAACTATAGGACCACAAAGAACAAGCGACATTGGCTAAGCCAGGGGGGGGGGTCGGAGACCTACGTCACGCGTGCCAGACTTGGCACGCAGAGCTATCTTCAATGGCACGCGGAAGACCTCCACAAGTCTTTTGTACAAGAAATTGGGTGCTAGAACAGGATAAATTTTAGGCTTTTGGCACGCTGAATCAATTAGAAATCCTACTTGGGCACATTATTAATCAAAAGGTTGCCGACCCCTGGAAATTAATGCCGTCAAGGTCGGTACAGTTATGGAAGGTTGGTTGAAATCCGTATACTTGGGTCGTCTCTGGCTAGACCAGTTGTTGTTTTTAAATCTTCGACAAACAATTTAATTGACAATTATAGAAATAACAATTTAGGGTCCAGTGTGAGTAGTCCAATGGAGTTATATTGATGAATGTCTGGGCAAATAAAACTTCTTCGGCCACAAGCTGTGACAGCATGCAAACTCCGTATTTTTCGAAATCAAACGTTAAAACGCAGGAACCTTGCTAAAACACCAGCACTTGGACAAAAAAGACTGCATACCTCATTAAGATCAAAGAATATATAGTATGCCTAATAGCAGTTTTTCTTAGGGGCAAAAAATTACTACCCCCAACAGACAGCAATGGTGCACGGTAGCCGAGCGGCAGTGCGTTCGACTGGTGTTTCGATTAGTTTCGAAGGTTATGGGTTCGAATCCTGATGAAGGCTAGGATTTGTTTCAGGGACAGGAGGGTGTCCCTGAGTTTACACAGCTCTTGTAAACCTGAAATTAGTTAGGGCAGCGATGGCGAACCTATGGCACGCGTTCATTTACCAATTAATAATGGAACAGCTTAGTTATGGCTACACCGCTCGATTTTAAACGGCCATTTTTTCGGATCGACGATGAAAGAAAGGAGTTTCTTCAAGACAAATGGAGGAAATATCACTCCCAGTCTGCTAGTTTTTATAAGTATCGTTCTCAAACAAATCATCTGACAGAAGCAAGCTTTCAAATGTCACTCTGCATAGCAAAACATGGTAAGCCTCTCTCTGATGGTGATTTTCTGAAAACGTCCATATTGGCTGGGAGTAATTCCCTTTTAAATGATTTTCCAAACAAGGATAAAATTATGCCACTTGGCAGAAATACTGTTAAAGATCGAGACTTGCGAATCGCAAGTGATGTTAGTCAGCAGATCACTATTAACATACAAATGTCTGCCTGCTACTCCATGTGCTTGGGTGACAGCACAGATTTATATAAATTTAAATAATCATGCAATGTTTGCGGTAATTTTTCGTTATGCAGTTAAGGGCATTAGAAGAGAAGAGCTGGTGAAATTTTTATATTTGCCTAAAAGAACATAATAAATAAATAAACACAATGCTGTTATGGAAGCGTTTTTTGGTACAAGATATAAAACCAGAAAAAGTTGTTTCAGTTACTAGTGACGGGGCACCTTGCATGGATGGGGGACACATCTGGTTTCATACAGTTAAAGAAGCAAAACGCCCAGTCGTTCAGTTTCACCAAGAAGCTCTTTGTGCGAAGGACAACAGCAAGCAATAAGATGATATCCTCAAAAATGTAAACAAAAATGTCAAATACATCATGGCTCGTGCTCTTAATTATTGACAGTTTCACGCACTTCTTGGTTAGGTCAGTGCGCAGTATAATACTTTACTCATGTACAATAAAGGCTGAGCAGAGGACGATTATTGGAGAGATTTGTAGCATGCTTGGATGAAAGGCTGTTTATGATTCAAGATGGACAGGATTATCCACAACTCACTGATATGGTCTCGCTTATCAACCTCATGAGTTTCATTTTACATATTTTACAAATTTTACAGCACACTTCAATAAATTAAATAAAAAAACTGCAAGGTTCACGAAAAGCAGCAGAAATGATGTTTCGTGATATCAGAACATTTGAAAGAAAACTGCAGTTTTTGAAAGAGACCTACTAAGTGGGCAGCTGAAATATTTTCCAAAAATGCATTAAAAAATTCTATAACATTTACCGACAATCCTACAAGCCAACGGGAAATCTACAAGGAATTTTCTAGCATTGTAACAGCTGCAAAGGAGAATCTCAGTAATAGATTTGTACAGTTCCGTAAGATGGAGACAACCCTCTGTTTTCTTACTCCCCTAGCTGAAGCCAAATTTGAAGACATTGATATTTCCTGCTTTTTGTAGCTAGATTTAGGAAATTTGGAAATAGAGCTATTAGAATTTCAAGAAAGCTATATCTGTAAAAATACATTCTATTATATGCGTGCAACACTTTGAGAAAAAGTGTCAAAGAATGGCAAAGGAAAGCACAGTTGGTAGCTCTGATGATGAAATCCTTCAAGTGTGGAATTCTCTGCCAAATAATTTTAAGTCGATGAAAGCACTTGCATTGCACTTCTGACTTTGTTTGGGTCATTTATGGGTTTACCCATTTATGCTTGTGGGCTGCTGTTTTCAACTTTAAATTATATCAAATCTGATAACAGAAACAGACTGACAGATGACCTTAGTGCTGCATGTGTCGCTATAAATTTACGGAGTAGGAGCCAAGGCTTGACAAACTATCAGCATGCACACAACAGCAAAAATCACATTAACAATGCAAAGTCATGCCAAATGTATACAATTAACTGTAATAACTGTATGTGTGTAATAGTAATATATTTTTTTTTCATTCACAACAGTTCATGTTTATTGTTTTTAAGACTGTTTGTATCATTTAAAGATCTGTTAATTTATTATTCCTTTTGGACAAAATATGTTAATTAGTCTAGTTCGCACTGTATGAGCTGTTTGTTTTCTCAAGTAAAACCTCAGAATTTTGTGTTAATTGCTGTGTTGGCACGTTGAAAGAAATAAGTTGGTCTTGTATTGCACTTTGGGCACGCGGCCTCAAAAAGGTTCGCCATCACTGAGTTAGGGTATGGTAAAGTCGGCTGGGCATTGTGCTGACCACACATTCCATAGTCTGCCGTGTCCATAGATATTGGGAACGCTTCTTCACCGGCCCTGTTATCAATAGTTTGATCAATACCTATCAGAGCTGGGTAGTCACAGGAAGACCCTCTAGACATAAGAACGAATCCTAGCCTTCACCAGGATTCGAACACAGGACCCTATGTGAGCCAGTCGAACGCGCTGCAGCTCGACCACCGTGCCCATGGGTACTCCAGATGGAGCCATTCTGCTGAAGCAATTTTATTCACCAAGGAACACAAGGGAATAACGTGAGTAATGTTAGTGTCCAATATAGTAAATCTATTGATTATGTAGTCTCCTGCACAAGCCTTGCAAATTAAATTCATGGGAATAACCCAACATTTTATTGTTGTTTTTCTTCTTCGTGTTGTGTCTGCAGATTTTACCTGATCAAGAAACAAATTTTGTAACAGAAACAACTTTTATTTTTTCTTAAGTAATGAAAAAAAAATATTTTAAGATTTTAAAATAAATACCACCAACTACAGCAAAAAAGAAAAAAAATCTGGAAAAGCAAAAAAAAAATATTTTTGGCAGCAGATATAAAGAGGATGGGAAGTTGTTATAATATTTAAATTTTATTTCCATTTATTTATATCCTTTTTTTTTCTAATGCTTGGATTCTCTGGCCGGGTCGCTCTGATATACGAAGATTGAAAAGAAGGGCACATAGGGCGGGGTAGATACGACCAGCGGGACGTTTGGTTTTTGGTTGTTTCTTTTTTTTTCCCGTCTGCTGGTTTGGATTTTAACCCTTACAGTCCCGGGCGCGTATATAGCGGAACTAAAGGCAGCATAGATAGGAGTAGGTCGGTACGGGAAGGGTTAAAGCGGTCATTGAACAAGCTATGTTAAAAACCTTTGGATTTATTCAATACATGATGTGATATATGTAGACATGTTATGTAGATATATGTAGACATGTTATGTAGATGCTTTTATGTAAAACAAAGGTCTAATATAGCAGAGTAAATATAAGTTATACCATTTGTAAATTGGTCACACTTTAAGGAGAGACGCGGGCAACATAGCTGGCATAGAGTTGAATCCACATGGAACCACGAAGAGAGGCCAGCCAAATACCCCCTGGGAAAAACGCCGGATAGCCGTTAAAGAACTGAAAGAAGCGGGAATGTATTGACAGAGATGAAGAGACTGTCTCCAGATCGAGAGGAGTGGTTGGGCATTGTCTAGGCCTTATGTCTAACTGAGGACTTGAAGAAAATTGATTCATAACATTCGTAAAGATACAAATCTAAAGATGTATATATTGCGGCCAAAGCCCGAAGTGCGGCCAAATATATATTACAAACTAGTAAATATGACCCTTCACATTATATAGTCTACCAACAAATCTTACTATATTACACATTGCAAATTTAGACTAGGGCCTCCTAGGGTCTTATTCCGGCCCTGCAACAATGCCAATACCAGAAATTTGTCATTTTCCAAAACTAATTCAAATACTTTAAAAATTGGAGGTAAAAAGAATATAATTTTGTAGTTATTGAAACATTACAATTTACTTCCAACAGATACATCATACCCAATACACAAACTCTATATAACAGTATGACGTTATGTAGGGTTAGGGTTAGTAGAACCATAAGACGCAGGCAACGACAAGATGCAGTAAGTTGAGTAAGCTTGACGAATATTAAATGTCTGTTGGCATCCGTGTCATGTGTGTTCTACTAGCTAGTGCTGCAATAAACACACCAGAGCATCAATGTTTTATGCAGTAAGGATGTTTTGTTTATATGCAGTAAAGATGTTTCGTGTTTATGCCGTAAGGATGTTTTGTTTATATGCAGTAAAGATGTTTCGTGTTTATGCCGTAAGGATGTTTTGTTTATATGCAGTAAAGATGTTTCGTGTTTATGCAGTAAGGACGTTTTGTTTAATGCAGTAAAGATGTTTCGTGTTTATGTAGTAAGAATGTGGTGTTTAATGAAGTAAAGATGCTTTGTGTGTGTTTGTGTTGTGTTTGTGCGTGAGTGTGTGTGTGTTTATGTATTTAAGACAATTTCTTGACATTGATTACTCATTATGTTTAGTTTTAATGAACTTTAATTTGTAATGATGAATGGATGGATGGAATGATGGATAAATTGATGGATGGGTGTTGGATAGATGAATTAATAAATGGATGGATAGATAGATCGATGATATACAGATAGATAGATAATTAGGTAAATAAATAGATAGACATGCTTTAAATTTGTTTATTGTTCATCTGCTGCCCATTTTCGTGTAAAACAGCATTTGTAGCTAAAATCTAGTACGAGAAGTATCTAACTCACTGCGCTATACTGGAGCCTGTTGGCCTTAAGTGAGATTACACAAGGCGTAACTGCTGATAGGGGATATGTCCGTTGGATAATGCTGGAAGTAGCAACACGCTTCTAACTAAGTTCCGACCGGAAGCCTATCAGCCAAGTCAAATGTCAGGTTGGACTCGTAAATAACAGCACAGTGGCCGGTCTCCAGCCCCGAAACGGAAAGACGGGTTCCAGTTTATCTTACAAACCCTAACCATAATCGAGTATTTTTTTTTTTAGGATGCGCGGTAGCATCGGTATAAACGAAAACAGTAAAAATGGCATCGTTGTAGATGGCTAAGGAAAAAAAGGCCATACGTGAAAATGAAAAAGGTTAAAAAAAACAAAACAAATGGCATACGTTTTAATAATTAAGAAAAAAATTACCACCATGAGAATAAACACGTTAACAATAGCATTAGTATAAAAATGTACAATAAATAACTGGAAACGGTACAAGAAAGAGGTGGCCAGTGTGGTAGAAACAAACAATTTGTACGTGAAAATAAAAGGCAACCGTGTTGATGGCGATAGTAAAATTGGCAACAAAAGAAAAGTGATCCGGGAATACTTAGAAAAAGACTTTTTTTTATTTTGTCATTAAAAAAAACGTACAACAATAGTTGCTTGTTGAGATAATTATGACTTTTAAAAAGTTAAGAATTTAATGAATAGACGTTATTACCACGTGGTCGGCAAAAACAATACATATTAGAATATCACCTAGTTCTTAATTGAACTTATGAAAAACTTGGATATGCTGGAATGACTTTCTTCAATCTTTCTTTAAGCATGCGGGTGCATATGAGATATAGTGTAAAGAATGCGTCGCTTTTTAAAACACGCAGATATCTTTGAGGCGCGCTGAAATCGAAAACCTCGGACAGGAGCCATACCTTCTATCAAGGTAAAAGGTCACACAGAAAATGCACGTGAAAAGTGTGAGTAAATTCGTCCGCGTTACAAAAAGTACAGTAAATGTATCACTTCCAGCTTCTTGTCTTTGTTCTTTCCACAGCTCCGGTCAATGTTAAAAACAAAACAACTTTGGGCGCAACGAGGGTATTTTGCGGCAGAGCTATTGGCTCTTCGACCAATCGGCGTGGGCCTCGAATCCACCGAGACTTCCGTACAGGCCATCAGTTGATATATAAACAGCCGATGTATAAACAGCTGGTGTATAAACAGCTGAATTATAAACAGCTGATATATAAACAGACGATGTATAAACAGCTGATGTATAAACAGCTGAATATAAACAGCCGATATATAAACAGCCGATGTATAAACAGCTGATGTATAAACAGCTGAATTATAAACAGCTGATATATAAACAGTCGATGTATAAACAGCTGATGTATAAACAACGATGAAAATTACATTAGCTGAATAAACAATTGACAAATAAACAGTTGTAAAGTTAACAGTTGATGCATATACAGTTGATATTTCAACAGTTGACAAAAAAAACAAGAAACAAGCGGATACATAAACATATAGACAGTTGACAAAAAAATGGAACAATAATTTAAAAAAAAATAACACGGCACATTATAATAAGCTGACAAATTATAATAAGCTGACAAATTATAATAAGTCGACAAATTAGAATAAGCCGACAAGTTATAATTAGCCGACAAGTTATAATTAGCCGACAAATTATAATAAGCCGACAAATTATAATAAGCCGACAAATTATAATAAGCTGACAAATTATAATAAGCCGACAAATTGTTTAGTTGAAGTATAAACAGTCGCCCGAACACCCAGCAGACGCAGCGCGTTCGACTGGCGATCAGTAGGTTCGAATCCTGGAGCAGACTAGGATTTTTTCCCGTGACGTGAGGGTGTTCCTGAGTCTACCCAGCCCTGATGGGTACCTGACACTAGTTGGGGTAAAGTAAAGGCGACTGGGCATTGTGCTGGCCACACATCCTCTAGTATGCCGTGGCCACAGAAACTGGTGAACTTTGCTTCACCAGTCCTATGATCAGTTTGGTCCGATGGGTACTTTACATTTCATTTTTTCCACAATAACCCTTGCTTTATGCTAGCCCCACAATCCCATCTCAAGCCGTGGCCAAGGGAGCTGGTGACCTGTATCTTAACCTGGTTTCACTCGTTTAAAGAACGGACACAAATTTTGGCTACGATTTACTTCATTTACTTGGACTACGATTTACTTTATTTACTTAGACTACGATTTACTTCATTTACTTAGACTACGATTTACTTTATTTACTTAGACTACGATTTACTTTATTTACTTAGACTACGATTTACTTCATTTATTTAGACTACGATTTACTTTATTTACTTAGACTACGATTTACTTCATTTATTTAGACTACGATTTACTTTATTTACTTAGACTACGATTTACTTCATTTATTTAGACTACGATTTACTTTATTTACATAGACTACGATTTATTTCATTTATTTAGACTACGATTTACTTTATTTATTTAGACTATGATTTACTTTATTTACTTAGGCTACGATTTACTTTATTTACTTGGACTACGATTTACTTTATTTACTTAGACTACGATTTACTTCATTTATTTAGACTACGATTTACTTTATTTACTTAGACTACGATTTACTTCATTTATTTAGACTATGATGATTTACTTTATTTACTTAGACTACGATTTACTTTATTTACTTAGACTACGATTTACTTCATTTATTTAGACTACGATTTACTTTATTTACTTAGACTACGATTTACTTCATTTATTTAGACTACGATTTACTTTATTTACTTAGACTACGATTTACTTCATTTATTTAGACTACGATTTACTTTATTTACATAGACTACGATTTATTTCATTTATTTAGACTACGATTTACTTTATTTACTTAGACTACGATTTACTTCATTTATTTAGACTATGATTTACTTTATTTACTTAGGCTACGATTTACTTTATTTACTTGGACTACGATTTACTTTATTTACTTAGACTACGATTTACTTCATTTACTTAGACTACGATTTACTTTATTTACTTAGACTACGATTTACTTTATTTACTTAGACTACGATTTACTTCATTTATTTAGACTACGATTAAATTTATTTACTTAGACTACGATTTACTTCATTTATTTAGACTACGATTTACTTTATTTACTTAGACTACGATTTACTTCATTTATTTAGACTACGATTTACTTTATTTACATAGACTACGATTTATTTCATTTATTTAGACTACGATTTACTTTATTTATTTAGACTATGATTAACTTTATTTACTTAGGCTACGATTTACTTTATTTACTTAGACTACGATTTACTTCATTTATTTAGACTATGATTTACTTTATTTACTTAGACTACGATTTACTTTATTTACTTAGACTACGATTTACTTCATTTATTTAGACTACGATTTACTTTATTTACTTAGACTACGATTTACTTCATTTATTTAGACTACGATTTACTTTATTTACTTAGACTACGATTTACTTCATTTATTTAGACTACGATTTACTTTATTTACATAGACTACGATTTATTTCATTTATTTAGACTACGATTTACTTTATTTACTTAGACTACGATTTACTTCATTTATTTAGACTATGATTTACTTTATTTACTTAGGCTACGATTTACTTTATTTACTTAGACTACGATTTACTTCATTTATTTAGACTACGATTTACTTTATTTACATAGACTACGATTTATTTCATTTATTTAGACTACGATTTACTTTATTTACTTAGACTACGATTTACTTCATTTATTTAGACTATGATTTACTTTATTTACTTAGGCTACGATTTACTTTATTTACTTAGACTACGATTTACTTCATTTATTTAGACTACGATTTACTTTATTTATTAGACTACGATTTACTTCATTTATTTAGACTATGATTTACTTTATTTACTTAGACTACGATTTACTTCATTTACATAGACTACGATTTACTTCATTTACTTAGACTATGACCCAAGGTTAAAACTAAAGAAAAATAAAAGTGGCATCAAATTTGGATTATAGAAAGTCGCCATTTTTTTTATTTCCCAGGAAAGTAAACAATTGGTAGGTGGGAAAGAGGGTTAAAGACCAAGTGAAGAGGTTTTTCTCAAAGGAACGAGATTTGGAATAGCCTCATACGGCAGTGACGTATCACAAGGGAAATAAATAAATAAAAATAGACGCTATAAATCTATATTTAACCATTTTGTTAAAAATAAGAACCGGGAAAAGATTCAAAACATGTGGCAATAGATTCAAAACACGTGACAATATTCATTTTTCCTAGTCGGAATCCTTTATGTTACGTCACTTTCCTATATTGCCGGAAATAAAAACCTCTCAAATGGCTACGAGATTTGGAGTAATCTTTCGAAAAACACACACATTTAAGTGCAAATATTGAACTAATTACTTAAAATGTATCTTTGATATTTTGTATAAATGTTTTTTTTAACATTCAGATACTGAATACACTATTTACTATCAAAATCAAATGTTAACTCAATTTTGATAAAAAGCTCTTCACTTGGTCTTTAAAATAATTTATTACTGGCGACCTTGACTTTTGCATTTGGAAATGAAGGTTAGTTTGAGGGAGTGTGGAATGGGGGGGGGGGGATCGATAAGAAGAAATAACGAAAGAAAGAAAAGTCTTACCGGGTCATTGTTTGTGTGCTTCACCGCCTGGTAACAACAAACAATGTGTATTTACACCAGAGGAATAGGGGGAGCTTGGCTGCTTGTGAGGGCCGAAGACAGTGATCTATATCAGGGGTGGGCAACCTAAGACACGCGTCCCAAACGTGGCACTCAGAGCGATTTTCAATAGCACGCGAGAGACCTCAAAGAATTTTCAGGTTATGAATGAGGAAAACTGAGTTTATAAACGATGTTTATAAGTGTCATAGCAATACATTTCAATGAGTTGAACTGCATTTACAAGGACCACTGGAATGGATTTGCATTGAAACTGGGCATATCTTGCCGTGTGAAATCAATTTTAAAACATTGAACTTATCTTATCTTATCTTATACATTACAGACGTTCCTTCTACAAAGAAGATTTTTGCTTCCTACGCTCATACGTAGTCCGAGTCTAGTCTGGCATTTTTATTAATGTTTTAAATGATGTTAAGTTACTGGTTTTCCTGGTTTGTTCAGGCAACCCATTCCTTGCCCGAATGCCACTCGGGAAGAAAGAGTACTTATATGCGTTTGTTCTCGCATAAGGGATAAGGAAAGTGTTTTTGTCTTTATGTTTATCTGAGCTTTGCAACAGGTTGTTATTGGGTTGTATTTCTAAATTAGAGTTTAATGCCTTATGTATTATTACTACTTTACTCTTTGCCCTTCTGTTCTCTAGTGTTTCTAGGTTTAGAGATTTGACTAATTGTGTTATTTTGTGATTCACAATCCACAATCAGTTCAGTTTTATTACATTAGCTGTCAATAATTGTATATTAGTAAAACTGACCCAACATTTTATTTAATGCAGACTGAGAAGCAGCTTGGGCAATTAAAAAAACTATTTTGCAGAGCATGTAAGGTTCTTTTCAAAAACTGTTAATTTTCTTGCCGGACGTCTATCAACCCTAGATAGATGTGTATGGGATTCTATTCATATTCTACAAATATTCTTTTTATGTGTGTAACATATAGATATAACATCCATTGATTTATAAGCTCTTATTATAATTATAAAGGTCTAAATTCATGACACTTTTGGTTTCGGCTTCGATTTCGGCCTAAAGGCAATGTATAATATTCGGTATGTTTTCGTTTTTGGCCGAAACTAAAAATTTTGTTTATGTCGGTCTCTAGTTCGAACCTTGGTGAAGTCTAGGATTTGTTTCCTGCGCCTGGGGGGGGGGGGGGAGGTCACTTGGTTCACAAAAATGTTCGTGGCAAAGTAAAGGCGGGTGGGCGTTGCGCTGGCCACACAGTCTCCTAGTATGCCGTGGGCAATGGAAACTTGTAAAGTTTGTTTTCACACTAGACCTTCTGTTGTACAGTGAACTGAGAAACATCATTTAATGGAGCCCCATAGATTAGCTCTGGTGTTGCACCCCATTGCGGTAAAATCCCCTTTAGATATCAATGGAAAGCTGGTTACCACAGACTCGTCCTATCTTAAAGCTAACCTGTAGAAGTGTAGAATACGCTTTCACTGATCTTTCTTCTCTCCCCTCCCCTTTCCTTCCCCATGCAAACAAGGGCGGCAACCCCGAAAATCGCAATTCGGTCTGAGCCTGGGGGAGTATGGCGCCCTAATCGATCACGCACGCGGTAGGTGAACGTACCATAGGCTGACTTAACTGTGTACAAGAACAAACGTAATTTATCTCCACCCCCCACCCGAGAGAAAAAAATAGTGGACTACCCTCCCCCCAAGGCCCACCATCATTCCCAACCAAAGTCAATTTGTTTTGTCTTCAAGCTTTTAATTGTTAGAAAAAAAATGAAAGAGCGATGCAATCTTGTAAAATTGCCATCACAGCGATGTCTTCGCAGGTTTACATCCTGGAGACGTAAGAGGAAGTTGCAGGGAGAGGGGGTGGAGGAGGGTAAAGAGTGTCACGGCGCCCTGGTTTATTTACCACCAAATCAACTCCTTGAGTCGCCCCATACTGTTCCAGACGTGTACAAAAGTCTGCTGTCTGGTGGTTAACATAAGTTATTCTGACGCTTTAGAGATTAAACTCAAGTTTTAAGGGGAATCTTTCTTGTCAATGTTGCTGTTCATGTAGTTGCAACTGACGTAGTTAATGCTGTTGATGTTGTTGCAACTGGCGTAGTTAATGTTGTTGCAACTGGCGTAGTTGATGTTGTTGCAACTGGCCTCGTTAATGCTGTTGATGTTGTTGTAACTGGCCTTGTTAATGCTGTTGATGTTGTTGTAACTAACGTAGTTAATGCTGTTGATGTTGTTACAACTGGCCTAGTTAAAGTTGTTGTAATTGGCTAGTTAATACTGTTGATGTTGTTACAACTGGCCTAGTTAATGTTGTTGCAACTGGGGAACTTAATGCTGCTGATGTTGTTGTAACTTGCTAGTTAATGATGTTGATGTTGTTGCAACTGGCGTAGTAGCTAACGAAATTTGATGTTGTTGCAACTGGCGTAGCTAACGCTGTTGATGTTGTTGCAACTGGCGTAGTTAATGCTGTAGATGTTGTTGCAACTGGCGTGGTTAATGCTGTTAATGCTGTTGCAAATGGCGTGGTTAATGCTGTTAATGCTGTTGCAACTGGTCTAGTTAATGTTGTTTTATTGTTGATATTGCTGCAAATAGCGTCATTATTATTTTAGTATTAGTTCATATTGCTGCAATAAGAGCCGTTAATGTTGTTACAATAGTTGTTTACATGGTTGTTAAAATGTTTTAACATTTTGTTATTTTTACTTTAACGTTCTTACCCAGCATGCATTTAGAAACAACTTTACAGCTTGCAGCGTGAACTATAACATCCTCCTTAGATAGCTTTTAGTTTTGCAGAGACATTTTCAGAGTCGTAGAGAGAGAGAGAAAGAGTAAGCACCTCTTTGGATCGTAGAACGAACACTCAATACTCATTCTACAACAGTAAGAAGTGCTGGGGACCATGGTTCTTCTAATTAGAAAGCCGTGCTTTACACGACTGACACGTAGCCAGTGATTGGTGGGCTTTTGGTAGCCAGTGATTTGTGGGCTTTTTGTAGCCAGTTGTTAATGAGGTGTTTGCTTTATCCCCATTGAACAACAATGTTCAGTTCATTAAACTAGTAATTTATACCTTCCTCAAGAACTCAAAAAAATATCTATAATCACAAGTGATCTGACAACGCTCTTCTGCAGCACAAATATATTTAATCACATTAAATCACAGTCACATATAATATCCAATGAATAATATAATATAATATAAGTCCAAGAAATGAAATAGTATTCTGATAAAATGTGGTATAGTTCCGAGTCTAACGTATGCGTCTATACGCTTCTAGATATTTGAGTCGACTGACTATTCTCCGGTCCTTTACCCCCCGTGATCAGACTGAGACATGTAAAACCCCGTGATCAGACTCAGACATGTAAAACGTGCAAAGCATGCTTTAGAAAGCTACGACGCAGTAGAACAAACTAGATTGTGATATTCACATTCTTCCCAGTCCCCATAACTCTTGTACTATACTATTGACTATTGACTATTTACTGAGTCATTTCCCTTTGACCATGTTAGTGCATACTAGCATTACTCACCCCTCCCGGAAAAAAATAATAATGCATTATTATTTTCGCATAATTACATATATAGGGAACATAAATTATTGTTACAAAATCAATGAAATATTTAGTTGCATATCAATAGTTAACGTATCTAATTAAGTCATGTAATATTCATGTAATCATAGTACAAAAAAAACACATAAATAATCATCATAAAAACATAAATAATCATCATAAAAACAATTTACATCGGTGTCTTACAGAAGTTATACACCATCTTATTAACTATGAGACCAAAAATCTGAAGTCTCAAGTTTTACATTAGTCCTAGACAATTATCTTTCAGTATTGTCTATTCAATATCTGGGATATAAATGGATAATCTTGATAACACATCTGGCAAATGATTATCTTTTCCAACTATGCTTTTGATCTGAAACTGATAATCAGATAGTAATAATGCATATTTGTTTATGCGTTTGTTATTTACATTTGACACATTAAAATTTACTAATGGTTTGTGATCTGTGAGAATTGTAAACTTACGTCCTAACAAATAGTATTGAAATTTCAATACCGCATAAGCTATGCATAAACCTTCCAATTCCAATATACTGAAATTTTTTTCACTATTAGTTAATGCACGGCTTATATAGAATGCTGGTTTGTACACCATTTCTGAATCTATCATTACTTTCTTAAAAATACAAGCACCTAGTCCTATTTTTGAGGCATCACAGGCTAAAATAATGTCATCATTTTTCTGAATAGTTTCCAGAATTGGTTCTTTAGAAAACTCATTAACTAGTTGTCTGAATGATTGTTCACATTCATTATTCCAATTTACATAATTTGGTTGAAATTTTTTTGTAAGATCTATGATAGGTCTAACTATTTGACTGTATTTTGGAATAAACTTGCTGTAATAATTGAATAAACCTAAGAGTGCTCTAACTTCTTTCTTAGTTTTAGGTGTCTTTATTTCTAAGATCTTTTTGTGTAATTGTTCTGTTGGCTTGACTTGGCCATTAGAAAATGTATGTCCCAGGAATTCAATTTCTGTTTGTCCTATCTTTAATTTAGTTGGGGATACAGTTAAATTGTTATCTTTTAGTATTTGTAAGACTTCTTCTAAAATAGTCAAGTGTTCATCCCAAGTTTCTGTATATATACACACATCATCCACATAGTGAATTATGTTGTTTCTTTGAGGAAGAATTTTTCTCATTAATTTAGTGAAAGTTGCAGTACTATTTATGAGACCAAATGGCATTACATTCCAGTTAAACACACCTCTATGTGTGATAAAAGCTGCGTAATCTTTAGAATTTTTATCTAGAGGTACTTGCCAAAAACCTCTGGTCAAGTCTATAGTGGAAAATATTTTCCCAGTTGCCATAGTATTGATGATATTGTCTATGTTAGGTAACCCTTCTTGATCAATTTTTGTGATTTTATTTAATTTGCGATAGTCACAGCAAAGTCTAATTGAACCATTTTTTTTTACTATTACCATTGGTGAAGAGTATTGAGACATAGATTTGTTTATAATCTTATTTTCAATTAATTGGTCCAATTCTTTATCCACTTTGTCAACTAGCATTTGTGGAATTCTATAAGCTTTTGATCTAAACTCTTTTTTGTCAGTTAATTCTATTCTATGTTCAATGACATTAGTCAAACCAGGTGTTTCTGTGATTGTATCTTTAAATTTGTTTAATATTTTCACAATTTTATTTTTAGTTTCTACACTTTGAATATGATCTAAATTAATTTGCTCTAATTCATTAGTTGTATTTGCGGTCATGCCACACAAGTAGTTAACATTACTTGGAATGTCTTTAATATTTTCATCTTCAACGATGATAACATTGTTGTTTTCTATTTTGTCATTGGTTTTTAATGTAGTATCAACTATATTGCTTTCTTCATAATGTCTTAAATTGTTGATGTGAACAATTTTTTCACTACCATTTATGTCAATTTTATATGTAACATCTGACAATTTATGTATAATGTCATAAGGACCTTTCCATTGCATGGTATTACCAGAACCAATGGGTAGATATACAAGTACTTTGTTTCCTATATCTAACTTTCTTAAGTTTTTATTCATGTTTTCTCTAAGTATGGTTTTTTTTTTTATTTCTTGGTTTTTTTCCACAGCAAATTGATATGCTGTTTGCATATGTTTTTCTGTCTTATTTATTAGATCAAAAGGTGACATTTTTGTTTCTTTGGTTTTTAGTAATTCTGCTTTAAAATTCTCTAATGGACCATTGGCATTTTTACCAAAGATTAACTCAAAAGGTGAGTAACCAGTGCTTTCATGCTTTGCCTGTCTATAAGCAAAGAGAATGGCTGGTAGGAATTCATCCCATTCATAAGGGTGTTCTTCGCAAACCTTAGCTAACATTTGTTTTATAGTTTGATTTGCCCTTTCAACCATACCTTTTGACTCTGGGTGGTAGATTGAACTAAAAATTTGTGTTATGTTGAGCATTTTAGTAAAAGCTTGAGTCAATTTGGATTTGAATTGGGTACCATTATCACTTAATATAGTTTTAGGAAATCCAAATCTGCAGAATATTGGCAATAGTGAGTTACATACTCTATCTGCGGTTATTTCTCTTAGAGGGATTACTTCCACCCATCTACTACCCATATCTATGAGTGTTAATGCAAATTTAGCTTTTGAATTCCTAGCTTCTTTCATAGGTCCAATAATATCAATGGCTATCTTTACAAAAGGTTTGTCTACAGTATCTGTTTTTTGTAAAGGTGCTTTATGTTTTGAATTTTTCTGATTATGTATCAGACATGTTGAACAACTTTTTATGAATGTTTTCAAATCCTTTTCTAAATTGGGCCACCAGAAGTTGTTTTTGATTTTGTTACAAGTTTTTTTTGTACTTAAGTGACCTGCTAATGCATTATCATGCGAAATTTTAATTATTTGCACTGTCAAAGTTTTTGGCACAACTATTTGAGTTATATTAGTTTTTGTTTCTATCCTACAAAGAATTCCATTAATTAATTTCATTTGTCCTTGTTTAAAATTTTCTTTACCAAGTTGTGACACAATTTTGTTTATATACTCATCTTGTTTTTGTTCATTTTTTAATGTTTGTTCATCAAAAGGCATACTATTTAAGCTAATCTGTTCACGTTTTTTCATTTGTGTTTCAGTTTTCTTCTGAGTAGTATCAATATATGCTAAAATGTTTGTTTTCAATGTTTGAAAGTCATTGATTTCTTTCTCTGCAATATTGTATATTGCTTTGTGATTTTCTAAATGTTTGCACAGTGATATGGCATGCAATTGTTTAGGTATATTATTTATTTCACATTGTTCTTCAAACCTTTCAATATATTGATTCAATTTCTCTGTACCATTCCATTTAGGCATTAGATTTTCTTTCACTTTGTTTATAGGTATATCTATATTAGGTGTGTCATTAATAATGCTACTGTCTGACTTGCCTAGTGTTTGTAAAAAACTGACAGTTTGCAAGGCAGGGCCGAATTCATCTTGTCATAAATCTCCCAGTTGATTATTTTCTAACAAAATTACAGGTTTTAAGTTTAAATCTGTGGATTTAAGATCCATCCATTGTTGAAATATTTCAAAACTATTGTCCTGTTTGACTCCATATGTATTACCTATTATTAGGGGAGCAACACAATTTTTTAAGATGGCTGCTTCAGTAATTCCTGTAAGCCAAGGAGTATCAATTTGTATGGTAGTGATTGGACAACTAACCATAGATCCATTACCTAGTTTAATTGTTTCTATCCTTAAGATATTTTTGGCTTTATGAGGAGGAATAATCCTCTCATCTACACAAGTGAGAGATGACCCAGTATCCCTTAGACAATAGGTACGTATTCCCTCAACATATGCAGGGAATAAGATCAGTTGACCTTTATTCTCAAATATTACATTGTTTCTGTGAGTAGTAGGATTATTTGTATTGCCTTTATTTCTATTCTGAAAATTTTGATTTTCAGAATTTGGATTGGTAACATGCTGATTTGTAGAATTTCCTTGTGGAAAATTCAATCTTGTAAAGTTTTGATTTTGATTTCCTTGTGGAAAATTCCGTCTTGTAAAGTTTTGATTTCCTTGTGGAAAATTCTGTCTTGTAAAGTTTTTATTTTGAAAATTTTGATTATTTTGGCTATATTCATTTTGTCTATACCTGTTACTTAATTGTTTTATTCTGAAACCACAAAATCTGTCTATATGTCCGTAACGATTACAAAATTGACATCTAAGATTTTGTCTGTTTGTATTTGTTTCATTACCATAGTTTTGTCTTCTACCATATTGACTATTTGTTCTAGGAGGTGAATAGCTCCTATGTCTTCTATTTTGCATGGTATTTACTGTTTGAGTCTGTTTAGTAAGTTCTACATTGGGATTACTATCTTTAAAATTGGAGATAGCATCTATTAAATTTTCAATATTTCTTACTTTCCTCTCCATAATATGTGTAAACAAAGGTTTGGAAGCCATTTGTAACACTTTATCTACTACTACCATCTCAATAATTTCATTGGGGTTTTTTGTGTCTATTTTGATTAGTTCTAACCAAGTTAATAAGAATGATTTCACTTCAGAGACAAAGGCTCTTGGTTCTATTTTATCAGTTAATAAAAAAGAATGAAATTTTTGTCTATAATAGTCCTCTGAATGGATAAAAAATTTTATCAACTGTTCTCTAATTATTGTGTAATCAGTAATCTCTTTATCAATATGAGCTAATGCTTCCCTTCCTTTGTCTTACAATTGAGGAATTAAATGAATATACCATTCCGATTGCGGAATGTTATACCCTTTACATGTTGTTTCAAAGAGAGTTAAAAAATCTAAAAATTTTTCTTTTCCATCAAATGGTGGCATTTTAAATCTAACGCCATGTTTATTAGATGAATTAGTTGAATGCTCAACCTTAGTTTGTTGCAATTTAGCTAGTTCTAATTCATGCTCTAGTTTTAATTGTATTTCTTTTTGTTTAAGTTCATTGTCTAATTCTAATTCTTTTTGTTTAAGTTCATGTGACCTACTTTCTGCACGCTCATCTCTTTCTTTATCAGATAATTCCTTTTTTAACTCTTTTACTTTCTTTTCTATAAATTCTTGCAAATCTTTTTTTTCTGTTATTTCAAATTCCTTAGATAAAGCTTTAGCTTCTTCATACATTAATTTAACTTTTACATCCATATTTAATTCTTGATCATTAACAATAAAATATTATTTTGTACAGGACAATGCCATTATTTATTATTATTTATAGAGTGGACATTCACAATGTAATTCTTATAATTATTATGTAGACCATGTATTATTTAGTTGAAGCTAAACACTTGCAATACTATTATTTCTATTCACTATGCTATTATAATTGAAAGCATTTTGGAATTGGAACAATGCAAAGCATAATATTTTGATTGATAAATTATTTTCTCTTCTTATTTTTCAATTTACTTTACTTATATGTATATGTTGACTATTGTCAATTATTATATTTGTAAAAATGCATTATTTACTATTTTCTATAGTGTGTAATTTACTATTTACTATTTTCTATAGTGTATAATTTACTTTACTTGTATGTAAATGTTGACTATTGTCAATTATTATATTTGTAAAAATGCCTTATTTACTATTTTCTATAGTGTGTACATAAATATTTACCATTGCATAAATTATATTTATAAACAATTGATAGTTATTGTTACTATCAAGAATCTATCAGAAATAATAGTGGTTATCTTGAACCAATAATATTAATTATATTTAAAAAACAAAACAAAACAAAACAACAATTATGTATAACTAAAATTAATGAAACACAACACAACAATTATGTATAACTAAAATAAATGAAAAACAACACAATCTTAATTAAGGACACAAATGCTGCATGGACAACAGTAATAGAGGAAATGTTCACACTAGAATCACAATATTTATCAACATTGACAAAGACAATAATTTTACTTCAATATTTGAACAAAAACAAACAAGTCAATACAGCTAACAGAAATTACCCTATCAAAGAATCATTTAACATCTATCTCTCTGTAAGAAACAGAAGTAGAGTACAGACAGAGTAAGATTTAGAAATTGAGAGACATATGCTAAACTACCACCTCCAAGCCCATTAATACATATAGCAATATGAAATGTAGACATGCATAATAATAAACATTAGGATTATTAAGTTTGAGAAAATATGAAGTAATTAAAGTGTTTGTAAATCCTTTGTTCGAAATACACAATTACTTAACTAATAATCCAGTATGAAATCACAATAATTTGAAGTTTCTTGAGAATAATCCAGATTTAGGTTAAATAAAACCCAGAATAAAAAAATGTATACCATTATAAATGTCAAAAGTCTTTTGGTACACATATTAATATTTAACTTTAAAGTCAATAGTTTTTCTTAAATTCAGATTCGGTATGGTTTCGGTAAGCACATCAGATAGTTTCGGTACACTTCAGATTCGGTAAGCACATCAGATAGTTTCGGTACACTTCAGATTCGGTAAGCACATCAGATAGTTTCGGTACACCTCAGATTCGGTCAGCACATCAGATAGTTCAGGATTGAAACGAGTATTGGTAGTCTTAGGCTTCAACATGTAGAGAACATGTCAACATCACGAATTTAGTTACGACAGGAAGAGTTTCGTTATTAATGTTCACCAACCTGCATCAGTTCATTACTTGACAAGGTTTATAATATAGAATGTTTATATTGTCAAGTAAAATGTTCTTCCGATGACAATAATAAACCACATTGAATATTTATTAGTTGTCAACATGATCTTTTTTTACTTTACATCCGGTTCCGAAAATTATGTCCGGTGTATTCCTTTAGATATATTAGTACATTTTTTTTATCCATTTGTACTACATTAAGAAAAATTCAATCCATGAATTTTCTCTTGAAATCATAGAGCTAATATGTTGCTCAGATGAAAAATTAGTATATTTATTTATGTCGGACTCAGACTTCAGTTAAAAACTGGTATGCTGCTCAGACCATATGGTATGGTTTATAAAAATGTCAAATTTACGACTCGATAATGATTTTTTCAATCGCCAGCACTCGCTGCACCATAATCTCTTCTTTTTACCAGGCTGCCACCAGCTGTTAATGAGGTGTTTGCTTTATCCCCATTGAACAACAATGTTCAGTTCATTAAACTAGTAATTTATACCTTCCTCAAGAACTCAATAAAATATCTATAATCACAAGTGATCTGACAACGCTCTTCTGCAGCACAAATATATTTAATCACATTAAATCACAGTCACATATAATATCCAATGAATAATATAATATAATATAAGTCCAAGAAATGAAATAGTTGTTAATGAGGTGTTTGTTAATCCTCATTGAACAACAATGTTCAGTTCATTAAAATAGTAATTTTACCTTCCTGCAAGAACTCGATATAATCTATGTAATCACAAGTGATCTGACAACGCTCTTCTGCAGCACAAATATATTTAATCACATTAAATCACAGTCACATATAATATCCAATGAATAATATAATATAATATAAGTCCAAGAAATGAAATAGTATTCTGATAAAATGTGGTATAGTTCCGAGTCTAACGTATGCGTCTATACGCTTCTAGATATTTGAGTCGACTGACTTTCCTCTGGTCCTTTACCCCCGTGATCAGACTGAGACATGTAAAACCCCGTGATCAGCCTTGCCCAGTCAAGCAAGTATCACATGAAAAACGTGCAAAGCATAAAGCTAAGACGCAGTAGAACAAACTAGAATGTGACATTTACAATCTTCCCAGTCCCCATAACTCTTGTACTATACAATTGACTTTTGACTATTTACTGAGTCATTTCCCTTTGACCATGTTAGTGCATACTAGCATTACTCACCCCTCCCGGAAAAAAATAATAATTCATTATTATTTTTGCATAATTACATATATAGGGAACATAAATTATTGTTAAAAAATCAATGAAATATTTAGTTGCATATCAATAGTTAACGTATCTAATTAAGTCATGTAATATTCATGTAATCATAGTACAAAAAAAACACATAAATAATCATCATAAAAACATAAATAATCATCATAAAAACAATTTACATCGGTGTCTTACAGAAGTTATACACCATGAGACCAAAAATCTGAAGTCTCAAGTTTTACATTAGTCCTAGACAATTAACTTTCAGTATTGTCTATTCAATATCTGGGATATAAATGGATAATCTTGATAACACATCTGGCAAATGATTATCTTTTCCAACTATGCTTTTGATCTGAAACTGATAATCAGATAGTAATAATGCATATTTGTTTATGCGTTTGTTATTTACATTTGACACATTAAAATTTACTAATGGTTTGTGATCTGTGAGAATTGTAAACTTACGTCCTAACAAATAGTATTGAAATTTCAATACAGCATAAGCTATGCATAAACCTTCCAATTCCAATATACTGAAATTTTTTTCACTATTAGTTAATGCACGGCTTATATAGAATGCTGGTTTGTACACCATTTCTGAATCTATCATTACTTTCTTAAAAATACAAGCACCTAGTCCTATTTTTGACGCATCACAGGCTAAAATAATTTCATCATTTTTCTGAATAGTTTCCAGAATTGGTTCTTTAGAAAACTCATTAACTAGTTGTCTGAATGATTGTTCACATTCATTATTCCAATTTACATAATTTGGTTGAAATTTTTTTGTAAGATCTATGATAGGTCTAACTATTTGACTGTATTTTGGAATAAACTTGCTGTAATAATTGAATAAACCTAAGAGTGCTCTAACTTCTTTCTTAGTTTTAGGTGTCTTTATTTCTAAGATCTTTTTGTGTAATTGTTCTGTTGGCTTGACTTGGCCATTAGAAAATGTATGTCCCAGAAATTCAATTTCTGTTTGTCCTATCTTTAATTTAGTTGGGGATACAGTTAAATTGTTATCTTTTAGTATTTGTAAGACTTCTTCTAAGATAGTCAAGTGTTCATCCCAAGTTTCTGTATATATACATACATCATCCACATAGTGAATTATGTTGTTTCTTTGAGGAAGAATTTTTCTCATTAATTTAGTGAAAGTTGCAGTACTATTTATGAGACCAAATGGCATTACATTCCAGTTAAACACACCTCTATGTGTGATAAAAGCTGCGTAATCTTTAGAATTTTTATCTAGAGGTACTTGCCAAAAACCTCTGGTCAAGTCTATAGTGGAAAATATTTTCCCAGTTGCCATAGTATTGATGATATTGTCTATGTTAGGTAACCCTTCCTGATCAATTTTTGTGATTTTATTTAATTTGCGATAGTCACAGCAAAGTCTAATTGAACCATTTTTTTTTCTTACTATTACCATTGGTGAAGAGTATTGAGACATAGATTTGTTTATAATCTTATTTTCAATTAATTGGTCCAATTCTTTATCCACTTTGTCAACTAGCATTTGTGGAATTCTATAAGCTTTTGATCTAAACTCTTTTTTGTCAGTTAATTCTATTGTATGTTCAATGACATTAGTCAAACCAGGTGTTTCTGTGATTGTATCTTTAAATTTGTTTAATATTTTCACTATTTTAATTTTAGTTTCTACACTTGGAATATGATCTAAATTAATTTGCTCTAATTCATTAGTTGTATTTGCAGTCATGCCACACAAGTAGTTAACATTACTTGGAATGTCTTTAATATTTTCATCTTCAACGATGATAACATTGTTGTTTTCTATTTTGTCATTAGTTTTTGATGTAGTATCAACTATATTGCTTTCTTCATAATGTCTTAAATTGTTGATGTGAACAATTTTTTCACTACCATTTATGTCAATTTTATATGTAACATCTGACAATTTATGTATAATGTCATAAGGACCTTTCCATTGCATAGTATTACCAGAACCAATGGGTAAATATACAAGTACTTTGTTTCCTATTTCTAATTTTCTTAAGTTTTTATTCATGTTTTCTCTAAGTATGGTTTTTTCTTTAATTTCTTGGTTTTTTTCCACAGCAAATTGATATGCTGTTTGCATATGTTTTTCTGTCTTATTTATTAGATCAAAAGGTGACATTTTTGTTTCTTTGGTTTTTAGTAATTCTGCTTTAAAATTCTCTAATGGACCATTGGCATTTCTACCAAAGATTAACTCAAAAGGTGAGTAACCAGTGCTTTCATGCTTTGCCTGTCTATAAGCAAAGAGAATGGCTGGTAGGAATTCATCCCATTCATAAGGGTGTTCTTCGCAAACCTTAGCTAACATTTGTTTTATAGTTTGATTTGCCCTTTCAACCATACCGTTTGACTCTGGGTGGTAGATTGAACTAAAAATTTGTGTTATGTTGAGCATTTTAGTAAAAGCTTGAGTCAATTTGGATTTGAATTGTGTACCATTATCACTTAATATAGTTTTAGGAAATCCAAATCTGCAGAATATTGGCAATAGTGAGTTACATACTCTATCTGCGGTTATTTCTCTTAGAGGGATTACTTCCACCCATCTACTACCCATATCAATGACTGTTAATGCAAATTTAGCTTTTGAATTCCTAGCTTCTTTCATAGGTCCAATAATATCAATGGCTATCTTTACAAAAGGTTTGTCTACAGTATCTGTGTTTTGTAAAGGTGCTTTATGTTTTGAATTTTTCTGATTATGTATCAGACATGTTGAACAACTTTTTATGAACGTTTTCAAATCCTTTTCTAAATTGGGCCACCAGAAGTTGTTTTTGATTTTGTTACAAGTTTTTTTTGTACTTAAGTGACCTGCTAATGCATTATCATGCGAAATTTTCATTATTTGCACTGTCAAAGATTTTGGCACAACTATTTGAGTTATATCAGTTTTTGTTTCTATCCTACAAAGAATTCCATTAATTAATTTCATTTGTCCTTGTTTAAAATTTTCTTTACCAAGTTGTGACACAATTTTGTTTATATACTCATCTTGTTTTTGTTCATTTTTTAAAGTTTGTTCATCAAAAGGCATACCATTTAAGCTAATCTGTTCACGTTTTTTCATTTGTGTTTCAGTTTTCTTTTGAGTAGTATCAATATATGCTAAAATGTTTGATTTCAATGTTTGAAAGTCATTGATTTCTTTCTCTGCAATATTGTATATTGCTTTGTGATTTTCTAAATGTTTGCACAGTGATATGGCATGCAATTGTTTAGGTATATTATTTATTTCACACTGTTCTTCAAACCTTTCAATATATTGATTCAATTTCTCTGTACCATTCCATTTAGGCATTAGATTTTCTTTCACTTTGTTTATAGGTATATCTATATTAGGTGTGTCATTAATAATGCTACTGTCTGACTTGCCTAGTGTTTGTAAAAAGCTGACAGTTTGCAAGGCAGGGCCGAATTCATCTTGTGATAAATCTCCCAGTTGATTATTTTCTAACAAAATTACAGGTTTTAAGTTTAAATCTGTGGATTTAAGATCCATCCATTGTTGAAATATTTCAAAACTATTGTCCTGTTTGACTCCATATGTATTACCTATTATTAGGGGAGCAACACAATTTTTTAAAATGGCTGCTTCAGTATATCCTGTAAGCCAAGGAGTATCAATTTGTATGGTAGTGATTGGACAACTAACCATAGATCCATTACCTAGTTTAATTGTTTCTATCCTTAAGATATTTTTGGCTTTATGAGGAGGAATAATCCTCTCATCTACACAAGTGAGAGATGAACCAGTATCCCTTAGACAATAGGTACGTATTCCCTCAACATATGCAGGGAATAAGATCAGTTGACCTTTATTCTCAAATATTACATTGTTTCTGTGAGTAGTAGGATTATTTGTATTGCCTTTATTTCTATTCTGATTTTCAGAATTTGGATTGGTAACATGCTGATTTGTAGAATTTCCTTGTGGAAAATTCAATCTTGTAAAGTTTTGATTTTGATTTCCTTGTGGAAAATTCCGTCTTGTAAAGTTTTGATTTCCTTGTGGAAAATTCTGTCTTGTAAAGTTTTTATTTTGAAAATTTTGATTATTTTGGCTATATTCATTTTGTCTATACCTGTTACTTAATTGTTTTATCCTGAAACCACAAAATCTGTCTATATGTCCATAACGATTACAAAATTGACATCTAAGATTTTGTCTGTTTGTATTTGTTTCATTACCATAGTTTTGTCTTCTACCATATTGACTATTTGTTCTAGGAGGTGAATAGCTCCTATGTCTTCTATTTTGCATGGTATTTACTGTTTGAGTCTGTTTAGTAAGTTCTACATTGGGATTACTATCTTTAAAATTGGAGATAGCATCTATTAAATTTTCAATATTTCTTACTTTCCTCTCCATAATATGTGTAAACAAAGGTTTGGAAGCCATTTGTAACACTTTATCTACTACTACCATCTCAATAATTTCATTGGGATTTTTTGTGTCTATTTTAATTAGTTCTAACCAAGTTAATAAGAATGATTTCACTTCAGAGACAAAAGCTCTTGGTTCTATTTTATCAGTTAATAAAAAAGAATGAAATTTTTGTCTATAATAGTCCTCTGAATGGATAAAAAATTTTATCAACTGTTCTCTAATTATTGTGTAATCAGTAATCTCTTTATCAATATGAGCTAATGCTTCCCTTCCTTTGTCTTTCAATTGAGGAATTAAATGAATATACCATTCCGATTGCGGAATGTTATACCCTTTACATGTTGTTTCAAAGAGAGTTAAAAAATCTAAAATTTTTTCTTTTCCATCAAATGGTGGCATTTTAAATCTAACGCCATGTTTATTAGATGAATTAGTTGAATGCTCAACCTTATTTTGTTGCAATTTAGCTAGTTCTAATTCATGGTCTAGTTTTAATTGTATTTCTTTTTGTTTAAGTTCTAATTCTAATTCTTTTTGTTTAAGTTCATTGTCTAATTCTTTTTGTTTAAGTTCATTGTCTAATTCTTTTTGTTTAAGTTCATGTGACCTACTTTCTGTACGCTCATCTCTTTCTTTATCAGATAATTCCTTTTTTAACTCTTTTACTTTCTTTTCTATAAATTCTTGCAATTCTTTTTTTTCTGTTATTTCAAATTCCTTAGCTAAAGCTTTAGCTTCTTCATACATTAATTTAACTTTTACATCCATATTTAATTCTTGATCATTAAAAATAAAATATTATTTTGTATAGGACAATGCTATTATTTATTATTATTTATAGAGTGTACATTCACAATGTAATGCTTATAATTATTATGCAGACCATGTATTATTAAGTTGAAGCTAAACACTTGCAATACTATTATTTATATTCACAATGCTATTATAATTGAAAGCATGTTGGAATTGGAACAATGCAAAGCATAATATTTTGATTGATAAATTATTTTCTCTTCTTATTTTTCAATTTACTTTACTTGTATGTATATGTTGACTATTGTCAATTATTATATTTGTAAAAATGCCTTATTTACTATTTTCTATAGTGTGTACATAAATATTTACCATTGCATAAATTATATTTATAAACAATTGATAGTTATTGTTACTATCAAGAATCTATCATAAATAATAGTGGTTATCTTGAACCAATAATATTAATTATATTTAAAAAACAAAACAAAACAAAACAACAATTATGTATAACTAAAATAAATGAAACACAACACAACAATTATGTATAACTAAAATAAATGAAACACAACACAATCTTAATTAAGGACACAAATGCTGCATGGACAACAGTAATAGAGGAAATGTTCACACTAGAATCACAATATTTATCAACATTGACAAAGACAATAATTTTACTTCAATATTTGAACAAAAACAAACAAGTCAATACAGCTAACAGAAATTACCCTATCAAAGAATCATTTAACATAATAATGCATAATAATAAACACTAGGATTATTAAGTTTGAGAAAATATGAAGTAATTAAAGTGTTTGTAAATCCTTGTTCGAAATACACAATTACTTAACTAATAATCCAGTATGAAATCACAATAATTTGAAGTTTCTTGAGAATAATCCAGATTTAGGTTAAATAAAACCCAGAATTAAAAAATGTATACCATTATAAATGTCAAAAGTCTTTTGGTACACATATTAATATTTAACTTTAAAGTCAATAGTTTTTCTTAAATTCAGATTCGGTATAGTTTCGGTAAGCACATCAGATAGTTTCGGTACACTTCAGATTCGGTAAGCACATCAGATAGTTTCGGTACACTTCAGATTCGGTAAGCACATCAGATAGTTTCGGTACACTTCAGATTCGGTCAGCACATCAGATAGTTTCGGTACACCTCAGATTCGGTCAGCACATCAGATAGTTTCGGTACACCTCAGATTCGGTCAGCACATCAGATAGTTTCGGTACACCTCAGATTCGGTCAGCAAATCAGATAGTTCAGGATTGAAACGAGTATTGGTAGTCTTAGGCTTCAACATGTAGAGAACATGTCAACATCACGAATTTAGTTACGACAGGAAGAGTTTCGTTATTAATGTTCACCAACCTGCATCAGTTCATTACTTGACAAGGTTTATAATATAGAATGTTTATATTGTCAAGTAAAATGTTCTTTCGATGACGATAATAAACCACATTGAATATTTATTAGTTGTCAACATGATCTTTTTTTTACTTTACATCCGGTTCCGAAAATTATGTCCGGTATATTCCTTTATATATATTAGTACATTTTTTTATCCATTTGTACTACATTAAGAAAAATTCAATCCATGAATTTTCTCTTGAAATCATAGAGCTAATATGTTGCTCAGATGAAAAATTAGTATATTTATTTATGTCGGACTCAGACTTCAGTTAAAAACTGGTATGCTGTTCAGACCATATGGTATGGTTTATAAAAATGTCAAATTTACGACTCGATAATGATTTTTTCAATCGCCAGCACTCGCTGCACCATAATCTCTTCTTTTTACCAGGCTGCCACCAGCTGTTAATGAGGTGTTTGTTAATCCTCATTGAACAACAATGTTCAGTTCATTAAAATAGTAATTTTACCTTCCTGCAAGAACTCGATATAATCTATGTAATCACAAGTGATCTGACAACGCTCTTCTGCAGCACAAATATATTTAATCACATTAAATCACAGTCACATATAATATCCAATGAATAATATAATATAATATAAGTCCAAGAAATGAAATAGTATTCTGATAAAATGTGGTATAGTTCCGAGTCTAACGTATGCGTCTATACGCTTCTAGATATTTGAGTCGACTGACTTTCCTCTGGTCCTTTACCCCCGTGATCAGACTGAGACATGTAAAACCCCGTGATCAGCCTTGCCCAGTCAAGCAAGTATCACATGAAAAACGTGCAAAGCATAAAGCTAAGACGCAGTAGAACAAACTAGAATGTGACATTTACAATCTTCCCAGTCCCCATAACTCTTGTACTATACAATTGACTTTTGACTATTTACTGAGTCATTTCCCTTTGACCATGTTAGTGCATACTAGCAATAGTATTCTGATAAAATGTGGTATAGTTCCGAGTCTAACGTATGCGTCTATACGCTTCTAGATATTTGAGTCGACTGACTATTCTCCGGTCCTTTACCCCCCGTGATCAGACTGAGACATGTAAAACCCCGTGATCAGACTCAGACATGTAAAACGTGCAAAGCATGCTTTAGAAAGCTACGACGCAGTAGAACAAACTAGATTGTGATATTCACATTCTTCCCAGTCCCCATAACTCTTGTACTATACTATTGACTATTGACTATTTACTGAGTCATTTCCCTTTGACCATGTTAGTGCATACTAGCACCAGTGTTGGGTGGGCTTTTGGTAGCCAGTGATTTGTGACCTTTTGGTAGCCAGTAATTGGTGGGCTTTTGAAGCTAGTGTTGCGTGGGCTTTTGGTAGCCAGTGATTTGTGGGCTTTTTGTAGCCAGTGTTGGGTGGGCTTTTGGTAGCCAGTAATTGGTGAACTTTTGGTAGCCAGTAATTGGTGGGTCTTTGGTAGCCACTGATTGGTGGGCTTTTGGTAGCCAGCGATTTTTAAGCTTGAAACGTGAAAAGTTCGTGAAATATCCTAATACAACGGCAGTAATTGCTACGCATCTGATCGGGAATCTCCGATGAAGGCAAAGACAGACACACATAGACACACATGCCAACGGACACAGGTGTTCATTCCTGGCTGCTGGCCCCCGGAAGCTACGTCATCACAGAATCGCTGACCTGGTCCCAGATAAAACTTTATTATAAACAGAAAATATCCCCCACCCCCTCTCTCCCGGGTCGTTAAGGAAATAATAGTCAGGTGTGGGTGGATGGAGGGGAGGGGGGAGGGAGGAGGGCAACCAAGACGTAGGATGATGTTTTGTTTATGAATGAAGACACGTCCGGGGGTGATGGGGAGTGGAAGAGGCCTTCATTTATGACGTCATATCGCCCAGACATCCAGCGGGTTGGGTAATTTAAGAGCTAATTAACCCGTTATCATCACGTCCTGGAGTGGGAAGGGGGGAGGGGGAGGAGGTGGTATCAACACAGCACAGATAACCCAAATAAACACGTTATCGTTCCCATGGTATCACCCAAGGACTATGGACGTGAAAATTTTGGTCAATATTTTGCAGCTATCAGAATTTTTTTTTCTATATTTAACGCCGAGACCTAAATAACGAGATTTTTTAAGGGGAGATAAAACCCATCTAGTAAAAAAAAAAACACAGGGTAAGCTAAGATTGATGATGAAACAACAATAAAGCATTCTAAAATTGAAGATAAAAAAAAGCTCTCTGAGACTAAACCTATATAAAAACGAATACTATGGCACCCTATGGGTCAAATCGGTATGAAAAGTTTACTTACTATGGGGCTTTGTAATTGGTGATAAGAGTCAGCGTTCTATGATACAAAATGAAACTCAATATGATGGTTCTTCATAGTTGTAAATAAAACTCAATATGACGGTTCTTTATGGTTGAAAATAAAACTCAATATGACGGTTCTTTGTGGTTGAAAATAAAACTCAATATGACGGTTCTTTATGGTTGAAAATAAAACTCAATATGACGGTTCTTTATGGTTGAAAATAAAACTCAATATGACGGTTCTTTATGGTTGAAAATAAAACTCAATATGATGGTTCTTTATGGTTGAAAATAAAACTCAATATGACGGTTCTTTATGGTTGAAAATAAAACTCAATATGACGGTTCTTTATGGTTGAAAATAAAACTCAATATGACGGTTCTTTATGGTTGAAAATAAAACTCAATATGACGGTTCTTTATGGTTGAAAATAAAACTCATAACTGCAGCGCGTTCGGGCGGCGTATCGAAGGTCCTAGGTTCGAATGCTGGTAAAGGCTTCTCGTTTCTGGGGTGAGAGGGGGGTCCTGAGTCTACCCAGCTCTGATATGTACCTGACATTAGTTTGGGGTAAAGTAAAAATTGTTAATAAGCTCCACAGCATTTTTTTTTAAGATTTTTTTTTCGCAAAGTAGGAGAGGACAAAAATGAAAGAGTGGAAAAAATATTTAAAAATTAAAATGTTTTCTAAAGCAGGGGTCGGCAAACTTATGGCGTGCCACCCTTAAAAAGACCCCGGAAGACCCCTTAAAAAAAGACACTTCAAGTATCTTCTACAAGAAAAGAGCATGTTGACATTTAGAGTGTTGGCATTGTGAATGAATTTGACATTGAGTTGACTAATTTTGTACAATATTTTCAAACGTTGCCGCCCCCTGTTCTAAAACAATCTATGGTTCGCTTTGACTGGTGTAAAAGTAATGATGCGGCTTTTTGTTTTTTTCAAATGATCGCCTATAGCGGAAAAATATAGATACTAATTGCCCTCTCCTGTCATTGGCTTTCGGTCTTGTTAAGTTACTTATCAGTTGTCGAGACTATTACCTCGACTGGTGGGGTAGATAACGAAAGAGTGGTCTGGGGGATAATGGGGGGGGGGGGGCCGCAGACAGTTTTACTAAGCCTACTGGTCTACATGACTTTCCGCATGTCCAGTCGACACAAAAAAACAACAACAACGGAAGATGTACCTCACGCGTAGACCACACACGCGCGCGCCACCACACGTTCGCACTCGCCAGGTGACCAGGTCAGTGAAGGTCAATGAAGGTCAGATGCTAGTACAGAGCGAAGAATAGAAATATAACTTCTTCTGTGGTACAGAGTGCCGGCCAGACCTGAAAGTACAAACGCGTGCAAGTCTGCCATTAAGGAAAGAGTTTGAGCGGGTCAGGAGGTCAGAGCGTAAGTTGACCTTTGACTTCTTTGTTTGACTAAAGGCGTGTGCCATGATTGGTCTATTAAGATACATGATTTGACTTTCATCACTTTACTTTGGAGTTGGAAAAGGAAGAAGGGGGGGGGGGAGAGAGAGAATCACCGTAAAATGTAAACGTTAAACTATAAAAAAAAAAGATTTCAAAAAGTGAAGAATTATAATAATAGCGACTGTAACATAAGAAAGCGATTTGAATGTCTGGGTAGCGGAAAGTCTCCAGAGAAATATTTCGGCCAGCACATTATGAAAACGAACTTGGGAAGTGCGGCAAAACAGAACTGTAGGAGTCGTTACCGAAATCTCGCAATAATGGAAAGAATTCCCCTTTACCAGGACTCGAACCAGGGACCATCCTTACGGGCAATCAGAGCCCGCTACCGGGAAACCACCTGTACCCTCCTATAAAGACTATCGTGCCGTATGGCCGTTTCGGAAGTGTCTTGGAAATTCAGAAATGCGGCTATCCGACAGAGCCCACATGCCTTCTGCTGCTCTTCTCGTGATGTTGCTTAGAGCCATGCCGGTGAACTGTGATCATTTATCTTTGTATAAAGAGCCATGACGGTGTACTGTGATCATTTATCTTTGCATAAAGAGCCATGACGGTGTTCTGTGATCATTTATCTTTGTATAAAGAGCCATGACGGTCTACTGTGATCAGTGTGATAATTTATCTTTGTATAAAGAGCCATGGCGGTGTACTGTGATCAGTGTGATCATTTATCATTGTATAAAGAGCCATGACGGTGTACTGTGATCAGTGTGATCATTTATCTTTGTATAAAGAGCCATGACGGTGTACTGTGATCAGTGTGATCATTTATCTTTGTATAAAGAGCCATGACGGTGTGCTGTGATCAGTGTGATCATTTATCTTTGTATAAAGAGCCATGACGGTGTACTGTGATCAGTGTGATCATTTATCTTTGTATAAAGAGCCATGACGGTGTACTGTGATCAGTGTGATCATTTATCTTTGTATAAAGAGCCATGACGGTGTACTGTGATCAGTGTGATCATTTATCTTTGTATAAAGAGCCATGACGGTGTACTGTGATCAGTGTGATCATTTATCTTTGTATAAAGAGCCATGACGGTGTACTGTGATCATTTATCTATCTCATCTTTTTAACCCCTTCTTTTTCTGTGCTACTTCTCTGCTCTGAACCCCGTGATAATGTCTTAGCAAGTTGTGGAGATCATATTATCGTCTGGCGATATTAATGTAGCCTACGTTTCTTCACACATAGACTATTTAAAGTGTTATAATATATATCTAATAATAAAATATATTAGATAATATATTATTATGTATGATATTATTATTATATTGCAATAAAAGAAATTAGATTTTTTTAAATTTCCGGCTTCAGTTGCAGTTTCATTGAATAAGTTTACTATTGCATTTTGTGTTTTCTCTAGTTCTAATTTTTAATTTATAGTATTACTTTCCAACAATTGAGGTTAATAACATGTCAGTGGCAAACTACGGGATTGTAAGATCACAGCAATGCCAAGCTGTCTATAGGCTTACTTTTTTTTTCGGCTAATGGCAGGCACCTCCTAGAGCTGGCTAGACACAAGGGAAAACACATTGGCTAATGGCAGGCACCTCCTAGAGCTGGCTAGACACAAGGGAAAACACATTGGCTAATGGCAGGCACCTCCTAGAGCTGGCTAGACACAAGGGAAAACACATTGGGCTCACAGAGAAAAAAAAATTCCCAATAATAATCCCCAAAGTTCAACAAAGATTTTAAACGTGGAAATTCCAAGCGAAGCCCGCTAGAACAAAGTGTCATTTTACCATTGCCCTTTGCCCAGTGTACAACCATTTGATCGTACACGAATGCATACTTACAGTGGCGCCCATTAGCGGCGCATGATGGGGGCATCAACATATATCTCTGCATTTCTCAGTCACAATCGAGAACCCACGACATTTCCCCAAAATAATGACCGCGGTCACTCAGCTTCTGTTAAATCTTTCTTAATCAGGAGGATTCAGTTTTTCTCTGTTGTCCAGTGGTTCCCATATGATGCATAATGCATATCTGACGTTACGTCGGCAGTTGAAATGACGCAATCAACTATGACGCAATCGACTATGACGCAACAGTTTTCTTTTCACGTCCATTTCGGGACGAACGAAAAAGGGTAAGCTCACGGGAGCAGGTCAACACGACATTATAGTGGCACCAAAACCAGAAGATATATGACTATATGAAGCAACCCATTTTTGATAAGCCAGGCCAGATACTCGATGTTATGCTCATGCCATTCTCTCTGGGCTTAATCTTCTCCTTATCCTAAACGACGGGAAGCGAGTCCTATTGGGTTCTATGTATAGATTTTATGGGCTTATTATCGCCGCGTACAGCTCGGGCTTAGGAGAGGATTTAAACCATGATCAGTGGCACACAGGAGCAGGATAGGAGGGATAGAGATGGTTGAGTACGTGAGTGGGTGGATGGACAGACAAAATAAGAAATAGATAAATAGATATTAAAATACATGGGTGGTTGGATAGATGGATGGAAGGAAGGGGGAGGGAAACAATGAGGAAGGGAGGGAGGGAGGGAGAAGGTACGGACGGAGAGACGGAAAAAAAGACAGACAGATAAATAGATACATGGGTGGTTAGGTGTATGGGTTCAGCGAGGTAAGGACAGACGCAATTACAGACATACAGATAGATATGTAGATAGATAGATAGATAGATAGATAGATAGATAGATAGATAGATAGATAGATAGATAGATAGATAGATAGATAGATAGATGGATGGATGGATGGATGGATGGATGGATGGATGGATGGATGGATGGATGGATGGATGGATAGATAGATAGATAGATAGATAGATATATAGATAGATAGATAGATAGATAGATAGATAGATAGATAGATAGATAGATAGATAGATAGACAATAGATAGATGATAGATAGTTAGATCAATAAATAGTAAGACAGACGGACCAATAAATGGATAGATAGAAAATGGATATATGAATATATAGACAGATAGTTAGCTAAAGCACAGTTGAGGTAGACGCACTGGCGATGATAGCTACACCCTGACACGTGTACGAATCTGCCTGCCTTCAGGGGGTGGGGTGTGGGTTCGGTGTCCAAGATACTTGTGCACAACAGTTTCCAGAACCTCCAAGTGAATGATGGGCCAGGTTGATTGTGACCTAGAAAATAGTACCCACCTGAAGGATGGTGCTGTATATTACTTTTTTTTAACTAACAAAGTGTTGTGGAGCCATCTAAACTCCAAACTCATCAGCCATCCAAACTACCTAAGGGTAGCGAAGCCATTGGTACTACCAACACATGGGTTATTCATACTACCAACCCATGGGCCATCAGTACTACCAACCCAAGGGCCATCCGTACTACAAACACACAATTTAAAGCCACGGAACACAGACAAGCTTTAACAATCTTTCAAAACGCATGCAAACAATTACAAACATCCAATAAGCATCCAATAAACATCCTACAAACCAAAACAACAACATCAACACACACTGAAACACCTACAGGCCACGTACTCCCATGGTGAGCATCAACCATACCAGCACCCTACTTTGTAAATGTAAAATCAATGTGGTCATAATTAAAGGCATTCGCTCGTTAATAAGAAATCTGCTTAGGCTTTCAAGTCAGGGTTTTTTTAAGTCTGAGAGAGAAAGAGAGAAATGAAGAGAGATAGAGAGAGAGAGAAAGAGAGAGAGAGAGAGAGAGTGAGTATGTGTGTGCACACGTGCGAGTTTGTGTGTGTGTAAGTGTGTGTGTGTGTGTGAGTAGGAATGCGGGTGGAGAGTAACTGTGGCGAACGGGTGGAGGGTTCAAATCTTTGGCAACATTTCTAAAGGTAATATCTCCTTGAAATATTTTTTTTCCTTCAAAGCGCAATTATAATAAATGAAAGTGGAAATTCCATACAGGAAAAAAAAGAACATCCACTGAGTCTGGAAATTATAAAGATGGAAAACGGGACATGCGTGCAATGACCTACAACCTAGACTACCCACGACCTTGAACTTACGTCGTGACGATTTCCGCATTAAGGGAACAGCTGGGTGTGCTGCTTGAGATTATGTGTGTGTGGGAATAAGCTACAATCATAATATCACATTTTTTTTTCTGGGGGTTTGTTATGAAATGAAATCTCGCGAAAGTCAAAATACAAATTCTTAACAGGCCTAGAGAAAAGATAGCTAGAAAAACTGAGTAACAAGTGTACAGATGAACAGACAAATGAGCGAACGGGCGGACAGGTTTAAAAAGGTGGAAGGGTTTACAATGACAGAGAGAGAGAAGAGAAAGAAGAAAGAGAAGAAGAAGGAAAGAAAGAAATAGACTTTAAGACGAGCGGGCAGTCACCTAAACAGATAAATAGATATAAAGATAGATGGGTGTAAGCCTACCTACAGAGAAAGATAGACACAGACAAGCAAATAGAAAGACGTACAAATAGATAGATTATTAGATAGATAGATAGATAGTCAATAGATAGATAGATAGATAGATAGTAAATAGATAGATAAACAGACAGAGACATAGACAGATAGATAGATAGATAGATAGATAGATAGATAGATAGATAGATAGATAGATAGATAGATAGATAGATAGATAGATAGATAGATAGATAGATAGATAGATAGAAAAAAGATAGATTGATGATAGAAAGAGAAATAGATTATAGGTTTTGATAGAAATACAGTTTGATGATAGACAGATAGAAGTAATAATCTTCTTTATTATATTTATAGAAGGAGCGTCTGTAATGTATAAGATACAATAGAAGTTAATTTACACAGATACAAAGATGATATGATAGTTTTCTTTCTTCTGTTATGGAAAACAAAAATCATATCTAGCTGTAATTACACCACACCCCAAACAATAACACAAATCATTGTTATTACGCCCTTTTAACTAACTTCCTTGACGAAAATCTCGAGCAAAAAAAACAACAACATTTTCCTCATTGTTTGACTGTATGGTATTCTGTTTCAATTGTAATCTTTAAATGTTGTTACTGGTTTCCGTTTTTAAATTTAAATTTAAAATGAATGGCATTAATTAGGCCTACCTACCTCTTAACCCCAATAAGAAGTAATTTCACTTAAAATGTATTTACAGGTCAGTGCTTAAGAATTCTAATTTTATAGATCAGTGATAGCGTATGACCAAAGACTATAATATTAATAATAACATGGACCGCTTGCTTTAATATTTCCTATTTGATGACTCGAATGACTTCTTTTCGGAATTCCCGATTCCCTTTTGCACTGTACACTTCCGTTTTACTTAATCGCAATGATTTTCTCAATGAAAATTGTAAATTAAAATCAAAAGTTGTATACAGCTGAAAAAATTAGGCAAACGTAGGAGCGCAGAAGTCATTTAAGACTGCGTTATTGGATGCGCACGGAACAAAAAGAACATATAAGCTCTAGACTAAAAATAGAGCAAGCGGTCTATCATCTTATTACAGTCTTTGAATTATTTTACTTTAATGCCTAATCCAATCATTTTCTTTTTTTCGTGTAATTTTGTTCTAATTATAGATCTAGGTGGTGTTTTCTCAATCAAATTTTATTACTCGCTTATTATATTGATCAGTGAAGGGGGATTAAAATGGCGACTAGATATTTTTCGCTCGCCTCACTTTTTTTTTAGAAAGAAGAGGGATCTATAGTGATAGCTTCATCACCCCCCCCCCCTCACAACATATTGCCTGTAGATATATCATTTCTGTACAGTGGCGTAGCTAGGGTGGGGGAGGGGGTCCAAATTCGAAAGTACCCCCGGGCCCCTATTTGAAGGGGGCCCCCAAAGGAGTGTCCGAATGGTTTTTTTCTCATGTCATAATGTCGAATGTCAAAATGCAGGGGCCCCTAAAGAGGCCAAGCCCCCCGGGCCCCCAAATCCCTAGCAACGGCACTGTTTCTGTATCTATAATCAATTGAATCCCACTACAAGGGTAGGGACTGTCTCGTATGGCACGTAATTACAAGTCATCCTTATTTTTTAATAGATCAGTGAACGTAGAAACGCTGTAAAGTAGGCCTACTACTTCCGTATATCAGACAAAGGGGGTCAAAGTCCACCCATAAGAACACAATAAAGAAAAGAAAAGAACTATGAGGTCGAGTAAACAAAAGACTTAATTCGAACAGAGAACAAAACAAAAAAATAACAACAATAGAGAGACTGGAACCTGAGCGCAGTTCATTAACTAGAAGCACCACGCCCCTTAGACGGCGCCCTGACTTAATCAGCTTATCTTAATGAAGTTGGGGGAGCGATAGGGTTGGGAGGAATAACCCAGACGTGTGTAGCTCCTCCCCAACCCTTCCCCCCCCCCCCCCCCCAACCATATGACACGATAAAACCAACTGTTCAGTGTTGTTGGTCAGACCGTGATGATGATATTGAAATAATATTGATGACGTTGATGATGATGTTGATGATGATGATGTAGATGTTGTTGATGACGATGTAGATGATGTTGATGGCGATGATGATGTATATGATGATGTTGACGATGATGTAGATGATAATAATGATGTTGATGATGATATTAATAATAAAAAAGATGACTTTGATGATAATGATGATGTTGATGTTATTGATGGTGTTGTTGATGATGATATTGATTATGTTGGTTTTTTGCTGATTTTGATGTTCATGATATTGATGTTAATGTTGTAGATCGGTTTCGGTGAAGGCCATCCTCTGACAAAGTAATAGCTGCTTGTGGGTCCGGAAAACATGGAATATAAACTTACAGGGCTCATTAACTTTAAAAATCTTCTTTAGAATCCCTATATTTAGCCAAATCTTTCCCAAACTGAAAAACAACCAAATCACAAACATTGGTATATTATAGTTAGTTCACTAGTTAACTGGTAGTCAATTGTTATATTGATAGCTTATACAGGTTTGTATAAATTGAACATTTTAAGTGTGCATTTATTTTGTTCAATATTTAAAGAACAGCTTTTGAATCATTTACGAAAAAAAAACGACAACACAATAACAACATGATGTGGATTAATGATTGATTAACAAACATAAATTTGCATTATATATATGTTAAATAAATAAAATGAATGTCTGCAATGCTTTGTCTATTACAGTGAAATTCCTAAACTACGAACTTTCTTCTTTCTTGCCCAAACGGTGTGATGACTGGTGGATGAGTACTGAGCTGACCACACAATACCCTTGTATGCTGCGGCCACGGAAACTGGACATACCCTGCTACAATGGCCCTTTTGGGTCCATAATGGTCGTAAAGCAGTACAACTCTTTTGTTTTGTTTCTATGTGAAGGGGCGGGTTAGGAGGGCATTGCAGCAGCATAAACTATGTAAGACGTTCGTGCCCCCCAATGGCCACGGTTTGAGAACCCTCTAACTTTAGGGATACAGGCCATGGTGACCCGCAGTGACCATTGATCTCGCACGTGTTGAAGCCGTTGCTTAGCAGCTCACAGATCACATATTATTCATCTTTTCTTTTGGCAACAGATTTTGAGCGGAAACAGGGACGAAATAAAATGGGGGTTCAGGTTAGTTACATAAGCGAAATGTATTTTCTAATTAAAGACACTTAGAAAGAAATTTCAGCCAATATCTGCACCACACAGAACGGTCTGCAAAAAAATAAAGCTTTAAAACGTCAGCGGTAAAAACACAAAACAAAAACAAAAAAAAACTGGCCTTTTATAATAATTAGCAGATTCCTACACGTTGCCAGTTTGGCTAATGACAAGCTTGAAGAATCTGGAAAATATGTTCTTTAAAAGAATAATGTTTCAATTACCCATAGACCTAGTTAAAAACGAGCCGATAAAAACCAGCTGACGTTTTTGGAAATTCATTCACGAGGGGATGAATGCCTCTAACAGCAGGCTCCAATTTAAAAAAAAATCATTCCCTATAAAATTATAATGTCAATTTAAATTTCGTCACAATTTAGGCGTTCAAATATTACGTCCAGTGATCTATCACGTGTAGATCACGGGTGTGGAACATTTCCGTGGCTAGGAAGAAAGTAGCGTGGGGGTGAGATACGATAAACGACAAACAAAAACCTAATGGTGGCTCTGTTTGTTGTGCTGGCCACACAATACTAAACAAAACAAAGAGGGGAACATTCTTTCCGCTGATCTTTATGGAAACATCTACTTTAGATGTAATGTGTAAGACGTTCACTATAGTAAAGTGTAAAAGGTGCACGAACAAACTGGGAGGACACGCCCATTGCATAAACTTCGATGTAGATTTACAAACAAACAAAAACAGCCTGCATATGTGTGTGTGGGGGGGGGGGGGGGGCTTATTGATCATCGAGGAATTCCGTGAATGAAATAACAAGCAAGTGGCGTGTTGATTAGCCATAACACGGGCTTTAGATACATGTGGTTTTTGTACCGGTGGTTTTGTGTACCGCTTGCTGTGTACCGGTGGCTTTGTGTACAGGTGGCTTTATGTGCCGGTGGATGTGTGTACCGATGGCCTTGTGTACCTGTGGTTTTTTTGTACCGGGGGCGTCTTTGTGTACCGGTAGTTTTGTGTACCGGTGGTTTTATGTACCGGTGGTTTTATGTACCGGTGGTTTTGTGTACCGGTGGCTTTGTGTGCCGGTGACTGTGCGTACCGTTGGTTTGGTGTACCGTTGGTTTGGTGTACCGGTGGTTTTGTGTGCCGGTGGCTTTGTGTACCGGCAGGCTATCTGCAGTAGACAAGAGATGTGATACGGAAGGCAGGAGATATAGCCTGGGTCATGAGATCTGGTATATGAGTCAATCACTTCGTATTCACGGGGCCTGGACGGCTGGCAAATTGTGGAAACCTTCGAACACAGGGTGGGCTAACGCATGGCGTTGCAAGTATATGTTGATTTTATTGCACAGGCGAGAGCCACAGAGACTCGTCGGGGAGGAAGAAATGTGCGCAATAGCCCGTCTCGCCAAGCCTGGTGCCCGGATGAGCAGGCCTATAGTCCGGTATTAGTGCTTACCGGGCGAAGAGTTCAGGAATACGAGAAGTGAATACAGAATGTGTAGGGAGTAACAACCTTTTTTGCCTAGACACCCTGCCCCCCCCTCCCCGCCCCACCCTCAAAGATGAAATCCCGTGACATGCAGTGCAGGTGAAACCTCATTTATTCAGGTAGCTGGAGACTTCTCTTGGTGTTTCCATCAACAGCCACGGCTAATTAACTGACAGCCGTGAGTAAGTAGCCTACGTCCCGGCCCTTTCCTAGCACCCACCCCTACCCCATCTGTTGTCAGTATTGATTCCTTTTTTTCTTTAAAGGTGACTGGCTCATCTTAAGGATCTACTAGAACAAAAAAATAGGAGGAATGGTTGGGAGGCGTGTAGAACTTCACTATGCACTTGAATACTAGTGTGGAGTCTTCGGTGCAAAAAAAAATGCTTGATTTGTAGTGGCGTTTCAAATTTGTAGAGGACACTTAAATATCAATCAGAAGCCTTTCGGCTAATACGAGTATTTTTTTTTTCAATTTAATTTTTTTTTGTTTTGGAGCAGACTCTTCACCTCTCACCCCCCCACCCCCACCCAACTTGTATTTTTTTTTTAATTAGCGAGCTCCAGCCCCGCCCAGCTGATTTCCCCACCCAGCTGATAGCCCCGCCCAGCTGATAGCCCCGCCCAGCTGATTTCCCCGCCCAGCTGATAGCCCCGCCCAGCTGATAGCCCCGCACAGCTGATAGCTCCACCCCGTCCACATCTCCACCCATATGGCTAAATAATGAAAGGGCTTTTTTTGTATTTGTTGTTGTTGTTATTTTCATATATTATGCTAACAATGTTTGATTGTAGCTATTTGTTTAGATGTTAATCCTACACGTCCTCAGTCCATAAGTTACACACGAGGGTTGGGCACTCAAGAGTGCAACGAGACCGGCATTCCGGATTTGCATATTAATTCATTATAAGAGACCACACCAAAGTAAGATAGTAATTAAATCTTATCTTATGTTATACATTACAGACGCTCCTTCTATAAAAAAGATTATTGCGTCCTACGCTCATCCGTGGCCCGAGTCTAGTCTTGCATCTTTATTAGAGACCGACCGATATTCGGTTTCGGCACCGAAAATAGGCAAAAACCCGATTTCGGCCGAAGACAAAAAAAGTTAGTTTTCGGTTTGTTTACGGTTTCGGCCGAAACTGATATTGACTTTCGGTCATCAGCCTACTATCTATTTTAACTTTCAAAGTTCAAAATGCTACGCTAGTGTTGCATCTATTATGCATACTCTACTTATTGATACTTTAATTTACTTAAAACTGTTGCGAATTAATCTGTGTGAAGTAGGGATGTTAAACGAAAACCGAATTTCGGGAGGAAATCATTCCTAATGGTATCACACGATTTATTATCTTTTTATCTGAAGAAATATTTGTAAACCCTGATTGATTAGCACAAAACAATTCCTCAACATTATATTCCTTGCAAACACTCCAAAGTCAGAGGCGACTTATAGTTTTTTTTTTAGAATTCCGAATATTGCTTGTGAATTTTCGATACAAGCACATAGGCCCTACAACAGATAAAGCAGATGTTAACGCTTGTCGTCGGTTCAGACATTTGATCTACTTATTCGAAAACAAACAAAAATGGAATTTCCACACTGATGCTGAACGAACCTTTAACAGACAAACAGACCGATAGACGTAAGGTTGCGAGATACTTGGACTTCAAAAGGAGGACATAGAGAGACAAAAAGAATGACATATTTAGTGTTTCACAATCCACAATCAGTTCAGTTTTATTACATTAGCTGTCAATAATTGTATATTAGTAAAACTGACCCAACATTTTATTTAATGTAGACTAAGAAGCAACTTGGGCAATTAAAAAAACTATTTTGCAGAACTTGTAAGGTTCTTTTAAAAAACGGACGTCTATCAATCCTAGATAGATGTGTCTGGGATATTATTTATATTCTATAAATATTCTTTTAATGTGTGTAACAGTTACTAACATATAGTGTCTGGGATATTATTTATATTCTATAAATATTCTTTTAATGTGTGTAACAGTTACTAATATATAGATCTAACATTTACTAATTTATATTATAATTATAAAGGTCTAAATTCATGACAGCTTTTGACTTCTGCTAATCCAAAATCGACTATGTTTTTTTTACAAAGATTTCACCACGTTATAAGGATCAATAGTCCTTCGTATTATGTTTTTAGTATAATCAATGCAAATTTGTCTTTTCCAAACTATAACTTACTTTGCCCGGGGGCGGAGCAGGGGAACAGAAAATGGGTAAAAAATCGGATATTTAGAACCGAAAATAGGTGTTAAGAAAAAAAAAAGGATATTAACATCCCTAATGTGAAGTAGAAGACTAAAGATAATAATAACGGATTATTTAATCACTCCAAAGAATGGTTTACTCAAATAGAGTGCCCAAAAACTAGTTAATATTACACATAATAAATGTGCAGTCTTTTAAAATCATTTGTTTTGCATTTTCGGTTTATTTTCGGTTTCGGCCGAAGTTGTAGTTAAACTTTTGGTTTCGGTTTCGGCCGAAAGTCAATGTATAATATTCGTTTTTGTTTTCGGCCGAAACTAAAAATTTGGTTTCAGTCGGCCTCTTTATTAATGTAAGAAAAGATAATACAAAATAATTATTTCAACCTTTTAATAGGCCTATTATTTTTCTTAATGTACATTTTTTATCAAAGTCGTACTAATATAAACATAGAACCACATTTGCCTATCCCAGTTATATACTCTATATCCAGCTATTTGCCGCCATTTAAAATTACATTGCCATCAAGGCTAATTACATATTCTAAATATTATTTTACGAATCAGTCTGGTTAGAGTAAGATTTGGACGGTTGACCCATTCATTGGCCACGGTGAATCAAGGACTTCCTTGTTCTATCGGTTGAAACGCTTAATACGCACTGATTTTGGATTCATCTATTGGGCGTAGTTGCCTCACTTCCGCTTCTGAGCATGTTGGGTGGATTACTTCCCTTTCATTACTTCCTGTCACATATGTTTGACAAAATGTACAGCGCGTATCATATTGGGCTGCATTATCAGCTCAGTATCTTGGGGGACCGTGTCCAGTTTTCCCCACTGATGGCAAGCGGTGAATTACGTCCACTACAGTAATGAATTTTTACAAAATTCCAGGTTTACATTATATCTTTATATTGCACAGTTAACGACATTCCTATTTTTCTTCTTCTTCTACTAAACACAGGCAGCTGCGCTGTTCGCTCTCTTGCCAGACAAACATATAGTTACATGTCTTGTTCCGTACTGTTGTAATATGTATTGGTAATGGTAGCTTGAGGAAAGGGGGGGGGGGAAGCAATAATAATGTATGTCTGCGATTAGCTCGCCGGGGAAAGTTAAGAAGGAGTTGGTCTACTGTTTCTTGTAGGTGGTGTCACGTGCGAAATCAGCTACTGACGTTAGATGATATTTTTAGTAATGTATTATTATATATTATTTTGATTCATATCCATCTTGGATCTCACAAGGTTGTATAAGAATTTATATTGATGTTATTGAATTAGATTTGATGTTTATTTGACTCGTCGCGATATGAATCTTTTGTGTATAAAGTGATTTAGATAAACTGTACCTTAATATATAGGAAATCCACAATCCTGTTTGAAATTGAACACAATTTTATTCCAACAAGTTGAGATGATAAAATATAACAATACCACAGAATACATGTACCAGTATTATATAATGAAACTTAATCAGTTGAGATTCTTCTATAATGAGTTAAGCCGTAATCCTATCTTTAAGAAAGTGGTCAAAAACAGTCCTCACACATTAGCGCCCAAACTAGAACTAAACTAAACGGTATTCCACCCTCGTGCATATCACGTATTTTATAGCTATGACGTAGTGTCTAGACATATGCATGTTTTATTCCTAACACGGAAACATTTCGGGTTTAAGATTATTTCATTTTAACTTTAGTTAATAATAACAGAACCAATATAATATGGAAATAAATCTACTCGTAACACTCGCCCCCCCCCTTAAGACACAAAGGAATTACAGACAGCGTTAAGTATGGAATTCTTTGTAGAGTACCCATAAAATGAACCGAATTCCCAAACTTTTCGTAAGATTTAATTGACTATTGGACAATCTTTTAAAGATTAAAATGAACCATATATTACATATTCCCTTAATAACAAAGTCGCTATTATGGAATCCCTTATCACATTATTGTATCAATGATTATTAATTAAACATTTATTTATCAATTAATATTTACAATTATGATTATTGTGTGTACAACGTTGACCATAAAACTATTACCACCAATAACCAATTCCCACAGAATTGATATGAATTACCCAAATAAGTGGAACCGATTAATAATTGATAGATAATTCTTTAGAAAATTTAATTTATTTATAACCGATCACTGTATCATTAACTAATGATTTTCAGTTATTATATGATTATTATGATGTCTCAATTATGACATCAAGAATATTTAAAAAACGTTATAATCTCAGCTGATTTAGCTTTTACATAGCATAAAATAAGACATCCAAATTATAACATGACGACATAGAAACAAACAATTTTCAAAACACATCAATAATCAATTGAACAAACACAAGTGTGGATGTATTCAAGTTAAATACCGGTGTGTGTGCAATTGCTGTATGCAATAGTTACCTTTTACCTTACAACGTATGATTGTTTCTAGTAGAATTTGAAGTTTTGTTCTGTAATGTTTCATATTGCAATATTTCAAAACATAGTTTATTTATTGTCATATTTACAATAATATAAATGTTAATCAATACAATGAATGACATAAAAGAAAACATTTAATGAGAAACTGACTTTCATCTTCTGGTTTACCAGTTACATGCGCGACAACGTCTCAGCAACCACATTTTGTTTACCTGGTAAATATACCACATTTAAATTATATGCTTGGAGAAATAAGCTCCAGCGAATAATTCTTTGATTCTGTTTAACCCTGGAAAGGAAAACTAAAGGGTTATGATCAGTTAAAATATCAATTGGATATGGAGAACCATTGATATAAAAATCAAAATGTTTCAATGCCAGGATTAATCCTAAAAGTTCTTTTTCTATCACACTATAGTTTCTTTGATGCTTATCAAATTTTTGAGAGTAAAAACTAATCGGGTGTTCCAATGAATCATCACCCTTCTGAGAAATGACCGCTCCCATCCCTGTATCACACGCGTCAACGGTAATTTTAAAGGGTTTACTGTAATTGGGTGTTACTAATACAGGTGCCTCAGAAAGAACATCTTTTAATTTATCAAAGGCCTGGTGGCATTCATTAGACCATTTGAAAGTGCAATTCTTCTTTAATAGATTTGTTAATGGACATGCAATGGTTGAAAAATTTTGACAGAACCGACGGTAGTACCCCGCCATCCCGAGAAAACTACGGAGTTGTTTACAGGTTTCAGGAACAGGGAACTCACGAATAGCCTTAACCTTTGCATTTAATGGTTTTACCAAACCATTCCCCACCATGTGACCTAGATACTCGATGGTTGCATGGCAGAACTGACTCTTAGTCAAGTTAATGGTGAGATTAGAATGAGTCAATTTCGTAAATAACAAATGTAGTTGATCTAAATGAGATTTAAAATCGTCACTAAAGACAACAATATCATCGAGGTATGCATGACATTTAGGAATGTCCTGAGTAATGGTATTTATTAACCGTTGAAAAGTAGAGGGTGCATTAACCATACCAAAGGGCATGACCTTAAATTTGTACAGTCCGTCAGGGGTTACAAACGATGATATCTCCTGAGCCCTCTCCGTCAGTGGAATCTGAAAATACGCCGTCAATAGGTCAATTTTCGTCACAAACTTAGCATTACTCACTTGATCTATTAGATCGTCGATTCTTGGTATTGGATAGGAATCAGTTTTTGTCACTTTGTTTACCTTACGGTAGTCCACACAAAACCTCATGGATCCATCGGCCTTAGGTACCAATACGCAAGGGGAAGACCAGTCACTACTACTAGGTGTAATAATGTCATTGTCAAGCATGTAGCGAACCTCTTTACGGATGCATTCTAACTGGATAGGATTTGACCTGTATGGATGTTGTTTAAATAGCTTAAGTATTTTCATTTAAAATAACATCATGCTTAACTACACTAGTTCTACTAGGTACATCTCCAAATAAATGGATATTTTCATTAATTAGACCTTTGATAGCGGATTGTTCGCAATCAGGTAAATGTGCCAATTTTTCATTTAGGTTTTTTAGAGCCTTTGTATTTTGCAGTTTGCTTTCTGCCACTTCACGCTCAATTTCGGGTGAATTATTCCCGACTTTAATAACAGTGTTTACCGAGGCAACAACTTTTTGTTCTTCTCTGGTAATGTATGGTTTCAACATATTGATATGGCACACTCGTTGCGATTTCCGTCTATCAGGGGTCTTTACAAGATAGTTAACCTCACTAAGCTTAGCCATAACCTCGTAGGGTCCTGTAAACTTGGCACTCAGGGGTTGACCAGACAGTGGCGTCAGCATGAGAACTTTATCACCAGGTTGGAAGATACGGGTTCTTGCGTTGACGTCATAATAGACCTTCATCTTGTCTTGTGCCTGCAAAAGATTAGATCTGACAACTTTTAATGCATTATACAGTCTATTTTTAAAATTTTCCACGTATGTCAGTAGACCAGTGTCTTCAGTGGATGACAACCATGTCTCTTGTAACAGCTTTAGTGGTCCACGAACTGTGTGTCCGAATACCAGTTCAAAGGGACTGAAACCAAGAGATTCTTGTACAGCCTCTCTGGTTGCGAAGAGTGCGAAGGGAATACCACGATCCCAGTCGTCGTTATGCTCGAAACAGAAAGTACGGAGCATATTCTTCAATGTTTGGTGGTATCGTTCCAGTGCGCCTTGACTCTGTGGATGATATGCACTCGATACTGCATGACGAATACCCAGCCGTTCTAAGACTTGGCGAAATAACTTCGATGTGAAATTTGAACCTTGATCTGACTGCACGGTTTTCGGAAGACCATATCGGGTGAAAAATCCGATAAGTGCATCAGAGATTTTGTCGGCATTGATGCTACGTAGAGGAATAGCCTCTGGGAATCTCGTTGCCGAACACATTATAGTGAACAGATACTGGTGGCCAGCCTTAGTTTTAGGCAACGGACCGACGCAGTCTATAATGATGTGACTGAAGGGTTCTGAGAATGCTGGTTTGGGTCGTAGAGGAGCTACCGGAATGGTCTGATTCGGCTTGTCGACCATCTGGCAGACATGACATGATCTGCAAAACGATGTGACGTCACGACGTAGGCCAGGCCAGAAGAAATATGGAAGAATCCTGTCGAAGGTTTTCTGTATCCCTAGGTGACCAGCATACGGTGAATCATGGGCCATATGTAGTATGTCCTTGCGGTAAACATTGGGTACCACGATTTGATGTACTTCGCTGCATGTTTCATCGTCGTTTTCTTTCCCTCTCCATTTCCTCATCAACAACTCGTCCCTCAGGTAATAACCTGCGGCCATTGTTTCTAACTCTCCTTCATTCTTTGCTTCCTCTTTTAGCTTCCCAATCTCTGGATCTTTGCCTTGAGCAAGAATGAGTAGTTGTCTAGGCGACAAATTATTTTGATCAGTATGACTTGAGTGACCACCTAGAACATCCGCCATGAAGGTTGCTTGTAAGTCAATCTCTGGTGTTGGTTCTGGTTTCTTTGTCGATTCATTAGTCATCTGCTGTTTCTCCATAGCTCTGGTGATAACACATACTGAATTTTCAGTATTCCTACACTGAACAGAGTCTTTGGTTTCTTTAAGTACAGGATGTACCTGATTCTTGGCAATGTCACTTCCTAAAAGTAATGAAATGCCTCTGTAGGGAAATTTCTTCACTATCCCAACAATAACAGATCCAGTGAAGTAATTACTCTTCAACTGTATACGATGTAACGGTGCCGTAAGTGTTCCAGCCATAGTACTGATTAAGGCATACTGGCCTGTATGAGTCAATTTCGACGTTGGTACAGTATTCTTCAACAGTAGAGATATATCAGCACCGGAGTCACGTAGAATTTTAATCTTCCGTTCTCTAGCTTGATTATCTATAGGTGACACATAGCCCTCGCTAACATCCGATAGCATGCACTCGGGTAGTTCTCTGCCTACTGAGTTTCTTGCTACACTACTGCCTCCATAAGTAAACGTTTTATTTACTGATTGTTCATCTGTCACACTCCCTTTGGAGTTGAAACTAGAATGTTCAATAGCCTCGGTCTTCATTTCAAAGACTTTTTCTGACTTTGAGCAACTTGGACATGCGTGTTTCGCCATCTCTTCATGACTAACATCAGATGTCTTTCTTTCAGCTTTAATTCTTTTGTGGGCAGTTTTATTTATGTGAGTTTCAGTTTGTACGGCGATGTGTGATAAAACCACGTTGTTCTTGTTTTTAATGGGTCTTTTCTCTTTATGTAGACTCCAACAATTCTCTTTTATATGTCCATCTTTCTTACAGAATGTACAGGTAATTCTCTTTTGTACAAAACTTGAATTCTCTTGTTTATCGGCTTTTTGTTTACTTTTATCCTCTGTCGATCTTAACTTCCTCTCTGTATTACTGTTTTGAGTCCTCAAACTTGTTCTGTCATTTTGAAAATAATGGCTATGCGGGTGAATAATGACATATTCATCGGCTTTAACTGCTGCTTGTTCTGCTATTTCAATACCACGATCAGCCAAATGAACTTTTATATCAGTGCGAATCTTCTCAGCAAAATCCTCCATCAGTATGAGATTATATAGTTTCTCATAATCTTTATTCACATTCTTAGAACGTAACCATCGATCAAAATACTTTTTCTCTAATCTCAGGAAGTCAACATGTGAAACTTCTGGTTCCTTCTTGTACTCACGATATAACTTTCGATACTTTTCTGGAGTTAGAACATAACTCAATAGTACTCTGCTCTTTATTAGTTCATAATCATTGCATTCTTCTGGAGTCAGATTCAATACAACATCTAAAGCCTTGCCTTTTGTTAGAGCTGAACGTAAAAGTACTGCTTTCTTATCTTCAGGAAATTTATAATCGATCGAGTTTCTTTCGAAGACCATAAAGAACTCATCAATCTCTATGTTCTCCATGCTTGGTACATGCTTTTTAAACTTATATAGTTCCACATTATTTGTTTCCTGAATCGTATGAGTTGACGAACGAGACTTTGCCAATTCAATCCTTTCATTACTAGCGATTCTTTCTTTTTCCAATTCTTTCTCTTTCAATTGTACTTCTATTCTTTTACCTTCCAATTGTACTTGAATTTCTAGCTTCTTCATTTCTAACTGGAATTTCATGTCCGCACTTAGTTCATTTCCATTCATTTTAATATCATGGTTATTTATGTCTGTTTTCAGGGTTTCTGATACATTGAGAACCACTGATTCTTCATTATTCATAGTATTTTCTTCAAGCATTCTACCATGTCTTTTCAAACAGTCCTTAATATCTTGAATCAATTTACTCCTAACTGGTGTAACTTCAGTAATGTCTATTCCCAGAGAGTTTGCCATCTCTTTTAACTGGGTTAGTGACATGCTATTTAACTGTTCTGACGTGATAGCAAAAATATTCAATTGCTCCAACGTAAGATTAGCTTCCGCCATGTTTTATATTAATGACGTAAATAGAAGATACAAAATTTCAACTTTACCTTTCATAAAGTCCTTTGAAATATTTTACACCACTGTTAATTTGTAGAAGATAAATTTTTAAGGATGATTGTGTACAAAGCTGAAAACAGTATGTCCGAACACAGACAGTGCCTCCCACGTAGACAGAATTTGAATAAATATTTGTTGTAAATCGTTTTCACTAAAACAGTTGTTTATTCTCAATTTCTTATACATACAAACTTTAGATCCAGGACTTGAGCCCCCAATCTTTTGTCACGTGCGAAATCAGCTACTGACGTTAGATGATATTTTTAGTAATGTATTATTATATATTATTTTGATTCATATCCATCTTGGATCTCACAAGGTTGTATAAGAATTTATATTGATGTTATTGAATTAGATTTGATGTTTATTTGACTCGTCGCGATATGAATCTTTTGTGTATAAAGTGATTTAGATAAACTGTACCTTAATATATAGGAAATCCACAATCCTGTTTGAAATTGAACACAATTTTATTCCAACAAGTTGAGATGATAAAATATAACAATACCACAGAATACATGTACCAGTATTATAATGAAACTTAATCAGTTGAGATTCTTCTATAATGAGTAAAGCCGTAATCCTATCTTTAAGAAAGTGGTCAAAAACAGTCCTTCCACATTAGCGCCCAAACTAGAACTAAACCTAAACGGTATTCCACCCTCGTGCATATGACGTATTTTATAGCTATGACGTAGTGTCTAGACATATGCATGTTTTATTCCTAACACGGAAACATTTCGGGTTTAAGATTATTTCATTTTAACTTTAGTTAATAATAACAAAACCAATATAATATGGAAATAAATCTACTCGTAACAGTGGTTATTTGCTTTTAAATGGTTTAGTTGGAGACGTTTTAGAAATATAATAGTAAATTGATTTGGGCGTTTAAAACCGAAAGTACAACCTTTTGAAACAAAAATATTTGGTCCATATAAGGAATTTGATACAACTTGACGGGCCCAGCATTAAAATGAATGTATTTACATTATAATTATTATGAATTTAAAAAAAAAACACCTTGCGTTAAAAACTCTATGAGGATCACAGTAAAAAGTTTGGCGGGCAGTGCAGTTGCCCTCGGACAGCCCATTGCCCTGATTTAAACAGTTTAAAAAAAAGAAGTACAAAGAAGACAAAAAAAGAACAGTGAACATAGTCACAATTGAGGAAAGATGGATGGGGGTGGGTGGTGGGGGGGTAGTCTCTATCCTAATTACGTCATCTACTGTACTCGCGTGTGAAAGCTGAAGCAACACCTGGGCCGACTGCTTTTTTTTTTAGTGATGTTTCACCTGGGCGCCTCCATCCAAGTGTAGACAGGTGGGCTCCAACAACTGTGCGAATAAAGTACAAAGCGTTAAAAATGCTTTTGTTAAAATTGTTGGGGCGTGGTGGGAGAATTTATGTTTGTCTGGCACTGCGTGAACTGATTAGCAGGCTAGTACTATTTCCTGTTGCGGTTATTGTGATCACGTGGCGGCGCTTAACGGGTCGTCACATTGAATAGTTCCATGTTTGAATCTCCCTGTTAATACTCGAATCTGTATAGTTTCACTGAGTCTATTCGTGTTATGATGAGCACCTAACAACAGTTTGTGTCAAAGTATATGTGCAAAGTATCCCATCCGACCATATTGATCCGTAGGGCCGGTGAAGCAGCGTTCACCAGTTTCAGTGGCCACGGCACACTAGGTGATTGTGTGGCCAGCACTATGCACAATCACCTTTACTTTTACCCCAACTTTAAGTCAGGTTTCCATCAGAGATGGGTAGCCTCAGAGACACCCTCTAGTCCTGGGAAAAAATCCTAGCCTCCACCAGGATTCGAACCCAGAACCTTCGGGCAGACGAACGCGCTGCCGCATGGCCACCGCGCCCCCAATTGTGCAAAGTGCATGAATCTCAAACCCTTTCGGTCCAGCCCTCTGGGATAGTGCCATTTTTAAAAAATCAAATTGCGAGCACCCCACATATAAAACTCCCGTGCGGTCTGAAAATAAAACAGCACATCGAACATAAACAATAGATTTTAAATATGATTTCAAGATTGTTTTTGTTTGAAACGTTTTTTGACGGCATTTCTGTATGACCCTTTAAACTCACCAATTTATTTATTGTTGTGGTTTTCTTTTCTTTTTGAATGTGTAACTGTCTTCAAAACATTTTCTTATTTACGGGTAAAGTTTGTTTTTTCCTTCAACAAACGGTAATTCCCGATGACAGATTTAGAACTTGTTTAAGTCCCCCTTGGTTGTTAACGTTACAAATGCATGTTATTCAACCCTTGTGTTAAAAACCCCAGAGTCCCGCCCTTTAAGGGGTTAAATCTGAAATGTGCAGACAGCTTCTGGAGACCTCACAGGAAATAAAGAGAAGTTGTGTGGTTTTTTTTTAAAGACTTGCTTGAAGAAAAAAGAAAAAAACACAACCGGGACGTGTTTATTACTTGCAGCTTTGTTGATGTGATGGAGTGTAAAAGCCACGCATGCGCATCAACGTCTTTCTTACACAGTTCCGGATGCTGTAGAAGATTATGATGGCGCATCAAGATACATAGTTTAGCCCCTGGTTCTATGACGTCCGGTTGTGGCTTTTTACATCGCCATAGAGCAGGTGGAGGCAACCCACGGTGCACGTACCAGATTTGCCACGCAGAGCGTTTTTAAATTGGCGCGCAGAAGACCCCCCCCCCCCCCCCCACCACCACCACCACCCCCGCCAAAAACAAAAGACAATTGAAGCCACTTCTACGAGAAATGCATTGGTGTTGCAAGTTGACTTCAGGCTGTTGGCACGCTGAATGAATGAGAAATCCTGCTTTGTCACACTGTTATCAAAATGTTGCCGACCCCTTGTGTAGAGCAAAGTGGTCACTTATACATAATTAGAGTGCTCAATTACGTGAAATTTTCATGAAAAACGTTGTGTAATATATTTTAATGTATTTGGTATTCACTATGTGAAAAGATTCGCATTTGACTCTCAATACAAACTTCATCAAAATACTAGCTATATCACCCGGCATTGCCTGGGTTTGTGATGAGGGCACGGTGTGACCAGAAGGGTGCACACGTTTCTGCCCGTCCACTCGAAGAGTGCGTGCCCCGGAATATGGATCTTCCCCTAAGGACATACTATGCCTACGAAACACTGGCTTGTCTATCTTGAGAGTATGATCCAGAACTTTCATTTTGGTCTTTGTCGAACTTATAACACACACAGCGAATAATTCACAAAATGCACCGTTTAATAAAATTGATGACTCAGTTTATTGGCACAAAACAAGTCTTTTCGGTGATACAGTTTAGTTCACGTCACTCCATGTATCTTGTCTTAATGCTTATCACTTATCACTTATCACTTAAACAGACATAGATTACACTTATAATGGTTTCTTCTTAACATTTATGAACGTTCACTAATACATGTAGCCTATATTAAACTATTTATTATCCGCAAAGAACACTTCGTTCTGCCGACTTCTCCTTCTGGAGGTGCCCCGTTTCTCTCTGACGAACCTTGTCCTGAGAGCCTTCTCAATATCTGACCCGAAAGTATGGAATCTGCTTCCCATCCAACTCAGGCGAACAAGTCGTATCGTCACTTCAAAAAAGAACTTGAAAACCTATTACTTTAATATTTACCTTCGTTAAACATATTTAGACCTCTACTGTTTTACTTTTATATTAGGTCGGTTTATTTGCTCTATTTTTATAAAGTTTTAAATTATTAATTAGCTTTATATTTTTTTAGCCTTGAGACTATATCCGTGTTCTTAGATGTATGTTGCCCAATGTTAAATGCGCTCTGAGCTTACATTATGTTTGTTGGCAGCGCTGTACAAATAGTTTAATTATATATTATAGTATATAAAAAAAAAAGTTATTTTTATTATAGAAAAGTAATGCCCAGTGGGAATGATTTTTTTTTGGGGGGTGGGGGGGTGGGGGGAGATTCTAGCCAATCGCAAAAGGAGATCGGACGACTAAAGTTGTGATAGATAGGGCACACCCTGAGAAGATCCGAGGGCAATTTTCACTAGTCTGGAACCCCCAGGAGAAGAGAAATTGCCCGACCAGAGCAGACCTGGAGAAGGTCGGTTGGAAACGAGGCAAAGGCTGTTGGTCGCACATTGACCCAACTGAGGAGAGCCGCCCAAGATCGAGAACAATGGAGATGTGTAATTAACACAATTTTCTCCAATGGGATTAGGTTAAGTAAGTCAATGGGAATCGAACCCAGGTCAGCCGCGTGGAAGGCGGGGTCAGAACCACGATACTGAGAAGAACGAAATTCGCAACAGTAAAAATGTAAGAAAAAGAGTTGGGGATGTCTTTAAATTAATCAACGGGAATTACAAACCATCTGGAAAGTTCGATTAATATTGACTAATTCGTTATGCTTTTACATTTGAATACGTGTAACTAAAGAATAGAATAGTCTCGTTAATTAAAGAAAGATGGACAGACAGACAGACGGTGAGACAGATAAGATGGATGACTAGATAATTACATAGGTAAATTGATTTGATAGATAAATAGAAATACATACAGAACGCAACAGATCAAAGAGCATCGGGTACGACCACATACACAATCAACATCTCATGACGTAAAACAAACAATGTAACCCCCCCCCCCCACACACACACACACACACACTCACAAACACACACTCCCACCCACCCAGACAAGTCCCTCCTTTCCACACTTTTCCATTTTTTTCTGAACACAATGTTCAACCAGTTTATACCAAATGAACTTTTAAAACTCTAATCTAAACCTCCCACTGCGCATGCCCGGCGACACCCAGAAAAGTGACGTGTGGTGTGTGTGTGGGGGGGGGGGGGTGGAACAATGTCTATATTATTACAACAAATCGTGTTGAATGGCAGAATGATTTTTTTTATATATAGTTTGAAACACCTGCAATAAAATCTCATCCCTAGTTTATTTCTTGTTGTTTTATTTTGTTTGAATCTTTGTTTGTTAATGTTTGTTTTGTTCTGCCTATCCTGACCTGTCAGCTGTTTGTCTATTTCTCTAAGACTCCAGGTAACAGGTGTTGAGATCTGTAGTAAATCAGTAGCTAGATAATTATACATTGTTTCTTATGTCGTTGTTTTTGTTTTTCTAGTGGTTTTCATTTTTAAGGGTTTGAAAACTCTTTATATGTATATGTTTAGTTTTGTTTTAAAATGGTAAATTTGTATAAAGGGTACGATATAATTTTTTTTTCAAATGTTTAAATATGAAATGATCAATAAACAATATATTGTTGATTTGCAAGTAACGTGAGCGAGTATAGATAGATAGATATACAGACAGACAGGCAGGCAAACAGATATATATATATATAGGTGTATGGGTGCAGTGAAGGAAGGACAGACGCAATTACAGACATACAGTTAGATATGTAGATAGATAGATAGACAGATAGACAGATAGATAGATAGATAGATAGATAGATAGATAGATAGATAGATAATAGATAGATAGATAGATAGATAGGTAGATAGGTAGATAGTTAGATAAATAGATACTTAGATAGATAGATAGACAAACCAATAGATATACAGACAGACAGACCGAGATAGAGAGAGAGAGGGAGAGAGATCAATAGATATATAGAGATATAGATAGATAGATAGATAGATAGATAGATAGATAGATAGATAGATAGATAGATAGATAGATAGATAGATAATAGATAGATACACCGATAAATAGATAGATATAAAAATAGATAATCCGTTTGTAGAAATAATTTATCAATTAATCAAATCTAAATGCCCCAACGTTTCCACTGATGTGTAACACCTTCATCCTACCAGAAAACCATTAAAGACTCCACGGCCGTCCATTTGTAGATAGAAAATCTAGATTGACCTGTCATTCGGGTAGACGGGCATCCTTATCCACCCGGATCTAAAGGGGTTAACTGCTTCATTAGGCTGGAGATGGGCAGTTTGTTTGGCTTTTATTGTTTTGACATAGTCGAAAAGGTCAAATCTGCCTAAGATAGCCTGTCGGGTCATGGGGAATGGGGCAGTCTAATAAGACATTTTCGAGGTCATATTGCTGACGGTAGGAAAGATGTATACAGAATTCAGACAGATACATTTCACGCTTTAAAGGTGTACTATCAATACCAAAAAAAGGAATTCTAGAAGAAGTTTTCAATTTGGATACATTACAATTCAATTTCGTATAGATTACAGACGCTCCTTCTATAAAAAAAATATTATTGCATCCTACGCTCATTCGCGGCATGCGTCTTGCATTTCTATTAGTGCTTTAAATGATGTTAAGTTATTGGTTTTCCTGGCTTCTTCAGGCAACCCAATCCATGCCCTTATGCCCTATCGAGAAAAAAAGAGTAGGCCTACTTATATGCATTTGTCCTCGCATAAGAAATAAGGAAAGGGTTTTTGTCCTTATGTCCAACAGGTTGTTATTGTATTGTTGTTCTAAACTAGAATATAATGTCTTATATATTATTACTAATTTACTCTTCACCTTTCTGTCCTCTGTAGGGGTCGGCACCGTATCGCTAATAGTGTGCCAAGTTAGGATTTCTAAATCATTCAGCGTGCAAAAAAGCATAAAAGTCAACCTGCTCTATTATACTTTTTAACGAATTAATTGTCCCATAAAAAAAAAAAATTAACTCCATAGCAAGACCAAGGCCAAAAAACAAAGGAGATTTTTTATAGAGAAAATCGTTAAAGCGTTTTATATTTCATACAAAATTAACGTGTTTGTGATTATCATTTTTTTTTATTTGCATTTATATCTAATGTAAAAAGTTAGTACTAAACTTTGACATATATGGTTATTATTGTCTAAGCATTACCATTTGTTAGATGAGGATCTATATGTTTATATGTTTGTTTATATATTTATATATATATATATATATTTCCTCTATAGGCTCCTAAGCCGTTTGATTTATAGGGCAAAAAGTTAAATGTATAAATTGGACACGTCCTACAAAAGAAATTTTTATTATATAAAAATAGATAGATAATCCATTTGTACAAATAATTTATCAATTAATCAAATCTAAATGCCCCATCGTTTCCACTGATGTGTAACACCTTCATCCTACCAGAAAACCATTAAAGACTCCACTGCCTCCATTGCTTATTTGTTAATTTAAAAAAAAAAATAAACTTAGACCTATTGATAATCACCGTATGTTAAACCATAGACTATTATAAGATGGACCGCTTGCTCTATTTTCAGAGCTTATATCAACTTTTTTTCCGTGCGCAACCAATACGGCTGTCTTAAATTACTTCTACGCTCCTCGTAGTTTCTTAAATGTTTCCGCTTTATACAACTTTCGATTTTTAATTTTAATTTTTCATTGAGAAAATCGAAGAGATTCAATAAAACGGAAGTGCAAAGGAAACAACGAATCGGAAATTCCGAAAATCAGTGTTTCGAGTCATCATATAGCAGAAATACTAAAGACAGCGGTCCATGTATATTATCGTCTATGGTTAAAGTTCTAAACTGAGCGTCATTTGAGAATGATCTACCTTTGAAAAGCTTTCAATAAAAAAAAGGGACAAAAACTAAATACCGAAAGGTACGTTCTCACTACAGTTTTTATTGTAATAGTGTTAATCTAGTTTTTTTTTTTATATTCATTCTCTTTTAACAAAACATATTGTAATCATTCATTTCTCGACGGGCATAACCACTAGTTAGTTATATTTGATCTCAGTTTTAGTGAGGTATCCTTTAATGTGTTTAGGGTATATCCTTATCAGTCTACATGCAACTATTGATAAGGAGAATAGATACGTAGTAATCGTACAAACTGGGTAGTTAATGTAATCTTTGAAAATATACATATAAATTCTTTAGTCATATAATATTCATATAATTTTCAAATATTTTTTTACAATTTGATCACATCAGAGTTATAAATTGTAAGCCATTTATTTTTTTAAAAGAAAAAAAAAGAAACATAATAGAAATATTAGCACAAAAAAAAGGTTAATTACCTCCCTTTAATTAAAAAAACCGTGTTCACATTTATCATTTATATTTTAATAATGCCAAACAATTTATGTTTTGTAATAGAACAAATATTTCTGACTAATTATTTTTTCTTTATACAAAACCAACATTGTGGTATTCATTACAAGATTTAATTATTACATGATTTAAATTATTTACGTTAAACGGTTGTTAATAAACTTTTCCTGCATTAATTGTTTGTTTATTTAAGAAGGTTATATTTTAAGCATTAATAATTACAGTAATAACATAATATAGGGATATTAAATAAATATTTATTGAATTAATAATACAAATAAATTTGTTTTAGAATTCCTTATATTTATGTTTAAATAAAGAAGATTAGAGCATAAAAACTCTTTTTAATGTCATCAGTCTGTATCATGGGGCGACTGGCGATCCGAAGGTCCTGGGTTCGAATCCTGGTGAAGACGGAATTTTTTCCCAGGAGTCTACCCAGCTCTGATGGGTACCTGACATTAGTTGGGGTAAAGTAAAGGCGGCTGGGCATTGTGCTGGCCACACATCCCGTAGTATGCCGTGGCCACAGAAACTGGGGAACGCTGCTTCACCAGCCCTATGATCACTTTGGTCCGTAGAGTACTTAGTCTGTATCAAATAATGAGTGGTCAAGTGTAGTGACCTTTTTGTATGCTTAAAACAGTTTTCATTTGCAATAAAATCTGTTTACACGTGTAAGTTGAACCAAAAGCTGACAGTAAAAGAGCGAATGCCTAGCAGTTGAGAATAGCAGATGATTTTCGTAAGAAGCTTCTTTCCAGAATTTTTCCGCAAGAGGGCACATTTCTGATTCCAATTTTTTTTATATTTAAAATTCAACTTGCTGCATTTAAAAATCGCCAATATTCCTCCACTTAAAAAAAGATCTACGTCTAAGAAGGTTGTAGTAATTTCAAACCAGTTAGGCTTGATGTGAAAAAAATAAGTCCATCAATTTGAAAGTCTTGCCTTTGATTTGAAAACTCCGCATTGAGTGTTTCGATGTACTTCTGAAAAAGCCCAACTATCTATCTTAAAATGTGCCTTAATATAGGGATGTACAGGTAGTTAAATGTTTTGAATTGATTTCATGGCAAGATATGTCCAGTTTCAATGCAAATCTAGTCCTTGTAAATGAAAATTCAACTCACTGAAATGTGTCGCTATGTCATTCAGAAACATCAACTTCAACAGTCAATTTTCCTCGTTCAGAACCACAAAATGTTTTTTTAATCAATAAAAAACATTTCTTGGAGGTCTCTTACGTGCCACTGAAAATCGCTCTGCTGCCAAGTTTGGCACCCGTTCCTTTGGTTGCCGACCCCTTCTCTATTGTTTCAAGGTTTAGTCCTTTAACTATTGGTGTTACTCTTGTCAGTTGTGAATATGCGCTAGTAATGAACAGTGCAGCTCTTTAATACACAAATTGGATACAAACTCTCATAAAAGTAGTTAGATAAAAAAACTTAATAATCCTGGGAATACACCGGCAACACAAATTGAAACCAACCTTTTGACGTTAGGAAATATAATTTTACTTAACGGTAATGTAATAATGATCGCTTGGATAGCGCCTGTCCTTGTGATAAACAGTTTAGAATATTTAGTGCAGGGGTCGGAAACCTATGGCTCGCGAGCCAGATGTGGCTCTATTGATGGCTGCATCTGGCTCGCAGACAAATGTTCTATTATAAAAAAAAAATTAATATAAATAGCATATCAATATTTAATTCTACCAATGAGCTACTAAAGTCTACTTCAGCTTAGCATCAGAAGAATTCAGAGACATAATTATTGTACTTTTAGAGTTGAAATTACACAAGATGCACAAATTTACTTGACTTGTTAGTTTTAAAAAAAATGTATGGCTCTCACAGAATTACTTTTCAAAATATGTGGTATCCATGGCTCTCTCGGACAAAAAGGTTCCCGACCCCTGGTTTAGTGCGATCTGGTTCCACACTCACAGTCTATCGATGAGTTTGAGAGTTTGGGACGGGGGGGGGGGGGGGAATCCTTAGTGAAAAATGAAGGTCTTTAAGCGCCTCTTATATAATTACTTTTCCCCCTATTCTTTCAATGTCTGATGCAAAACCATTCCATAATTTTGGCTCTAACAATTCGTTTAGAGCGCACTCCCTCCACACAAGAAAAAAAAGAATTAGCATTATGCCCTGTGAACTTTTGAGTAGGGATTGTGACAAAGAGCGCAGCCACCTTTTGAAGACATCATAATTATGTTGAAAGACATGTGTTTATTATACTACTTTTACGACAATGACAATTAAAAATGAATTGAAACATGCCAACTTTGAAATAGGAAGTAACATAATTTGCTTGTGTGTTTGTTTCGGTTGTTTGTTTGCTGATTATCTTGTTTTTATTGGTGTGTGTAGTGGAGGAGAAAAATAGGAAGAGCTTAGAGACGTCCATTTTAGAAAATGGTGGATCTGACATTTTTGTAACGACTTGTGACGATAGGGGAGGAATGGAGGTTGAAAATTGCCGGAATCGCGCGAGGGTCATATATGGACGGCCCCTTTTCAATCAAATTCAATGGAAACTATTGTATTTTATTATTTGTTTAGCATTGCTGTTTGTCCATGAAATGTAAATATCGGTGTTTTTTGATGAAGCAATATAACGCGGAGATTTACCGTTTAATATAATATATATATATATATATATATATAGCCTATATATATATATTATACATAGAGATGTAGGGAGTTGGCAAAAGAGAAAATGTGGAGAGGGGGAGAGATGGGGAGAGGGAGAGAGACAAAGACAGGTAAAAGAGTAAAAGAGTAAAAGAGGAAGGAAAGGAAAAAAGCCAAAGAGTGAAAGAAATAGAAAAAAAAAGAGACAGATAATGAGAGTAAGAGAGAAAAAAGATAGAAAGTAAAAGAAAGAAAAAACGAAAGAAAGATACAAAAGAAAAAAAAATTTAAGATATAGAAGTGGAAAGAATTAGAGAGAGAACGAGAAAGAGAAATTAATAGAGAAAAAAGAAAGCGACGGAATGAATTAAAGAGAGAGAGAGAAAATGAGTGGAGATATATAAGTTTTTATTGGCTCACAAACCTAGAACTCCCTGGCCTGTAGGTTCGTACAGAAAAATAAAAAACCCACCAAACTACGCACATATTAATGCTTTCCAGAGATGGAGTTCTCAGCAAAATGCGCACTATTCTCAATTTCTCCCACTTTCTCTCTATCTCTCTATCCTCCCATCATACCCTCCTCTCCTTCTCTCTACAAGACAAGCCTCTCAACGAGTATTGAAAGGTAGGGGGGGGGGGGGGAATCTCCCCAATCATGAAACAACTTGTTCATCTATACAATATAAACAAATATTTAAAGAGATAGTAAATATACAATGGCCTAAATAATTGCGTTAATATAACAAAAAAAATGAACCGATAGAGTTCAGACGTTTGAACTGGTTGAACGGAAGTGGTGGGAAGGATGCGGGGCTATAAAAGTGTTTGGGTTTTATTTGGGTCTATTGCATAAACAGGTGAATGGAATGGACAGTTTTTCTAGGGTTTATTTGTAACGTGTGTTTCGAGTTTTTTTTTTTTAGAATGTCTGTATATTTACGTGTGTCTGGTCCCTGTGTGCCATGTTTGCGATAGTAATACACAAACCTAATTAAAATATTGGTTGTGTATTTTATCTTTTTAAAAAATTATTTTTTACTGGTGTTTTGAGTGTGTGTGTGTTGGGGGGGGGGGGGAATAATTGGATTTTTTTTTAACGAATTCCCAGGTAGACACCACGTGACCTAATCAAAGCGTTCACTATTGAACTGGATTTTACCCCCCAGTGGTGGAGATGGGATGGGAAGGTCTCTTTGATTGCACGCGCACTTTCACTCCAATGGCTCTCAAGCTGTTTTTAGGCACGCCGTTATTGTCTCTGTGTCTGAACTTCTTATCATTATTTCAACTTGTTCTGAACTTCCCTTGTTATAATTTTTTGAACTGCCATTTTTGTTACAATGTGCAATTTAAAATAAGGGTGTCCGACAGACGGCGCGCGGACTAAACAACGGCCCGTAAAGTCTTTGTGTGTGGCCCTAACAGAGCTTCTAGCATCAGTTGTTTCTTTTTCTAATTTATAGATATATTTATTTTATTATTATTTTGTATGTACATAAGTGTTCAGAATGTGTACCCATCGTGTTTTATCAATTTCCTTATGCAGTCCAATGACGAAAACATGTTGCAAACCCAAATTTAGAAATATTGCAAGTAAAATGTGCTTCTGGAAAAATATGCGTATTCGACACTCATCTAAAAAAAAAAGAATGGATAACGCCTCCATATTAAATTCGCATGTACAAAAATTGAGGCTAGAATTGATTGCACTATCTGCACTATTCATTTATCTATATAAGCGAGGTATAGGAATAAACCACCTATAATTAGAACAAGTATATACGATAAAAAGGAAGTCAAGTCAGTTGAAATGTATTTACAGGTCAGTTTTAAGACATATAATTTTATAGATAAGTGAAAGTCACGTGAAAGCCTGTTGATTTTGGCTTCAAGAATGTTAATTCCGTGCCTTATCCATTATTTGTATAGATCAGTGGTATTAGGTCGAATATTCGGTTCATATATTCGTAGACAGCCAATATAACTGGATGAAAAAGTTTTGGAAATTGAGACTTAAATGTGTACAACATTCAGACGTAAGAATGTAAAATGTACACAACTAGGACGTCTGCGTGTACAATTTACACAAATTTAAAAAAAGGTCAAATTTTAATAAGACGTCTGTCATCGAGTACAATTCACACATTTGAGAATCAGTTAATTCATTTTAAAAAATACAACTTTAAAAGTTCAAGGTAAACGGGCATTCCAGGTGTCTGCGCATGGCCACAGAAAAGAAGGAAGAAAAAAACGGGCAATGACGTCATGACTGTGTTTTTTAATGCGTTCTCGTGTTCAGCAAAAAAAAAAACCTCTCCACTCAGAAATATAAATAAAAAAAAGAATAAAACACATTTCAATAAAAACTAAGTTCAATTCCCATTCAGGTTTGGAGAGTTGTCGTGTCTTCAGGAACGTAGGCCGATGTTTATTTCTGAAATACAGCATGTGACGTCAAAAAACATCAACCCCCCCCCCCCCCCCCCCGGAATCCCCCCTACACATATCAACATATTTGCCCGGATATTTTATTTCTAATAATATAAAGATTAAACGAAATAGTATGGATAGTTATTTTAAAAGATTTTTTTAAATAATATATTTTAAAGTCAAGACAGTCTCTCTGTTCGGAACGTTTATCGGGAAAACCCAGTTGTTAATGTATTTGTATTTCATCCCAAGTGCGTACGTAGATTAATATGAAGCGCCGAAATCTCGTGCAAACTTGAAATTCTTACAACTTTGTTTGGAGAATATTATAAAGATCCTGCTTTGATTATGTATAATTACTACTTTACTCTTTGTCCTTCTGTCCTCTAGTGTTTCTAGGTTTAGTGACCTAACAATTAATGTGCAATCGTTTCAAAACACGCCAAACGCCTGAACATGAAAGTGCAAGCAGATTTGCCTGAACATGAAAGTGCAAGCAGATTTGTCTGAACATGAAAGTGCAAGCAGATTTGCCTGAACATGAAAGTGCAAGCAGATTTGCCTGAATATGAAAGTGCAAGCAGATTTGCCTGAACATGAAAGTGGAAGCAGATTTGCCTGAACATGAAAGTGCAAGCAGATTTGCCTGAACATGAAAGTGCAAGCAGATTTGCCTGAACATGAAAGTGCAAGCAGATTTGTCTAAACATGAAAGTGCAAGCAGATTTGCCTGAACATGAAAGTGGAAGCAGATTTGCCTGAACATGAAAGTGCAAGCAGATTTGCCTGAACATGAAAGTGCAAGCAGATTTGCCTGAACATGAAAGTGCAAACAGATTTTCCTAAACATGAAAGTGCAATAAGATTTGCCTGAACATGAAAGTGCAAACATATTTGTCTGAACATGAAAGTGCAAGCAGATTTGCCTGAACATGAAAGTGCAAGCAGATTTGCCTGAACATGAAAGTGCAAGCAGATTTGTCTGAACATGAAAGTGCAAGCAAATTTGCCTGAACATGAAAGTGCAAGCAGATTTGCCTGAACATGAAAGTGCAAGCAGATTTGTGCGGGATTTTATTTAATATTTCTACATTTGTGAGATTTTTTTTTTAAGTTGTTAGACTCTTCACATTGTTCTCGTCTGTCTTTCAGTTACGTAAAACCTGTAAAAAGCCCAGAATACATGTGTATTATATACACAGACAGAATACATGCGTTACATCGGCTACAAAGACAGACTCTTCATTTTTTTAAATATTAATATGGATTTTTTGCATTAAATGTACACACACACTGTAAGCAGAGCAGAAAAACAACACAAAAACCTGCATAGACAAACACGTTTCAAACACAAATGCACACACAGACACACACACACACATAAGACACACAGACACACACACACATATAAGACGCACGCAAGCAACACCCGGAGACATGCACAATCTGCGCACACACACACACACACAAACACACCGACTCACATATTAACACAATCACACATACACACACACACTAGCGGGGGGGGGGGGGGGGGTACACCTGGAATTCAAATAAACGGGAAATCCCCAGGACACCCAGACACAGACGGATGAGAAACAATCTGACCAGTACCTGTTCCAGCAATACAGAGGCGGAGATTGTGGGAAGGTGCCAGCAGACGTCTGCAGTCTGCACAGTAGAGTGCGGGGATGGGGTTGGCATTGAACTGTTTTACAAAACAAAAAATGAATATTATTATTATGATGGGTATCTGTCATTGACGGGAAAGTTTGGCTAACAGAGATTGGAGGCAGGGGAGGGGGTGGGGGTAAGGGTTTGTATGAATGTATGTGTGGGAGGCGGATGTACAGAACAGACACGTCTGCAGAGACTGACCAGCAATAGTATTTAAAGTGAAATTATTTATTTCGGTTGATTTTGGATGGCAGTTTCTAGACCTATGATTTGTTTGTTTTACATCTTAGCAGGGAATATGCAATACAGAGATGGAACAATGGTTGCAGCACACATGCAGCGCTGATATGTCAGTTGTAGGGAATACTGGCATGTCATATGTACAGTAAAATGGCACACCAATTTACAGGGTACTGACCTATCAAATGTACAACATAGTGATGGGATATTAGTAAAGCATATTAGTAAAGTAAATGATACTAAATGGCAGGTTTATTGTACACTAAATTGAGGCAATAGTGATACAGCGTATTGGCATTTCAACGGTACAAATCAATAGTACAGCAATGACAAATCAATGGTACAGCAATGACAAATCAACAGTACAGCAATGACACATCAATGGTATTTCAATTGACAAGTCTTAATGAGGTGTGCCCTTTTCAAATGGAAGAGATCATGAACTTCCGGTGACATTTCCCGCCATTTTCGTAAACAAAAATCATGCTTTTGGTGGTGTTAGACAATTGATTTCAACCTCGATGGCCAGTTCTGGTCTTCTAGAAATATTCAAAGGCTACAAGATTAGTTATGAGGAAACCGTTTTTAACATCAAAAGTGAGCAGGCGATAATTAACACTCAAAGTGTTAGTCGTGATAGGTTACTTTCAGCTTTGTTTATAAAATAAATTAGTCAAGAGTTGAGTTTTCTTGGTTATTGAAAAACAAATGCGTAGATTTATCAAAACAAAAAACGAAAATTCTTTTCCATTAAGCAATAAGTTTGATATCATAAAAAGGTGATTTTTCACTTCTGACTTTCCCAATACATCGTTTTCTTTTGTAAACATCTTTTGAAAATGAAATAAATTTTAAATCTCCAACACATTTTCATACAACCAGTAACCCTGCACACAGACATGTTTCGAATCAAATGATCGAATTCGAGCGGAAATTTTTTTCTAGTCGACCTTTTATGCATGTATAATCGTTAAGACTTGTTAATGACAAATCAATGGTACCACAATGACAAATCAACGGTACAGCAATGACAAATCAACGGTACAGCAATGACAAATCAATGGTACCACAATGACAAATCAACGGTACAGCAATGACAAATCAACGGTACAGCAATGACAAATCAACGGTACAGCAATGACAAATCAACGGTACAGCAATGACAAATCAACGGTACAGCAATGACAAATCAACGGTACAGCAATGACAAATCAATGGTACCACAATGACAAATCAATGGTACCACAATGACAAATCAACGGTACAGCAATGACAAATCAATGGTACCACAATGACAAATCAACGGTACAGCAATGACAAATCAATGGTACGACAATGACAAATCAACGGTACAGCAATGACAAATCAATGGTACCACAATGACCAATCAACGGTACAGCAATGACAAATCAATGGTACCACAATGACAAATCAACGGTACAGCAATGACAAATCAACAATAATACACCATCCGAGGGTCGACTGCTGAATCCGCCCTCGACTGAGATTTCTCCCTTAGAACCGAGAAAAATAGCGTCAGCAGGCCATGGATTTCGTGGTTTGATGACGTCATCTTAACTCCAAACGCTTACACCAGCCACGAGCAGAAGCAATGTGCAAGACCATAAAGCTAAATGACCAAAACTCAACACAAGAGCAACAAATAAATTTGTGAACAACAATAGTCCCTCGTTGAAATATGAATGAACGGATAGAATACAAACATCAACATGGTTTACCGGATAAGAAACATATACAACAAGGTCCTCATCCCGTTAATAGTTTAGTTTTTTATGTCTCTAATATTTATTTATATATTTATTTCTTTTAAATATCATATACAAAAACATATGTTTATTATATACTAATAATTGTACAATTGTAAGTGTATATTATATCTTACTATTTGCAAAGTATGTATCCCTAAATATTATATTTAAAGATAATTATCGATATAGAAAAAAGCTCTGTGTGCGCGTTTAACCAATCAAATTGGTTTATTTAAAGACACGTGACCTTGTTGTTATTTCACCTTTGCAATTTAACTTGCGCTATTTTGAACCCGATTACAATATTTATTTTACATTACTTTTCTAAATGCCTTCAGGAAAAAAAAAACAATATTTTTTTTTCTAATTATTAGATCTATAATTCTATAGCTTTCTGTTCATTGTAATTAAATTTTTTTATTTGTAGCTTATACAGGCCTGTTTTCTTTTTCCTCGGGCAACGCCGGGGAATTTAGCTTGTATATTATAGAAATAGTGCAATGTGTAAATTGTGTTTAAAGAGGTTTATTACAATTCCATGAGCTAAATATCGTCTGAAAATAGCTATTTTAGTTTTTCTTCTTCTGATCCAACTCCTTGGAAGACAACTCATTTGGAGTAGAACACGGAGACCACGCAACGTCTAGACTAACACCATCGCAACAGTCCAAACAACGTTTTGTTTTTGTTTACAATGAAGAAATCCCATCCCCCCCGGTGGTTTATTTTCCACTTCAGTGAATTTGTTGTGTTTGCTAAATCTCTGCACTAACAAACCTCTGGTAGAACAACTACTTAACAGGGTAAATGAATGGGGTCGGGAAGGTGTGGGCGAAGGGTGTGTTGTGGGAGTTAAAGGAGGGCCCCCCTCCCTCCCCATATTTGTGCAGAGTCAGTGGTTATCGTCTCGTGTGCAACTTTCACTGTGAGGCTATTAGGAACATCTGTAGCATGGGATCAGGTCACTGACATGCATAATATATCAAATGAACATATAAATGGCAGTTGCGCCATTTTGTGACCTGATCAGCACTGACCTATAAAAAATTAATTATGAACACGGTGACCTAGCGTACTGAAGGTCTCGGGTTCGAATCCTGGTATACACTCTGCAAAGTTTAAAAAAAAGGGGGGGGGGGTCACTTATTCTACACAGCTCTGATGTGGGTAGGGCCTGCCCGACATTACTTGGGTCAAAGTAAATGGAGCTAGACATTGTACAGGGGTCGGCAACCTTTTGCTAATAATGTGCCAAACTAGAAATTCTAAATCAGTCAGTGTGCCAACATCATAATAGTCAACCTGCTCTATTGTACTGTTTAAAAATTATTTTTATAGGACAATTAATTTAACTCCGTAGCAAGACCAAGGCCAAAAACAAAATAGATCTATATGTATAGAGAAAAGTAATAACGTGTTTGTGATTATAAATTATCATCCTTTTTATTTGCATTTATATATTAAATAGAATATTTTATTAAGTCTACTTAACTTACACATTTACGGCAATTATTGTCTAAACATTATAATTTGGTACTCAAGTTGAAGATCTAATACTTACTAATATTAATTTTATTGAAGATTTAATACTTACTAATAATAATTGTATTGTGTGCTTTTTTTTTTTTTTTTTTTTTTTTTTTTTTTTTTTTTTTTTTTTTTTTTTTTTATTTGATCTCAGAATAACTGAGATTTACTCTTTTTTTTTTTTTTTCCAAAAATGTTTATTCATGAAAAATTGCATTTACATTACCAAAGTTATTATTTCACACAGAGAAAAAAGGGATAGGAGACATTTATTGCATTTTTACAATTCCAAAGAGATAGAAGACAGCAGAGAATATTTAAATACTTAGTTTACCTGCACAATCTCATATATTTTACACGAAGAAAAGGAAATAGAAGAACAGTTCATACACATTTAAGGGGATAGAAGACAAAATGTTTTACGAGACAAAGAGTTTTCTAACTAACTTTAAATTTAAATTCATTCATATTGTGTGCTTTAATGTGTTTGTTATATATATGATTTGCATGGATCTCCGTTAAGCGGAATTGATACGTAGTAAACATACAAACTGGGTAGTTATTGTATTGTTTGACAATATACATATAAATTCTTTAGTCGTAGAATATTTATATAATCTTCAAATACATTAACAGTTTGATTATTTCAGAGTTATAAATTGTAAGTTATTTATTCTTTTATTAGTTTTATAAAAGGAAAAAAAAAAATAAACATGGTACTAAAATATTTGCGGGAAAAAAATCGTTTATTATCTCCCTTAAATTAAAAGAGTTTTCACATTTGATTCAATTGTGATTGATGCCAAACAAGTTATGTTTTGTAATATAAAAAAAATATTACTGAGTAATTTTTTATTTCTATATAAGTGCAAGTTGAACCAAAAGCTGTAAGTAGAAGAGCAAATGCCTATCAGTTGAGAATAGCAGATGACTTTCCTATGCTAAGCAGCTTCCGTCAAGATTTTTTCCGCAAATGGGCACATTTTGGATGCCTATTTTTTTTAATGTTACAAATTCAATATCCTGCATTTTTAACTCGCTACTATCCCTCCACTTGAAAAAATATCCACGTCTAAGAAGGGTGTAGTGAAGGGTGATTCTGGAAAAAATCCTAGTCTTCACAAGGATTCGAACCCAGGACCTTCGGTACGCCAGTCGAACGCGTTGACTCGCCACCGTGTCCCCTATGATCAATTTGGTCCACATGGTACTTTTTACTATTTACAATCACTACCAGAGGTAAATCTGTGGTACTACTTATAAGTCAAAATAACAAGAGTTGGACAAATTTAACAAAGTTTGAGTCTTTAAGAATGTTAGTTTTGCTTGTATTGTGTCACACAAATGGGTCTTAATGGTTCAAGACTACCAGGAGACCACTAAGCTTGTTTCTACAACTCCGATATCTTAACCCCCTTAACTCTGTTGTTTCGATCGTCTCCCGCTTCTACTTCCAGGGGGGAGGGGGGGGGGAGTAAATAAACAATCAGGGGAAGCTTACTAGCAGGTTCGCAGCGGGGCCAGAAATATCCAAGCACCGTTTCGGCCAGGGGGGTCGGCGGAATTGTTTAGGCTAGTGGAAGACAAGACAGCAAGGTATAGATCTAACATGTACACTTTTTTTTTTGTAGTCTTAATCAACATGTTTCATTCGACACCGGGGATTCCCAAACTAACTCTTAACTTTAAACCCCGGTGGTTATCACAAGGATTCTATACCTTCTTAACTTTAACCTTCGGTTGCTATGACAACGCGTATAAAAAAGTAGGTGTCAACGGACATGCGCAGTCCAGTGGAGGCAAAAAGAATAACAAAGACATCAAAACCAATTTGTAAACAAAGAATTGTGTTAAACTGTATATGCCTGATATCGAAGAAGAAAATACCAATGTTCCCATTATCAAATCTATCGTCTGATTATTGCACGCAATCGCCACCGTCTGAAGTAGCGCCAATGGTTCTGTTGGTCATAAATGATCCAGAACCTAATGAACCAATCCAAATTAACGTCTTTAAGCTTTGTTTTGTAATTTTGAAAAAGTTAAACTACTATTCCTATTATTGCACACTGTTCATTGGCATTTAAGTATATATAAGATTATACGATTACCATACTAAACATTTTAAAATGTAAGCTTTCATTGATAATGTCTACAGCTTACATAATGTAATTTAAGAACTTGATTACTCTCTAACGACACAAAAAGTCCGCAAAGCCGCAAACCAAACGATGAAACATGGCGTTACAGTCCATTATGTCTGACAATATAAAATGAAAACGGACCAAACAGTTAAATATGGCCTTACAGTTAAATATAACAGACAATATGAAGAACATACCAAACAGTTAAATATGGCCTTACAGTTAAATATAACAGACAATATGAAGAACATACCAAATAGTTAAATATGGCTTTACATTTCAATATAACAGACAATATGAAGAACATACCAAATAGTTAAATATGGCTTTACATTTCAATATAACAGACAATATGAAGAACAGACCAAATAGTTAAATATGGCTTTACATTTCAATATGACAGACAATATGAAGAACAAACCGAAACCACGTAACCACTAACCACGGTACCGGTTCTAATGAAAGTATGTTCAGAGTTCAGACGTAGAGAAACTGGAGCCATGCTTAACATGAACTGGTAGGCTCTTATCTTGACCTTATCATGACCTACTTAAAAAGGGAAATATATCTAGGCCAAGGCCATAACCTATGTTTTATTTAGGGGTGGAAAGGTGTAATGGCCTACCTAATGGCGGCCAAGTTGTTCGCACCATGGGAGATAATAATCTATTTCCTGTATATTTTGTTAACGCCTCAGTCTTTTTTTTTTAAAGCTTTGCCAGGTCCTCAAAATAAAGTTACATAACCTCTGCTGATAAGCGTCATTAGTAGTCTTATTCTTACTGTAGAGTAAACTGTACTGTAAAAGCTGGATACAGTGAAACCTCGTATATCGCGGTAGATAGGCAACGAGACCGGCCGCGATAGCTGAAAATCCGCGAATTAGGGACATTATATTTACAGTATTATATTTTACGTGTATTCGGACTTTGAAAACCCTCCCTTTACGTACTGTTGACAAACCACCCTGTACAGTAACGTACAGATATCTACAGTATGTACACGTTTAGCAATAAAACGAATGTGGAATTAACTAAATATTTTTGGTCTTCATAATATATCCAGGCTATTTTCGAAATTTCCGGAAAATCCGCAAATAAATTTTCTCATTTAATATAATGAAAAAATCCGCGAAGTCATGAATCCGCGACTGTCGAACTACAAAGTAGCGAGGGTTCACTCTACTTCGTCAAGTACCGAGTAACACACGTCCATTTGGGTTTAGCCACTTGCAAGGCGCAACTTTTATTCAATGGCAATCAGTTTAGCCTTAAGTAGAGGTGCCTCGTCTTCTCAATCGCAATCAGTTGAGCTGTAAGTGGCGGCGCAATGTCTTCTCAAATGCAATCATGGGCGTTGGAGGACGCGATACGAAAACCTTCAACACCTAAACTACGACCACCATGAGACGGCACGGTACTATATTCGTTAAATTGCATTTCATGTAGGGTGAAGTGCAATATCCGAGATATTGCAAATTACGGCGTTGTAGCACGCTTGGCAATATATGTTATCTTGCCCCCGATTCACGGCGCATGCGTCAAGTTTGACCGCATTGTTGAAATAATTTTTAAAAAATTAGAAGATCTAAATTGCTGTCGCTGGTATTGTAAGCCCCAGTGCAGTATTTGTCGCATTGCAATCAGCTACGTAAGACGCCCAGCAATAATATATGTGTTTATGTGACCTATCGGACAGCTCGCAGTATGGACAAGCTTGACCAGCTCCCTGAACTTAGGACGAGTAAGAGCCAACAGCTCCCGGGAAGGATATGAATATGCAAGACCGTCCTTTAGAATTGGACCCTCGCCCATCCCAGGTACGGTAAACTAGACTCACTCGCAACTTCCGACCTACCCCACCCCACGTTCCTGCGAGAAACACTGAGTAGTGCAATAGGAGGCAAGTCTCGCCATCAAATCTCATAGATTAGATTGTGTTCACCTCTGAACGGCTGCCAGAAACTTCTTGATAATTTTTATTTTTTTTTTGAAATATCTGACAATTTGATAAATAAAATTTAAAAAAATATTAGAACACTAAAATAAAAAAACTAGACTCTAATCAAATTTGAGATAGTGCTAAAAAGAGCAACGGAAAATTTGTGAACCAAAGTTACACACATAGATATTTTATGCTGTTTTTTAACAGTTAGTTTGACTGAATTACGTATAAATGTATTGCTGACGTTGGCTAAAGTATAGCTGACTTTGGCTAAAATATAGCTGACTTTGGCTAAAGTATTGCTGACTTCCGTTAAAGTATTGTTGACTTTGGTTCAATTATTGCTGACTGGGGTTAAAGTATTGCTGACTTTGTTAATAATATTGCAGACTTGGTTAAAACATTGTTGACTTTGGTTAAAGTATTGCTGACGTTGGCTAAAGTATAGCTGACTTTGGCTAAAATATAGCTGACTTTGGTTAAAGTATTGCTGACTTTGGTTAAAGTATTGCTGACTTTGGTTAAAATATTGCTGACTTTGGTTAAAGTATTGCTGACTTTGGTTAACATATTGCTGACTTTGTAAAAAGTATCGCTGACTTTGGTTACAGTATTGCTGACTTTGGTTAAAGTATTGCTGATTTTGGTTAAAGTATTGCTGACTTTGGTTAAAGTATTGCTGACTTTGGTTAAAGTATTGCTGACTTTGGTTAAGTATTGCTGACTTTGGTTAAAGTATTGCTGACTTTGGTTAAAGTATTGCTGACTTTGGTTAAAGTATTGCTGACTTTGGTTACAGTATTGCTGACTTTGGTTAAAGTATTGCTGACTTTGGTTAAAGTATTGCTGACTTTGTAAAAAGTATTGCTGACTTTGGTTACAGTATTGCTGACTTTGCTGTACATTTCGCTGATTCATGTTTATGTTTTGCTCCGTTATGTACACAAGCTGCTATGTGAACTTTTCTTTGTGATTTGCTCATGTATTTGGGCCTATGTGTTTCATGAATTAAGTGTGTTTCTGTGCATATTTTGAATGGGTCTATACTACTTAATACTAGAATGTTTTATTTCTATAAGCACTATTCTGGAATCAGTCGGGCTAAGGAGTCTCAACCATCGTCATGTAAATCTACTTTACAGACAGACTATTGAACGGCAGATAGAAAGACAGACTAATATATTATGTATAGTCAACAGAAAGGAAGACAGTCAAAATGGTGGACGTGTGACTGGAACAGACAGATAGACGAACAAACAAACATGGAAATAAAATCTAACAACGCACGCGTTTGAACACAATTGCTTTTAATTGTTCACTTATCACAATACAGTTTAACAAGATAACCTAAACTTTGATGTACTATCGTTATGTCTGGATATATGCAGTTATTTTATCAAGGAGTCAGTCCTCTCTGCATGTCACTGTGTCATGACTCATGACCTACTGACCCCCATAAAGAATTACACTGGTGATAGTAACTATAGGCCCATTAGAGTGGGCTCTTTTGGGTGCTTCAGACGTCGAACCTTCTTGATGTAACTTGGGGAGAGGTGGGGGCCCAATTCAAGAATAGTAAGACTTATCAAGTTTTATTGTAGAGCACACGGCACCCCCATCAGATATGTGTCCAGGGAGCTTATCAAAGATAAGCCTCCCCCCCCTACACACTGCCTACCTCCACCCGAAAGAGTGGCGTTGGTTTTACCATATCAACGCTAAAGGGCTTAAAAAGGCTCTTATTTGACTTTTGCCAAATTTCCATTTGCTACCTCTTCCCCCAGGTCTTCCCTACTACTGCTCTGCTGGAGGGTGGAGGGGGGGGGGTAGAGGGGGGGGGGGTAGAGGGGGTCACATACAACATGCCCACTAGCAGTGCCAGCCAACTGGGAAGGGGTAGAAAGGAAGGGGGGGGGGTTAAGTAGATAACACTCAATTTGTGTGTGTGTGTCTCTCTCTATCGCTCTTATTATGTTCTTGATAACTATATTTATATCTGTTAACTTGGCTACAAATTCTGAGACTCTTTTGAAAATAAATATGATCTTAAATGTTTTTTTTAAATATTTTATTCTTAATAGATAGGTGTATGCTATTTAGTTCATAGTTCGCTGAAACACTTATTCGATTCTACATTTATAGTATTTTCATAGTATTTTATAGACTGATAAAACAATAATAATAATATGTCAATTATATCTGTACTGAATACATTTGTCCGAAGGGGCATATAGATGCATTATGGTAATTTAATTTTGTCTAGCTTAAGTGAAGTTGATTCACCAATTATACACTAATGCAAACATCACGTGTATATCGTCGTTCCGTGCTCTCATAGCATCAAATATACTGTGATAACATCCATTCTAACTGTGATAACATCAATTCCAACTGTGATAACATCAATTCCAACTGTGATAGCATCATTTCAAACTGTGATAACATCCTTTCCAACTGTGATAACATCCATTCAAACTGTGATATCATTCATTCAAACTGTGATAACATCCTTTCAAACTGTTATAACATGAATTCAAACTGGGATAACATCAATTCAAACTGTGATAACATCTATCAAACTGTGGTAACATCAATTCAAACTGTGATAACATTCATTCAAACTGTGATAACATCCTTTCAAACTGTTATAACATCAATTCAAACTGTGATAACATCTATCAAACCTTGATAACATCAATTCAATCTGTGATAGCATAAAAACAACTGTCAAAACATCAATTAAAACTGTGATAACATACATTCAAAATTATATAACATCAATTAAAACTGTAATAACATCCACTCAAACTGTGATAACATCAATTCAAACTGTTTATTCATAGTTACATAACTTCAAGACATAGTATGATAATATAAATTTATACTTTCATAACATTAATTTATTGTTAGATTATATTGTAAAAATTATCAATTTAATCTTTGAAAAAATCAAATCATACAGTGATAATACCCATTCTTACTGTAATAATAATAATTTGAACTGTTATTACATCTACTCACTGATCTATAAAAAGAATGGATTGCGCCTTCTTAATAAATTGGTTTGAGCAAAGTGAAGACAGAGAAATCTAATAATTTCCACCGCACTTATCGATATAAATAAAATTATGTCTAAAATTTACTGCGACACTGATCTATAAATAGATGGGAACGGAATCTATGTTGCAGACATTTTACACAATATGCATATGAATAGTTGCTGTCAAGCTTTTGACTTTTTATTAATACTATATAACTAACAATAATACTATCAAAAGAAAACAAATACCAACCAATAAAATAATTAATAATAAAAAAAAGGAGACAGCAATATTTCTCAGTACGGGAAAATCCGGTCCCGAAACACACTAAATTTGAAAGCATTTCAAAGGGACATAATTCAGGAATGGCGCCCGTTTTATAACCTTAACATACGGTGATTAGTAGGCCTAATAGATGTAAGTTTATTTTAAAATATAAATTGACGAATTAAGCAATATTGTTGATAAAATAAAAATTTCTTTTGGAGGACGTTTCCAATTTATACATTTAACTTTTAACCCGATTAGTCAAACGGCTTAGGAGACTATAGAGCAGAAACAAACATCTAAATAAATAAACAAACTCACGGTAATTATATATTGATTATTATTGATCAGTGACAGTAAAAACTAAATGGCGGAAATTTCTTCAAGGATGTTACTTCCGCGCCTAATCCATTTTTTTTTTATAGATCAGTGCATTTACTACATTACATTTTACAATACATATTACATTTGCTTCGAAAACATATATACACTTTCTAAAAACATCAATTCATACAGTGATAATTTCTTTCTAAACTTTGAAAACATTGATTCATACGGATATCACATCGCTCCCAAAATTTGAGAGGATCAAGTCATACACCCTTTCAAAAAGCCTAGGGGTTTAGCAAAACCGTCAAATATAACAACACACAAGGGAGAAGGTCACGGTGCAAAAACTACACAGTGATCAATTTATTTCTGTCAACCAATAAAAATTAAGAAAAGTGTTAGATAAAACATGCAAAAAAATGTGTAACAATAAAGGCGATATGGCTCATAAAAATTATGAGCCGTGAAAGAATGGGGGTTTTAGGACACCTGCTCATTATTAGAATTAAAACAACAAAGGAGAATGGGCACATATGAATTGTGAGCCATAGGTTAATATGGCACTTACAAATTGTGAGCCATAAATTCATAGGGCAAATACAAAATGTGAGCCATAAATTCATAGGGCAACTACAACTGTGAGCCATAAATTCATAGGGCAACTACAAATTGTGAGCCATAAATTCATAGGGCAACTACAAATTGTGAGCCATAAATTCATAGGGCAACTACAAATTGTGAGCCATAAATTCATAGGGCAACTACAAATTGTGAGCCATAAATTCATAGGGCAACTACAAATTGTGAGCCATAAATTCATAGGAAAAATACTAGAGACCGACCGATATTCGGTTTCGGCTTCGTTTTTGGCGCCGAAAAGAGACAAAAACCCTTTTTCGGCGTGTTTTGGCCGAAGCCAAAAGGTTAGTTTTCGGTTTGTTTACGGTTTCGGCCGAAACTTATATTTACTTTCGGTCATCAGTCGAATATCTATTTTAACTTTCAAAATTCAAAATGCTATGCTATTGCTGCATCTATTACTCTGCTTATTGATACTTTCATTAAGTTAAACTGTTGTGAATTAATCTGTGTGAAGTAAGGATGTTAAAAGAAAACCGGATTTTGGGGGAAATCATTCATAACTGTACCCCACGATTTATTTATCTTTTTACTGAAGAAATATGTTTAAACCCTCTTTGATTAGCACAAAAACAATTCCTTAACATTATATTCTTTGCAAACACTCGTTTGTTAGAGGCGAATTATAGTGGTTTTTTTTTCCAATTCCGAATATTGATTGTGAATTCACGTTACAAGCACATACAACAGCAAATGCAGATGTTAACGCTAGTCGTCGGCACAGCCATTTGATCTACGTATTCGAAAAGAAAAAAACTGGAATTTTCCCACTGATGCTGAACCCTTTTTAAACAGACAAACAGACCGATAGACGTAAGGTAGCGAGATACTTGGACTTCAAAAGGAGCACATAGAGAGACAAAAAGAATGACATATTTAGTGTTTCACAATCCACAATCAATTCAGTTTTATTACATTCTTTCTTTTCTTCTTTTCTTTCTTAGTCCCTTAACCTTGACGGTCGTTGGGGTGAGCTAATGGACACTTGGTGTCCATTAGTCCTCTCTTGGGCTTGGTAGACTTGGCGGCGCCCATCTCCTCTCCAAGATATTATTACATTAGCTGTCAATAATTGTATATATTTATTAGTAAAACTGACCCAACATTTTATTTAATGTAGACTGAAAAGCAACTTGGGCAATTAAAAAAAAAACAACTTTGCAGAGCATGTAAGGTTCTTTTCAAAAACTGTTAATTTTCTTACCGGACGTCTATCAACCCTACGATAGTTGTATTCTACAAATATTCTTTTAATGTGTGTAACATATAGATCAAACAGCCACTGATTTATATTATAATTATAAAGGTCTAAATTCATGACACTACTTTTAACTTCTGCTACTCCAAAATAAACTATTTTTTAAAAGATTTAACCACGTTTTAAGGATTAATGGTCCCTCGTATTATTTTTTTAGTATAATCAATGCAAATTTGTATTTTCCAAACTATAACTTACTTTGCCCGGGGCGGAGAGGGGGAACCCAAAAGGGGTACAAAAATATGATATTTAGAACCGAAAATAGGTTTTGAGAAAAAAAAGGATATTAGCATCCCTATTGTGAAGTAGAAGACGGAAGTTAATAATAACGGATTATGTAATCACTCCAAAGAATGGTTTACTCAAATAGAGTGCCCATAAACTAGTTAATATTACACATAAATGTGCAGTCTATTGAAATCATTTGTTTCGCATTTTCGGTTTATTTTTCGGTTTTGGCCGAAGTTGTAGTTAAACTTTTGGTTTCGGCTTCCGTTTCGACCGAAAGTCAATATATAATATTCGGTATGGTTTCGTTTTCGGTCCAAACTAAAAACTTGGTTTCGGTCGGTCTCTAGAAAATACAAATCCTGAGCCATAAATTAATAGGACAAGTAAAAATTGAGAGCCATAAATTAATAGGGCAACTACAAATTGTGAGCCATAAATTAATAGGGCAACTACAAATTGTGAGCCATAAATTAATAGGGCAAATACAAATTGTGAGCCATAAATTAATAGGGCAACTAGAAATTGTGAGCCATAAATTAATAGGGCAACTAGAAATTGTGAGCCATAAATTAATAGGGCAAATACAAATTGTGAGCCATAAATTAATAGGGCAACTACAAATTGTGAGCCATAAATTAATAGGGCAACTACAAATTGTGAGCCATAAGTTAATAGGACAACTACAAATTGTGAGCCATAAATTAATAGGGCAACTACAAATTGTGAGCCATAAGTTAATAGGACAACTACAAATTGTGAGCCATAAATTAATAGGGCAACTACAAATTGTGAGCCATAAATTAATAGGGCAACTACAAATTGTGAGCCATAAGTTAATAGGACAACTACAAATTGTGAGCCATAAATTAATAGGGCAACTAGAAATTGTGAGCCATAAATTAATAGGGCAACTACAAATTGTGAGCCATAAGTTAATAGGACAACTACAAATTGTGAGCCGTAAATTAATAGGGCAACTACAAATTGTGAGCCATAAGTTAATAGGACAACTACAAATTGTGAGCCATAAATTAATAGTGCAACTACAAATTGTGAGCCATAAGTTAATAGGACAACTACAAATTGTGAGCCATAAATTAATAGGGCAACTACAAATTGTGAGCCATAAATTAATAGGGCAACTACAAATTGTGAGCCATAAGTTAATAGGACAACTACAAATTGTGAGCCGTAAATTAATAGGGCAACTACAAATTGTGAGCCATAAGTTAATAGGACAACTACAAATTGTGAGCCATAAATTAATAGGGCAACTACAAATTGTGAGCCATAAGTTAATAGGACAACTACAAATTGTGAGCCATAAATTAATAGGGCAACTACAAATTGTGAGCCATAAATTAATAGGGCAACTACAAATTGTGAGCCATAAGTTAATAGGACAACTACAAATTGTGAGCCATAAATTAATAGGGCAACTACAAATTGTGAGCCATAAGTTAATAGGGCAACTACAAATTGTGAGCCATAAATTAATAGGGCAACTACAAATTGTGAGCCATAAATTAATAGGGCAACTAGAAATTGTGAGCCATAAATTAATAGGGCAACTACAAATTGTGAGCCATAAGTTAATAGGACAACTACAAATTGTGAGCCATAAATTAATAGGGCAACTAGAAATTGTGAGCCATAAATTAATAGGGCAACTACAAATTGTGAGCCATAAGTTAATAGGACAACTACAAATTGTGAGCCGTAAATTAATAGGGCAACTACAAATTGTGAGCCATAAATTAATAGGGCAACTACAAATTGTGAGCCATAAGTTAATAGGACAACTACAAATTGTGAGCCGTAAATTAATAGGGCAACTACAAATTGTGAGCCATAAGTTAATAGGACAACTACAAATTGTGAGCCATAAATTAATAGGGCAACTAGAAATTGTGAGCCATAAATTAATAGGGCAACTACAAATTGTGAGCCATAAGTTAATAGGACAACTACAAATTGTGAGCCGTAAATTAATAGGGCAACTACAAATTGTGAGCCATAAGTTAATAGGACAACTACAAATTGTGAGCCGTAAATTAATAGGGCAACTACAAATTGTGAGCCATAAGTTAATAGGACAACTACAAATTGTGAGCCGTAAATTAATAGGTCACCTACATGCGCAATTGACATTTATAACACCCACCGAACGTCAGCAGACACATCGGTAAACAAAACTAAAAGGCACACCGTGACAATAGAATGACAAACAACGTGCAGGTTCAGCTATCGGTACAGTGCGGCTAATGCATATATGACACATGATAGGTCCTCTCGCTTCCGGACAATCCTTATAAATATGAATACGCATGCCTGTTCAATAGAATCTCAGTGACTCGTTCTAAGAAAGAGCCACACACACAAATTAAAAAAGAATGACAAAATGACAAAGAAAAAAAAGACTTAACGATTGAAATGCATCAAAATAATAAAAGAGTAAAATATATAACAGAAAGACAAGCAAACCAAGTACAGTATATACTTTACTAAAACGTGACTTAAATCTTAAATCTATACCTTAGGTAAAAGTCAATTTCCACAAGTAAAAACAAAAGAAAGGAACTAGATTTCTAAATGAAATAATTAAATTAACAACAGCAACATCAACGAAACAATAGTCAAGAATTATAACCTAGATCTAGCTGACGAATGATATTTGTGAAAACATATTTTGAATTTTAGACCACCAGATAGTTTTATGAGAAAAGGTTTTTTTTTTTCGCAAACCGAAAAATATAAAACATTAAGCCATAGTACTTATATTGACACAAAATTATTTTTTTTCTGTTATACGGTACGAAGTGACATGAAATTGGACACGTATATACTTTATAATAATTATGTCAATCGAATCAGCACTGGTCAATATTTGAAACCTGTAAACTAAGACGCATTTGTTATGTTGGTTTAAAAAAGACCTGCTTTACATCACACTAAAAAGAAACAGAAAAACATCTAGCGTGGTGAGAATATCTAGATTCAATATATATTTTTTTTTTATTTTGGCTTGAATAATTTAATGTGCCGTGCGGCAGCGCGTACGGCTGACGTACCGAAGGTCCTGGGTTCGAATCCTGGTGCTGGCTAAGATTTTGTCCCGGATCTGGAGGGTGTCCCTGAGTCTACACAGCTCTGATGGGTACCTGACCTTAGGGTAAGTAAAGGCGGCTGTGCTGGCCACACAATCAGCCAGTATGCCGTGGCCACAGAAACCGGTGAACGCTGCTTCACCGGCCCTTTGAATCAATTGGGTCTGACGGGATACTTTACTTTTAATATAAAGTAAAACAAAAACAAAATTAATTATGTTCAGCACTGAAAAAAAGTGTTGTTTGTCACTCTATTGTGTGACCGCCTTGTCACTGTATGCCTTTTATGGTTTCTTTACCGATGTGTCTGTTGACGCTCGTTGGGTGTTATAATGTCACTCGCGCATGTAGTTATCCTGTTGTTTTATGGCTCACAATTTGTAGGTTTCCAAATACTATTAATTTATGGTTTACAATTTGTGGTGTCCTATTACTATTAATTTATGGCTCACAATTCGTGCTGGCCACACAATCAGCTAGTATGCCGTGGCCACAGAAACCGGTGAACGCTGCTTCACCGGTCCTTTTGATCAATTTGGTCTGATGTGATACTTTACTTTTAATATAAAGTAAAGCAAAAACAAAATTAATTAATTATGCTCAGCACTAAAAAAAAGTTAATTCTGACATGATTGAAATTTCTTACGTTTGTTCACATATTTTAGTCGACAAAAAAATAAGGAGCACATAATATTAAAAAAATAAATAATAAACAGATGGCCATTTTCTCTCACCCTTCTAAATAAGTTGATCAACCATTGCGTTGTTACCGGTATTTTATGCACATTAGATACTCTTATAATAAATTATAATTTTAAACATGTTTATAAGATAGCTTACGTTCTGGCACAAACAAACGAAGAAAGTCAAACAATACACTGCTCATGTAGATTTTATGTTATAGTATGTCAAGTGTTATGGTTGAAGAGAATGTCAATCAACAGAATAATGAAGGTGATATATAATCAATATTCTAGAATCTAGAAGAAAACGACCAAAAGACAGACCAAGGAATGTTGGATTGGTAATGATGAGATAGATCTGTGATAACTTTGGATTGGATATATATTACATTTTACAGGACACTACTTCTATAAAGAAGATTTTTTAGTCCTACGCTTATCCGTGGTGTTGAGTCTAAGCTTGCATTTTGATTCGTGTTTTAAATTATACAAATGTATGGTTTTCCTGCTTTTTTCAGGCAACCCAATCCATGTTTTGATGCCACTTCGGAAGAAATAATACTTATATGCATTATGATCTAGGCGTGGAGGGTGGAAAGCCCATTGTACTTAGGGATGCCAGACGTCCGGTAAAGGAGGACGTGTCCCCCTTCTTTAATCGTATGCCATCCAGCTGTCGTCAAAGCTAAACGCCTTTGAAATGACCTGCTATTTGTAACATTTTCAATGTTTTGTAGACCTACAGTATTAATAATAATAAAATGTTGGCTAGTTCAAGAAATATGTTGTTGTTTATTAGATCTAAAAAAGATGATAACGTAACAACGGCTGGAAGTGACAGATAAACTAGCAAATAGTCTTTATGATAACGTAACAACTGTTGGAAGTGACTGTTAAACTAGCAAATAGTCTTTATGATAACGTAACAACTGTTGGAAGTGACTGTTAAACTAGCAAATAGTCTTTATGATAACGTAACAACTGTTGGAAGTGACTGTTAAACTAGCAAATAGTCTTTATGATAACGTAACAACTGTTGGAAGTGACTGTTAAACTAGCAAATAGTCTTTATGATAACGTAACAACTGTTGGAAGTGACTGTTAAACTAGCAAATAGTCTTTATGATAACGTAACAACTGTTGGAAGTGACTGTTAAACTAGCAAATAGTCTTTATGATAACGTAACAACTGTTGGAAGTGACTGTTAAACTAGCAAATAGTCTTGATGATAACGTAACAACTGTTGGAAGTGACTGTTAAACTAGCGAATAGTCTTTTTGGTATTTCAGAAACGTACTTCATGTTTATTATAGAACGATTAAAACAAAACATTTAATATGTCCTCCTCTTTTTAGTCTCTCTTCGTCCTCCTTTATGTACCCATGCATCTGGCAACGCTATTTGTACTGACAGTTAAACCAACATGTTGTTTGTCATATCTATTGCGTGACTCGACGCTATTTGTACTGACAGTTGAACCAACATGTTGTTTGTCATATCTATTGCGTGACGCAACACTATTTGTACTGACAGTTGAACCAACATGTTGTTTGTCATATCTATTGCGTGACGCAACCCTATTTGTACTGACAGTTGAACGAACATGTTGTTTGTCATATCTATTGCGTGACTCGTACCACGGTGTGCCCCTCCTCCTTTATTTGCCCTGCTGCCTTACAAACAAACGTCTCCGAAATTCTTCATTGACCGTTGGACATATCGATTGCAATCCCAACCCTTTCTGGTATGAGCTCAATGGCACTGGGCAGTTGTATGGTGTAAGTGGTGTGAGTCAAACTGGACTGCTCATGACGCCCATGACTCAAAAATTCGTGACAACGTCGATGTTTAAAATGTTTAACTTGCATGACCTATAATGGCCAATCGATTTAACTCGTTTGTTTGTGATTGTGTGGGAATTGTTATTTATTTGTTGCTGGCTGGCATTTCGATTTATTAATAATCGATTCATGTTTTATTTAAGCACAGTTTGGGTTATCAGAAGATGTTCGGTTTTACTTGTGGGCCTTTGGCTTTGGGCATTATAGGCCTTTCTTGTTGGTATTTGTATTACTTTTGGGCATTCGGTTTTAGTAATGGGCATTTGTTTTACTTTGCGCCTTTGGCTTTAATTGTGGGCTTTTGCATTTATTGTGGATATTTGTTTGACATGTGGGCATTCGGCCTTACCAGTGGGTATTTGTATTACTTTTGGGCCTTAAGATTTACTGATTAGCATTTGGCTTTACTTCAATGACTGAAATGCCATTGTCTTTTGGTGTGCACTTTGCTCGGTTGCCACTAATAGCACTATAGACTCACGACATATTAAGAATATTATTATATGAATGACAACGTTATAGGCCTAATATTTAAACAGACAGGCTAGGCCCTAATGTCACAATTCAACTGGTATCAAAATAAATCAGTCATGAAAGTGGCAGCCCCAGTTCAATTCATTTGTTAAATGAAGCGACTTGTTGATGCAAAAACTAGACCCAATAACAACATTAAAACAAGGATAAACGTAGCCGGCATGTGACGTAATAACCGTCTGTATAGAATAGAAGGAGTGTCTGTAACATATGAGGCGATGAATATTATCAATTAATAACCATCAGAAGAAAAATAGTATAAGAGTGTGACTCACCTTGCGATAATATAATCCAAGTCAGTTGTTAAATGTGACACAATTTTAGAATATTGTTGTTAATATTACTCCAGATTAGTTTCACTTATTCACAGTGGGATCTAGTCTAGATCTACACTTGTTCATCGATGAGAAAAGTCACAAGTTCACCTGTGACCTGTGAAAGTCTTGTTATTGTATAGAGTATAGGCCTATAATCCAGTGGACAATTTTTTAAGGCATTGTTTTAAGTAGGCCTACACCTAAACTAAATTATTTATTTCAATTATTTCTAAACAATTAGACTTAGTGAATAAGCTTACTTATAAATAGTTAGGTATTAGACTACACCACAAAAGATATCGAAATCTGGTCATAGAAGCGAAAGCTGTTAAAATCTCCAGCTCTGAAGAAATAGTAACATTACTAACAACAAACACATGCTATCCAGATAAATGTGTTAATTAGTACATGTGTTGAGTGACGATCATCAGCTGAACGAATCTAAACATTACTTATTAGCTGAAGGCCTGGTTCCACGAACTATTCCTACATGTGTACGGTACTAAGCACAGAATATAAACATTAACACAAACAAAAACAATAATCGGGAAATCCCACAGTGTGTGTTTCTGCCCTGTGTGTGTGTGTTGAACACATCATAGTTTCCCCCCACAACAGCAAAGGCAACGTAACACATCAGATATCATAGGGGCATTTGGGAATAGGTTGGCGTGTTTATGTGTGTCTTTTATCCCTCTTACACACGACAAAAAACGCTATTGTGTTTGATGGGGCAGAAGAAGGGGTGCGGGGTGGGGAAATCGGAACAGGAATAGGAGAGACGTCACATATGATAAAAATTTGCTAGGGCGGGGGGCCGGGAAGACACACGGTCAGAGCGTGTGTAGCGTGGGCGGCTTATGACCTTTTTGACAGTGTGCGAAGAGAAAGGACAAAATAGAGGGAGGGAGAGAGAGAGAGACTGCGTGACACACACTTGCACACACTCTGGAAAGTAAAATTCCCAAGCACGTTGACTTTACTTGTGAAAGAAAACGGAGAAGGGGGGGGTGCAAGGGGGGCCAGAACAATAGCAGTACACAATTTTAACGAAAACAACAGTCCTGCGTTATCGGTGATTCATTCCTTGCCCCACCCCACCCACCCACCCACCCCCGCCCTCCCTCCCTTTCAGAAAAAAAACAAGGTCCGCCTGCCTTGTGCGAGTCACCAACCTGTCCTAATTTCTTTGTGCGAGTCACCAACCTGTCCTATTTCTTGTGCGAGTCACCAACCTGTCACCAACCTGTCCTATTTCTTGTGCGAGTCACCAACCTGTCACCAACCTGTCCTATTTCTTTCCATGTCACCTTACCCCTTGAGGTTTAAAACAAGTTGCGAAGGAAGGGGGGAAGCGAAAGGGACTGGATAAGGGGGCGCCACCAGACGACTTTTGGTACTTAAACAAAAAGTTAAAAAGAGGTCAAAATACTCTGGTTTAGGGAGAAACAAAACGATTCGTCCTCTTCTGGTCTAGCTCTTTAATATATATTTCTATTTTAGAAAAAAAAAAAAAACGACGCTTTGACCTAATTTCCGCTGGTAGAGCTGTTCATTTGTAATGAGTTTTTTTTTTAATATTAATTTTTATTGCAATTAACAGTTCAATTAAGGTAACTGTTTAGATTGTAAGACTGGGCGTCATTCTATTTATAACACTGCCTAGAGCGGGATCAAAGTAGGCCCTACGGAAGCGATGACGAACCTATGGCACGCGTGCCCCAGCTGGCACGCGGAGCCATTTCTCTGGGCACGCGAGCATTTACCAAAAAAATGGAACAGTTTGGTTATGACCACACCGCCAGGGATGTGATGGTCTTTTTTAAAAAAAGCCTTTTTGTCGGATCGACGATGAATGGAAAAAGTTTCTTGAAGAGAAATTGAGGAAATATCTCCCCCAGTTACTAGTTTTTGTAAATATCTTTCTCAAACAAACCATCTGACAGAAGCAAGCTTTCAAATGTCACTCTGCATAGCAAAACATGGTAAGCCCCTCTCTGATGGGGATTTTCTGAAACGGCCATGTTGGCTGGTAGTAATTCCCTTTTAATGATTTTCCATACAAAGATAAAATTATGCAACGCATCTCTGAGATACCACTTAGCAAAAATACTGTTAAAGATCGAGTCTTGCGCATGGAAAGTGATGTTAGTCAGCAGATCACTACTGACTTACAAAAGTCTGCCTGCTACTCCATGTGCTTGGGTGAAAGCACAGATGTAAATAATCATGCAATGCTTGTGGTAATTTTGCGTTAAGCAGTTGGTGACATTATGAGAGAAGAGCTGGTGAAATTGTTATCTTTGCCTGAAAGAACACAAGGGATAGATATCAACAAAGCTGTTATTGAATGTTTTTTGGCACAAGATATAAAACCAGAAAAAGTTGTTTCAGTTACTAGTGAGGATGCACCTTACATTTTGGGGGGCGCATCAGGTTTCATACAGTTATTTGTCAAAGAAGCAAAACACATAGTCGTTAAGTTTCACTTTATTATATTCCAAGAAGCTCTTTGTGCCAGGGATAGCAGCAAGAAAATGCTATCCTCAAAGATGTCACGAAAATGGCCAATTATATCATGGCCCGTGCTCTTTACTGTCGACAGTTTCATACACTTCTTGATGAAGTCAAGGCGCAGTATAATACTTTACCCCTTTTGAAAGTGGGCAGCTGAAATATTTTCCAAAAGTAAAAATGCATTTACAAAATTCTATAACATTTACCGATAATCCTACAAGCCATCAGGAAATTTCCAAGGAATTTTCTAGCATTGTAGAATCTGCAAAGGAGAATTTCGGTAATACATTTGTACAGTTCCGTAAGATGGAGACAACCCTTTGTTTTCTTACTTCCCCCAGATAAAGCCAAATTTGAAGAACTTGATCTTTCCTGCTTATTGTGGTTAGATATAGGAAATCTGAAAATGGAGCTATTGGAATTTCAAGAACGCTCTATCTGGAAAAATAAATTCTATTATCAGCGTGAAACACTTGAAAAGATAGATTGTGAAAGGATGTCAATGGACAGCACAGTTGGTAGATCTGATGATTAAATCCTTAAAGTGTGGAATTCTTTGTCAAATAATTTTAAGTTGATGAAAGCACTTGAGAAGCTATAGAGTCAGATCTACGAATTCTTAGTGTGCGGGCTTGGCAAAGGAAGGCCCGGGATAGGCCCGAATGAAAGGAGGTGGTGGAGCAGGCCAAAGCCCTACATGGGCTGTAGCGCCATAAGGATGGATGGATGGATGGAAAGCACATGTGATTGCACTTCTTACTTTGTTTGGGTCTTCTTACGCTTGTGAGCAGCTGTTTTCAACTTTAAATTATATCAAATATAATACCAGAAACAGACTGATAGATGACCTGAGTATTGCATGCGTCGCTCTTCAGGTTACGGAGTATGAGCCAAGGCTTGACAAATTATAAGCATGCACACAACAGCGAGTGTGATATTATTTTTTTCATTCACTACAGCTCATGTTTTTTTTAAAATATAAAAGACTGTTTGTATCATTCAAAGATCTGTTAATTTATTCTTTTTGGACAAAAGTTGTTAATTAGTTCGGACAACTGTATGAGCTGTTTGGTTTTTCTAAAGTAAAACCTCAGTATTTTGTTTTAATTGTTGTGTTGGCACGTTGAAAGAAATAAGTTGGTCTTGTATTGCACTTTGGGCACGCGGCCTCAAAAAGGTTCGCAATCACTGCCCTACGGCAACATATGAGCAGTTGCAAAAGGGCACCATGTAATTTGGGGGTAGCCTTCCTTTAAAACACATTATATATATATATATATATTATTATTATTATTATTATTTTTTTTGCATTATTGCTTTTCAGTCAAAACTTTTGACATTACGCGAAAATTATTTTCTTTATTAGCGTATTTTCCCATGATAAAACAACATTTTTTTCGGAGGGGTGAACATTGGATATATTTTGTAGTCATACAAAGTATCCCGCCGGACCAAATTGATCCATGGGACCGATGAAGCAGCATTCACCAGTTTCTGTGTCCACGGCATACTAGGGGATTGTGCGTCCAGTACAATACTTTACCCCAAATAAAGTCAGGTACCCATCAGGTAGGCTCAGTTGCACCCTCCAGACCCGAGACAAAATTCTAGCTTCACCCGGATTCGAACTCAGGACCTTCGGTACGCCAGTCCAACGCACTGCCCCTAGGCCACCGTGCCCCCCCCCCCCAACGATGGTGTTCCACCCCCCCCCCCCACCGTTCTTTGATACTCTAATGATGAAACCTGAGGGGTGGGAGTGGAGAGCTGATGTTCCCCTATGGTAGGGCCTACTCTAGGGTCCAGTAGAGTAGAGATAGAAGTCCTTGTTTACTTTTTTGGGGGAGGAAAAACAGAAAGTAAAAAAAATAAAAGAAATAGAAGGGGAAAACATATTTGGAAACATACATAGACATACATAGACATACATAGACATACATAGACATACATAGACATACATAGACATACATAGACATACATAGACATACATAGACATACATAGACATACATAGACATACATAGACATACATAGACATACATAGACATACATAGACATACATAGACATGCATAGACATGCATAGACATACATAGACATACATAGACATACATAGACATACATAGACATACATAGACATACATAGACATACATAGACATACATAGACATACATAGACATACACTGGTCTATATCAAAGCATGCATAGACATACATAGACATACATAGACATACACTGGTCTATATTATTACAAGGCAATTTATTCACCATAATAAATCATGGATGAGATCTTCCATTTGTATCACACGAGTATATTTATGATTCATAATGTTATTACGGCTAGAGCCCCCATTCAATTTATGAAAATGATAGTTATAGTATTGTTATTGTTAGTGTGAGTATCCTTGTATTAGTGAAGATCTTATTATATCATTCTGAAGTTTATTTGTAGTTGTCTAGAGTATTCCGTGGTTCTTAGTATCCCCTGGCAATTCACATAGCGTAGTTTTAGAGTTTACAGTTGATTTACTTCATGTATAATTATTTATGTGGCTCATATTATACAGCAAGAACCTTGATGTTGAGTGGTAGTGTAGATTATTAATATAGTTGAATAAACATTACACATACACACATGTATATAACTTTGAAATATTGACGTTAACCAAGTTGTGTAGAAAGCAACGATAAATTTGGTTTAATTTACAACATCAATCCAGTAGGAATCCAAATAATATTATATACACAATCAAGAAATACACATATTCCAATTAGTAATGAATATCCTCAATGAACATATAGCATTGTAGTTAATAGTAGAATAATAAATTTTCCATAATACAAATCAAATAGAAATGATACTCAGAGCGGAGTATATTTGATGTTACTAGATCGAATGCAAGCCAAGAACTGACTAAAAGTGTCGAATCGCGTAGAAATATATTACGGGTCAATCGTTGGAAAAACCAGACAGTCTAGTGACACGAATATTTTAATCAAGCCTGCATGTTGACTGCGTGATCAGGTACTTTTTATTAAGAACAAGCAATAATGCTCTAACAAAATAAGGGGAGACCGGACGACCTTGACATGCTGTATTCGCGTGCACAGTTCATGTTTTTATCGAGGTTAATAAAAAACAATAATGCTCAAATTAGGTTAGGAAAAACCCGGGGAAAACCGTGAGCTGAGAAATATTTTGTATCGTTTAAACGCAATTCGCTTAAATGATTTAGTTGGTTTATTAACATTACAATGTAGGGAATTTACGTTTCGTAACAGTCGCCCATACCAAAAGGAAAAGAACATTGCATACTAAACAATAGAAGTGTGCAATTTCTTTTAGAACCGCCTGCACTTAACTTTAGTTCTAAACAATATACAAAAAAACTGACTCCACCTGGGTAGTCCGTTAAATAAGACAAGTAAGGGAAATAATTTATTCTATTAAACCCTCATCATATAGGATCTCAAGTTATCCTTAGACCATAACACATGTTCGCGTTATTCTAAAAAAAATTATACTCTCTGAGATATCATTCCTTATAAACATCATCATCTTATTTATAAGGTAAAAATCAGCATAACTAATGTTATCATATTAAACAATTCAATCATTAATTAATTCAACTTAAATGAAATTAATATTTAAATAAACTTAAGAGTAAGAATTTAATCTTAAGTGTGTAAGCATGTGAAGTGTATGCACATTACTCTATTTTGGTTTTTACATAATCACAACTATAGTTTGATTGTTTCAAAATAAGGATGTACATTTCTGTTCATTCATTATCTTACTAATAAAGAAAATTTATGTTCATAAATCCATAATATTTATAAGTAACTTATTAGGTTCTTTTTTTTTTTTTTTTCTCTACAACAATAATAATATTTGTTTTAGCAAATGGAAATATTCATGGCATAAAATAAGGCATAAGATATTGCATAAAATAATCACAACATATTCATATATTCCTGCATTTAAATTTTAAATGATCCAATTCTCTTAGTTAGGATTATCAGAATATATACATGAAGTTATCTATTTCCTTATACATTTGTTACATGCGCGATAGGGTGTCCGCGACGATGTGATCTTTTACCAATACGTAAGTTATTCTTAAGTTGTATGGTATTAACCCTATACGGATGTTGTTTGACAGGTTTAACATTATCATCTTTTAAAACTACATCATGGGTAACCAAAGTTGTTTTGTTAGGAACATCACTAAACAAATTTACATGATCATAGATTAAACCCTTGATAGAAGTCTGTTCACCTAAGTCTAGATGTGCCAGTTTATCATTGAGGTTTTTAAGTGCTTAAGTGTTTTGAAGTTTACTTTCTATGATTGTCTTTTTAAATTTAGGCGGGGGTGTTTCAACAGATTTGATAGCACTCACTGGCCTAATGTCAGTTTGTTCTTCCCTAACAACATAAGGTTTTAGCATGTTTATATGGCACAGTCTCTGTGTTTTCCTTCTATCAGGGGTTTTTACAAGGTATGTTACATCACTGATTTTATCTAAAACCTGATATGGTCCTGTATATTTTGCACTCAGGGGTTGTCCAGACAATTGGGTCAACATGAGGACTTTATCACCAGGATGGAAACATCGGGATCTGGCCTTGACATCATAGTACCCTTTCATTCTTTTCTGAGCCTGCAAAAGATTATCTTTAACATGATTAAAAGCATGATAGATTCTATTGCTAAATTGTTCCACATAAGCTACGAGTCCAGTCTCTTCATCAGAATTTAACAAGGTTTCCTGCAACAGTTTTAGAGGTCCTCGAACTGAATGTCCAAACACTAACTCGAACGGACTGAATCCAAGAGATTCCTGCACAGTTTCTCTAGTCGCGAAAAGAGCGAATGGAATACCGCGATCCCAGTCTTCAGTATTCTCAAAACAGTATGTGCGGAGCATGGTTTTCAGAGTCTGATGATATCTTTCTAGGGCACCTTGGCTTTGCGGATGGTACGCAGTTGAAGTTGCATGTTGGATGCCTAGTTTCTTTAAGACCTGGTTAAACAGCTTTGATGTAAAGTTAGATCCTTGGTCTGACTGTATAGTCTTTGGAAGACCGTATCTTGAACAAAATGCAATCAGTGCGTCAGATATCTTATCTGCGTTAATGGTGCGTAGCGGAATAGCTTCAGGATATCTCGTGGCAGTGCACATTATAGTGAATAAGTACTGGTGTCCTGTCTTTGTTTTAGGCAAAGGACCTACACAGTCTATTAGCAAGTGGCTAAATGGTTCTGCAAAGGCGGGTATTGGCTTTAGAGGTGCTACCGGTATAGTCTGGTTAGGTTTACCAACTATCTGGCATGTATTGCATGACTTGCAGTATTTTGTGACGTCACGATGTAGTCCAGGCCAATAGAAGTACGGAAGAATTCGACGGTAAGTCTTGTTCACTCCTAGATGACCAGCATATGGCGTATCATGAGCCATGTGTAAGATGTCATTACGATATATGGCTGGTACCACAATCTGACTTCCTTCTCTGCAATTGTCATTATCACATTTCACATCTCTCCATTTTTGCATTAATATTCCCTCCTTCAGAAAAAATCCATTTCCTTTAATTTCTGCCTCCTGTTCAGTTATCACCTTTTTCTTCAGGTGTTTAATTCCTGAATCTCTATTCTGTTCTAATAGGAGTAATTGTCGAGGTGACAAATTACTTTCAGTAGTCTTGACTGAGGGACCACTCAAGATGTCAGCCAGGAAAGTTGCCTGTAGGTCAATTTCTGGTTCTATTTTTGACTTTGACATGGTTTCGACAGACTTTTGTTGTTGGGCCATACCTCTCGTGACGATGCATATAGGTTTGATAAAGCTCTCACTTTTATTAAGGCATTGTTTTTTCTTGGATATGGAATGCACCACATCTCCAGCAATATCATTTCCCAGTATTAAAGAAACACCTTTAAACGGAAGTGATTTGTATACACCCACAACTACATTTCCAGTGAAGTACGCACTCTTCAGCTGTATTTGATGCAAAGGAACTTGTACATTTTTCCTTGATACACCTTGAATAGTAAGATCCTGTCCTGTATATGTCGATTGTGACGTAGGAACAGTATTCTCTAAAAGTAGTGAAACCTCAGCCCCTGTATCACGGAGTATTCTGATGTTCTTTTCACTAGTGACACCATTTATTATGGATGACACGGTACCTTCTTCAATGAATGGTAAACAATTGCTTGGTATCTCAGTATCGATGAGATCTGTATCCAAGTTATTTTTGTAAGAGGTATGTTTAGTACTCATGGTGGTTCTATCTGATATAGACTCCTTGGAGCTCAGATTAGCATTGGAATTATTGAAAACCATTGTCTCTATTTCAGGAACTATTTCTGGTTTCAAGTTTCCTAGATACGTGTGTTTTGTCAGGTTATCTGCATTAGCACTAGGTATCTCTGTTTGAGTTCTAATATCCTTCTTTACATTTACATGAGTTCTTTGTTTTGGCATTGCTACATACGATAAGACAACATTCTTTTTATTCGGGTTCCCATTCAATATCCAGCACTTTTCCTTAGTATGTCCAATTCGTTTACAATGGCTACAGGTTGGCTTGGAATTTGTTGGACCTTCATTGCTCTGCTGATGTCTCTTTGATTGATAGGATTCATTTGGATTTATGGTTTTCTTTTCTACCTTCATATCTCGATTCTGGAATTTTGATTTATCAACTGTTGTAAATTTATTGCTGGAATGGATAATAACGTATTCGTCTGCCATTACTGCTGCTGTTTCTACTTGTTCTACACCTTTGTCTGCTAAATGTATTCTTACGTCACCTCTGATGTTATTGTTAAAGTCTTCCATTAGCATAAGATTAGCTAATTTATCAAAGTCTTTGTTTACACCTTTGGATCGAATCCATCTTTCAAAATATTTCTTTTTCTGTCTTAGAAAATCAACATGGGATTGTTCCTGTTCTTTCTTAGACTCGCGAAAAACTTTTCTATATTTTTCAGGTGTTAATGCATAACTTAGCAGTACTCTATTCTTGATCAGTTCATAATCATACAATTCCTCTTCAGTAAGACTTAATACAACATCAAGTGCCTTTCCTTTGATCAGAGCTGAGCGTAGAAGTATAGCTTTCTTGCCCTCGGGAAATTGATAGTCTCTAGCGTTTCTCTCGAAAATCATGAAGAACTCTTCCACCGAATTATCTTCAAAAACTGGAATATGTTTCTTAAACTTATACAGTTCTGCATCTGCTTCAGAGCTTGCATTCGAATGATTTGACGTACGAGACCTTGCTATCTCAATTCTTTCTTGGCTTGCTATTTTCTCTCTTGCTATTTCTCTTTCCATCTCAATTCTCTTGTTTTCTCTTTCCATCTCTAATTCCATCTTTCTTAACTCAAGTTTAAATTTCAATTCTTCACTTAAGTCACCAGTTGTATGCTTTACTCTTTGTGTTATAGGAAAAAGTAATTCATCATCTGATTCATCATTAATGTTATCATTAGCAGTAGTTTCTTCAATAATTAGTGTACCTTGTTTTCTTAAACACTCAGTTACCTCTTGAAGTAATTTAGTTTTTGATGGCCTAGTTTCTGTGATAGAAATGCCCAATGATTTAGCCAATTCTTTTAATTGTATCATTGACATTTTATTAAGCTGTTCTGAGGTTAGATCAAATATCTCTGGATCCAATGTAAGATTATTTGTGGCTTCCATTTTATATTATTAAAAGTTACTGTAAATCTTGTTAATAATACAATAAAAGTGTCCAACTTACTTTCTGTCCTTTGAATAATTCACTACACCACACAGTTCAGATTTGTCACAACAAGGTCATAAAAATAATACTTTCTTAGAGTTACTTTGTTTGATAAGGTAATACACAAGATAATTTTCCAGGCTGAATAGTTAAGTTTTCCGATTCTCAATAGCAATGTTCAATTCAATCACAATCTTTAGTATATTGTATATTGTTCATATTTTCCAACACAATCCATCCAAGTTACGAGTATGTATTACGGCAGTTGTAAATAGTTTGTGTAAATAGTATAACGATTCTTGAAGTTGAAGTAAATCCTCTAAACGTTTGTTAGTAAATCACTGACGAGCAAAACCCATTTTATTACAAGGCAATTTATTCACCATAATAAATCATGGATGAGATCTTCCATTTGTATCACACGAGTATATTTATGATTCATAATGTTATTACGGCTAGAGCCCCCATTCAATTTATGAAAATGATAGTTATAGTATTGTTATTGTTAGTGTGAGTATCCTTGTATTAGTGAAGATCTTATTATATCATTCTGAAGTTTATTTGTAGTTGTCTAGAGTATTCCGTGGTTCTTAGTATCCCCTGGCAATTCACATAGCGTAGTTTTAGAGTTTACAGTTGATTTACTTCATGTATAATTATTTATGTGGCTCATATTATACAGCAAGAACCTTGATGTTGAGTGGTAGTGTAGATTATTAATATAGTTGAATAAACATTACACATACACACATGTATATAACTTTGAAATATTGACGTTAACCAAGTTGTGTAGAAAGCAACGATAAATTTGGTTTAATTTACAACATCAATCCAGTAGGAATCCAAATAATATTATATACACAATCAAGAAATACACATATTCCAATTAGTAATGAATATCCTCAATGAACATATAGCATTGTAGTTAATAGTAGAATAATAAATTTTCCATAATACAAATCAAATAGAAATGATACTCAGAGCGGAGTATATTTGATGTTACTAGATCGAATGCAAGCCAAGAACTGACTAAAAGTGTCGAATCGCGTAGAAATATATTACGGGTCAATCGTTGGAAAAACCAGACAGTCTAGTGACACGAATATTTTAATCAAGCCTGCATGTTGACTGCGTGATCAGGTACTTTTTATTAAGAACAAGCAATAATGCTCTAACAAAATAAGGGGAGACCGGACGACCTTGACATGCTGTATTCGCGTGCACAGTTCATGTTTTTATCGAGGTTAATAAAAAACAATAATGCTCAAATTAGGTTAGGAAAAACCCGGGGAAAACCGTGAGCTGAGAAATATTTTGTATCGTTTAAACGCAATTCGCTTAAATGATTTAGTTGGTTTATTAACATTACAATGTAGGGAATTTACGTTTCGTAACAATATCAAAACATGCATAGACATACATAGACAGACATAGACATACATAGACATACATAGACATACACTGGTCTATATCAAAACATACATAGACATACACTGGTCTATATCAAAACAAAATTGTAACAAAATTATTAGTGTATTGTTACGAAACGTAAATTTATACATTGTACCATAATTAAATGAATACTAACTGTTCATAACAATTGGTGTAATAACGATAGGAAGTATTTTATACGCCAAAGCTGTGGTTTTCCCAAATAAGTCACCAGACGACATGGGCGATCTTAACGTTGTTGTCGGTAATACTCGAATATTTCATAGCACGCAGTGGCGTAGCTAGAGGAGGGGGAGGGGGGTCCAAATTCAAAAGTCCTCCCGGGCCCCTACTTGAGGAGGGCCCCCAAAGGAGTGTCCGAAATGTTTTTTTTCTCATGTCAAAATGCAGGGACCCCTAATTAAGAGCCAAAGCCCCCCCCCCGGGCCCCCAAATCTCTAGCAACGGCACTGATCGCACGCTAGTATTTTATTATATATTTTCTGTTTACATCAGCCATAATGTAATGTACTCTCTTGTATTCGGTTATGGTATCGTATCGATATATCATGGACCTATACTCTTTACGAATCAGAAAAAGATTACATCAGTTCTTAGGCATCTATCGACAAGTAATGATCATATTTTTTAATGCTCTGAGATAAACTTCTTAAGAATTTATACTACAAAGATGTCAATATTGTTTTACCAGTAATTTCAATGCTATTCATAGCCTATTGAATATCTCTCTTATATATTCTATGGATAATGTGCTATTCTTAACCACTTGTGTAAATATTATTCTTCTATTTGGATTTTAAGTGATGATTCTGTGATTAAACCAATAATTCGTTTGTTTACAAAACTCGATTTATATCAGTTTTTCACGTTCCAGTATTGTGTGTGTTTTATTTATACTACAATAATAATTGCCAACACTACACAATAACAACACGATACTTGCTGTGTATTTGAGCCAACATAAATATACACCTGAAGAAATCAAATAAACTCTAATCAATGTTATAAAGATTAACAGGGGATATATTGAATCATGACCAACCTAGACTACACTAAACTAATATCAAAATGAACTAATAATGATACTACCAATTGAAGCAGTAATTATAATAACTACAAGACAACATAATAAATAAATATTTCATCAACTGAATGGAGACTCTAGCCAAATAAATAATACAGTCTACAGTTCGGTACTCATTATTCTACAGTCATTTACTTCTTAATAATTATCTACAAAAAAAAATAACAAAAGCTGGCTTGTCATTTAACATTTTTATTGAATTAATACTTTAAAAGTCCTTAGTATATCAAAGTGAATTGACCAGTGCAATACTAAAATTTTCTATTGCGGCATATATGACAGTGCATATATGACCACTGATATATCGCCTTTGTAATAAGAATTGATAACTCAACTTGGGGATTTCTTATGAAGGACAGGCGTGTCGTAATAGTATTTTTTTTTTAAGTGGGAAGGGGTGGGCGCAAGTCCAACATTTTTTAACTGTATATACTTAAAGAGACCCCCCCCCCTCCCACCACCGCATATTACAACCCATTTTCAAGTTTAATTTAGATCTATTATTATAAAAAAAAATATTTTATGTTGGCGACCACAGTGTATATTTCATGCGACAGTATGTCAGATAGTACTAAAGTACTTTTTTCTTATTTTATTTTAGACTAGACTATATGTAATATATGTTGCAGCTTGCTCTTCTATACAGAAAATTATAGCGTTCTACGATCATCCTTGGCTTAAGCCTATTCTTGTTTATTGTTGTTGCTGTTGTTGATAAAAGGGGGCCAGTTGCCGAGGGCCAGCGCATTCGAATGGCTTACCGAAGGTCCTGGGTTCGAATAATGGTGAAGTCTAGGATTTTTTTTTTACTTGGACTTGAGAGAAGTGTCCTTGAGTCTACCCAGCTCTGATGGGTACCTGATATTAATTGTGGTAAAGTAAAGGCAGCTGGCATTGTGCTGGTCACACTATCAATTTGTTCCGACAGGCACTTTACTTTTTTTACTTGATAAGGGGTTTATGTTGCATTGTTGGCTGAGTTTGCTAAACTGACTAGATCACGAAACCCTTTCCAAGCCCCGTAAGCCACTCAAGATGAAAGAGAATATGTAGACCTATGACTTTGTCCTTACATATAAATGAATATTATAAAGGTGTCTTTGACTTGATGGTGTAATTCTCTTCATTTCCCCTCCACACCAGCTCCATTCAAGCACAACTTTAGATTTCCTACAGCTCCACTCCAAATTCCACACCTGCTCAATCTGAGCTCCACTCCAGCACCACACATGTTCAACTTTAGCTATACTCCAGCTCCAAATCTTTAGCTCCACTCCAACTGTCTCCAACTCCATTCCAGAAGCCCCCCCCCCTTCCAGCTCCAATCCAGCTTTACCGTGAGCCCCATTGTCAACCTAGTTTGAAAACTTAAATTTGTTTATAAGGGATTTTACACACATAAATATTCAGACGAGGCTTGTCAAGGGCCCAATTTTATCCCCTGCCTTCCCTTACTTTCTTGTGGACGCCTTAACCCGTAAATGAATAGCATACATTTTTTTTTTTTGAAATATGACAAAAAAACAACTTAAAATTAATATATCATAAAATGTAGGAGACGTACCAGCTAAAGCCAGCAAAACAAGAAAGTCATATTTCACGCCGAGATTAATCACGTAATGTCACGTGTGAGGTTTAACACGGAACCAGAAACCAGGCACGAGCTGTATGGAACCTTATCCACAGCCCGAGTACGAGGATAGGGTGAGGTGTTTAGAGGTAGCGCGGGATGTGGGGGAATGTTTGTGAAGTTCAGAATAAACTTTAAAGAGCAAACTGAGGGAGGTATAAAACACTCCTTTCAATGGGGAGGGGGGTAACTTTGTAATAAATTGCAATTCCAGTGAAAATACGTTGTTGTTTTGTAATAACAGGACGTTGTAGTAGAATCAGTAAACAGTTGTTGTTTTTTAATCTCCTAATTATAAGGGTTGGCGCGAAATGAAACCCGAAGCTATTTATAGCCCACTAGGACATCCACTCAGACAGCCGGTTATAGCTTATAATGCAATGTTTTTGCTTTTAATTATTAGCTGTAACTGGGATTGCCAGTTATACCGTCCGATATAAAAAAAAATAAACGTCAATACCGGAGCTGTTAAACGATGTACCAAATTTTTCCTTGGGTGGGTATAGCCGGGGAGGGAAGGGTTGAAGATGTCCGGTATTTTCTGAAAAGATATCTTGCAGCTCTAAGTCATTACGGACCTAATCATAATTGGCTGAGTACCAACATTGTGAACAAACAGACGTCGTTGCGATAGCTGGGAATACAGAGTAAAAACGTGGAGTATCCCACGCAAGTGAAGGAGTGTTTGCACTAAGGGGATTGTGTGGCCAGTACGCAGCCGCCGCGCCTTTGGTTTTTCCTTAACTAATGCCAGGCATCCATCAGAGCTGGGTAGACTCAATGAGACTTAATGAGACAAGCCTTAAGCCAAGGGTAAGAACAATGGTCATTTGTAATGGTATGCAGCCACTTGACCATCGTGTCCTATAATTCACTGAACCACAGCGTCACGGCATCCTCTACTCAGCTGTGGTGGGCAACAGGCACTGTACTGGCTACACCAATCTCCCTGTACGCCGGTGGTCGAGAAAAATTAACAAGTGCTGATTCACATGCCTTATGTTAAAAAGAAAATTGTTGTGAAGGGAGATTACTTGACTACCGCGAGGCCTACCCCGGAACTGGTTATTTTGACACGCCCTGAAGTAACCAGCACTGAAATAAGAATGCCGTTACGTCCAAATTGGGGTCACGGTGGCCGTGCGGCAGCGCGTTCCGCTGGCGTACCGAAGGTCCCGGGTTAGAATCCTGGTGCAGGCTATGATTTTTTCCCGGGTCTGGAAGGTGTACTTGAGTCTACCCAGCTCTAATGTAAAATAATGGCGGCTGTGCTGGACACACAATCACCTGGAATGCCGAAGTCACAGAAACTGGAGAACGCTGCTTCACCGGACCTATGGATCAATTAGTTTCGACGGGTACTTTACTTTACTTTACATCCAAATTACCCAACTTAGAACTACTATGAGTAAAATATATAAAAAGATGTAGAGTCTATAGATCGATGAATTTCCTAAAAGGTTGTGGGACTTTGGCCCTGAACCTTATAGATTCTCCAAGCCCAATCACCGTAGGGCATTTTTCTTTCAAGAAAAAAAATCCCGTTATATCATTCATATTGACATTGAAAGAAAATTTATCTATTTAATTGAAGAAAAACCACTTCTACTTATTACTCACTTTAAAATTATGTTGTAACAATTGGTTACTGTTATTTTTGTTTCTTCGGCTGTTTGTAACATTCTTCTGTCGTAAAAAAAGTTATCTTATCTTATACATTACAGACGCTCCTTCTCTAAAGAAGATTATTGCGTCCTACGCTCATCCGTGGTTTGAGTCTAGTCCTGCATTTCTTTTAAGTTATGTTAAGTTACTGGTTTTCCTGGTTTGGTCAGGCAACCCATACCGTGCCCAGGTGCCACCTCAGGAAGAAAGAGTACTTATATGCATTTGTTCTCACATAAGGAATAAGGAAAGTGTTTTTGTCCTTATGTCCTTAGGTCAGTGTAATTCCAAACACGACCGAAACTAAGGCTTCATTTTTTATGTTAATAATCAATACAAAATGGGTTACGTGTGCGCTCTATGCATTCTACACCATTGATCTTAACCATCAGCGCATCCCAAAAACTAAATCCTCACACAATGTAATATATTCTTTTTTATTTGTTGATATTTCAAATGATTGAGGGAAGATGTTTCGCATTTTTACTTTATATTTAAATTTTTATATTAAAAAAAATAAAAATAAAAGAACGAAAGAAAAAAACAAGCAGGAACTTGAAGTTAATTAATGTGTGAAATACATTTTTGAAGTTTTGGAATTTCACAACAAGAAGCCAGAGACGAAGAGTACATCAGGAAACTGTCTGGAGTCTAAATCTACAGAGCAGACGTGACTATCTTTTTTTGGAGCAGGTGATTATAAAAAGGCAACCAAGGTCCATGAAATAAGTCTTCTATTTATGTCATTAACTCACCCATCACAAAATTCTAAGCCCTTCCTTACCCCCAACCCTGCATTCAAACACTATCTAAGATTACATTGAATGTGTATGTGTGTTTTAAAAACTATTAACCAGCGTAATGGCGGACCGGAGTCATTAATTGCATGAAAGAGAAGTCGTGGTAAAATATTTCAAGAATGTGTTGCATAGTGGGGTGGATGGGTGGGGGGCGGGAGAGTAGGGGGGGGGAGGGGCAGAGTCGTTGCCAAATCTTACTTAAGACGGTTCTTAAAATGTTTGGAGAGTGGTCTCCTATTTCTAATTATAAAATCTGTAGCAGGTCGGGTTAACTCGTGCTGCAGTTCGGGGCACCAAAAGAGCAATCTCTGCCTTAATCAATGGAACTATGGAAGTTTTATGGAAGTTCAATTCTGGTCTACAAACAGAAAAAAAAAAAAAATAAACATTTTTTTGGGGTGAGTTTATCTTGTTTGTTAGTTATAGTGTTGTTATTGTTTTTTCAATGGAGATAAGTGGATTGGGAAAACAATAAACTAAGTTTAACGTGATAAGGGAAAGTCGAGCTCTTAATAATTAAATTTTATTAAAATTAACAATAATTAAATATTAACAAAAAATAGATATATAATCGTGTATAGACTATATTTGGTAAAGTTAAGGCTGGTCCTGTCGTTAGTTCACAGGACTGTCAACATAACGACCAATCCTTGCTGCCCTTCAGGATGTCTGGAGTCTGGAACTAGTGGACGTAATAATCTTCTATCTAGAAGGAACGTCTGTAAACTTATAAGTCAAGTAGAGCTTATTAATATTTTCGATAATAGGCGTACAGTCGAACGTCGGCTTTCATCCAATTTTTTTGGGCGAAAAAAAAAATTGTCTCGGTTTTTGTCAATTCCTTCGGATTTTGTCGAATCGGTCGTAGCGCCAAACTACAATTACAGGACGTGAATGGTGTGAAATAAATGTCCTCCTGAAGGGGAGTTTCCCCGCTTATATAAATACTATCTGCACCTCGGTCACCCTTTACTTGTTGTATTCCATTTGATTAAAAAGAAGTCTGAAGAAATGTTGCATATTTATTGATCCTTGACACTAGACTTTTATTATTATTTTTATTTTTATTATTTATGTTTTGCGCTGGCTACACTAGCACCTAGTAAGTCGTGGCCACATAAACTGGTGAACTCTGCTTTACCGGCCCTATGGATAAATTTGGTCCAACAGGATACTATCCTTTACTTTTAGTTGTCTTTTATATTCAATTTAAAATTAGCTTCTTATTGTTTTTATATGATTAAACACAGTATTTATGTCGATAAAAAAATGTGTTTCTTTGTTAAGTAATTAAGAAGTGTCTAGAGTCTAGATCTAATTAATTAAAATTCATTTCGTCAGTAGCGAAATTCTTTGATATTTTTTTTTGTGAACGCATCAGCGACAAACACCGAAGTTTGACTGTAAGCCAATAGTTCACAATGTTTTTTATTTTTGTTATTGTCTAGCTGAGGGGTCGGCTACATGGGCGCCCGCAGGGGGGGGGGGGGCAAGGGGGGGGGGCACTTGCCCCCCCCCCCCCCTGGAAAAGTGCCCCCCCCCCGATTGATAGATAAAAAAAAATTTGGACTATAATAGACAAAAAAAAAATAATAATTAAAACATTTATAATTAACTGTAACAACTGTGACTCCTTCCATTGTCATATCGATCTCATTATCTTTGGGGATTAATCAGGTATACCACATTGATAATTTTGATAGTGAAGCCTTGAGTTAGTTTGATTTTTGGAAAACGCGAGAATACAAAAGTAGCCAAAATTTTATCGACTTGTTACCTTGCCGTATGCCTTACTAGTTTTGCTAACATTACCAGCAACAACATGTACGGTGGAGCGATCGTTCAGCACATTCGTCGGCATTTTTCGTCTCGATAGACGATTCATTTCCTTTGCAAGCCCTCATTTGGCTAAAGAGGCCAATCCTGGACGTACAGGCACGGTCACACTTGCTGCAGTTGAATGTAGCGGAGTGGACCACATTTTTCTCCACTGCCTTTTTCCTGGCGCGCTCCTCTCCCGAAAGCCTGAAACCTTCTTTGATTCCTGCCCTCCACGTGGGCCTATCCTGCGCCATGATCTCCCCACCGTTTGGGTCAATTTGGAGTTGTTTCATATCTCTTTTGCAGACATCCGCAAATCTCAGTTTTGGACGTCCAGCAGGTCTCTGTCCCGAAGCTAACGTTCCTGTGGAAGTCGACCCTGTGGCATTCGGCGTACATGACCTAGCCAGCTGAGACGTCTGTTACTGAGAGTAATACGGATGTCTTGACACTCTGCTCTTCGTAGGACCTCTGCGTTTGAAACCCTGTCCTGCCATCTTATATCTAAAACGAGTCTGAGACACCTAAGGTAAAAGGTGTTCAGTTTTCTCTCCTGCCAGGAATATGTGCTCTATGTCTCACAGCCGTACAGCAGGGTAATCAGAACGCATGTTCGATAAACTAGTGACTTAGCGGAGCGTGTGAGCAGTGAGCTCATCCAGACTCTTTTTTTTTTTGTTAAATCTTGCCATAGTGCCCATGGCTTTAGCTATTCTACTATTAATCTCCCCATCTAGGAGAACACTGCTTGAGATTTTGGCTTTGAGCCTGTTTCGATTGAAGAGCTTTCCAGATCTGCGTGTGTGAAGGTAGACACCCTCGTTGCAGTCTCCATAAGCATAGTGCAGTAGACACGAGAAGAATATTCCAAACAAGGTGGGTGCAAGTACGCAGTCTTGTTTAACACCGCTGAGGACTTCAAAGGGCTCTGATTAAACTTCACTGTGCACCTGGTTTTCTATACAAAAAAAACAGGCAATGAAAGAGAGCAGTTTTGGAGGGAATCCTATTTTTGCCAGGAGTTTGAGTAGTCCACTTCTGCTGACCATATCAAATGCTTTAGTGAGATCAACGAAAGCAATGTATAATGGCTTATTCATCTCGCGGATCCTCTCTTGTAGCATTCGAATGGAGGAGATCATGGCTATTGTGGACAAGTCGCTTCTGAAACCGCACTGAGACTCTGGATAGACTCTAGATGACAGCACCTGCAGCCTTGATAGTGCCTCTTGCAAAGATCTTACCAACTATGCTCAAGAGGGAGATTCCTCTTTTTGCAGTCGCCGCGGTCCCCTTTGTTCTTATATAATTATAATGTAACGAAATCTGCTAAATGGCTGTGTGACGCGTCTTGGTAAATATGGTGTGCGGCTGGCTGGTCCTATTGTTGGTTCACCGGACTGTCAACCCTGCTGACCGTTCACTTTCGCCCTAAACACATGTTAATATTAATGATATTTTGATCTCAGTTTTACCGAAATGTCCTTTAATCCGTTTGAATCCTTTAAAATTAATGTTTAAGCTATCGTTAAATGGTATGGATACGTAGTAGGCCTAATCATACAAACTGAGTAGTTATTGTAATGCTTAAAAATATACATATAAATTCTTTAGTCATATAATATTTACATAATTTTCAAATACTTTTTACATTTTGATCATTTTAAAGTTATAAATGTAATCCATTAATTTATTTTTATAAAAGAAAAAAATACAGAAATATTAGCTCAAATGAGACTAAATAATTATCTCCCTTTAATTAACAAATGTTTCTACGTTTGATTCAATAGTGATGCCGAACAAGTTCTGTTTTGTGATATAACAAATTTTACTGATTATTATTATTTCTTTATATACATTCAACATTGTGGTATTCATAACAAGATTTAATTATTAGAGGATTAAAATAATTTACGTTAAACAGTTGTAAATAAACATTTCCTGCATTAATTGTTTTGTCCATTTAAGGAGTTTATATTTAAAACATTAATAATTACAGAAATTACATGATATAGTGCTATTAAATAATCTCTTATATTTCTAAATTAATAATACAAATAAATTTGTTTTAGAATTAATTATAGGCCTATATATGTTTAATTAAAATTAAGTTGGGGGGGGGGGCGGTGAGCGGTAAGATTTTAAAAGGGTGCGGTGAGCCGAAAAAGGTTGAAAACCTATGGCTTAGATCTACAATGTCAGATGAACGTCTGTCAAGGTTGTGCATGTTGTGAGTACATAGAGACAAAGTGAACAGCAACAAAATGAGTTTATGGACAAAATTGTAGATTTGTTTGGTAGCGGTAACAAACGACTCCGGTTCTTGTTTAAATAATACATTTTTTTTTAAATTTACGTTGTAATATTGTTTGTTTAAAGTAAGTTTTTTTTGTATGGTTTACGTCTATTATATACATATATTGTGCTAATAAAAAATGTGTTGCTACAGTATGCCCTTCATTACTGCAGTGTACTACAATTACTACATTAAAACTACATTAAAACATTACTAAAAATATTTTGGCCCCCCCTAGAAAATTTTCTGCGGGCGCCCATGGTCGGCTACCTACGGAACGCGTGCCAAACTTGGCACGCAGAGCGATTTTCAACGGCACGCAAAAGACCCCACAAAAAAAGGAATTCAAATCGCTTCTACAAGAAATTGAGTGCTAGAGCTGAATGAATTTTAGTCTTTTGGCAAGCTCAATACTTTAGAAATCATACTGTGGCAGACTATTATATAAAGCTTGTCGACCCCTAGTCCAGCTTGTATTTTTTTATGTTTGTTTAGCAATGTATTAATGTATTCATATTTTTTAAAGCAATTTTCATTATTTTTTTTTAAATTATGAAATTGCAAAGCTCAATGCTCAATATTATTTATTATGTTGTTTGTTCCATTATGATAAGTTTTAAAAAAAAGCTTCTGTTTGAAAATTGATGGAAATAACAGTAGAAATGTTTTTATTGACGAACTGTAAACTTTATTTGTGCACCAAGAATTTGGCTTTATATCAATTTATCTGGAAACAAAATACAACACAAAGAAAAAAAGAAAAAACGAAGAAAGTGCGAGGTTTGTATTTTTATAATTTCATTTCTTGGGTGTAACTTTATCAAAATATATTTTTTGGTTTACAGTTTTGGAAAGTTACAGGTGTTACGCCTATTATCTTTAAAATTAAATGTAGACACACGCATAGAGAAATATATAGGCAGAGATAGATAATTAAAAAAATATGGATACATTAAAAAAAAGATAAATAGATAAATGGATAAATAGATAAATATATAGATCTACATAGATTTATAGAAAAATAAATAAATAAATAAATAAATAAATAGATAAATAGATAAATAGATAAATAGATAAATAGATAAATAGATAAATAGATAAATAGATAAATAGATAAATAGATAAATAGATAAATAGATAAATAGATAAAAAAAATAGATAACTAAATAACTAGATAACTAGATAACTAGATAAATAAATAAATAGATAAATAGATAAATAGATAAATAGATAAATAGATAAATAGATAAATAGATAAATAGATAAATAGATAAATAGATAAATAGATAAATAGATAAATAGATAAATAGATAAATAGATAAATAGATAAATAGATAAAGAGATATATAGATATATAGATAAATAGATAAAAAAATAAATAAATAGATAAATAGATAAATAGATAAATAGATAAATAGATAAATAGATAAATAGATAAATAGATAAATAGATAAATAGATAAATAGATAAATAGATAAATAGATAAATAGATAAATAGATAAATAGATAAATAGATAGATAAATAGAGAAAAAGATAGATAGATAAATAAATAAATTGATAAAATAGATAAATAGATATAGAGAGAAAGATAAACGTAGATACATAGATAGATAATAGATAGATAGGTGGGCAATTAGGCGGGCAGGCAAGGACACGATAGATATGTAGATAGATAGATAAATAGAGAGATAGTTAGATCAATCTATTCTAATGTTTCTATTAATAACGATAGATAGGTAGATAGATAGATAAATAGAGAGATAGTTAGATCAATCAATTCTAATGTTTCTATTAATAACGGCTGCATGTATTCTTACTCCACAAACCGAAGAACCTGCGTTGAGGAAAACCCAACACATCCCTCCACTGTCAATAAACAACTAGATTAGAATGTGTCAAAATAAACCTGTTTTGATTGAGTGGGAATACGTGATGTCTAGGTCGTCACGCTTGGCTTATCATTGGTCGTTGTGTACAGAGATTTTGGCTTAATTGTTTTTTATTCGTTTATTAAATGTATAAAACTGATTCCGTTTGGTACAATTATTGTTCACCTTTTTTTTTTCGTGTACCACAACATTGGTTTTATAAAATATACACCTGGATGGGTCGTCCTTTAAATCCAGGAAGAGCACACTTAAAAATAAAATGTCCGCCTTTAAACTCATTCGTTTACCTATGCAAGTTGAAAAATCTAACAAATGAGGTTTATACACTCAACATAATAATATAACATTACTATGAGTTTGTTTATATGGATGTGTATAAGTTTGTCCATTATAGAATTCTAGTCCGCTTGACCGTTCGGGGCAAAAGTTCGGCCCCAAGACTAGGCCTAATCTAAACTCAGAACACGAATGAACGTAGGACACAATAATTTTCTTTATGGAAGGATCGTCTGTAATATATAAGTTAAATACATAAATTGGAAACGTCCTCCCGTATGCTTTTTTTCTTTTCCAAATAGGGCCATTCAATGTATGAAGAACTCACTACGCATTCAGGGAGAGGGTGTTGTTGTTGAGATTGTGAAATTTCTTGTACGAATGCGGCGGTCTTAACTGAAAGTGTACTATATGCAAACATTTATAAAATAAAGCATTCGTGCCAATTAATATACAAATAATAATAATAATAAAAAACAACAACAAACAACAGCACAGCCAGTAGACGGACAAAACACAAAAAACTGCTGGTTTAAATCACAGACAATAGATTTAAACACAAAAAAACTGCTGGTTTAAATCACCGACAATATATTTAAACACTATAAACTGCTGGTTTAAATCACAGACAATAGATTTAAACACATCGGCAAAAACCTTGTTTAAAACTATCTTAGAGTGTTATTGTCGTTTTGTTTTTATGAGCGCGCTGAGCATGCTTGCATTAGCATGGAGTGAGGCGCTATATAAATGACCAATTATTTATTATTATTATAAACTGTTCGGTTAAAATCATCACTGACAAAAGATTTAAACACAATAAACAGCTAGTTAAAATCACAGACACTAGATTTAAACACTATAAACTGTTCGGTTAAAATCACTGACAATAGATTTAAACAATATAAACTGTTCGGTTAAAATCACTGACAAATAGATTTAAACACAATAAACAGCTAGTTAAAATCACAGACACTAGATTTAAACACTATAAACTTAAAAATCACTGACAAATAGATTTAAACACAATAAACTACCGGTTAAAATCACAAACAATAGATTTAAACAATATAAACTGTTCGGTTAAAATAACAGACAATAGATTTAAACACAATAAACGGCTGGCTATAAAATTACAGACAATAGATTTAAACACCATAAACTGTCGGTTACAAAATCACAGACAATAGATTTAAACGCTATAAACAGCCGGTGAAAATCACAAACAATAGATTTAAATTCTATAAACTGTCTGTTATAAAATCACAGATTTAAACACAATACACTATTACCTCCTCAAAGGCAAGCAGGGTTATAAAAAAGGCTGTTAATGAAAAGAAAGACGAAGGCATGCTGGTATTGTTTGCAATTTTATTTAAAAGACTTCATACAGCATAGGAAACAGACAGATTCAAGACGAGTATGAGAAATTTGGTTATAAATACAAACGAAATTGTAAATTTTTCATTCATTGTAAATAATGTATGAAGTCTTTTTTTTAGCAAACGCTAAAACATGAATAAAATCAGTACTTAAGATATATTTATGTCTGATTAATATAAAGTGTATTACTTGGAAACTAGTTTAATTTTCTCTTTGAATAATATTTTAATGCTGTGGCCATGAAAAAAAAAAATGTTATTATATTTCTTTAATAAATTTCATTGTGAGCAAACGATTTTTAGAAACTATAAATAGTAGTACAAATGTCTAGTGACTAAAGTTAAAATTAACCGTCCAAACATAGATGGGATGGGGCAGTGGGAGCAGTAGCGTAGCCATGAGGGGAGACGGGGGGAGCGGCCGCTCCCCCTACGACCATTTTCGAAAAAAAGGGCCTTTTCGGGAAAAATAATTTAATCATTTTAAAAAGCCATGAAGCACAACTTATACTGTTTCTAATATTTAAAAAAAAATTAAATTACATTTCAATAATTTAATTTGTTACAACATGATCAATGAACCTTGTTAGATCTAGTTAAATTTAGTTTAATTTAATTTGATACGTAGTGAAGGTCACAATCTAGTGCAGGGGTCGGCAACCTTTTGCTAATTGTGTGTCAAGCTAGGATTTCTAAATCATTCAACGTGCCAACAGCCTAAAAGTCAACCTGCTCTATTATACTTGTTTTCTTATAAGACAAGTATGTAATTTAAATCCGTAGCTAGACAAAGGCCAAAAGCAAAGGAACTCTAGAGAGAAAATCGTTAAATCGTTTTATATTTAATTGTAAAAAATAATGTGTATGTGATTATCATCCTTTTTACTCCCTTTCTATTAACTTGTGTTTTCTGTCTGTCTGCTTGCTTGCTTGGTTGTTAGCAAAACTTTGCATCGATTTTTACGACCACTTCCCGTCGTCCAATCGAGCTGAAACTTGGGCCTCAGACTTGTCCAGACTAACAAAACATTCTTTCAAATTTTCAGCATCATAGCCTTTGGAATAGTCACGAATTCCTTCGACCAATTTGCGAATCGAAGAGTATATTTCACGTCAAACATTGCTGCCTCTACCGGAAGAGACGGAAGTTAAGATTTTTTTCGGATTTGTTCGTTTTTACGAAATAAATAGAATGAAAACTACACAATATAGCCGAAACAAAGCGAGTTATCTTTTTATGGTTTTTGCGGGCCAATGCTAGAAAAAAAAGGATGCGCAAAATTTTAGTGTGGAAATTCATAAGGTATGATATCACTTATATTTATTTTAATCAATCAAAATATAAATTAAATATAAACTTAGTTTACAAAGAAAGGGAATATAATAGAAACTGTATTTAGTTTATTAATAGCATTTATGCCAATTACAAAATTATATTACCAAACTCACATTTATGATGGTTGCCTAACTATTTTGTAAAGGTAATCATTTAGTTGTCAACATACATTTCTATCACCTGATAATATTGATTTTAATATTTTGTTGTCAGTTTAACTGAGATGTTCTTTTATTTATGTAAGTATAAGGCAGCTCTTTGTTATTGTGAAATTGATACAAAGTGATCATACAAACTGGGTAGTTAATGTAATGTTCAAAAAATGTGCATATATTATATTAGTCATGTAATATTTATATAATTTTCAACTACTTGTTGACAGTTTGGTCATTATAAAGTTATAAGTTGTAGACCCTTTAGTCTTTTATAAAAATAAAATAAAAAAAATAAATATTAGAAATATTAGCGGAAATAAAAATAGCCTCTTACCTACCTTTAAATAAAATAAAGATTCTAAATTCAATTCAATAGTGTTGCAAAACAAGTGATGATTTGTAATATAACAAATATTACTGACTAATTATATATTATTTCTTTACATAATCTAGAGTTGTGGTATTCATTACAAGATTTAATTATTAGAGGTATAAAATTAATTTACGTTAACCTTAAACAGTTGTAAGTAAACATTTACTGCATTAATTATTTGTCCATTCAACCTTAAGGAGTTTATCTCTTAAACAATTTGGCACATTTCGATGCCCATTTCATTAAGGTTTAAAATTCAACGTTTAACGTTTTAACGTTTAACGTTTTCAAATCGCCAATATCCCTACACTTAATTTAAAAAAGTATCTACATCTAAAAAGGTCGTAGTAAGATTAAGCCAGTTATGCTTATTAGGTATGAAAAAATCAATTTGAAAGTCTTGAAACTCCGCTTTGAGTGCTTCGATGTGCTTCTGAAAAAGCCCAACTACATATTTTAATATATGTCTTTGTAAAGGGAAGTACATATAGTTAAATGTTGTGAAATTGATTTCACTTAATATGAATATTACAGAAAAATATGGTTGTTTTTGTTTTCATCAATAATAAAACACCCCTTGGAGGTCTCTCGCGTGCCATTGAAAATTGCTCTGCGTGACAAGTTTGGCTCGCGTGACTTAGGTTGCCGACCCCTGCTCTTGGATACCAGGTCATAAGCAGGAACTTAGAGTGGACAGGAACGGCCAACCGTTTGTTCCTAACTTTTACGGTGATGTATCAGTGGTGCGTGGACACAGCAGAGTTAGTTCCCCGAGCCCCAAAAGAGTACGCTCGCTCGCATTCTCAAAAAAAGGGTGGGGTTCAAGTCTGGTGTACTCACCGAAAAGTAATAATGTGACTTAATGCGCGCTGGCTTCTCCTTCTCGGCCGTATACGTGTAGTGATCGAAAACATGTTGAAATTATATGGTTTTTAATCTCTTTAAAAATGTCTATATTGGCGATTTATCTCGTCTTTCAAAATAAAAACGAATAAGAATTCAGTCCTATAGAAGCATTCGCATTGATTCTATAAATACTTTTCGACACTAGATGTTCATCCATCCCAAAAATGAGCAGTAGATGCAATCAATTTTGCAGAAATTCCCATCACTAATAGTTGCTAGTAAATATCGTGGATGGTTAAAAAAATACTGCACTATTATACAGTGTGTGTATCCTGAGGCACATGATATTCTTCTAACACTTGATACGTACGAATTCTTAGTTCTTCTATTAATCTGGAAAAATTGCTAAGAGTGAGGCCTTTTTCCTAAAAGTTCGCTCCCCCCTAGCGTCAAAACCTGGCTACGCCACTGAGTGGGAGATGGGTTAGAGGCGCTACTTCGTACGTATGGCCCATAGCCATAATATAGTCTACATCAAATTATGCAACCCACACAAGATTCAGGAGCAAAGTAGTCATCACACATAAAGCATTAAATTCTAACTTAAAACTGCAACACAATCATTATTACACAGGAAGTGTTATCAGGGTAGGGACGATATGTATTGTACTAGAACCAGCCAAAACCCAATCAACACAGCCAACTCTGCTATCAAGCTTCCCAAAGAAGATACTTTAGGCACCTGGAACTTCCGGACTCTGTATCAGTCCGGGAAAGAGAAAGAATGGACACACGGGCTACAACGATATAAATGGGTCATTTTAGGTATTTCTGAAGTCCACTGGACAGAATTTGGACAAACCTCAACAGAAGATAGTCACAAAATATGGTTCCTCGTGGATCAATTCAAGCATGTTGTAGCTTTCATGGTCAGAAAGGAGATTAGCTAGATCAGTTATCAGCTGCTCACCAATATCAAGTTGACTCATCAGCATAAGAATTTGTGCAAAACCGCACAACCTTACGATTATACAAGTTTACACACCAACTTCCGACCACGTCGAAGAAGAAGTGGAAACTTTCTACGAGGAAATAGAACAAATTATTTTACCTCCCCCCCCCATCCCCTACCCACACCCCACACAGTATTCTAAAACATCCATTGTTATGATTCATTCACTTAGCGTCTTGTCTAAAATTTAAAATGAGTTTGATCACTCCCAACTATTTTAAAACAGTCAAGTTATTTTAAAGGTGTAGCCACGGAGTTATTTCATGAACTTGTACATGTGTATAGTTATTAGATTTATATTGAAAAAGGAGCACGCGTAATTGTCGCATACCAAGACGAAAAATATAGAAATAGATAGGTAAACCTACTTGTAGGCCTATTCAAATTCATCGTTTTAATCTATCCTTATTTACTATAATTTGTATCAGTCAGTTTATAACACAGATTGGTAAAATTGTGTCCTATTATATGCGTTCAAGTACCTTGTATTAAAGTCCCCCCAACAAAGTTCAGGCTTTACAGAGCCCTTGAGAAAACCATTGTTCTGTACGGTAGTGAGACCTGGAAAATGCTAGCAGCCACTAAAAACAAATTGCAGGAATAGAAAATAAATGCATGAGAAAAATCATTCGAATCTCCTTCCTAGTACACGAACTAATGAGTAGACTAGACTGGACAATCCCAAGGTTAATCACAACCGATGTTCGGATATGGGGTCTGTCGAAGCCAACTTGCAACCCTCGCCCCGTCCACTCCCACGCATCCCCCTCCCCCATCCATCCACGCCACTCACAATTGAAGGGATGGGGACTGTAAAGCCCGTCCACTTATTTCACTTTGGTCGTGACTATTAGTCTTTCTGGACCTTTAACTGGCGTATTATTTTCCATACTTGTAAGCTGTTATATACTTGCCAATTGCATTTTATTGTTATGATTTAAATTCAATTGGACAGTTTCATGGGAATTTCGTAATCTTAATATAATATATATCAGACATTGTAAGAGCGCCAATATCGCTGCGCCTTTGAAGTAATTCTGTCATGTCAATAAACGGAGACATTTGGCTCATATGTAAACCAGCTCATCGTTTGTGGATTATTTTCCAGTACGTGCATGTGTGTTCTAAGTGTTATAGAAAATAGCCTGTATAAATATCGGACAAGTAATCCAATATCACTATTGGATAAAGAATAATTTCGGCTATCATGCTTCATAAACTAATGAGCCAATAATATTTGACGGGTAAAGCACAATCGACCGAAGACTTCACACTCTGCTGGCCCCGCATTCCCCTGTCAAAACCTTACAGTTAATGGGGGGGGGGGGGGGGGGGAAAGGAGCGAATGGACACCTCAACAATCTTCTTTCATCATCTTTGCCTATCTTGAGCGTCTGTCAATAGTTCAGTCATGTTATGCTTTGTCCAATATTTTATGTTGTCGAGCCAGCATTTCCACTGACGGCCTCTCCTACATCCACCTTCTACAGTGTCTTGGAGGATAGTTTTTGGCAGGTTTTTATGCCGCAACACTTGACTGAACCATGTCAGTTTGCGCCGCTTGAGTGTTGACATGAGGGCACACAATTGAGGATATTTTGTCTCAGACTTACTCATTAGTTCTGTGTACTAGGAAGGAGATTCGAAGGATTTTTCTCATTAGTATATAAAGAAATAATTAAATAATAATAAGTCCTAACGTGTTAGACATCACTATTGAATCCAATATAAAAAGTTTTTTTAATTAAAGGGAAATAATTAATCCATGTTGTAAAGCTAATATTTCTAATATGTTTTTTTTTCTTTTACAAAAAAAATAAATTTCTAACAATTTATACTTTTGAAATGATCGAACCTTAAACAAAATTATAAAATTTATATAAATGTCATTATAGGACTAAAAATGTATATGCATATTTTCAAGCATTACATTTACTGTCCAGTTTGTATAATTAATATGTATTCTCTTCCGCTCTTGATAATAATAAGTGAATTTTAATCTGTACAACACGTTTATATTTAAGTACATCTCAGTTAACATGAGAAAAAAAGTAACATTGGCAGGTGATATATCCTCATCTTGACTAATGATAATATTATGTTGACAATAATTACCATAGATTTTAATAACAAAGTTTAATAATAAAATATCGTAGTTGATATAAATGCAAAAAAAATGATGATAATCACAAACACGCTAATTTTGTATTACATATAAAACGCTTTAACGATTTTCTCTATCAATAATCTCCTTTGAGTTTTGGCATTGGTCTTGCTACGGAGTTTAATAAATTTTCATATAAAAATAATTTGAAGAGAAAACATCTAATGTGGAGGTGCTCGTCAAATGTTAATAGAGAAGAACTTGTAAAGATAATGAAGAGGAAATCAACGTTAGTAAACCACATAATACATTTGAAAACACCATAATAACTGGAAAGCTGAAGGGTCAGAGATGCAGAGGAAGACAGAGAGAATGAAGATATTAGATGGTGTAACGGAATGGCATGGCAAAAAAAAAAAACAACAGAAATGCTAGAGTTTTCTAGAAGAAAAGCTACGTGGAATGACATGATCGCTTATGCCAACTGTCATCGCACCTTTAAATGATGATAATAGAGCAGGTTGACTTTTAGGCTGTTGGCACTCTAAATGATTTACAAAATCCTAGTTTGGCACACTATTAGCAAAAGGTTGACTACCACTGCTCTGTGGTATTAATTTTTCCGAGATTTTTAATGCTTTCAGATTTGAGTTCCCATCGATCTCAAGTACACCCATTGAGAACTAATTCCACGAGGCAAGAGGGTGAAACGTATGCCGACTTGTTTATCCAATAATTTACCCCAGATTCCAGCTTGAGAAGCTCGATTGTGGAGTACAGGCGTGCTGACTGCATCGTCGTTCTGGCTGTAAGGGCGTGGATGTTGTAAGGGCGTAATTGCTGTAAGGGCGTGGCTGATATAAGGGTGTGGCTTATGTAAGGGCGTGGCTGATATAAGGGTGTGGCTTATGTAAGGGCGTGGCTGATGTAAGTAAGAGTGTGGCTAATGTAAGGGTGTGGTTGCTGTAAGGGCGTGGTTGCTGTAAGGGCGTGGCTGCTGTAAGGGCGTGGTTGATGTAAGTGCGTGGTTGCTGTAAGGGCGGGGCTGATGTAAGGGCGTGGTTGCTGTAAGAGCGTGGTTGATGTTAGGGCGTAGTTGCTGTAAGAGCGTGGTTGATGTTAGGGCGTAGTTGCTGTAAGAGCGTGGTTGATGTTAGGGCGTAGTTGCTGTAAGGTAGTGGTTTTGTAAAGGCGTGTTTGCTCTAAAGGTGTGATTGATGTGATGTCGTGGTTGCTGCTAGGGTGTCATTGATGTAAGGGCGTGGTTGTTGTAAAGGGGTGGTTGCTGTAAAGAGTGTGAGGTGTTATTTTAATTGATTGTGCTAGTGTTTGCTGGTTGATAGTATATGAACCTAGCTGCTGTTTGGGCGTGGTTCTTGCATGGGCATATTCGCCGTTTGCGTAGTATTTGTTCTTTGGGCTTTGCTGTTGTTTGTTGTCCCCACTATCTTGGACATTTTCAGGACACGCCCATGTAGCGGATTTATTTTTTAGACATCTTCTTATAACTTAAAACGCCACTTCATATTTTCCTTCCATTTTTTTGTACAAAGCCGCAGCTAAATTAACTTATGATATTAATGTCTATAAGATAAGTATTTCTGCTTCCTAAATTCCTAACTTATACATCCACGTAAGAAAAAAAAAAACGGAAAGATTTATTTCCAGGCAACCGACGCGAGAAGAAAGATAACTGTTACGATTATATCTTTTTCATTTAATAAAAAAAATTATCTTTCGAAGTTCTCGTAAAGTGTGTGATTCGGTTTGAAATTATACATAATAATAAATATATTATTAGCCAGGTAAGAAAAAAACGAAGTGCATACATAACGCATAGGCATATACTATAATAATATAGGGTACATAAAAAAATGTATTAATAATCTGAATAACTTATATGTATATGTGCGATTGGAAATTCCGAAACTAAGTGTTTTAAGTTATCAAATTGCAGAAATATCAAAGGAAGTGGTCCATCTTATTATAGTCTTTTGTTCACTCCACGACAAGTTGCTGCTCTTCATTTTCACCAAGCAGGTTCTTCTTACGGCGACCATCACGTTTCTCTCTCTCTCTCTCTCTCTCTCTCTCTCTCTCTCTCTCTCTCTCTCTCTCTCTCTCTCTCTCTCTCTCTCTCTCTCTCTCTCTCTCTCTCTCTCTCACGCTATAGGGGGGAGGTCATGTGATGATATCCGCAAGTTGTGTCCCATCCATTTGCCATTTGAAATTGGCTATCAGCTGGTCAATAGGACTTTGGTTTATCCACTGTCAGAAAAAGGTTGTTTTTTATTCTATCTGCCCAACCTTTAGTATGTGACGAAAGAAGCCGTTGGCAAATAATTATTGAAGCTCCGCTTATTAAAGTATTGGAGATTCTCCAGGTCTATGAGCTATGTAAGGAACGCATCTTTTTTTTTATTCATTCGTAGCTTTGTTGCGGACTGAGAGGAATGTTGACCCCCAGACAGAATTCAGTGTAATAAAGAAGTTTCTCACTATCCATATCCTGACCTTGATGTCCGCTTCAGAGCCACCTGTTACTAATACTATGTTTGCCCAGCTCGCTGTCGCCAACAATGATTGGCTTCTGTTGCTTCTTGAACAGGGTCATAGTTTCAGTCTTCTCCGGTGGTATTCTGCAATTGAGTCTGTATTAACTGTATTCCTTTAATAGACTTTTAGTTTATTTGTTTAAAAAAATAATTCCAAAGCATTTTATTATATCCTGTTGTTTCTCCACCACCGCCCCCAACTCTTTATCTCTATATCTAAATATTTAGTCAATAAATATTCCTTTACCTCTCGCGCGTTCCTTTACTTTTCCTCTTACCTTAGGGAGACAACCATGAAAATAAAATAGCTTCCGCAGTAAATTATTTCAGCGCCTAATAACTGTAAACTCAAGAGTACTATAGATATCATAGATAGATGGATATATGATTGATAGATAATTAGATATATAGATATAGATATAGATATATGATAGATAGATGATATATAGATAGTTAGATAGATATAGATAGATGATAGATAGATAATTAGATATATAGATATAGATATATTATAGATATATGATAGCTATTTAGATATAGATAGATGATAGATAGATAGGCCTAATAGATAGATAGATAGATAGATAGATAGATAGATAGATAGATAGATAGATAGATAGATAGATAGATAGATAGATAGATAGATAGATAGATAGATAGATAGATGGGGATTGAGATCTAAACCAGTAATAATACATAAAGCATTAAATTCTAACTTTAAAAAAATACAACACAATAACAATCTGTTACAATACTCAGATTAACATAAGGACAAAAAACATGTGTTATCCGGTATGCAAGAACAAATGCATATAAATACTCCTTCTTCCGTGTGGCATCCGGGCATGTAATGGGTAACCTGAACAAACCAAAAGCTGAAAGTAGGGCAAATACCTAGCAGTTGATCAAAGCAGATGACTTTCCTATGCAACTTACTTCCGGATTTTCACGCAAATTGTCACATTTTTGATGTTCAGTTTTTTAATGTTTAAAATTCAATTTGCTGCATTTTAAATTTTAATATCGACAATGACCTTTCACTAAAAAAAAATTCCAGATCTAAAAATGTTGTAGTAAGATCAAGTCAGTCAGGCTTAATGAGGTATTAAAACATGAGTCTTGCTTTTGTTTAGAAAACTTTGAGTGCTCAAATGTACTTCCAAAAAAAGCCCATCTGTCTGTCTTACTATAAATATGCCTTAAATTAGGGAAGGATCTAAATAATTTAAACTCTCCTTTTTCTTTTTATTGATTTCCAAAGGCAAGACAGTTCAAGTGCTGTTTGACCCCAACCTTGTAATGCATGTTCAACTAACTGAAATGTGTCACTATATCACTATATTATTCAGAAACTTCGGTTTCAACAATCAATTCTTTTCTTTCAATACCTGAAATTTTTTTTTTAATCAAGAAACACCTTAATTGCTTTAAGACAGGAAAGAAATCTATCCAAGACTTAACCTCGTCTAAGCCTTCCAACATTGTGTGCAACAGCATATCTCTCTATTCCAAATCCTTTTCTAAATAAATCAATAAAAGGCTAGGACTATAACATAAACTATCTTAACAATAGATTCAATCAAATCACAGATTGCTAGTCCAATGATGATATCTTTGCACACAAACTGTCCTGACCTTTAACACTCGACGTCCATCGTGATTTTTAATTAGTTTGTCACGCAGCAGCCATTAATTCATTTATTATGCTGACCTACTTCGTTTTGACCTACATTAACAATTCTACTTCTTTGAGGCCTCTTGCAGCCATTGAAAATCTTTCTGCGTGCCAAGTCTGGCACGCGTTCCTTCGGTGGCTGATCCCTGCAGTAGACTAGAGAAGGGCAAAGAATAAAGTAGTAGTACTACATAAGGCATTAAATTCCTCAACTTATTAATACAACACAACAGCTATTACAATACTCAGATACATATGGGGATGAAAACACTTTTCTTATTCCATATGCTTAAACAAACGTATTGAATTACTCTATCTTCCCGAATGACACCCGAGCATGGAATAAACAAGGAAAACGAACAACTTGACCTCATTTAGAACCCTTATCGAAATGCAAGACAAGTCTACAACCACTGTTAAGCGCAGCACGCACTAATCTTGAGTACCGTAAGATGGGGTGAATGTGGCCATCCGGGATGACTTTGGGCCATTAAGGAAAAAAAATTTTAGAGTGTCATAAATCCAAAAATATCATCATTTCAGGTCTTTCAATTGTATATAATACATAATAAAGATATAGGCTACTATTTAACAGTTTTTCATGGTGAATAGAGTATTTTCTGATGTACAGACATCTTTTCAAGATGGCCGTCTGACATGCGATTTTAAGCATAACTAAGTCAACCTATAAAATTCTTACTACCCAGAACTTTTTAATGTTATTATATTTATTTAACTTATGTTTTCTATCTTTCTAAAACTTATTTAACGGAGACTATTATTGAAATAAAAACTATCACCGCTATTTTTCTTAGAATTAGGGTGGCCATAGTCACACCATATAATGGCAGCGTTGACGGGGTGACTATGGTCATGCTGAGAAGTTGTTTTGTTCTTAGATTTATTGCACACAGTTAACCTTTTTCGGTTTATTATTCATTATCGTGTTCACTTATACAGATTTGCATTGAGAAATAACAATGCATCCGATTTTTAAAGCAACGAATAACCTTTCTTTTATATTAGAAAACAATGTCTGTGAAAAAATTGGCAATGACATTTTTTTCACACAGTAAAACAATTTTATAGAACCATTATAAATACCAAACCATTGAATGAACTAAATTAAACAAATTTTGTTAATTGTAACTCACAGAACAAGTCACCATGCTCAGGACTTACCAATCGACGCTACAATTAAACATCCATTGAGACTTGCATTAGTAGATCATAATAAAAGAAACATTTTCAACTTTTTCAAGTTTTTCTTTATGTATTTTTTCTATTTCAATTTGTAATACCATATTTTCATAATTTGCTTTATCTTCACTCTTTTGGTCTGGATATTAAACAGATTTTTCCAATCAACTGTTATATACTGTTGTTTTATGCTTTATACGGCACAGTCAAAAGTTTATCAATAAGTTCTAAATATATGCATTGACACATAAATGTCATTAATTCCTGCACCAATAATACCCGTCAAAATCAGCCGTGTAAAAATTAGAAAAAAATAATAGCTGGCCTTAGCCCAGGCCGGGGTGACTCTGGCCACCCTACAAAATATGTCTGAATTAAACTTAAAAATTCCATATGAAATATATTCAGGTTTTTATATTGAGTACTTGCCAGTCCCCTGGATTTACAACTAATTTTAGGTTTATAAGGTGACATCTATTTTAAGATATATAGAAACAAAGCTTAAAGTGGACCATAGTCACCCCATCTTACTGTATACAATTATCACCCAATCTATTATAGAATCTATTATATAATAATATATACTATAAGATAATTTTTAAGACATCGAACATCTAGCGTGGCTTTCCTATTTTCTTTCTAAATGTATCATAAATATACGCACCACTGGTTGCGCACTAACTTCCCTATTCACACAAACATTGTTGTTGTTTTTATTGTAGTTGTTGTGGTTTTTGTCTGCGGGTTGTTGACCGGAAGCTCATTGCTGTTTGTTTAGGGGCCTCAGGGGGAATGCTTGCGTTAGTGTTCGTATGTTTACTGTTATTGTGTAGCTATGTCCTGTGTGTTATGTATTTTTCAAGACCTCGGACCTCTCAAGCAGGCTAGGGGAACGTCGTTATCTGTTGGGACGGGGCAGGGGCTAACCCCTTAGTTCTAGAAAGTACTTTAATACAACACATCCGTTTAACAGCCATCTGAGGTGTACGATACAACCAAACATTCAAAATGGAACTGCCGCATGCTCAAGAGGTTCAACAGGTTAAAGTTCAAATAGAATAAACAAATACTTAACTAATATACATGGATATATTATTATTTTTGTAGTGGGGGGCTTCAAACTTAAAGAAATTCTGGCATGGAATGGGTTGCTCGAACTAGACCAGAAATTATAATTAAAGAAATACAATACAAAAACAATCTGTTACAATGCTCAGATAAACCTAAAGACAAAAACACTTTCCTTCTCCCTTAGGCCTATGTGAAACATATGTGGGACCAATTACAGATAAGTACTTTTTTTCCTTCCCTGGTGGCATCCGGGCATGGAATGGGTTACCTGAACAAAACCAGGAAAACCGGTAACTTAACATCATTTAAGACACTAAGGGAAATGCAGGACTAGACTATAATGTATAAGAAGAAAAAGAAAAACCGAAAATTCCCATGGAAACAAAAGACTTTAAGTATAAAGTAAACGTTGAACAAGTATGTAGGTCATAATTACCTTATGTATAGATTGAGAGTCTGAATATTATACGATACCGCCAATACTCATTTATATATATCAATGCCCATTGGTCAATATCAAGACACGTGATGATCGCCTTAAAGGCCTATTTTCTTCTCCTTAGATTGTTGTTTTTCTTTTCTTTTTAATGAAAATGTTGGCTAATTGTTACCCCCCCCCCCGGCCAACGCTGGGTAATATAGCTAGTTGTATATATTTATAACCCAGTCGGAAGAGTTGGGGGTTTAGGGGAAAAGGGAAATTTGATGGCAATGCAGTTTTAATCTTTAAACGTATGCGTACCAGTCAGCTTGTGACATTTTCGTCATTGGGAAAGGTCTCTCCGACCCTGAAAAGTTTTTTTTTTTACTAAACCCACACCCATTCATTAGAAAAGTCCTTTACTTCTTTGTCATCTGTTGCACAGTAAATATCAGCTTTAGTGGTCAGTGCTGAAATGGTTTTAGGAATGTAAAAAAAAAACAAAAACGATGTTACGGTGCATAGGAAAACTTTTTTTTTTGTAAATGATATATTTATCATTCAAATTCCTTTTTTGTTCTCTATCTTATTAATTATCTCTCTCTTAATCTTTTTCTTTCACTCCCTCTCTCTCCCGCTGCCTGTTTTAATCTTTAATAATCCATTAAACAGATGAAATCGTCTGAGTGAATGAATGCATTAAAACCAAATCCTAAATAAAAGTGTAGCATGCTTAAAGAATCATCATTTCTCTTACCACAATCCCTTCGTTCAAACAAACACAAAAAAGAACCCTTCAGCCCTTCACATTCGAAATATGGACTCGGCCATTCTGTGTGAGAAGAACGTGAAAAAAGAGCGACCAGTCCGCGGGTTTCGAACCTATTACTACACAGAGCCAGACGACACGGCCAGCACCGTGAGCAGTAAATCAATGAGGTCGAGGAGAAGCTACACGGTCAGTATCTACAGACTTTTCTGAGAATCTTAGAATTTTCCTGAGAATCTCAGAATTTTTCTGAGAATTGTATTTGTTGTATTTTTTAAATTTTCTATAAATCAAATGCGCCTCATGGTATGTAGGTCATTATCTGCAGATATTCCTGAGAATCTCAGAAGTTTCTGAGAATTGTATTTTGTTTTTTTACTTTTTACATAAAGTATAAATGTGTATCATCGTTTCTAGGTCAGTATTTTCAGACTTTTCTAAGAATCTCAACAAATTTTCATGAGAATTTTTTTCATATATATAATATTTTTTTACGTCTTACATAAATGTCACATATTCTAGGTTTAGAATCTACAAAGTTTTCTAGAAATCTCATAATAATTGTCGAGAGAACTTGTTTTTTCTTTATACATTTTACATAAATGCATATTCTGCATGTCGGTCAGTATCTCTGTGAATCTCAGATTGTTTCTAAGCGTTGTACTGTTACACTTGAAATACATTCGTTTAACTGTATTTACTAAAAATGTACTTGTTACTCTTGTAGTAAATAATTTTTGTTCTAGTAAAACCTGAATTACTTTGTGGGGCTCTTAGTTTTTTTTATTTTCAAATATTGTAATATATTCTCTCTCTCTCTCTCTCTCTCTATCTCTCTCTCTCTCTCTCTCACACACACACACACTATCTCTCTCACACCCTCTGTCTATCATTCTCTCTCTCTCTCTCTCCCTATCTATCTATCTATCTATCTATCTATCTATCTATCTATCTATATATATATATATATATATATATATATATCTAAATCTATCTATCTATCTATATATGTATATCTGTTACCCTTTCGAAACGTACAATGTAATTATGGCTCTTAATTAAAAGATGAATGATGTCCATTTTTTTCTAATACTGACAAGTTTAGTGGGTACAACATGAAAATGTCAATACTACTAGTTGGGTGAAGTTGTATGATGTCCATAATATGACTCACGCTGATACGATGCTGTCCAACTATATGACTCTTGTTTACTACTTAAGATGATGTCCAAACATGTTGAGCGAAATACAATGAGGAAAAAATGTGTATTTGCAAAATCATTTTAGTTTTATTAATATCCCATTGAAAACGCATATGGACATTTACATTTAAAATAATTTAAAAAAAAAACGAAACGGAGATGTCAGGAAGTTAGAAAAAAATCACACATTCAGGTGAGCAGACCAAGATATTCAGGTAGGCAGGCCAAGACATTCAGGTGAGCAGACCAAGACATTCAGGTGAGCAGACCAAGACATTCAGGTTGGCAGATCAAGACATTCAGGTGAGCAGACCAAGACATTCAGGTGAGCAGACCAAGACATTCAGGTGAGCAGACCAAGACATTCAGGTGAGCAGACCAAGACATGCAGGTGAGAAGACCAAGAGAATCGTGTAGGCAGACCAAAACAGTCAGAGAGGCAGACCAAGACAGTCAGGTAGGCAGACAGACACATAGCAAGAAAGGATATATTCGTAGACTGACACTACAGACATCCAGAACTCAGTCTGTCCATGGATTAATCGAATCAACGGGCGCCCAGATAATGAGGGGAGGGGTCGGTTTTGCTGACACCCTTTGAACCCCCCACCCTTTCATCCGGCACTGATTTAGTATTATATCGATCCGGCCCTGCATATAATCAATTCTGTGATAGGAATCGTCACAGCAAAAGCTTCTTCACGCGCCAGCGGTTCCCCCCGGAATGTAGAGCGCGTGCTGCGGGGTGTTAGTCTACCGTGTGTTTTAAAACATTGACACGCATGCGTGCAGCCCATTGTTTCACGTTTGACGACACAAGTCAATTTGTGTGTTGTGTCTTTTGTTCCAGTCACGTCACAGATTTTTCTGAACTATTAGCAAACATTGCTTGATTTCAGGGGAGAGAAGGGGAAATAATTGGGGTAGATTGTCGAAGGGAGGCAATCAACACAGATACTTAGTCTTAGACACTCGAGAACCGTCGTTTGTCATCCTAAAGTTTTCTTAGTGTCCAGACGTCTGTTGTTAGAGGCTATATTATACGTTTATTTTCGGAGTATCTCAGTTATTGCCCCCTTGCGCGTGGCTGGGAATAATTTTCATGTTTCCACGGAGATACTTGAAAAACAAAATGGAGGATATTGTTCGTCTGCTCAATGTTGTGAATGTGCTTGTGAATTATTTTTCATAATTTTATGGAATTCTTAATTTGTGAATTCTTCAAGGTGTGGACAAAAATATAATCTCTCGTGTGTTTTATTTATAAACATTTATCGAATCATACAAATATTTTGTATCTTTCTTAGTATAAAGATTAAATTTTGTGTAGGCTAAGAGACTTTATTTTATTTAATTTTAGGTTAAAGTCCAGAAAGCTGTGTAAAATTTGGAAAAGCAAAAGACGATGTTTTACACTAGAGTTTTAATGTATCCGTAATACTTTTGACGTTAACTGGGGGTGAGGGAAACTTGTATATTTATTTATCTAGCTTTCCATGCTTATATGTGGCACTGTGGTCGAGATGGCAGCACGTTCGACTGGCGTTCCGAAGCTTCTGGGATCGAATCCTGGTGAAGGCTGGGACTTGCTCTAGGGACTGCAGGAGACTCCATGAGTCTACCCAGCTCTGACGGGTACCTAACATTAGTTGCGGTAAGGTAAAGGCGAATGGGCATTGTGCTGGTCACACATCCCCTAGTATGCCGTGGCCACAGAAACTGGTGAACGCTGCTTCACCGGCCCTGTGATTAATTTGGTCCGAAGGATACTTTACTTCCATGCTTAAGCTTGTTATAAGGCAGGTTTTGCCTTTTGATAATGTAGTTATGTTGTGTGTTTTTTTTCCTGCACTAGTTTATGTTCCCTATTTCATGTTCTAGTGTCACTTGTGAAGAGTTGACACTGATTTTGTCCTTAGGCCTTTCATACGAAATAAGAAAAATATCGTTCATCTTTCTGTTTCAATGCTGTTGTCCTTTTTTCGTGGCTCGTGATTTAAAGTTTCAGAATGTTTTATTGGATTACTGCTATGCTGGAATTGTATGCTTTATATTTCTTACTACTTCGCCCTTTTAAATCTTCTTTTCTGGAGTGTTTTCTACGGTTATATATTTTACTGATGGGGTTTACACTTGTTAGGTGAGAAGGTCTTATTTGATTGTCTTCGTAAAAATGAGGATTCCCATAAATATGTATAATGTTATTATTGCCCCTGAGCAATTTGCATTTGAAGTTTGAAAAGTAATGTATCTAATTCTTTAGCCCTAATATTGTTCAGATGTTATATTGTTATATGTCTGTTATATTTAAGATCAGAATCTCATATTAGTAGTGTTTAACATCGTCTATTATGGCTAAAGCCGTGTTTTTTTTTTTTAGGGCTTAGAGCGGAGGTCGGCAACCTAAGTAACGCGTGCCAGTCTTGGCATGCAGTGGGAATTTTAATGGCACGCGGAAGACTTCCGAAATTGCAATTGAATTATTTTATACAAGAAATTGATTGGTGGCGCATGTTTGACTTTTAGAATGTTGGCACGCTGAATGAATTTAAAATTATTCTTTGGCACACTATTTTGATAATAGTGTGTTTAAATAGGGATGTTTTAACTCAGTCAGATGTCCGAACATACTAAAAGTCATCTGCGTGCCAAGTCTGGCTGGTGTGCCCCTTCTTGTATATGTGATATTATACTTGCTTGTACAACGGTTCTGTTATTTTTAGGGTCAGATTTGTCTCCCTGTTTTAGTTAAAAAGAAATAGTCCTACAGTTTTATATGTTGTTTTTTTCCATTCTTCATTTGCCCAAATTGATGGGGGTCTATTTTATATTTATATTTTTAAAGGCAGCTGTATGTGTGTGTCTGTTGTTTTTCTGTGTTCATTTTGGTATAAATATAAATATGTAGCTGCATGTCTGTAATAGCGAGTGTTTAATTGTATGTGTGTACTACTGTATGTCTGCTGTAAATGTGTTTGTATGTGTGTGTGTGTGTTATTTTTGTATGCAATGAGTATTGGGGGGGTTGACCTAGATTCTCTAGACCTCGCCTGCAACTAAATTGCCAAATTATCACACAACATCAAAATAACACAACGTACACAATAGATTAAGAAATAACGATAAGAGCCTAAACTAATTAATGGTGCCACCAAAACGCAGCCACTAATGGAATCAAGCGGGGCGTGTAATCTCTTCTTTACTACAAAACATCCACACACAAAAAAAAAAAAACACGACGACCAGCGTAGCAACTAACCCCCCTCCCCCCCCCCCACACACACACACATAAACACCACTACCACCACTACCACCAGTGGTGAATAGAAGCAAATGGCCTAGCTTACCGTAAAGCTACACCGTCAATCGTATCAAAGTGCCATAAGCCTGGAAGGGTGATAACCCGAAACACGAACAAACCTCTATAGAACTACACGCACAATTATTTCTAGCATCGATCCATTTGTTGTATTTTGTATCAAATTAGTTTCGGTTTCTTTCGGGTTTAGTTTTATCTGATTCTTGCAGGGAACTCATCAAATCCACTCCTTCCCGGCCCCACCCCACTGCTCATTTCTTCTAAAAAAAACTGTTGTGCTCGTCATTGGTTTGGTTAATGAAATGGTGGAGCGTGTCTTCCTTGTTCATGTTGTCTGCAAGACTGCAAGACTGCAAGATTGCAAGAATGATTGCCCTTTGGTCATAGGCGTAACGAACGGGGCGAGACAGGAGGGTACATATTATGTCTCTGGGCGCCAAGGTAAAAGGGGCGCCAAACATGTGGCTTACATGGTTACATTTAGAAAAAAATTGTGATAAAAGGGGGAGAGGCGGGCACGCCAATTTTACAGTTCGCCCACGAAATATCCTCGCGACACCTCCGAGTTTTGTTAAGGGGATTAGCTCCAATAATAAGTTTCAATTCTGTTACCGCTCTCTCGTGACCAAGTGCTGTATCGTTACGTGCGTAGCAGTCGCAAGGAATACAGTCTTTCTTGTTTCGATAAAGATCTAATTATTTTATAATATTGGTGGGGATAATAACCATCCAGTCCATATTGTTGAGGAAAAAAATGGTTGTAGAAAAAAAGGTAGATTTAGATCAACATTAGATCCGCGGCTTTTTAAAAATGTATGACATCCGTGGGTAACCGCTTGTTGTTGTCCACCCTGCTAATTTATACACTGTTTGTATTGCAAGTCTTCTAATCCGCTTACGCTCGAGCTGCAACACAAGTGGTGGAACTTATCAAAAACATCTCTTGTGTAGCAAAACGACATGTTGGTGAATTGATGGTTATTCTCCACCTAGCTTCACGTCTGTCTCTATATCTTTTTATATGTGTCTGTCTAGCTGATGTCTATCTATCCGTCGGTCTACCGCCCCGTCTATATATATATATATATATGTTACGAATATCGGTCATAAATGAATGACGTAGTAAGGCATTGACCTCTTAACAAGTGCGTATCAGAGTCCAAGGCGACCAAGGTTTGACCTTTATGCCCTGAGGGCAGTTGAAATAAAATAATTCGTCCAACCCCGTGAAAATTGGAGGATAATTCTGGATTTTATAGAGAAAGAGGTTAAAATGCGTATTAAGACCCTGTAGAATCTTCGATGATAGTTTTCTTTGTAAAGTCCCCACCTCCTTAAAGTTAGTTCAGTTTAAACGTTTGTAGAGTGAAGTCGCTATATTAATACTTGTACATTAAATGCCATTTATTTTGAAATACTTATGTTACCATCAGTTGATGCATTTATTGATCGTTTATATTGAGTCTACAATTTAAATAAAATTGTTTATTCAACAACTGGAGTTGTTTGATCTATCATTGTTGAGAAAGGTGTTGAAGATAATTATCACAAATATAACTACATTACTGCATAGACCTGTCAGTCAAGGAACCCCTAGCTTGGGCTACAGATTAGCAGAATCTAGAGACTTCTAATAAAGATACAACTATATGCATTGAATCCGATTTAACGAGTCGTAATAATAGTCATCATAAAGAGGACCATAACAATATATATATAAGTCTAGCTGAAATCTCTAACATTGACACAGACACACTGAACATCCTAACACAAGGTTCAAGTTTCTTAAGATGAGAGGGTAAAGTATTAAACCATGGCCTGCTATGAGACCAGCCAAGCCTTCGGCAACGTATATATTTATAAACGTATCAAATACTAAACCACGCCCTTAACACTGAAAGTACACACCCATAGACTCACCAAAAACTAAACCACACTTTTGACATGGAATGTATCCAGCCATAGAATTTTTAACTAAACCACGCCCTCGGACCTGAATGTACTGAGCCATAGACTCATCAATAACTAAACCACGCCCTCAATCCTGAATGCCTTTAGTCATAGACTCATCAAGAACTAATCCACGCCATCAGCCCTGAATATCTTCAGCCATAGACTCATCAAGAACTAATCCACGCCATCAGCCCTGAATATCTTCAGCCATAGACTCATCAAGAACTAAACCACGCCATCAGCCCTGAATATCTTCAGCCATAGACTCATCAAGAACTAAACCACGCCATCAGCCCTGAATGTCTTCAGCCATAGACTCATCAAGAACTAAACCACGCCATCAGCCCTGAATGTCTTCAGCCATAGACTCATCAAGAACTAATCCACGTCATCAGCCCTGAATATCTTCAGCCATAGACTCATCAAGAACTAAACCACGCCATCAGCCCTGAATGTCTTCAGCCATAGACTCATCAAGAACTAAACCACGTCATCAGCCCTGAATATCTTCAGCCATAGACTCATCAAGAACTAAACCAAGCCCTCGGCCCTGAATTTCTTCAGCCGTAGATTCATCAAGAACTAAACCAAGCCCTCAGCCCTGAATGTCTTCAGCCATAGACTCACCAAGAACTAAACCACGCCCCCGGCCCTTAATGCCATTAGTCATAGACTCACCAGGAACTAAACCACGCCCTCAGTTCTGAATGTATCCATCTACAGATTTCCGAAATCCGCCTGAAAACCAAAGAAAGTAAGCCATGCCAATGACCATTGTTCCTGTCCAGTGCAGCATAGTTCTACTCGAAGCACTCCTAGTTCAAGTCCCGTTGTTACCAATCATTTACCAAATAATCAATCATTCAATGAAATATAAACCAAAATCAATGAACGAGTTTCCCTTTTTCTCTTTCTCTTCATCTCTTTTCTCTCTCTTCCAAAATATAATGGAGCTTTTTAATGATTTTTTTTTCCATCACGGATTACTATTACTTCTTTGTATCGACCAATGAAAAATATCTGTAAATCAGTTGTGCAACTAGGGACAATGACGCCAATGGCGGGGTTATTAGATTTTGAATTTGTTAGCAAGATTAGGAGGAAATTGCTGAGATAGCTCGGCGTATTGAAACCGTTGCTTTTTAATTTTAGATGACAGTGCAATTGATAACAATGGAACTAATTATATTGTCATTTTCTTTAAAGATATTTTATTTGTGTAAGTGTCCGTATAGCGCCTATCTAAATTTTTGCCCTGCCTCCCCCCTTCCACCCCACCTCACTTCTAGTTCCGCTTATTTCATAACCGTTTTTTTTTTTTCTAACGCCAGGCCAGTAATCAATAGAACTCGTATACAAAGTCATTAAAATAAAGAAAACAAAATGCCACAACGGAAGTAAGTTATTTGTGTCGAAATTTAAAGACGGAAGGGAGTTGAGGGGTGGGGGGGGGGGGGAGGAATGTTTTTTTTGTGTTTCACTATATCACAATATCATATGTGGGCACAACTGTTTTAGACATTATATGTGGGCACAACTGTTTTAGACATTATATCTCTATTTATTAAAAAAAAAAAAAATTATTGGCAGGGGGCGCCGCGAGTCATATTTAACTGAAGACTGTCAGCTTAATCGGGGAGACTGGACGAGTAGTCTATAGAGGACTCGAGACATTTGTACCAACGGTCACTGGTTCAAGTAGGAGGGGGGCGGGGCTAGAGGAAGGACGTAACAATACCCGTCTTGCCAAGCCCTGTGTTTAAATTACCAGGCCTGTAGTTCGTCTGGTATCTGGTACACTTCTCTACCCATGGGCCTCAAAGCTGGCAAGTGTGAGCACCACCGATACAATTTCATTAAGACTACACCGGTGGTCTAACGCATGGGGGGACAGCCCCCTGTTTTGCCTCCGATATTTCATTACACATGCGAGAACCGCCGAGACTCGGTGGGGAGGGAGAAATGTGCGCAACAGCCTGTCTTGTCAAGCCCGGAGCCTGGTAACGACCCGGCCTACAGTCTGGCATTCGAGCAACCGGGTGACAGAGTAGGCATCCACCACATTACTACTATACACGTCTGATTAATGGCTTATTGAAAGTTTGTCAGGACCAGCGCTTTAAACAGCCGCCCATGGTCGCAACAATACCATATAAAAAAGAGTGTGTATGTGTGTCCTTTCACTGATATTCCCGAAGTTCAAGTTTCATTTTGGAGTACGGAAATAACATCGTAATGTTATTCGCTAGTTGATCTTCATTTAAGTGGATAACTATATTGCCCAGAAAAAAAGACAAAAGTCAATAACTCTGTCTTCAAACTCTGGGAGACATCTTAACTTGCTTGTGAAGAATGATCGAATTTCTTGCTTAAAATCAAACAACTCTTTTCGACCTAATTTAGTCACGAGTAGTATAGTAATTTTTGTACAATAATTACAACGGACAACACAATATTCGCACCCCCCCCCCCATAAAAAGCAACAACAACAACAAACAAACACAAACAAACAACTTAAGAGACTGCTAAATACAAAATATCCAAGAACGATAATTTCATTCAACTTGATCAGACGACAAGTTAAACTTGTTTATTGCGCAAGTGGATTATTTTTTTCACGGTTGATTGCCCCTGTCAATGATGTGCTGTTAAGTTTTTTCTTTTCGTCCCAGGGTTGATTTAATTTGTTTTGTCATGCCCTGCCTTCGATTTATTGCGTCACTGTGTTCTTATGTTCATTTCATGTCTGCTTCTTTCAGCAGGACAATGACTTTATTTCAATTGTGTCTAGGCTGTTGTAGTTTTATAGACGGACCTGTGTGCTTGTTAGCTTTTCAACAATGTGATGGATCTATGTGTTACTGAAATTAAAATTTACTAGAGGCACAGTGTCTAAAAAGGGTTATGTTTTGTGAACTTATGTTTCTAATGAATAAGTGAATCGACTAAATAAGGAGTTCTGTATGTGGAAGAAAAATGGACTCTTTTGAGAATGACGAAATTTTGGGTCTTCCGGTAGCGTTTTCGGATCGCCTGTCTATCAGCGGCAGCGACGTCAGCTCCACTTTCAGCGTCGCGTCCAGCGGCGACCCGGGGCCGGAGTACTCCCGTGTGCACCCCAGCCTGGTGGACTACGCCGGAGTGTCGACGCACGCCCACTTCTCGCCCCGGTCACCGCGCGGGGATAGACAGGACAGCGGTCAGTTTCACGTTTCGCCCGGACGCTGGGCGCGGGAGCAAGCAGGAATTGCTCGCACCCCGAGGTGGACATCGGGGTTCAAAGGTCGCACCGCGCTCCGGTCCTCGAGGGTCGACGAGAAAAGCCCACCAAGCGCCTGGTCGGGGGGAAACAAAAGCCCTCGGGCGTTGGCATCCCGTGCTGCGAAGCTCCCTGACCCTCCGCTGCTTCTCACGGGAGATGGGATCCGGAGAGCTTGTTCTTCCGGTCCAGCAGAGGTTCGTGGACGTTCTAAGATTCTGCAGAGGTCAAGGACTAAACCGGATATGTCCACAAACGCACGAGTGTCAAAGAAAACGTTCACGCATGGTAAACATTGTGACGCATGTGCAGTGGAATACATGAAACATATGAAGGTAAACATTACATTACGGTAAACATTACATTACAGTAAACATTACATTACGGTAAACATTACATGAAGGTAAACATTAAATAAAGGTAAAAATTACATAAAAGTAAACATTGCATGAAGGTAAACATTACATTACGGTAATCATTACATCAAGGTAAACATTACATAAAGGTAAACATTACATAAAGGTAAACATTACATGAAGGTAAACATTACATTACGGTAATCATTACATGAAGGTAAACATTACATGAAGGTAAACATTACATTACGGTAAACATTACATGAAGGTAAACATTACATAAAGGTAAACATTACATGAAGGCAAACTATACATTACGGTAATCATTACATTACGGTAAACATTACAAAGAGGCAAACATAACATAAAGGGGAAAAACATTACATGGCGGTAAACATTACATGAAGGTAAACATTACATTAAGGTAAACGTTTCATAAAAGTAAACATAACATAAAGGGAAAAAACATTACATTAAGGTAAACGTAACATTAAGGTAAACATAACATGAAGGTAAACATTACATGAAGCTAAACATAACATGAATGTAAACTTAACATGAAAGTAAACTTAACATGAAGGTAAACTTATCATGAAAGTAAACATAACATGAAGCTTAACATAACATTACGGTAAACATTACATGAAGGTAAAAATTACATTTAAGTAAAAGTTACATTATGATAAATATTATTCTAAAATAAACATTACATGAAGATACACATTACATAAAGGTAAACAAAACATTATGGTAAACAAAACATGAATGTAACATTACTCGAAGGTAAACTGACAACATTCTGATAACATTATTAGAAAGTAAACTCTGACATAACCATATTTGGTCTTTTTTTTATTTGGTGTGTGTTAACCTCTATCTGCTAACAAAATGAAGCCGTGTGGTCTAGTAGAAGCGCGCTTGGTTTGCCCATGTCGAACATCTAGGGTTCGAATCCAGGAACCAATACTCGAGTGTTATGTTTATATCCCAGTGGTATGTTTATATCCCAGGGTTATGTTTATATTCCAGTGTTGTAACTCCAGGTTTAGTTGTTGTTATTGTTTTTGTCCCGGGACTGGACCTTGTCCCTTAGACTGAGTGTATCCCGCTCCATCTGGATATTGAACATTAGTTGTTGGAAAAAATATGAATGTGGCACGTAATGGCTGCTGAGCGTTGTGCTTGTCTCGCATTTCCTTTGTATTCAATGGCACAAAAAGTTTTGAACGCTACGTTGTCCAAGTGTTATGTTTATATGTCAGTGTTATGTTTATATTTCAGTGTTATGTTTATATCTCAGTGTTTTGTTTATATACCAGTGTTATGTTACATTCCAATGTGGTGTTTATTTCCAGTGTAGTGTTTATATCCCAGTGTTATGTTTATATACCAGTGTTATATTTATTTTCCAGTGATGTGTTTATATTCCAGTGTTTTGTTTATATTGCAGTGTTATGTTTATATACCAGTGTTATGTTATGTTGTTATATTCCAGAGAAGTGTTTATATTCCAATGTAGTGTTTAATTCCAGTTTAGTGTTTATATCCAAGTGTTATTCCAGTGTTTTTTATATCTAATTTTTATATTTATATTCCAGTGTAGAGTTTATATTCTAGTGTAGTGTTTATATTCCAGTCTAGTTTTTATATCTAGTTGTTGTTTTTTTTATAGCTGATTGTTATGTTTTTTTTCCAGTGTAGTGTTTATATTCCAGTGTTGTAATAATATGCACGATCGATCCAGTGTTGTAATTTGTTGTTTCTTACGCTATATCTACTTTGGCTCTGACAATTAACGTTTCTATTCTCTTTGGCTACGTGATAAACAGAAGCCATCAGTGTGGGAACAGAATAGAAGAAGCAACATGATCATTGCTGAAATTCTCGACCGCAAGAAGCCACCGGCATCAATAAAGGCATTCTACGAGCCGCTGCAGCTGTTACCCGATAAAAAGGGCACATTACAGGTAACTTTCTGATAGTGGACTTTTACAGTTGTGAGTTGTAGTGAGTTGTTCATGAAAGTCATAGTGAGATGTTCACAAGGGTTATAGTAAACATAGTTCACAAGGATTATAATGAGATGTTATAATGAGATGTTCTGTTCATAATAGTTTTAGTGATGTGCTCTATTTTTTCCACCAAGCTATGCGTCCAAATGTTGACAACTTCGAAATGGGCTTATTTTTTCCTAATTGTCTTTATTAACATATTTATTACAACCTATTTTTTCTTAATTGTCATTATTAACATATTTATTACAACCTATTTTTTCCTAATTGTGATTATTAACATATTTATTGCAACCTATTTTTCCTAATTGTCATTATTGACATATTTATAACAACCCATTTTTTCGTAATTGTCATTATTAACATATTTATAACAACCTATTTTTTTTAATTGTCTTTATTAACATATTTATTACAACCTATTTTGTTCTAATTGTCAATATTAACATATTTATTAGAACCTTTTTTTTCCAGGAAAATCTGATGATCTCTCGTCTGGATAGTTCCACCTTTATGAAGGATTATCGCATGGCAAATGAACCCGCGCGCATGCACACTGTGTGCTTGCCCAAGAAGGGGCAAATCAAACTGACCAGTATGGCCTACGAGTTAAACAATCCGGACTACTACGACGACAGAAAAAAAAGTAAGTATCCACGTCATTGGGTCGAGAGCGGTCAGTTAATCAGCGGGGGGGGGAGGGTCAATAGTGGTCAATGGGTCAATATGAGTCAATGGGGGTCTATAGGTCAATAGTGGTCGATCGGTCAATAGGAGGCAATGGGGGTCAATAGCGGTCGATCGGTCAATATGAGGCAATGGGGTTCAATAGTGGTCGATCGGTCAATAGGAGCCAATCAACGTGTTGCATGACGCTGGGCCTCTCTTGTTTCAGTGGTTTGTTTTATTCGGATATAGTTTCCTGTGAGTAACGTTTCAATTACGCTATATAAAGCTTTCCTTGAAGCCGTTGCTCCTGAACCATTCATTAGAAACATGACTCCTATTGAAGAAGATATCAGAAGGAGAAGATGGGGATGGATAAGGCACACTCTACACAAGCCGCCAACCAACGTCACCAGACACTGAAGTGGAACCCCAAAGGCAAGCGGAAAAGAGACCGCCCAAGAAATACCATGTCGACACGAGCTTGAGACAGACACCGAAAAGAGCTGGAACCAATTAGAGAAAATGGAGGTCAGGACCGAGAACTCTGGAGGTCTGTGGTTGGCGGCCCATACCCCAGCTGGGGTGACGGGCAATGATGTGGTGACGGGCAATGATGATGATGAGGATTCACCTGAGGTCTTAAAGAGTTATCTTTATGATTTTAGAAACCGATTCGCAAAAAAATAATTGTCAAAATACAAATAATAAAAGCCTAGCAATTTTTTTTCAAAGCAGAGGAGTACAGAAAAATGTAATGTACAATTTTTTTACATGATTGCGTGTGCGCATGTCATTTACAGAACCAACACCAGCTGTCCAATGGGATCACACCAAGTTTCATTTGCAAGGAAGCGAACGTCAAGCACCCAGTGAAGCTTTGTAAACATTTCTTTTTTTTCATTTGGACAACTTTTGTTGTTATTTTTTTTAATGACTTTATTTGCCTTGTTTGTGTTTATTTTTTTATTCTATTGGTTTTAAAATCTTTTCATTTTGGGCATAGCTTTACTTTCATTTGTGTGTGGCAAAAAAAACTTACGGAATGCTAATTGATCCACTTTCCGTCATCCCACGGAGCTGAAACATTGCATATCGTTTTATAGTTTCGTCGCTGTTGATGAAAACACCCTTTATATCAAAAGTTCAGCTCCACCCCAACCTAATTATATATATATATATATATATATGTGTGTGTGTGTGTGTGTGTCTATATTGATTTTAAATTATTGGATGTCCTGTTTTGTTCAGCTAACCCATTCTATGCCCGGATGCCACTCGTGACTGACTTAGACTTAGATCCTCCCGCGTCGTTTGGCGCATCGGGCAATGAAAGTTCTCCAGTGGGCTCTGTCCTTAGCCGCTGCTGTTACGGCATTGATGTCGTCCCAGTTCATGTCCACAGAGCGGAGGTCTTCGGCGATCGTTGTACGCCATGTTGTTTTAGATCGCCCCTGTCCGTGTCTTCCGTTGGGCGGCCACCATCTGGTTGCCGTGCAGGGTAGCCGATGATCAGGCTGGCGGTTTATATGGGTGACAAATTCATTTGTAACCCGGTCTCGATAAGTGATCTTAAGGATCTTTGGTGAAAGGCGTTGAGTTTCTGGTCGATTAAACCACTGTCTTCCTCCAAGTTTCACTCGCACAGAGGGCGGTTGGGACTACGATGGCGATGAAGACACGTATCTTTGTTGGGAGCGAGACTGATGTTGAGTTCCAGAGTTGGCGCAGTTTTCGGAAGACGGCGAACGCTTTGCCGGTGCGACAGTGCGACACATTGTGTCTCGGAACGAGTCGCCGGCTGCACTGATAGTACTGCCATAGGTACGTGAATTCTGTCACTTCCTCGACGTGCTGCCATAGGTACGTGAATTCTGTCACTTCCTCGACGTGCTGCCATAGGTACGTGAATTCTGTCACTTCCTCGACGTGCTGCCATAGGTACGTGAATTCTGTCACTTCCTCGACGTGCTGCCATAAGTACGTGAATTCTGTCACTTCCTCAACGTGCTTACCAAGAAGGAGAAATAAGAAGGGTCGGGGTAAATGGCAAGCCAATTCTGAACGTATGCATCACATGATCTTAGTTTAGGCTAACTATAAAACCTAATAAAAACTAATATTTTATCTAATTATCACTAGTTGAAACGTAAAAGTAGATTACTTAGACATCTATACTTTTAAGTGTGAAATTCTCATTTTCTGACAAAAAATTGTAATGTATTTTTCGCAAGAATGAAGTTTAAAAATAACACATAACTAGCACGATAGACGCGGCTTTTCAGAATAAGAACGCAGAATGCTTAAAAAACACTTCTAACAGGAAAGCCAAAGCATTTACAATGGCATAATATTTTCAAATAAATTACTAAGAAAATTGAATCAATTTTAAAAATTGTCAAATGTTGTGAATGGTAACCAAATTTACACGTTCTTAAATAACTCTATTTAACTTTAGAAATATTCTAATTTCTCAACAAACAATAATTAAGCTTACAGAAAAAGCATATTATAAATATGATCAATTATAAAAATAAAGGTAGGGAGGGAGACTGGACATAGTTACGCTGAATTCGTCCCCCCCCCCCCTTTCACAGAGAGGCTACGCCTATCCTATGCTAATATCAATATAGGCCTACCCAAGGTCCTACATGACTGGGCAGCCCAATTCCCTAATGCCGCAATATGCGCATCCCTTCACGCGCGCACACACACACACATGAAAATTGATTTTGCAATGTCTAGTACTGTTTATGGCAATTTAGAGAACCATATTTCTCTAGTACTGTTTTTGTCAATTTAGAGAACCATATTTCTCTAGTACTGTTTTTGTCAATTTAGAGAACCATATTTCTCTAGTACTGTTTTTGGCAATTTAGAGAACCATATTTCTCTAGTACTGTTTTTGGCAATTTAGAGAACCATATTTCTCTAGTACTGTTTTTGGCAATTTAGAGAACCATATTTCTCTAGTACTGTTTTTGGCAATTTAGAGAACCATATTTCTCTAGTGCACATTTCACACCTCGTTTCGGTTTCTGGAGTTGTAGTCCAATGTCTCGAGCTATGGACCCAATACTCCCCCCCCCCCACACACACACACCACACCACCCCATCACACACGTACTGATATAACCTTTCAGGTTAAATAGAGAATCGCGCCAACCGTTTGAAATTTTTTTTTCTCCACAGTGGTAGCTCAGAGAAATCTGGAACAACACCAGGAGTTACTCTATGGTTCAGCCCTTCCTGTACCGTCATCCGATGCATACCGAGGTCAGCTGATCAGAAATAAAAGCATTATCAAACAAGTGAGTCACCACTGGATTGGTGTTGTTGGTTTTTTTTAAACCTTTTTGTTTTTCCTATTGCGCCAAGGTGCATAACGTTTCATGTATCTCTGTCCCTAAGAACAACCGAAAGAAGTAGAGATAGACCAGACCTGTGTATCAGCTGTATCATGTCCTATACACAACAACAAACCATCAACGAGTGAAAGAGAACACACCACCACCAATAGTCACAGAACACACCACCTTCAATAGTCACAGAACAGACCACCAACAATAGTCACAGAACAGACCACCAACAATAGTCACAGAACACACCACCATCAATAGTCACAGAACACACCACCATCAATAGTCACAGAACACACCACCATCAATAGTCACAGAACAGACCACCACCAATAGTCACAGAACACACCACCAATAAATGTTACAGAACACACCACCAACAATAGTCACAGAACACACCACCAACAATAGAATATCTTATATAACATATTTGTGAGGCCAACTTGTCGTGCGGTTAGTTCACCGGACCGTCAACCAAAAAACCAACCGTCACGCCGACACGTCGCGGGTTCTATCCCTGCCGCAGACCGATCCCTGCCGCCCTGCAGGAGTTTTGGTCCTAGTGGACGTAACTATCCTCTAGAGCGCTAAAAAAGCATGGATAGAAGCGCTATATAAATAACCATTGTAATTATTATTATATAGGCTAAGTACTAGATGGCTTGGGCAGTATGAAGGGTACATAAAAACCTTCAACCTTTGTTTCTTGTCCAGATTAGGCAAGGAGAGAAGATATTGTCTGAACTACAAGCTCAACAAAATGATGGTAGAGAAAAAATCCAGGGCCAGATATTGGAGACCCTTGTTGGTGGAATCTTGTCGTTTGAAGTAAGTACCAATACCCGTATTATTCTCCTGTAATATTTTAATCACTTTATGGTGGTATTTTGTATGAGAGAAGTCTGGGAAAAGTTCTTATATTACATACTGGTATTTTGTATTATGTGGAAAAAGTTCTTATATTAAATACTGATATTTTAGATTATGTGGAAAAAGTTCTTATATTACATACTGGTATTTTGGATTATGTGGGAAAAGTTCTTATATTACATACTGGTATTTTGGATTATGTGGGAAAAGTTCTTATATTACATACTGGTATTTTGGATTATGTGGGAAAAGTTCTTATATTACATACTGGTATTTTGGATTATGTGGAAAAAGTTCTTATATTACATACTGGTATTTTGGATTATGTGGAAAAAGTTCTTATATTACATACTGGTATTTTGGATTATGTGGAAAAAGTTCTTATATTACATACTGGTGTTTTGGATTATGTGGAAAAAGTTCTTATATTACATACTGGTATTTTGTATTAAGAGGAAAAGTTTTTATATTACATACTGGTATTTTGTATTAAGTGGAAAAGTTCTTATATTACATACTGGTGTTTTGGATTATGTGGAAAAGTTCTTATACTACATACTGGTATTTTGGATTATGTGGAAAAAGTTCTTATATTACATACTGGTATTTTGGATTATGTGGGAAAAGTTCTTATATTACATACTGGTATTTTGGATTATGTGGGAAAAGTTCTTATATTACATACTGGTATTTTGGATTATGTGGGAAAAGTTCTTATATTACATACTGGTATTTTGGATTATGTGGAAAAAGTTCTTATATTACATACTGGTATTTTGGATTATGTGGAAAAAGTTATTATATTACATACTGGTATTTTGGATTATGTGGAAAAAGTTCTTATATTACATACTGGTGTTTTGGATTATGTGGAAAAAGTTCTTATATTACATACTGGTATTTTGTATTAAGTGGAAAAGTTCTTATATTACATACTGGTATTTTGTATTAAGTGGAAAAGTTCTTACATTACATACTGGTGTTTTGGATTATGTGGAAAAGTTCTTATATTACATACTGGTATTTTGGATTATGTGGAAAAAGTTATTATATTACATACTGGTATTTTGGATTATGTGGAAAAAGTTCTTATATTACATACTGGTGTTTTGGATTATGTGGAAAAAGTTCTTATATTACATACTGGTATTTTGTATTAAGTGGAAAAGTTCTTATATTACATACTGGTATTTTGTATTAAGTGGAAAAGTTCTTACATTACATACTGGTGTTTTGGATTATGTGGAAAAGTTCTTATATTACATACTGGTGTTTTGGATTATGTGGAAAAGTTCTTATATTACATACTGGTGTTTTGGATTATGTGGAAAAGTTCTTATATTACATACTGGTGTTTTGGATTATGTGGAAAAGTTCTTATATTACATACTGGTGTTTTGGATTATGTGGAAAAGTTCTTATATTACATACTGGTGTTTTGGATTATGTGGAAAAGTTCTTATATTACATACTGGTGTTTTGGATTATGTGGAAAAGTTCTTATATTACATACTGGTGTTTTGGATTATGTGGAAAAGTTCTTATATTACATACTGGTATTTTGGATTATGTGAAAAAGTGCTTATATTACATACTGGTATTTTGTATTAAGTGGAAAAGGTGCTTATATAACATACGGTACTGGTATTTTGTATTATGTTGAAAAAGTGCACACATTACACAGGGTATTATGTAAAAAAAAAGGTAAACATATTACATTGGGCTTTTTTGTAGCATGTGAAAAAGGTGAACATATTACATAGGGGAATTTTGGCACGATTACAAAGTAAAGATTTTGTGTTTTTATCTGTATAAACATTTTTAGATAAAATCAAAGGATGGAATAACAAACTCACACACACACACACACAAACTAATTGGAAAATGTTGTTTTATTTAATTTCATTTTAATCAACCCAACACAATATCATGTAAGCAAATGCATGTCATGAGTATATAACAAACAAACATTGTAGAATTCTAATGAAACTTTGAAATCTTTCAAATGTATAAAAACAAATATATAGAAAATACCAGCCGATATTTTTATTCTTCAATATATATAAAAAAATTAATGTATTTTTTTCTAAAAGGTATAAAGCAATGGAACAGAGTTGTTGATGTCATTTCAACTCTCACTCTATCATTCTCTCTATTGCTTAGATAGTTCTTCTGTGACAGAAGTTACTTTCAATGTGTGGAACAGTTTTTAACCAAGCAAAACCAAGAGAAATTTCATAGCCTCTAACCCCAAATTTGTAAATAAAACAACAAAACCAAAAGTGCAGAAGATAAAAAAAAATAGTTCATTTTTCAAACGTGGTTGAATTCGCCCACACAAACTTAAAGTAAATTATTTATATTTTTTTTTACATTTTCATTCCACAAATTGTAATTTTAATCCATTGAACCTTTTCTTTGAAATTTCTCACTTGTGCTTTCATAAAGTTCCAAGTTAGCAGACTGCCTGGAAATTTCTTTCTCCTACTGGCATGATTTGTTGGATTTATGTCTCAATGCAATATTGAGAAATAATGTTTCTGAGACGTTTGTAACAGGTAGAAAAAACATACTAAAGAAGCTGTACACATAATACTCCAGTGTCTCCCAAACTTTTGCGCTTCTTAAAGACTTTTGTTAAAACACAAAATAATTTACCAAAACTTTGAATAAACAAATATTCATTGCCTCAAGCTTTAAAAGTTGACAATATCTGGTGTGAGAGCCTTTATAATCTCATATAGTCACATCTGGGTATATCTGCTGTGTAAGATAAATAAATAAGGAAGCAATAGCTTCATATGTGGTTGGATGCGATCAGAAAAAATGTAATTTAGTGTTGTGAGAGACCAGGTAGCTTCTGTCTATAGTTTGTTGTCACATTGAATGTCAAAAGCATGTTGCACCGGAAAAGCCTGCCACATTTCTGGCGGTACTGAGACTTCTTAGTTTGTGTATTGTTGAAAGTTGTATGTCCAATACATTTCGCTGTAGATGTACATTCTCCCACTCCGCCCTTTATGGAGATACACGTGGAGGCAAAATATTTTATGCCTCATTTGGGGGAAGATGTTTCTAAACTACAAATTCTGTCCTAAGCCCCAGACTCTTCAATTAGGCCACATTGTCTAGTCAATGTCTCCTCTGCTTAACACAGTGAAACTTTTGTCTCACGCTGGGGCTATAGAGATTTAATCTGACTAAAAAAACAAACAAATGGCACTTATGGATAAAGGAGTTTGGAACACGTAGCATGGACAGAAATCTTCAATACAGCTAGTGAGAGGAGTTCGGCATGCACAGATTTCTTCAATACAGCTAGTGAGAGGAGTTCGGCATGCACAGACTTCTTCAAAATAACTAGTGGGAAGAGTTAGGCATGCACAGACTTCTTCAATACAACTAGTGGGAAGTGGTTGAGGACGATTTAATTGGTAGGGGATGGGGGGAAAAAGCTCTGTCTATATCCTTCAGCAGAAGCAGGCTCTTCAGCGCCGGAGGGCACTGGAGTCTGCGGGCGGCCCACACCACGTTGTGGCCCGAGCCCATCATGGCCTGCCTGGCTGCCCGGCGAGCCTGGTTCTGCAGCGACCTGACCTGGTTCCCCGGCACCCTTCCACTGTTGGAGCTGCTCAGGTGGTGGTCCAGCTGCTGAAGGTGCTGGGGCCGCGGCGGTGCCAGCCTCCGGGCCGAGTCCCTGCCGCCCCCCGGGGAGCTCAGGAGCTCCTCCTCGGAGCTGCTGGAGCAGACCTGGAGCTTGTACAGCAGAAGGGAGAAGTCCTCGGGCCTGGAGTTGATCAGGACGCGGGTCATGACCTCCGGGGAGGAGCCCAGGGGGTAGCCGTGGGCGGCTATCAGGGTCATCAGGATCTCCATGATGGGACTGGAGGTGTCGATGGAATTCCTTTTCACCATTTCAGCCATGGCGAGCATGACGGCATTGCCTTGCGCCAGAGACATCTGATGCCCGCCCCTCAGCCTGGCCCCGGCTTCTCCGTAGGCGTCACAGTAATCTTGTTGTCTGGGCTGTGTGGCTACTCCCAGCTGGAGCAGCTCGTTAACCATAGCCACATTTTGGTTGATGACGGCCTGGTACAGGGGCGGTCCAGAACATCTCAGCTGATGGTTTGTCACCATATTGATGTCTGCTCCATAGTTCACCTTGAGAAGTATACAAGTTAAAACATGATCAGTTTTCTACCATAATAAAAGTACACACAGTAGTATAATAGCTAAACCTTTTTTTTATACTAATTTTCTCAATTTCTACTTTGCTTGTCCACCCATGAATGTACAATGTTTAGAACTGAACAGATTGTGGTGAAAGCAGAGAACCAAGAAATTTTGTCCAGGGGGGGGGGGGGGGGCTGAACTTTCGCTAGACAAAGATTTACCAAATAAATTTTTAGCGAATTTAGTGCATATTTTTACAAAATCAGTTTAATTGGCTTAGCCCCCCCCCCCCCCCTGCGTAAATAGTGACCCGTTAAAGCCCTGGGATTAAAATCAACAGTCAAATACCATTACAGCTTTAAGGGAGAATTCAATGGCATGCAACAAATGGTTGGGGGGGGGGGGGGTCATTGTACACCAAAAACTCTGCCTAAACTGCATCACTGACTTAGACGGTACAACTAGTGCACTTATTTCAATTACTTAATTGATATTTTTTTAAAGACCCACTTGGATAACCTACTTAGTTGACCCACTTTGATGCCAATAAGGAAACAGATGCTAAAACTCACCAGCTGTCTGAGCATGTCTAACATGCCGTAATTCACTGCAGTGCTTAACGGGGTTATGCCATATATGTCTATGGCATTAGGGTTAGATCCCTTTTCTAATAAAAGCTGAAAAGAGACAACAGAAAAATTCTGATGATGTCCAAAATATGTGCACACAATAATGTACAGTAATTAATTTACAGTGACTTTTTTTAATTTGGATTTCAATTGTATTTGATTGCAATTTTTATTTCAATGACAAATAATATAACATAATTAATTTAACATATCGTTTGCTGTCTTACAGTGCTCAAAAGCATATTTATATGTCACTTATGTGTCATAATGATTTGTATTAAGAAAAAGCTAGAAAGTAAGCAAACATTTAGATCCATCCCAGCCTTACACATTGCACAGTTTAACATAATTCATAAATCTAAGTGTTTCTAACGTGGGGCTTTTATTTTATAGTTGCAGTATCAATTTAAAAAAATGGAAAAAAACATTTTTATTTAAACTTTCACCTGGGCAGCCTTTTCATTCTTGTACACAAGAGCTTTCAGCAAGGGCGTCCTGCCCCAGATGTCACGCTTGTCCATGTTTTTAGTTCGTTGGATCAAGTCAGAGACAACCTGAATGCTCTTTCTCTTGCACGCCTCGTGCAGCGCCATCATTTCACAATTGTCCACCTGGTCGACATTCACACCAAGCTCAAGCAGAAACCTGGGGAGACAAAAAATGAAATATGAAATACATCTTTACGTTGTTAGGAGTTGAAAGATGAACTGCATAGTTTGTATACTTCCAATCTCAGTTTAACATTAGGTCAGAGTTTGACTTTAGGCTGATTTGACAGAACATTTATCAAGTCATGATTTAATAGATCAACTTGGACTGTGCATAATAAACTAAGAATGGTCTCTTTTTGTTGTGATGCAGACATATTCTTAGTAGTTTCCTATTTTGGAACAAAATTATTATTCTTTACTCAAATCTGTGGCTGTAAATTTAGATGGATTGTACGCTTAAAAAAAAATAAATTTAATCTGCAATTTAAACGTTTCAATCAACTGCAGCGCTGTCTCTCACATGCAGTACCTGACAATCTGTTCGTATTCCCTAATAGCCGCTATGTGTAACAGAGACGGAACTATTGAAATGTTCTCCATGCCGCCAAACTTCCTCAGTGCGGCAGACTCTTGGATTTCTCTGAGCCTGTCAATCTCTCCCTGCAATAACAGCAGAGGTCAAATTTCAAAGAGGAGAAATCATTTTTCTTTATGCATGCCATTATAAATGTTGTAATCCATTCAGGCTCTCATTCAAAAGAAACTTTTTTTTACAAGAACTTTGAATACAACTTTCTATTATAACATACTATAATTGAGCCTAGGGATACATATGATACATATGTACAATTTTTATACTGGGTTCCTACTCTAAAACCGTTTTGAAATTCACAAACTTTGTCCAAAAAATTCATAAGCCAATTTATACCAATATGTGTGAAATATATGTAATGTCTGTTAGTGTATTTACGTAGTCCAAATTTTGTTACAATGTTTGCTGATCTGATGCTGTTTAAGAACTAACAAAATTAATTTGAGAAAAAAAAAACTTGTCAGAGTTAAAAGCCTTCTAAACATAATTACAGAATTATCCACTTATCAGCAATTTAAAATTAATATTTTTCACATTTCTTTATACATTTTAACACAATTTACATACTTCCCCCAACCTTGGTCAGCTTACCCAAAACTTGAAAAGTCAAGTCAATTTTACCAAATTTCGCCAAACTGTATGAACCTTGAGATTTAATTTATTTTAGATAAGACTTCCCAGTATAAAATGCCAAACACACAAGATTACAAGAAAAAAATTGCCATTTAATGGAAATGAAAGTAAAATTTTATTTCTACCATACTTTGTTTTAGTTTAGTAGCACCAGTGCTTTTTTTTGTGACGGTACGCACCGGTACGGCATACCGGCACCTTTTTCAATGTGGTGAAAAAATTATTACTTTTCTTCAATTTTAAAGTTTATTATTAATTTATTATATTATTAATTTGTTAAAATTTAATTATTTTAAAATTACGCGCAATAAGTATCAAAATATAAAATGCGAAACTGCTTTAAAAGTTAGGCAATCCATCACTGAGTACCGGCACCACTGAGCACTGACTAGCACAAAACAAATACATAATTTCTAGAATCTAAAAATAGAAATATAATTTAGATTTCAAGGGGCTCACTAGATTTTTTCATATAATGGGGGACATTTTTTTGGTTCCACTGAGAGTCAAAAGACAGACCAGGCTTTTATATAGATCACTGGCTTAACAATGATAACTGTTGAACTATTTGAAATCTTATGTCATCCTACATGTTACATATATACTCTTTCTACACAGGAGATTAGCTATCCAGGGTGATTTTACTCATTCAAACAAACACACATTTTTATTTCCCAAGCATCATTACTTGTATCCTCAACAAAAACAAACAGGTCGGCACTAACCTTCTCCACAGCCCTCACCACTGCTCTAACATACTGCTTGTACGGGTCATCGTCACCGACACTGCCATGGCGTAACACACTACTGAGCAACGCACCCATTTCTTGTTTCCCTCCTTACATTTATGAATCCATGTTCAACTGCACCTACTGACAAATTGTTAGGTTTCTATTGCACAGAAGGTCAATTTTTATATCAATCCGAGAGGGCTACTGCTCTTCTTGATATTTATTTCCTATAAACACAAGAAAAAAATTATTACTTGCTATGGGTTTCTTATTTCTGAATATGATTCAAACAAATTCTGTAGGGAATAAAAATTATGATTGGGGAGAGGGGAGATGAAATTGAAATTTGTCCTAGTAACCAGTTAAGTGGAAAATAAAAAAGTCATCAGTTGATGGTTCTACATATGTAATGTATGGGTATATATTTTTTTTTAAACAACGATACTTTTTTTTATTAATACCAAAGTGAAAATAATTTTGTTCAAAGAAGTAAAACTCTTGGGAAACAAGTAATTTAAGCAAAGTAGTATTTGAATTTTAAAAAAGATACCGGAATTCAGTTGCTGAAGACAAAGTCTTTACAAAACTTGATGTTTTAAAGTCTATCGTTATTTTAATACCTTGATATAATTGTAAATAAAGTGAATTCATTTATTTTCAAATAAGCAAGTGTTATTGTACTTGTTGTTGTTTTCATTTGATGTTGTCACAAACATATTTACTCATTTACAAATATTCACCAGCCAAAAAAAAATACAAAATACAAAAAAATAAAAACTATTGATGAGTATGGTTCAAATTGAACCAACACCTGATAATGTTGTTGTTTTAGTTGTTGCTGTTGTAGTTGCTGCCATTGATGCTGTTGTAGTTTTTCTTTTAATATATTTATAAATATTGTGGCTTATTTGTTAATGTGTACAGCATGTTGATGAAGCTGTGTTTAAAAATATCAAATTATGTTCTTTTTAATTTCATTGACAGATCCCAGATGCACCCCATCTAAACACAACCCTTCAGAGATTCATCAGCGGAGGGAGTCAATACAACAGTCCCAGACTGCAGAGGGACCAGATAAATATCGGGAGCCTGGTCACAGACTCTGATGACCTAATGCAAAGCAATGGGCCCAGGGAAACAGCTCATGAAACGTCAGACAAGTCTATCCCATCTCCAGGCTTCCCAGCATTGTCATTAAAATATTACAAACCTCAAGAAAACAAGGAGACTTTGTTAAAACTGTTTTGAACTATCAAGAGAGTGTGTATTAATCAAAGGCATATGAACAGAAAATAAATGTAAAATTATTGAAGCACAATAATGACATAGACATGATTGTGGCTTTGCTTTGATTTAATTGTGTGTTGTTTTTTTTAATAATAATTTTACAATAGCAGTGATCAAGTCAATGGGCCTTTATAGGTAATTGGGCCTGTTTGTAAGAGAATCAAAAACTAAAGGTGACACGGGTACAGTGCCGGGTACACCTGATCATATAATATCAGTAATTTAAAATTTAATGTAAATTTTACAACAATATTAAAAACTCAACTTCATGTCATTTGCAGTGGACATGTTATTTTAAAAGCACTCATCAATGGCTAGCTAATTTGTCTGCTTCTATGGATCTAGGCATAGAAATATGAAATCAAACTATAATTAATTTAAAAAATTTAATTCAAGGAGAGAGAGCATATAGTATCGAGTGTGAGAAGGGGAGGGTCAGAGGAGGGAGAAATTATGTATAGTAGGGTGGCAATAGTAGGCTGATTCCGAACTCTGCACATTAAAATTTCATGTTATTTAAAAACTCATTTGTTTAATCTAATTATCAATAGTTGAAACACAAAAATTAGATCAACAAATTTTTTCGGTTTTAAATTATCTTTTTCTGAAAAAAATGTGTATGATGCAAATAATCCAATTATTCTCAAGAAATGCATTTTAAAAAAAATAAACACTGACATTAGAAGACAGCTAGTTGAAAGAATGACACTGCATGTCAAAAATATTTCTATGAAAAGCCAAATGTTCAAAAATTAATATTAAAAAGAAGACTTGGAAAATTTTAATGACATTTTAAAATGTATTTAGTCCAAATGCTTACAAAATTAGTGGTCTTCAAAATAAAAATAGATTTGTAAAAAAAAAAAAAAAAAAAAAAAGAAATTTTCTTAAATCACCAATTTTGGAATATAAAAAATGGGGATGGGGGTAGGCTGGACAGTGTCCCCCCTCCCTCCCTGTTTTAGCTACACCAATGATGAGTCTTCACTAATTCAGTTATTACCCTTCCTTAGTATAGGTACAACAATTTGATCTCATAGATAATGTATAGCCATAACACTAAACATCATATACAATGTACAGCTACTGTGTAAATTGTGAGATATAGTTACATTGAATCTTGACATGCCAGTACTTTAGTAGTAAAGCGGCTTAACAATAGCAGAAAAGACTGCAAGTCCATAGCCATAGGCTTTCGGTCATGAGTATGATAGTGACCATCTAGTCTATGCTGACTATGCTACACGCAAAATATGCCCTTTCTCAAAATGAAAAAAAAAGTGTGACCTGCTAAGGCTTAGGTTAAGCCATTTATATAGAATATATGGTATTTTTCATAATGTATTATAATAATTATATGTTGCAGCTTTATAACCATAGGACATATGATATATTAATATATGTTATAGACTCATCATAACTAAAAAAAACATACCATCATTATGGCTGGGTGACATGGGTCAGATACATAGACAACAGTGAAACATTCAAAGTAAATTACGTAGTGGTCTTAGAAGATATTAATTGTAAAAATACTCAACTAGTGAGCAAAGACTATAATACTTTAGTAATTATACTACTATATTCTATACCAAGGACGTGCAACAGGCGGCCCCCGGGACACAAAACGGTCCGCCAAGCCTTTTAGTGTGGTCCCCAAAGAGCTTCTAAAGGCCTTTTTTTTAATCCGATGCATTAATAATGCAAATAAATTTTCAGGCTGTGGCCCGTCTTGTTGTATAAAATTGCATATGCTGCCCAAAGCAGAAAAATGTTTTGCACACTCCTGTTCTATAGCAAGGGTCAGGCACTCACTCAAAATGCCCCCCCCCCCAAATATGTTTTTTAAACTCAAAACAACATTAGCATAATGAAATTGGTGGCTATATCAGTTTCTTCATTTTTCTTGCATTAGTTAGGTGTTGCTTCATATAAAGAATTTAATTTTAGAAAGATCAGTATTTGACAATAATATCTATATATAATAAAGTAACTCTTGTGTGTCGTATCCGATCCCCATCGGTTAATTTGAAGACACGTGACCTTATTGTCTCATATTTTACTTTGGGATCTCGCTTCTGACAAGTGTCTTGGCCATGCTGGTGACCTGGGTTCGATACTCCACTGATACCTTTCTTTTTCTACTTTTTTACAATTTCCATTGTAATCGAGTTTTTAAAAAAAGCATGTCTTTTTATCTACCAAAAAGTTAGGACTATCCCTGTGGAGGAGAATCAAACACCCGTCTCCCGCATATGCGTCTAAAATATAATTATTAGATTTTACTTAATGAAAACATTTTAGGAAAGCTTTATTAAAATTCTTTGCAATCTTTAAAAAAAACAGTAACAAATTAAAGTATCCAGTCAAAACAATTTGATCCATAGGGTCGTGAAGCAGCGTTCACCAGTTTCTGTGGCCACAGCATACTAGGTGATTGTGTGGCCAGCACTATGCACAGCCGCCTTTACTTTACCCCAACAAAGGTCAAGTACCCATCAGAGCTGGGTAGACTTGGGGACACCCTTCAGTCCCAGGAAAAATCCTAGCCTACAACAGGATCCGAATCCAGGACCTTTGGTAATCCAGCTGATTGTAATCCGCACGGCCTCAGTGCCCCATTTTTAAAAACAGTAATATTAACTAAAAAAAAAGTAGAAAAAGAAAGCTATCTGTGTGGAATCAAACCCAGGTCACCTGCATGGCAGTCGGATACGCTAACCACTCAGCTAATGAGAACACATGGAGAAAGCGATATCGCAAAAGTAAAATATGAGACATTAAAGTCACATTTCTTCCAATTAACCGATCGGGATCGGATATCACAAATACTGTCTACTTTATATAGAGAGATATTATTTATTATATATATTATAACGATAACTCTATACTCTGAAGTTTATATATATTATAACGATAACTCTATACTCTGAAGTGTAACAAGGTGCCTCCCTGGCCATCCCCCCATATTTTTTTCCAATCCGAGGATTTTAACAATATTTCTCTTTGCTAACTATTATTATTTGCATACAAAGATTTAATTAACCTAATTTTATGTTTCACTATTGATATTCTGATGATATGTTAGTTGTTCAATAGTTTAAGGGGAAAATGTGCACCAGTTGAGAATTAACTTGAAACCCTCATATTGATAAAGTAATTAAAAAATCAAACAAAACCTTAGGATTCATAAAAAGGAACTTTTACAAATGTAATAAGAATATAAAACTAAAATGCTATCTCACATTAGTTAGGCCTATACTTGAATATGCAGGCTCTGTATGGGACCCATCAACTAAAGAAAACATTAAAAAATTAGAACAAATTCAAAAAAGAGCTGCAAGGTTTATAACTAGTGAATATTCCCAATTAACAAGAATAACACCATTAGTCAAATCACTAAACCTAGAAACACTAGAGGACAGAAGGGCAAAGTAGTAATAATACATAAGGCATTAAACTCTAATTTGGAAAAACAACCCAATAGCAACCTGTTGCAAAGCTCAGATAAACATAAAGTCAAAAACACTATCCTTGTCCCTTATGCAAGAACAAATGCATATATAAGTACTCTTTCTTTCCGAGTGGCATTCCGGCACGGAATGGGTTACCTGAACAGACCAGGAACGCCAGTAACTTAACATCATTTAAAACATAGGTTCTCAACCTTTTTCGGCTCACCGCCCCCTTTTACATTTTTTTTCCGCTCACCGCCCCCCAACTTAATTTTAGCGGAAACATTTGTTAATTAAAGGGAGATAATTAACCCTTTTCATTTGAGGTAATATTTCAATGTTTTTCTTTTATAAAAAACTGAATGGCTTGCATTTATATTATAACTTTGAAATGATATGATAGAACTGTAAAAATTATTTGAAAATTGTATAAATATTATATGACAAAAGAATTTATATGAATATTTTCAAGCATTTCGATAACTACCCAGTTTGTATAATTACTTCGTATCTATACCGCTCAGCTATTGTGGTTACCTCTTTACAAAGGATTCAAACGCGTTAAAGGACATTTCGGTAAAACGAGTAAAATTAGTAATAGTAACCGATGTTAAGGCGATAGTCCGGTGAACCAACCTTAAGACGAGACGGCCGCATAACATATTTGCCAAGTACTAACCCCTAGTTCATCGAAAAGTGATTGCGATTCTTATTTGTTCAATTATATGTATGCCTTCTGTTGGGGGATATCAGATATTTAGTAGCACTTGCGTTTACATCATATTTCATCCAAAAACTAATCGATTCAAATAGCTGAGTGCAAAAACTAATCGATTCAAATAGCTGAGTTGTTGAAATTATAGCAGGTACGTATGTACCGCCCACTTGCCCTTCATCGCCCCCCAATCGCCCCCTGGAATGTTATCGCCCCCCCTAAAGCTTCTCATCGCCCCCTGGGGGGCGATATTGCCCCCGTTGAGAACCTATGATTTAAAACATTAATAAAAATGCAAGACTAGACTCGGACCACGGATGAGCGTAGGACGCAATAATCTTCTTTATAGAAGGAGCTTCTGTAATGTATAAGATAAGATAATCTTACTAAGCCTCTGATCATAGTACATTTTTATCTCATCCAATTTTTTCCCGAAAATTTAAAATTAAAACTTTGAAATTACAAATTAGATCTATACTATTAATCTATTTAATCTAGTTTATTTAATTTTAACGTTTCACCTATTCCTATTATAGTAGACTTTAACTATAAGTAACCAAAAATATATCGTTTATTATGTTTATAAATCAGAATAAAACTTCTATTACCATGGCCATGGCCATGGTCCATGTGTGCCATGCACTATTTCTTAAATTTATTATTAAAAAATACCATTGTTGACATCAACTTATCTTGACCCCCATGTTTAAATCATGTAGGCCTAGGCCTAAACATTGTTATTGTCGACAATTGTCAACATCATTCAACATGTTTACAACCCTTCCCTAATTGTTATGTTGACATAATTAATGGACGACCCTTAATTCTAAAACCATAATACACAATTTACAGCCTGTGGCCAGGCGACACAGGAGTGTGACACAGCACAGAAGCCTGAGGCGGCGCTCCAGAAGAAAGGTTAGAAGTTAGAATTAGAAGAAGAAGGCGAAGCCGGTGGGTCGTTTATTAAATTATTAGAGTACAGTTCAGTACAGTTAGAAAGAGAAGAAGAAGGCGCTCCAGAACTTCTTTCTTTACTCATTCATTATGTAGGGGCCTATATATTTATATAATTATAAGAACCTAACTATCAAACATGAGCAATATGGACCCATATGGTATATTATATATCCACCGTGGTGCCAGCGTAACAACAAGGCCTAACATTAGTAAAAAGTAAAAACTTAATTTACTAAGTTTGCTCTTTTCGGAGTTTTCGCACAAAAAATGACATGTTTACATCAAAACAGAGTGACGTTTCCCTACTGCTAAACTGTAACAGCACTGAGCTATATATATTAACTTCGGTGAATGGAATCAGTGGCGTCTCAAAGTGTAGCCTGTGTGTGTGATTGAATGTTTAGATAGAAGATTTTTACTTAGGCTACTAGGCCCAAAACTCCTACAGGGTAGGGATTGGTCGGCGGAAGGGCTATAACCCGGGAAATTTTGTATAAGACAGTCCGCTGTTCTAACCGCTGGACCAGCCGGCCTCAAGTCTAGATTATCAAGTCTATTAGGGTAATTATTAATATTGTCAATAAAAAAGGAAAAAGAACAATAAAAAGATAACAAGACTATGAAATCACGACAAATAAGCATTCTAGTAGGTAATAGATATATTATAGATCGGCATATAGTTTATAGGCCTACATTATATAGGCATATGGGCATTTTATTTTACATCTATGTTTCAATTGGTGAACAAGCGAAATTAGGCTACTAAAACAATGTGATGCGGCTCTATATTCACCATGTGCGGGGTAACTAAAGCACCCGTTGGACCCAATTAGGCCCCCTATTGATCGATGAAGCAGCGTTCACCAGTTTCTGTGGCCACCGTGTGGTTGGCACTGGGTGCCACACTTTAAATTTATTTGGCGATAACGGTGCCTATCCTTGAAGTTTGAAAATCTACAATGTGTTTAGGCATATAGGCCTAACGAGTTTGTGCTGGCCACACAATCCCCCAATTTGCCGTGACCATAGAAACTGGTGAATGCTGCTTCACCGGACCATTAAATCAATTTGGTCCGACGGGATACTTCTTTATCTAGAAAGTATGAATTGAAAGTAATTTAGGATGGCATTTCTATAGGTCGACTGACGGTAAATTGTAAGCTGTTGTCAGGATTTTCCAGAATAAGATAATATTAGATAAGAATGGGCATTTCTTATAGTGCTTCTATCCATGCTATGAAATTAGCATGCTCAGTGCGCTCTTGGTGTGATTTGCAGTATTAGACAAATAGAAAGGTCTTTAAGTTCTTTTTTAAAGTTTCTCTTGCCCAGATTCTCTCAGTGTCTGAGATAGACTGTTTCGTAAGAAGGCGCCACTGACTCAAATTAGCGCACTCCCTGGTACTTCTTTCTGTGTCCATCCAAACTAGGAGTTTTGAGGAGTGACTGTGTTGAAGAGCGCAGTTCCCTAGATGGCTCATGCCTTGATATAAGCTCCCGAAGATAAGAAGAAGCAATGCCCTGTATGCATCCGTACGTAATGGATATAATTTTGTGCTCTATTCGCTTTATCACCGGGAGCCAGTGGAGATCCCTTAGTGTTGGGGAGATATGATCTTGCCTCCTCACCCCCGAAACAATGCGCGCCGCGGTGTTCTGCACATTCTGTAATCTCTGCAGCTGGTTCTGGGGCAAACCCCATAGGCAAGTATTGTAGTAGGTTCTTCTTTCACTTCTGTACTCATGAGCCTCAAATGAGGTGAAGTGTGTAATTCTCTGGTTCCCCAATGCATGGGACTATGGTCGCCGCATGTCTCGAACCTCATTTTCTCTGAGGATGAGGAGTGGTAATCGCAGCGTGCCCTGGAGCAAGGCTGCTTCTACGGTTCGTTCCGGTCCCAGTGGTATTGCACATCCAACCAGTGCACCATCAAACTCTGGTGCCCCTGAGGGTGGGGCGTAAGGCGACGGCAGGAAGGAAATGCAACCATTTCCCTTAGGGGATGTGTCCGCTTTAGACTGGGGCATCCCCGTGTCGAAAAATCCGCTCGACCAACGTCTCACCAGCCAACATCACAGGAATAGGTCTACAAAGCAGGCCCTGTATGACTCGATGGATAAAGCAAATGTACATTCGGAAAGGGGAACACAAGCAACCCATTCAAACATGCGACCGCATCGGACAGATGAGACTCCTTCATAATCTACCTTGCCTGCACCAGATGCATGGCCCGCTGCCGCTACTATGATAGAATTTAATCCTAACTCGGTCCAAGAAGGCAATATCTCACAGAGGTTATCTTATAAGTTTACAGACGTTCCTTCTAGATAGACTTTAAACCTCACTCACCGGAGTGATCGAATCGAGACTAATCTCTTAGGATTCGGAGGACAAACACAATTGTACTACGTAGCACAGCCAGGTTCCCATAAAGGGATGGTGCAAACTGTTGACCATTCCCATCCACTCTTTCCTCCTGCAAGGCAGGGCAGTCTAAAAGCAAATGCTCGACCGTCTCTTCTGCTTCAAAGCAATGTCGGCACCGCGAATCGAAATTGGGCCTAAATCGTCCGAAATAGACACCAATAGGGCAGTGCCCTGTACGGAACTGGGCTATCGTAGCCTGTTCTCTCCTGTGGAGCTTCCACCCCGGATCAGCTCGATTTGGCCGTTTTAGTTGCTGCCACACACCTCGACCCTTGTCAGACTCGTCCCAACTCTTGTTCCATTGTCTTGTCTCCCACTCACGTATTGATCTGCGGGCACTCGCGAAGGTGGACGGACCCTCCGGAGTGGGTGTCAGGGATCCCTTCTTGGCCAAGGCATCCACTATCTCATTGCCAGGGACTCCTGCATGACCTGGAATCCACTGCAAGATGACCTTCACCTCGTACCTGAGGATCAGATCGGAAATAGCAGCTAATAGTCGGACAAGCAGATCGGGCCAAGTCCCCAAGCCGTCGATGGCTTGGAGTACTGAAAGTGCATCAGTGAAGATAACTACATCAGCACGAGCAGCTGGTGTGTCTTCGAACGTTTTCCCAATTGCCACAGGAGCAATTCTGATGGCTTCCATCTCCGCATCAAAGATGCAGATTGCTCCACACGGCCCACTTAGCTCAGCCCGTTTTTCTTCTGCCTTCGGGTACGACACAAGAGCACCATACCCAGAACGCGCTTCGGTCCCACTGATCGCGCTCCCATCAGTGTATGCCTCAACGAATCCCGAGTATGCACGTACCGTCCTTAGAGCAGCTGCGCGCCTCTCAGTCAGGCAAGCGCTGGGTCCGACTGCATCCATCAGGTTCGTCCGTATCTCTGGCAGGTTGAAAGATAGGTGAGGAGGAGGTTCCACTCCCGTCCGCAGGGCCATGCGGTCGACCGGGAGTCCAATCTCTGCGCTGAGCTTCAGTGCGTGGTGCATGAAGGACTGCATTGAGATCCGAGCTCTTCCCACCCAGGAATCCACGAGCATCCTGAGGGGGGAACTTTCCTTCAACCGCTTATACCGCTCGTAAGCAGTAATAACGGCCCTTTTCCTTCTCCCATTCAGAGGCGGCACGTTTGCCATGATTTCAACAGCCTATGTCGGGGCGGTTCGGAACGTTCCACATATTAGTCTGAGGGCTTGATTTTGTACAGAGTCCAGCGTCTTCAAAGCAGTATCAGGCGCATAGATTTGCACCGGGAGGCTGTAATCGATCTGAGATCTTACCGCTCCTAGGTAAAGATTTCTCAACACACTCGCCTTCGCACCCCAGCCAGTACTGGCCAGTCTCTTGACAATGTTCAGCTTAGAAGAAGCTTTCTCTTGGACTAACCTCACATGGTCATACATCGTTAGCTTTCGGTCCAGTGTCACTCCGAGATAGACCGGCTTCTGGTCGCATGCCAGGGCGCGGCCGTCAATGTTCAGCTCGATGGGCTCTTTGAGGATATCGATTCCAAGGGTAAAGAGCGAATAAACTGTTTTTAGGCAGTTTACTTCCATACCCCAAAGCTTGGCGTAACAGGCTACTGCGTTCAAATCCTGCTGGAGGGCCCGCTCTAGAGCACGCGCTTCCCTCCCGGTCGACCAGACCACAAGATCGTCTGCGAAAAGCAGCGACGAGCTTCCCAGATAGCTCGACAGGTCGTTGATAAAAGCCAGGAACAATGTACAGGACAATGCTGAGCCCTGGGGCAATCATTGCTCCAGGACGCGCTTCCGAGAAACCGCTTTCCCGTAACGAGTTGCAACTGTTCTTCGGGTTAAGAACCCTTTGATCCAATTGTACATGTTAGAGGCTATTCCTAGCCTCTGTAGCTTCAACAACAACCCCGGCCGCCAGACCTTGTCGTAGGCCTGTTTAAAATCCAGGAACACTGCTAGTGTAGACTCTTTCCGCTGAAACCCGTCAGCCATTTTCTGGACCAAGAGCGTCACCTGATCCATCGAGCTTCTTCCGCTACGGAAGCCTGCTTGAGTGGGGGTAACCAGTCCATTATCCTCTAGGAACCTCACAAGCCTCCTATTGATTAATCTCTCAGCTACCTTCCCTACACACGATGTTAGGGAAATCGGTCGGTAGCTTTCGGCCTGACCCGGGTCTTTACTCCTCTTCAAGATGGGTACCACCAAGGCCTCTCTCCACTGTTTCGGTAGGACACTTTCAGACCATGATCGGTTTACGAGCTCCAAGTGTTTGCCCTTGCCAACAGCCCCAAGGTGAGTGATCAGCTCGTTGCTAATCCCATCCAGCCCTGGGGCCTTCTTCGCTTTGCACCGTCTCAAAACATACTCCAGTTCTTGCCGAGTAAAGGGCACCGTGAATGTGCTAACCTCACCCTCTCCCGTCATGTGGCGTTCGTTTGCCTTCCGGACTTTATCTAGCCCAGCAGACACACTCGTTCTTCCACCCAGTTTTCCGACACTTACGAAGTGACGGTTGAGCATCTCAGCCCGCTTGGTATCCGATACCATGGGGCCTGCCCCTGCTCTTGCCAACGAAGCTGGTGCTCTGCTAGCTACCTCAGCTCGCTCAAGGTGGTTGATTAGGTTCCATGCCTGCCGGCTTTCGGCAAGGTCCAATCCAGCACATGTATCAGTCCATTTCGACAACTTTGCCTCCGCGATAGCCCCTTTCACTTCCGCCGTTAAACGGTTGTACTCTCGACGGCTCTCGACCGTCTTCCGCCTGCTCGCGAGCTTGCGAGCAGCCCTCCTTTTGCGGACCAACTCTCCTAGGGCTTTTGTCCAAAACGGTCTGAACTTGCGCTTCTCATGTGACCTTGGTATCGTCTTTCTGGCAACCCCTAGTATGGCTTTAACCATCGTACCATACACTGAGTCGATAGGCCCAGTCTCGATAAGCACTTCTTCAAGAGCGCGATCGGTGCGCACTCTATACTCGTCCCATCGTGCCTTCGAGTAGATCCACTTCCTGGGCCCGGAAGGTTCGCTGCTTGCTTTTCCTATATTGATAGTGACCAACACGGGCAAATGATCACTCCCAACATCACCCAAGACTTCCATAGAGGTACTAGCAGCCAGATCAGCAATCACGAGCGTGAGATCCGGCCTCGATTCACTGCCATTTCCCGTGTGGAAAAAGGTAGCTGGGGTATCGGTACCCTGTAATCGGATCAGCGTCGTGCTGTTGCATAGCTCCTCCACCAGTCGTCCTGAGTTGTTGGCGACAGCATAGCCCCAGGCCGGTGATGCCGCATTGAAATCACCGCCAATACAAGTGCGAGAAAGATGTGCCTCCACGGTGAGGTCGAAATCCTTCTTCTAGATAGAAGATTATTACGTCCATTAGGCCCAAAACTCCTGCAGGGCGACAGGGATCCGTCGGTGGCAGGGATAGAACCCGCGGCTTGTCAGTTGGTTTTTGGTTGACAGTCCGGTGAACTAACCGCTTGACCAGCCGGCTTCACAAAATTAGACTCCGAATCCGTATCACTGCAAAAAAACATTTTTTTTTTGTATCTAACTACCTATAAAAGTAAGATAATGAAAAATTAAAATTCCCAATACAGCAATATGATCAGGGCCGGCTCATCCATATAGACAACCTAGGCAGCTGCCTAGAGCGCAAAGTTTTTTTTTTTTTTGGGGGGGGGGGGTGCATAATTGAAGATTTTTATTTTATTTGGGGATTTAAAAATATAAAATAAATTAAAGTTTAGCACTTCTGTGCTAGGCAGACGAATTACTATGAAATGAAAGGCGAAAGGTATTTTATTTAAGCTAAAATGTCTTAGAAAATAGGAAAGCAGGCCCTATATGCCCTAACATTACTCAGTTTGTCCTCTCCCAAGGCACTTTAATGAGGGCGCAGAATTTGTTTTCGCCTAGGGCGTCACAAATCCTAGAGCTGGTCCTGAATATGATATTAGTCAAATGTATCCCGTCGGACCAAATTGATCCATAGGTGAAGCAGCGTTCACCTAGTGTTTACCTTTACTTTACACAAACTAAGGTCAGGTACCCATTAGAGCTGGGTAGACCCAGGGACACCCTCCAGACCCGGGTAAAAAATACTTGCCTGCACCAGGATTCGAACCCAGGACCTTCGGTACGCCAGCTGAAGACGCTGACGCTCGGCCCCCCGTGGCCCAGATGTTGATAATACTTGAAATCTTGAAATGTCGTCTGCTGCTCATAGAGCAAATTTAGGACAGGGCCAACTGAGAAGGGCATAATTAGGCTATAGCTTTGGAGTTTTTTGATTAAGTACGATCATTGGAATGGCTCTTTTCAAATAGATCTAGGTCTGGACTAGGCCTATAGGAATCTATGTGTTTGTCTTGGATCCGTATTCTATTTAAAATACCCGCCAGACTAAGAAAAATTGAGTACTGAACTATGAAGAAAGATTCGAGTGGCATTCGGGCGTGGAATGGGTTACCTGAACAAACCAGGAAAACCAGTAATTTAACATCATTTAAAACATTAATAAAAATGCAAGACTAGACTCGGACCACGGATGAGCGTATGACGCTATAATCTTCTTTTTAGATGTATATAAGATAAGATGTCCGTAACTTCACTAAGAAAAAAATTGCCAGAAAAGGACTTAGGCCTAATTTTTTTTTTAAATCCGAAAATAAATGTAACAGCCAAAGAATGCTGTTACAATTTAGTCAATATAATGATTATTTCTTTGAATTTTTAATGTTTTTTTCAGTTTTTTCCACAACAATAGTTGAAATAGACGTAGATGTAGGCTACATAGGCTATTATATTACAATGCACTACAAGCGCAGCACTTTATACGTAGGCCTATATATTTTAACAGACTGAAAGAGTGCTTGTAAAATTATAAATAAAACAGTAAGCCTACATAATTTAAAACAAAATTCCCTTTAAACAACACACATAGTTTAGCTTTGAATTTAAAGACTCCAGGCTTCCGGGTTCTAGGCGCCCGCCCCATAATATGATACATACCCCCCCCCTCCCTTCCTTACTGCGGCGCTAATCTCATGTAACTAATCACAGAACGTAGGCCTACTGTTAAATCACTACATTTAGAAACCAGTCAGGAAAAAAGCTGAGCATAATAAAAAAAAATAATATAGGCCTGTAATTAACATATTATATTATGATAGGATAGATGATCCTTTAAAAACTGTGTTGTTGTTTTTTCTTTAATGTTTTGTTTTGTATCTTTTCAGATTTTGAATTTCGACTATATTTTTACTCATAGACTAAATACAACTTTTATCGCACACATTTCGCATTTCCGGTTCCTTTTTTCTGGCTCCTGTTTACTCATAGCCTTAAAGCAAAGTTTGTCGTAAGAAAAACTTTAAAACATCCAAGAAAATGAAGGTCTACAAGTGCATCGTAACAGGTATTTTGAATTTAAATACAGACTTAATGTTTTTTTTATTATTTGTATATTTCATTTTTTGTATTTGCTGTCGTTAAAATGAATATTATTATATCAACATTTTTTTTGCGTCTCTTATTTACACCAGAACTTAAGGGAGTGTCCACTCTTCAAGGCCAAGGCTCTTATTTTGACGTGTCACCTATTTTAGAATATCAATTCGCAATATATTTTTCGCTTTATAATAACACTGTTGTTGTAGTTTTATAGCTAAAATTTATTTACAAAATAAAATGAATTTACCTTAGGCACGGTGTAGGCCTGCCTACTTACCTACGCCTACTTGAACTTGATTTAATTTTGTCACTTTTGAAATGAAATGTTTTCAACAGGTGATGAACTGTTCACAGATACTTATCCCATTGAAATTGTAGGAGGGTTGTATAGGATTAAGGGAAAAGTAAGTATTTAGGTTCAACATTTGTTAATGTTTATATATTTTATTATAGTCTAGGAGTATAGGCCTACAGTACAGAAGTGTAGACTAGATAGTTAAGATAGTCTTACAACAGTTTTTCTTTCTAACAAGAGTAGGCCTACTAGCCACTAGACCTGCTGGCCTAATAAACCTGATCCATATTGCCATCCAAAAGAAAAAACGTATAAGCACACTTTCATTTTGATGGTTGATACTCATCACTAAGAACTAAGAAAGGACTAAAAAATTGTCAAATTCACAGGCCTGCTGACTTATTTTTTTTCTCAAGCCACTGAAACGATTAGTGTAGTTTTTAGCATATAGGCTACTAGGGATGTGACAATTTTTTTTAAAGCAGCATATTAAAGCTGATGATCTGAGCTTTCCAACGGTATATAAATATATACATGGGTGCAAGAGTGCCGGCTATAGCCGGCATGCCGGCCAATATCAATTTTGGAAACATGCACGCCGACCAATCGTCGTCAAGCTTAATGTGTAATTTCTTGTAGATCTCGGTGCACCGAAATCGGACTATTTTTTGGCCGTAACAAACTATAAATTATCGACTTTTTTCTTTCATGAAAACTTAAAAGGCGAAATAAAAAGAGCAACAGGAAAATACCAAAGTATCCGCGCATGCGTGATTCTATATTTATATTAAGGTCAGGGTTTCCCTAGTTTTCGTCGCCCTGTAATTTGTATAGGCCTACTCGTGCCTCCAGAGTTTTAAAAACGTTTTTTTTATCGCAATCCCGTAATGTAGTTTTCTTGGACTCGGACACGAATTTGTATTTAGGTCAATCTATACGCCACGCGTTACCCGCGGCTATTAAAACTCATTGTTTTCATTAGCTCATTAGACATTAGGCTAGGCATTGGCCTCATTAGGCCTACAATAAAACGTTTGTTTATCAGCCTACTAAAACGAAAGCAACTATTTATTAATAGACTTTATCTCGGCGCAACGTCACAGTTTCAATTATTGCTATTAATGATGTAAAATCGTCACTATAATCTTGTTTTTGTAGAACACTCGCTGTAGGCCCTACACTACATTGTTACATTGTTAGTAATATTAATATAGTAACCTGTTGCGCGGCGACCTTGACCTGATATCCTTTCTTTTTTCTCTCGCAAATGTCCGAATTATGTCCGAATTCGGCGATCGTAGGCTATTTGTAAAAAAAAAATGCGGGATATGCGATCTTGTTTTTTTTTCCGACAATATCGGAAATGTAAGAATGTAGGCCCTATCTAAAAAAAACAAAGAGCCTGACGACTAATATATAGGCCTATGTATATATAATATATAAATATAATACAATAATACGCGGACACGAACGCTAAGTATAGGCTACTATTTTAGGCAGAAAATTTGCAGGCTTTTTGGCATTGTCAACTCTTACTTGCCGGCCAAATGGGGGTCCAGCACTTGCACCCATGAATATATAACAAATAGAGACGCCAATGCATCAGATTTTCTCTGAGTTGTAAAAAGATTTTTACCCCTCATTTCCAACTTTCCAACATAACCCTGAAAACTCCAATTTTGGGAACCTTTCATATTTTTTTTTTAACGCGCACTATAAAAAGCCAAAACCGAAAATCAATGATGTGAGAAGTGGATTGTTTAACTTATGATGCCATTTTTTCCTCTTCTTTTGTACTTCCATTATCGAGAGCGCGTCGCTGGCTGATTAAATTACTTTCTTGGTTTGCACAGTTACAGTAGCTGAGTAGGCCAACTTGAATATTTTGGTGGCCAAAACTTGTTACAAGACATTTTCTTGTTAAAACATGACATTTTCTTGTTAAAACATTAAAAAATGTAACGATTTAAAAAAAAACAAATGAATCTCTAGGCTACTAGGCCTGCCGATACAGTGCCATATGAATGAAATGATTACCGGTTATTATTTGAAAACAACACATTTTTAGCTCAGGCCTACATTTCTGTATTATAAACGCATATTACTTATTACTATTGATTTAAAAGAAAATAGCAATATTAGGCAAAAAGAAATATTTTTTGGCCAAAAAACTACGGCTATGGAAAATATTTCATTAAAAATTACGCAGGCATAGCCTATGCTGTTGCTCACTATTCTCTAGTACTAGGTTAAGTATAGGTCTATGGCCATATACGATATAAATATAAATATGTATAGGCCTGCAAATAGCATTTTTAGTAGTCCTACTAGTTACTAGTACTATTTAGGTCTTCTACTAGGCTTACTAGTACTAAGTAGAGTACCTGTCGGACCGAGTTGATCCATACGTCCAATGAATCAGCGTTCACCGGTTTCTGTGGCCACGGCATACAAGGTGATTGCACTATGCACAGCCGCCTTTACTTTACCCCAACTAAGCTCAGGTACCCATCAGAGCTGGGTAGACTCGGGGGACACCCTCCAGGCCCGGGAAAAAACTCTAGCCTGCACCAGGATTTAAACCCGGAACCTTCGGCTCGCCAGTCAAATGCGCTGCCGCTCGGCTAACGTGCCCCATTACTAGTACTAGGCTAGTCTTTATTATGGTACATTATTTAGCTTTGGAACGTAGAATTTTGTTTATCAAGATTTTCTTTCGCCACACCAAAAATTATTGCTGCATTTACATGGTGTTAAACACAAATCTATATTCTGAATATGAAGTTTTGAGTCCATTCCTATTTAAAAAAAAACAAAACATATTTATGTAACGGTTAACTCTTTAACTACCATGAGCCGCATTGTGCGGCTCAAGCCAGCCGTACAGCAAGATCACGAGCTGCATTTTGCGGCTCAGAAACCCTTATATTTTTATTTTGTCCAAATCCAATCCAAGATTTAAAAATAATAAACTACTGTATATACTCGCGTACAAGTTGCACCGATTTATAAGTCGCGCCCCTAGTTTAAGATTTTTTTCTTACACGTTGTCATTGACCCGCGCAAAGTCGCACCCCGACTTGCCGGGTTACACTGCCTTTTAATATCTAAAAAATGCATACCTCTTAGACATAAAAGTTACTAATTATTCACCCTAATTTTGAAACTTTCCTTAAAAAAATTGTTTTAATTGTGAAAAAGGCAAACATAATCAAATAAAGGCATATTCCAATAACTCTACATAACTCCAATCAACTATAGGGGTTATGTAGGAAACCTTATGACAGAGTAGTGATGTTTTTCAAACTTTTCAAAAACAATGTCGGGTGTATAAGTCGCACCCCTACTTTTTGTTGAAATTTTCTGTAAAAAAAAGTGCGCCTTATACGCGAGTATATACAGTAACTTCCTTGTTTTGAATCGTCTACTTCCGTATTCGTTCTTTTCAAATGTAAATTAACTGGAAAACATGTTTTTTGTGTTTAAAAGTGATTTTTTTGCGATGTCTGCTTTAATTTTCCATTTTTTTTTCCTTAGTATTCTTACTGTACTTGTGTTTAGTTTTTTAAGTGTATCTTTGTTATTTGTTAACAAAAATTAATGAAATTTGAAGCGAGTGTTTCTAATAGAATTCTGAATAGGATCTCAAAGTTTCTTTTTTATTCAGATTATTTTTTTCTGAGATATTAGACTGTAAGTTGAATACTTCTTATTTGTTTGTCTTTGTTTCTAAAACAACATTCTTGCTTTCACCTTTACTTTCACACTTATTCTAGAGTTTAATAATGTTCTATTAGCATATTCTAGATATGCTTTTATTTCTGCTTATTTTGATATGTAATACTTAGGGCTTCATTCATAATAAAAGCTGTAAAAAAAGCTTTGATTGCGTTGGGCCTAGGTAAAAAAAGGTCATGAAAACGGGCTGGCCATACGGGGGAAAATGCCATGGTAGCTATTGAGTTAAATATCTAAATTAGGCCAGCAAGAATTAGAACATTACTTTCTATATTTTCTTGTTTAACTTGTAATTTGTATAGCACTAAACATAGTTTTTTTTCAATGGATAATATAGTGGGGGATACTGAATAAAACAAAAGCAAAGGATACATGTGTGTAGATAAATGAAGTTAGTGGTTAATAACAATTCAGGCTTTTCACAAAGAATATAGATCCAGTGTCTACTTGTTTTTGTTATGTTTTTAGTATGTTACCAGATCAGACAAGGTGGATGATGCTTTGCTTGGTGCTAACCCAAGTGCTGAAGAACAAGAAGAGGGTGCAGATGAATCATCAGTGTCTGGAATAAATATTGTTCTTGACAACAGGCTGATGCCCACAGGTTTTGGAACTAAAAAAGAATATATGGCATACTTCAAAGACTTTGTCAAGAGGTTAGTTTTATACTATACAAGCTGAATTTCCCTGCATTGCCCGTGTAAAAATTAGTCGTTTATGCTACAGATAAAAATTTCATAAACTACAAAGAACAGAAAGCTATAGACCTAATGTTAAAAATATACAAATTATTTACTGAAAATATTTAGGAAAGTAATTTAAAATACATATTGTAATCTGGTTAAAAATACAAATTGTAAACTTTATTTACGATTTACGGTACTGAAAACATTTAGGAAAGTAATTTAAAATAGTCTTTTATCGAACAAAAAGCTAAATTGTCCGGCTTTGCCCATGGAAAAAAATACTTAGTTAGCCTACATAGGCCCATAGCAACAGATAAAAATTGTATAAACTACATAGCTATAAAAAAAAAATTATGAATATTTATTTGCTAGAAAAGGCACTTGCCAGAAGTGAGATCGCAAAGTATAATTATAATAATACAAGACAATAACGTCTTAACCAGTGGGAGTGGGTTAACACAGTCGACTTTATATATATATCAGTGCATTTAAATAATGGGGAAACATACATGTATTTTTTTAACGGGTATATTTGAATGGTCAAAGGTAACATTTACTCTTTGTTTAATCATTGTCATAACATGTTCAATACATTTAGCCCTGTGGAGAGATTGGCTGATTTCAAATACTATTAAAACTTAGCACTAAGATCACAAGGGTCATTTTTTTTTCTTCAAACTTGATATATGTAGTTTAAATAAGATATGCTAAAATCTTTATTTTATCAGGGATGTAACTTTTCCGACTATTGGCGGAATTCCATATAGTCCGTTTCAACTCAATTTTCCAACGCGTTTTCTGAAATTTTTTCGCCGAGATATGTTTTAAAGAAAATTGTACAATTTTTTTCAACATCTGCAAAAAATGCAAATCTTTTTCTGTCGGAAATCGGAAGTCGGAACTGAAATAGATTTTCATGGACATGCGCTGTATAGATACTTCCTTTCTTTTACCCCCCAAAAATGCCTCTACTTTCACTTTCGTGTTCTGTGCCGACCGAAAATTTCGGCCAATAATACTACACTAAAATATTGACTTCCAATCCAATACCTTAGGATAAATATAGCCACTTCTTTTACTAATAAATAAACTTTCTGTTTTTCGCTCCCCTTTTTTTTAAAAATTTGAATTTATTTGTACAGTGTTGGTTGTCGAACTAATTATATATTTTTATTGAAATGAAAGAAGCCATAGCTAAACCATCTGGCTCACGTAATAAATCAGTTAGGAATATTTTTAAGGCATGATATATGATTCAGAAGATGATTTTGCAACTACACATGCAAGAACATTAGTTTAGCCTAAGTTTAGGTTTTGAGTCGGAAAGCTGAAGGCCGAAGCTTTGCCTGCTTTAGGCTAGGCCTAGCTAGTCTAGAACAAGTCTAGTACCGGTACTAGACTAGCAGGAGTTGCCCCTAATACGATATCTAAATCTGATATCTAAATCTCGAGAATTTGTTGTTCAAAAGCCCTAAATACTGAAATTTCAATGTTAACATAATAGTATTAGTAGGCCTATAGACTATAGTAAATTTTCGACAAGATACCGTAAAAAAAATAGCTGTTATCAGGGATGCCAGTTTTCCGGCTATAGCCGGATTTCAGACTTTTTGAAAATTTCCGGCTAGCCCCGAAAATGCTGGCCGTATTGAAACTTTGATTCTGCTGCCGGTCGGCTGTCGGTACTTTTTCAGCGATTTTTTTCTTGTTTCGTGGCCGCCGGCCGGCGACTAGTTTTTAGCTAACTAAATCAAGCATAGGCCTATAAAAATAATGGATTTAAAATTTAAGCGGAAAAACGAACATCCATATGCAATGTGAATAGCTGTTTTGTGGTTGTTTTCTTTAAAATCATTCTTATTTCTAATCAAGACTTGGAATATTTTGTAAATTTTTATATTCATAATATTGTGATATACAAATAACTGATAGTCTACTAGTACTGACTAATGAGTTAGTAGCAATTTCTACGGACTAAATAAAAGATAGTGATCATATAGTGGCTTGTACTGGTTTATGATTATGAGTTAGTAAGTTAGTAGCCATTTTTATGGCTCTACGGACATAAGTCTGCTAACTGCCATCAATTCAAGAACTTTATTGTCTACTAAACTAGATTATATCATGGCAAGTTTAGAGTTTATGGACAAAAAAAGAAGGTGAGTTGTTGTTGGGAACCTTAGAAAAAATGTTAAGAACAAGTTTAAGTGGGCTTGGCTTGAAGAAAATAATCAGTTGGGACATTTTTTTTCTGACTATATTAGAAAGATAAAGGAGCCAGGTATTGTTTGGTGCACACATGAATGCAAAAAAGAGAAAGGGAAGCCCTTTAAAGGGGAACCCTCTCAAGAAATAGACAAACAATTAGCTGTTCCTCCCCTTCTTTTACACATGCTGCTTATGTAAAGTTTGTAAGTACACCACTATTTGCATTACATATCATAATAGTTAGGCTAAATTGAAAATAATGTTTATGGTTTGTGTCACTATACGTAATGTCGCGTGTTCAAGCTTTCATATTAGTTTTTGGAGAAAAAAAATGTTCAGGCTTTTTTGTCTAGGCCAGCTGGCATCCCTGTATTATTTTCCATAATATTTTTTTTATTTGTCTTTGAAAAAGTGGAGATTTTCTTAGGACCTACCGTATATGCTCGCGTATAAGTCGCACTTTTTTTACAGAAAATTTTGACAAAAAGTAGGGGTGCGACTTATACACCCGACACTGTTCGAAAAACATCACTACTCTGTCAAAAAGTTTCCTACATAACCCCTATAGTTGATTGGAGTTGTGTAGAATTATAGGATATGCCTTCATTTGATTATGTTTGCCTTATGCACGATTAAAACAATTATTTAAGGAAAGTTTCTAAATTAGGGGAATGTTTATTAACTTTTATGTTTAAAAGGTATGCATTTTTTAGATATTAAAAGACAGTGTTACCCGGGAAGTCGGGGTGCGACTTATGCGCGGGTCAATGACAACGTATAAGGAAAAAATCTTAAACTAGGGGTGCGACTTATAGGCGAGTATATACGGTAATTAATTTTTTTTTTTCTGTCATGTGTGCGGCATGTGCCCCTCCTTCTAAAAGGAAGGATTTGCATTAATAATGAACTTCATTTTCATATAGTATTCTTTTCTTAAATGTGAAAATGTCCTTTGAGCCTTTGAACTTCTAATGAATGGTTGTTTTTTTTTTAAATTTATTTCCAATTAAAACTAAATAATTAATAAAATGTTTATTACTAAAATTTTAATATGAGTAAATTATAATAATGAATTATAATTATGCATATTATTATGTTTGTATTCATATATTAAATTAGTGTGCGGCGGCGATTCCTTTCGCGCCGTCATCGGCAGGGAAATATTTTCCCTACTTTTTAGGGTAAAGTCAGTTACATCCCTGTTTTATATAGAGAAAGTTGAGAACAAATTAGCCCTCACAATATATAACGTTGTGTACAGTGTAACCCGTTTATCTCGACCTCGGTTAACTCCCCAACCCTTTTCAGTCGAAGTTTTTGAAGTAGAACAGTCAAATTCTGACTTTGTCTTTGCAGTTTCTCATCTGTTATGTCGCTGAACCCTAATATCTGGAGCACAAAAGAGGGCCAAAATTTGCCACTTAAAATTGGTTATCTCGATCCCCATGATCAATCGCCAGCTATTAAAAACACATTACAGGATTGTGATAAAAACTATTAAAACATTGGTAGGCCTTTAAAAAAATTACCGGGCGATGAAAACATAAGCTACGGAAACCCTGACCTAGAGATAAATATAGAATCATGCATGCGCGATAATTTGGTATTTTCCGGTTGCAGTTGTTTTTTTTTTGTATTGTCTTTTAAGGTCCATGAAAGAAATTTAATATTTTGCCGCCATATTGGTTTTTGTTTATCTCTATCATGTGTCGTCTCGACTCTTTTTGGCAAACCCCTAGGCCGGCAACATCACCGGGTTACACTGTATCGTCAAATTGATTTGGAAAAGCGTATTGGACCAATAAAAATTTGAAACATTTTCATTTCATAGAATGGAAGAATATGTTCTAGGCAAAAATCCCAATGTTGATGTTGACGCTTGGCGTTCAGGAGTACAAAACACTTTTAAAACTGTGGCTGCTAACTTAAAGGACTATGAATTTTTCACAGGTATGTAACTTCTTTAAATGCAGAGTCTGTTTTGCTACGCGTCGCCTCTACTTAGGTAACAGATTCAGGGTTGTTTGTTTCTGATAGCAATGTGTGTTTTTCAATGCCTTTTTTAGCCCAATGAGAGTGATGTGTTATTATTACAGGTTTTAACTCAATAGAATTTTAGTAAATTATTTAAGACATTTTTAGCACTAATTCTAAAAAAATGGATGGCATTTTTAGAAATATTCAGAGAAGCATTGGGCTAGGCTTATATAAATGATGGAAAGGCTTCATTATTTTGATAATGCTAAGATAATAGTGATATTGAAAGCATTTTAGAAACTGAATAACCGTCAATTTTTAATTTATACCTGCATAACCCACACCCCTTTCTAGGACCAAAAAGAGTTTGTAAAAAATTGTTCAGCTTTTACTTGAGATTTGATTGTAATCCTGAAGCTTCTAAGTGACGGACACTCTTTGTTTTGATTGGTGATAAAGGGTTTTTCAGCCCAAAAATAAACTTGTTTTCTGGAGGTTTTATAGTTCAGTTTCTGTTGTATGTCTTTTCAGGAGAATCGAGTAACCCAGATGGAAATATTGCCTTGGTCAAGTGGGAAGCTGAAGATGGAAAATCTGATGAAATTCCCTTTGTCTACTTCTTTGTTGATGGTGTTAAGGAGGAAAAAGTGGTATGTAGATTTTTCTGTATTTGTGAAATCATCACACTAATAGCCTCAACTTCGAGTATGGAGTTTATGGCAGCAAGTGATGGGATAGCAAAGCCAGCTAAAGGATAAAAAGGATGGAGGATTTTTTTCTTCATGCCTCATCCATAGTTACATTTGTTCATTTTGTGTGGCGAAATGTGCTACAGAGTGTTGGGATTGACATTTCCAAGATCTTTTATTCTTATAATCTAATTTAATTTTACACAACACATCCCCCTGCACAGACACAAGGACTTTTGGTATCCCCAGGTCATTGGATATCAGAATCCCCCTCCCATCCACTAGCTTTGGCTCTCCCTCCCACACAATAATTCCCATTTGTAAAAAATAATAGTAACTAATAACACAGAATTTGCTGTAGTTTGAAGCATGAAGCTTTTTCTATATACTTGTTGTTATTGTGTTTTTTTTTTTTAAATATTCTTACTAATGTGTGGTGCCTTATTTTGCTAAGTTAGCTTTGTCAAATGTTCAACATATCTATGTAGTTGATACTAAGGCTCGCTACCCCTTTGTGTAGACTTTGAGAGATAGTGTCATGCCAGTGGTTTAGTGCTAGACAAATTAATATATATATTAGTTCCAGATTCACATATTTAAAGTAATACTGGTAACAAGGATCCCAAAACTAGGCAACTCAAAATCTTAACACCCAGTGAAGGGAAAGGGTCAAGGGGTCTTGGCATTAAGAACTGTTTTTAATGAACATGCACAACTGGATTAGAAATATAAATCCCATGTTCATGATTATTTTATTTTTTTATTCCTATTTCAGTAATTTTGAGCTAGCCCATGAAAGTACAGTTATTGAACATCTTCCAGTACCAGGTGAAGGATTGACTTGTTCCAGACACTACATTTACTCCTATTAAGTCTCTTGTGTATTTATTTATTTGGAGACTCTTGCTTACAGATTTTGAAGTGTTTACACAGTTTCAGTAACTTTTATGTATAGATAAACAAATTTATATTCCTTAAGATCTTTCTCTCTCTCTCTGACACCTAGTCCATCCAAATTCATTCTATGTCCTGAAAGACCAAATAAAAGGAGACTAGACTTTTTAAATTATTTATTACAGAATTTCAATGGAAAGAAAGATTAGACATTTTTAACCATTTGACCATTCACAGTGTGCATGCTTGTTATGTGATGTGAATATGTTGTCATGTTTGTGTGGTGGGAAAATTGCAACCAATAAAGAAAGGCAATATTTCATTTCATGCTTTCATTTTTTTTATAGTCTTTTTGTGCTCTGTTAAAATTTAAATGCTGAATATAAATTGTGTACTAAACCCAGAAGTGGCTATTATTTTTAAAATTAAAAGCAAATGTTGAGAGCTAGTGCTATTCAAAATAATGTATTAATGATGACATTCAAAGACAAGTAGTTGTGTTACTGGCAACTTACTGGTGACATTCAAAGTAGTCTATTTCCACTACACTACTTAATGGCATTTCTTGCTTCAATAACCAAGCCACAGGCTGTAGTCTTCTTGTGGCTCACAATTGAATGGTTCAGTCATACATTTTGCTATTTGATAGCAACACTCACTTAGCCCCTTGATGTCAATTCAGTCTGAACAAAATAATCAGCTATCATACATACACCATACTGGTTAATATTTTCAAGTAATTGAATTATTTACCCCAAAACTAAGATTTTTTGCTAGTTGATTTAAATCAACAAAAGCCATACTTGTAACTTACAGCACTAGAATAAGAAAATTTCTACTATTGTTGTTTCAATGTTTGGGTATACTTATAAGTATAAGTACACAGTTTGAACTGTCTGAATAAGTGAATATTTCAGTGTTGTGCCTTGTGATGTCACAACAAAATTCTATTTTAAAATTTAAAATTTCATTTGATAATCATACTAATATATATTACACTACCTATTTGATCTTAGTTCATATTCTTTTGAGTACGGTAAAAGATTGCCTGTTTTGATTAGTGGCAGTTCAAATTACTTCACATTAATTATAAAATACTCTAACTCTAAAATCATTTCAATGATCAGAAAACTTTACAAAAAAACTTTCATTAAACCAATAAACAAGTAAAACGTATTCATCAAATATTTAACAGTATTGGTTTAAAGTGTAAAGATTAATATATAAAGATAATCTTTACTAAAGTTTTGGTTTGTCCAGGACTCATATTGTATCTAACTTACAATACTATCAAAGCAATGTTTTACGGGTATTAATTTTTAAACTAAATGAAATGGTACCCCAGATATAAATTTACACAATTGATAATAATAATAGTAATACTGGTGATTTTAAGGCATCCCCAGACCTGACCATTTTTAGGTAACTAGATCTAAATCCAACTATTTAAAATTAAAGGTAAATAAATAAAGTTTTCATGTAAATCGATGATTTATTCTCCGGCTTCTTTTTATTTAAATCTTACTACAGGCTCTACTACTACTAGACTATATAATATGTAAATGTAATATTTCTTGACTAACTGTTGGCCCTTTCTCCATATCAAATACCAGAACCATAAGTAATAAGCTTGCCATTGAAATGTACAGCTTTTCTAAACATGAAAAATGAAAAACTAAGTCAGTTTAATTAGGTACTCACTCTAAAAAGGATTTTAATTTTTCTAGCTATTGAGTTTTTTTATGTTTAATAGAAATGAAAGACAAAATGATTCTAAGAACTTTGATACCAATCTTATAATTATAACTGTATGTTAATTTTTAAGAAAGTTCTGAAATTTTACGAGTGGGTTACCTTTTCCTACCTCACAAAGTCCCATTTTTAGAAGTCATTATCTCAAAAAGTATATTGGCTATGGCTAAGTTACTTTGTTTACAAACACAAAAGTTAGTAGAGAAGAGACCCAATTTTTTTTCGGGAATGTGGTGCATTTGAAAAATATAAAAATATCGACGTAAAAATCATTTTTCATACCGTACTTTGTACTATTTTTTTATCAAGGGAGACAATAACCGCAAATCTGCCCTTTTTAAAAAAAAAAATCACTTAAAATTACCCGATTTTAGTAGAAGTTTAGATATCAAAGTGAAGGTAATTCAATGCTCTATAGAGACCTACTAAATTGGCACTGTTTCAAATTATCAAAATTTAATTATTTTAATTGAAACAAAGTGTTCTAGCAAAAATTGTTTTTTTTTAGACATTCATAAATATTCGCGAAAATTTATCGAATCTTTGCATTTGTTAAAAATATTGCTTTTATTTGAAATACATGTAGGCCTACACAACTTTCATAGTAAAAAATTTTACAAAATGTACTGTATAAGTTAAGTTCTCAGTATAAGTAGGTATTTGGACAATGATTGACAATCATGTAGGCCTACTTGAAAAAAAAAACGAACAAAAGCAGTTATTTCTATAGTGTAAGACTCGAGCATTTTTTAAATAAGGCAAGTTAGTGCATTATTATTTAATAATAGGGCCTACACATTTTAAGGTAACAGTTATACGTGTTTTATTTTAAAGAGAAAGTTTTCAAATATTAATTAAAGGTTTAAAATAACTACTAATCCTATTGCGTAGGCCCTATTATTTAGGCTAAAGTCATTTATCCTATTGATAGTAGTAACAAAAATAATAATAATCCGTTTTTTCCCATAACTAAAAACAAAATATATTATTACAATATAAACTTAAAACTGTTCAATATATTACCTATAACCTACATATGATTTGAATTGGTTTCTCTATTTTTTTTTCATTGGTATAAAGACCTATGTCTAAATAGTCTAAGGCAGGGTCCTTAACTTTAACATGAACCAAGAACGCCTATCACAAGCATTATATTATTTTATAAGTTGCAGTTTTTTGTATTGATAAATATTTAAAGAATAACATCTTTAGTTTCACTATTGATATTTCGATACCATATTAATTGTTCAATAGTTTAAGGGAATCTTGTGTGATCTTAAAGTGATTTAAGGTGGTAAATCTAAAACAATTTTATTAAAATAAATATAATAATATATACATACATTGTTTACATAAAATTAATTGTATATTATTAATCTATGATATTGAATAGTTTTATTTAACTACTAAAGTGAAAAAATCCGATACTAGGCATTTATTGGTAACGACCCTACAAAAAGCGTAGATCGTGGCGGACATGTTTTTACTGCGGCAAAATACTATTTCATAGGGTTTATCTTGCGCGTTGGGCAAAATGGGCCATAAAATATAGACTAATAATTCTTTCAGATTTTTACAGGAAAATGAACTAGCTTTTCGGTGGTGTTGATAAAAAATCTTAAAAATGATTTTTTCTTAAAAAAAAAAAAGAAATAATTTTTCTTAGATAATTTAAATATTTAAAAAGTTTAACATAAACAATAAATTTTAAATGCATATGGTGATAAGGACCATTTATTCTTGTACAATCGAGTGAAAAAATTATCTTTCTTTCATGAATGGCGCTTTTTGCCTAGACGATTTAGTAAGAGATGTGTCAAAAACTTAATAACGCCCAAAAAAAACAGATGCCAGTTTTAAGTACCTACTAACCTAGTCTAACTGGGTGGATAAATTTGACTTTAAGTAAGTTTAAGTAGGAACCATACACATATGCAATAATTTGATTAATCCTTATATGAAGGGTTAAAACTTGTAATTAGTTGAAATGTTTCGATCCATTGGATCAACTCAACTGATATTTGTTAAATCAAACAACATTGATACACAAAACTGAACAAAAATATCACAAGAGTAATTTGTAATGATAGTATTTATAGTAGAATGATCTTTTTATTTTGTGTAAATATACAGGTATGCCATTTTTTAATTCAGCTCAATCAAAACTTAAATCTGGTCTGAGTTAACTGTGAGCCAAATTCTAGATACTCATTTCTGTTTTATTCAACTCATGACTTATACTTATAAACAAGCTTAACACACAGAAGTTGCTGGTAAATTAATAAGTCTTTATATTGAAACATATTCTTATATTGACATACAGGTATACATTGCAAAGAGGGTTGGGGGAAGCTAGCATTCTACATCTTTTATCCACAGCCAATCAAACATTTGGTTCAAAATAAAAACCCAGCATTCTGCACTGCACAATTATTATCACAGAGTAAAAGGGGGGACAGAAATCATTAATGGCAATTATAATGGTCATGTGACATGGTTATTATACACCTATAAGAATGTGTCAAGTGGCGTAACGCATCATGTTCTTAAGGCTTGCCTCTAAAATCATGCCACCATTTCATTATTGCCTCTCTGTTGCCCCAAACTATTTTATAGCCATACTTTGCATACAAACTGCAGAGAATAAAAAACAACAACAATTGTGTTAAATATTTATATTATATTAAAACTTAAAAAAAAAACAACAACACTCTATTAATGTATTTAAGTTTTGAATCTGCAAATGTACTGTCAACAGACTGTTTGTGGTACCGGTACTTACATGCCAAATAACATTCCCCCCAAATGTCCAGCATGGTCTAATAGTCTCCAGCCTAGAACCAATCCCAGAAGATCAAAGGCTATAATGGCTTTCATTCCCTAAAACAAACAGTACAGATTAGTATATGAAACAGTAGTGATGAACTAATAATAAAAATATTTAGATCATATATATATATATATATATATATATTGTACATTTTTTTAAAATGTTGCTTTTAGCATGCTTAGTCAGTGCACTCTCTGTAATTCAGTTGCAGACAACAACACTATTAAAAAAATGGCTTTCAAACTCTTCTTAATGGGCTCAGAATTCCTCAGTGTCTGAGGGCAGCTGTTCTAAAGGACTACTTTTTGTGCAAAACAAAACTGGGAACCCTGAGTAGACACTTTGATGAGGAGCGCAGGTCACTTTCACTTTGTCACAGGAATTGAAGTGGAGATCTTTAAGCTCAGAGGTGATGTGATCCGACTTCTTCACCAGCAGCGATACCTTGCCGTGACACCTCTTATATCAAGCCCTAACTGAATGAGAGGAATCACCACGGCATTGGCTGTTCTCTTATTGACCCTTAAGTCAAGATGTAGCTGACCCAGAGCATGTAGTCATGAAGATAACAAGCTTTAAGTTTAAGGACAAGGCTGTTTTGAGGAACTAGTGTGAGTCTTCTGTCAATGTAAAAGCCAGGGTCTCTCAAAGTGTTTGACAAGGGGATCACAGACTCATCAAGTGTGGCATCAGAACCACACAGAATTCCTCTTTCTTGTCATTGAATTAAAGTCTATGCCCCCAGATTAGAATTTGAAATGACATCTATATAAGCATTTGAAATGCCACCATTATTAGCATTTGAAATGACATCACTATTAGAATTTAAAATGACATCTATATGGGTATTTGAAATGACATCAGCATTGGAAATGACATTGATATTGTCATCTGCTATGACATCATTATTGGTCAGGGTTCGTACAGAAAAAATGCCTCAAAATTCCAGGAGTTTTCCAGGAGTGTTCCACAAGTTTTTCAGGAGTAATGTTTTTGGAAAAGCCAAGCTAAGCTCTTAAAAAAAAACAGACACCTCGCTACACATCTATTTTTTTTGTTTTACGACATTACAGGGACTTATATAGCCTACATCCCAAGTTTGGATCGAAAAAAAAACAAGATCTAGTAAAATCAACGTTTGCGCGGGGGAAAAAAAATGGCAAAGAGGGCTTTCTGAAAAAGTGAAAGTACAATCTAAGAGCAGTGATTACGATTTTTTAATTAATAATTAATCTCCCCTCAAAAAATAAGGAGTTTTTAGTATTTTCCCAGGACTAAATGCAGTTTTTCCAGGAGTTTTAAGGTCCTGGAACACAACTTTTTATTTTCCAGGAGTTTCAAGGAGTTTCCAGGAGCTGTACAAACCCTGTTGGTATTTGAAAAGCCATCATTAATAGTATATTAGCTTTGAAATTACATTAATATCAGTTGGAAATGGCATCCATGTTATCATCTAATATGAGTTTATGACATTATTAGAACCGTTCTAGAAATAACATCATTATTAGCACTTGAAATGACATAGGACAAATGTACTATGCTCCCAATCATTCAACTGGGCGGAATTGTTGATAGCCAGTAGTTCACTGACCATGAGTGACAGTGTATTTTTGTTTGAAATTGATTATTGCTTACTGGCTCAGCAGTCTCGCAAGTGTGCAGCAGACTCTGACATACAGTCATACAGGCAAGCTGTCTAAGGGAAGAGCTGTAACTTTCTTTTTCGCACGGTTTTCATCATCTAGTTGACCCTTCTTCTCATCTTCATCTTCTGAACTTGGCCAATGGCTTGTTCGTCTCCAACAGGGCCTTTCCTGGGGCTATCTCTCCACACAGTTGATGACAATTGTGCAGATCTCTTTTAAGAACTATTAAACAAGTTTCCTAGTCATTATCCAGTCTTTATTGTAGCAGAATCATTTTCTAAATAACCAAGTTGGTTTGGTTTTGCATTGCAGTTGCATTTGGCACTCACTGTTTCAAAAATGTAACCTTCACTTACCATTAGTAAGAGCGGTAAGTTAAGTACCCGGACCCGTCTGACCAAGTTGGTCCATAGGGCAGGTAGGTCTAAAATAAAACGGCCTCTTGGCAATGCAATGGGTCTCGGACCCCCAGCGGGAGCTGTCCCCCATGCGTTCGCCCGCGGTGTAATCAAAATGGGATTGTATCGCCAGTTTACACACTTCGCCAGCTATGAGGCCCATGGGTACAGAAGTGATAGGGCAATGTGAAATGGTATACTTACAGAGTCAGCTGAGAATGAATGTGGGATGATGTCTGATATAAATGCAATGCCCAGTTGTGCATTAGGAAATGTGATACACACTGCTCCCAATATTGCCATTATAGCTCCAGACTGAAAACAAATACAACAAGAATAAAAAATTAGCACAGATGTCTTTTTAAGCATTCATTTACATGAAGGCTAGAGTGTGGGCCAATACAGTGGTACCCTGGGTTATGAACGTTTCAAGTGTATTGAGTTCAGGAACTGATTAAGTTTGTAACCCAAGGTACAACTGTAGCCACTTTACCATTTAAACATGAAATAATTTTCTAAATATTTTTTTAAAACAATTTTTGTTAACATTATGATGTGCACAGCTTGCAGATGTTTTTGGGTCCTAACAAGAAAGGTAACCCCTTCAAATAGCTCCTGTTTTCCCTTTACAACTGCGAGCACTATCTTATCTTTAGCACTCTATATAACTGATTGCAAAGTGCGCCTGTTTATCATTCCAATTTTCTGATGAATATTGTCCTTCAGCTCATCAATAGTTTGGGGCTTAGTAAAAAAAACAACACTCACTGTTTCAAATTATTATCCTCGAATAGCATGAATCTACTTCAACAGTAATAACAGCACACTATATTGGTCCAACATTAGGCCAAAATGTAAAAATTGTACCAATAATGGACCAATGTAAGTGTGCTGTTAGGGTAGCATCCTTTCTGATGTTAAAAAGACTTTTGGCCCACTATATTATTACGTTATTATGTATATAATTATTGTTAAAACCCCATCTTTTCTATCTACATTGTGATTTAATACTTTTTAGGTCACTACTGCTAATTTTCTCCTTTTAAAAATAAACAAGTACCCGGTACAAGGCTATAGTAAAATATTATCGACACTTGTTAAGCCTGTTTCAACTGGGTGGGAAATCCTTATACAGCTCGCTTACTGTATTAACCAATGGTTGGGCTGAAAAGGCTTTCGCGGGAAAAGCAATTAAATGATTGGGAGCGGCAAGTAAGCTGTGTCGTATGCTAATGAGCCCCTCCTTTTCTTGCCGACAAGCCGGCAGACGTAGTTTAGTTTGAGACTCGATTGTGTAAGCATATGACTGTTTCCTACACATTGTAATTATTTTCTTCATTTTACTGCATTACAAACTTGTTGCTTCGTTGAAATCAAATAAAACTTTATCGTTATTAACCTAAGGACCTTGAGTTGCTTACTGATTTGTACAAGTTGGTTGAATTAACATTTTTAAGCCATACTGAAGGAGTCGCCAATATTTTCAATACTATCGTCAGAGACATAGGCCCAGGAGACCTCGTTGGGATTCATACCTAGACTAGATGAATGCAGCCAAACCGTTGCTACAACTTGACAATATATATATATATCAGTATAAGTTTATTTCATTACATGTACTGATACTTACCGCACCAACAGACACAGTATAAGTTTATTTCATTACATGTACTGATACTTACCGCACCAACAGACACAGTATAAGTTTATTTCATTACATGTACTGATACTTACCGCACCAAAAGACACAGTATAAGTTTATTTCATTACATGTACTGATACTTACAGCACCAACAGACACAGTATAAGTTTATTTCATTACATGTACTGATACTTACATCACCAACAGACACAGTATAAGTTTATTTCATTACATGTACTGATACTTACAGCACCAACAGACACAGTATAAGTTTATTTCATTACATGTACTGATACTTACCGCACCAACAGACACAGTATAAGTTTATTTCATTACATGTACTGATACTTACAGCACCAACAAACACAGTATAAGTTTATTTCATTACATGTACTGATACTTACCGCACCAACAGACACAGTATACGTTTATTTCATTACATGTACTGATACTTACCGCACCAACAGACACAGTATAAGTTTATTTCATTACATGTACTGATACTTACCGCACCAACAGACACAGTATTAGTTTATTTCATTACATGTACTGATACTTACTGCACCAACAGACACAGTATAAGTTTATTTCATTACATGTACTGATACTTACCGCACCAACAGACACAGTATAAGGTCGGCGAAGTAATTTGCTACAAGCCAAACTGGCAAATGATGACAGTGTACCTAAATATAAAAAATGACAGCCATTCAGCGGAGTAAAACTATCTAAATGACAGAACCATCTGCCAGCAAGCAATGTATCATTTTTGTCATGAATACAGATGTTCAAGTTCCAGCCACCAATATCCTGCTCTGATATGACCCATCCCACCTATTATGTGTTTTGCTGCGACTCCACCAACTAACAAGCCAGTCTGTTGTAAATCCACCCACTATCAGGCCAGTCTGTCATAACTCCACCCACCAATACATCAGTATGCCTTAACTCCACCCACAAATATGCTGGTCTGCTGTGACTCCTATATGCCGCCAGTCTGACATGACCTAACCCTCTGAAATATGTTTCACATCTGAATAAATTGGGTTTGGCGATGAGATTGTGTTGATTATGCACACAATCCAATTAGCTACCTGGGACACATTTGTCTTATACCACAGCTGCCTCACTATAGTGTTACGTTCACCATCTAGGGTAAGCAATTAAAGTGTTCATACAATTAAAGGCACTTGCTCTCTTCATTGCCCCTGGGTATTGCATTCTAGTCTAGCAAACTCCAACTGCATCTGAAGTTCTGCTAGTTTTAGCGGAAGATTTGCAGTGGCTTCCTCAACCTACTTCTGAGAATCCGCCGTCTGCCACTGCATTGCTTTGTACTTTGTTTTTCTTAAAGTGACATTATTTCTTTCAGCAGCCAGAACTATTCTATTTGAATTTCAAGGGAGCGTGTGCTACCTCTTTCAACCTCTGGCCCATAGACCCCCTTTACACATTATTTTGAATTTATAAAAAAAATCAGTTTTGCAGAATTCCGTACCAGTTTGTGTAGCTCTTACTATTCATTCTCAAAAGTATTTGCTGTTGTCATTTAGCATGCACATCACTAATGTGATATGAAAAACAAACAAACACTAAGGCAGTGGTTCGCATGGAACTGCTAGGGGTTCAAGCAATAATTTTACATTAATCCTTAAGCTTTCAGGCATTCAAAAATGGAATTCTAAATGTGTATAGGTTTAATACATACATATATTAATATATTCTACTAGAAGTACATAATTAATTACACAGTATAGGTTAATTGTTTTTAAAATTTAAAATATTTAGAGCAATTATAAATAATTTTAATAAATGCACATTTATTTGAATGAATATTTTTTTAAAGTAATAACCTTTAAGTGCTTATCATTTTTTAATATTTAATTTAAAAATACATTTATATGAAAATGAAAACGGTGCAAATAAACTAGTTGTTGAAAGCATCAAATACAGCCTTCAATCTATACCAGAAACTTAAAACAGCCTCTAGCCCAAGGAGACTACTCACAGCTCTATTCTACAAAATTTCATGACAACACTATTGTTAAAGCGAGTTGATGAAAATAAATAAAAAAGTAAAATCTAAAACAACTAACCTGCACTCAGGTAAAATGCTGCAAACTGTTCAAATCCAAACAGGTTGACTGTCACTGATGCGAAGGACCACAGCACATACATGTTGGCAAACAGGTGAAATAAACTAATATGGCTAAAGGAGCTCAATAGCATTGATGGCAGCGGATGATCTGAAGAAGTGAGAACAAATGGAAGAGGAATGTCTAACAACTGATTATTTATCCAGAAACATCAAACATGTTTTTTTCTAAGCCTTCAGTTTATAACTGTGACTAAAATAGAAAATCATAAGAGTGTGTCCGTGATTGTGGTATCCACTGGATTCTGCAACCTATCGTTACTTTACAGCACGGGTTCGCAAAAGGGTTTTGTACAAAATATGAAAAGTCCCGGTCTTGGGCGCTAACATCCCACGTTTTTAAAGTAATAACATGAACCTAAATTACTCTTTTAGGGCTCAAAGAGCAAATTCAACAGTCTCTTTCCATCTAGATATTGTATGTTTTAAGTTTAGCCAACAGATTTTTGTTTATTCCAAACTGCTAAGAGGTTTAAAATAAATGTTTCAACATCCCGTAATTTTTTTCCAGTGTTTTTATGTCTGGGGTCTTCTATAAATTAACCCTTTGCTGGAGTCGCCAGCACTCTCAAGCCGCCGATTTTTAGTTGTTTCATTTCTGTTAGCGCATCACGTTTTCAAATGCATATTTAAAACCCATTTCAACTCTGACCAAAGAGAGCCATAATGATGCTATTTTTACACATTGGTTTGATATTTTAACCCGATAAATCAAATTTCTGAAGAAAACAACAACAAATTTTTAGTGGAAAATATATGAAACATTTAGGGATTCTTTGGACAAGGCTAATAACGGAAAGGCTATATTAATTTGATAAGGCTAAGATAATAGTGATATTGTAAGCAGGGGCAAAGCCAGACATTTTTTTCCGGGGACTAGTGGATTGAACTTTAACGTAACAAACATTTACGAAATTTTATCGCGGATTAAGTACACATTTAAAATAAACTGTTAACAAAAAAATATTTTTAAAAAAATTCAGGGTGGCCTAAGCCCCTCTCAGCTCCCCCTGATTGTGTGTAGATGTTTATTTGTATTAGGCTTAGAAATGGATTCGAGTCCGATATGATGAATTATAAATTACATTACCAGCTATCGCAAGCGATTGAGGTATGGTCAGTGATTTATTTTTACTTTTATTTATCAGTTTATCGTTATCTTTTCTGGTTTAAATTAAACCTTATCTATTTATATTTAAAATATGAAGAATTTAATTCATTTGCTTTAATGAATAATAGTTTTATTGTGAATTTTAAATTATTTTTTTTTAACATACAGAGTTATGCAACTTGACTTGAGGTAGATAAAGTCTGGCACCTTCCTAGTGGAAAAAGGGTTAAGGGTGTAGATTTTAGGGTCCAGGAAAAAATTTTTGAGGAACACAGCATTACAGTGAAGCCAAGCAGCTGGATAACTAAGCACCCAAAATCCTTTTGGGGGCAGGTAAAGGCAGCTTGGGGCTTGTACTGAACCACAATTCCCCCTGGCACTTTGTTGCCATAGAAGCTTCTATTGATTCGTAATTGAGTCTAAAGAATACATTTTTGAAACATCAACAAAACTAACCCTTTGACTACTGCATATTTTTAAATAAAAAACATTTGCAGACTTTGCATATTTTTTTCAATTTCTTTACATTTCATGACATGTGACGTCCTTAGTAGCTAATTATAAAAAATTAAAAACAAAATGTGGCATGAAAACAAAAACGTAAGTACGGGTGAATAAAACAGTTCATAGTTTTATAATTGGGCCATACGTATGGAACTTGTGAAGTACCGAACCATCATGGGCTGTAAAGACGTCACCCGCCACATAAGAAACACAGCGAGGTTGGCCGCCATGATACTGATGACCATCTTCTGACCACCGGACAATTTGTTCCACAGAGCGTTGGCCTGAAAATAAAGAATGATTAAAAAATGTACTAGTGCATTGCCTTTATTTTTCCATTACTTTAACCCTAAGCAGTCAAATCTTTATGAACATATTTAACTGATCCAACTCTAGGTAGCGGCAGTGAGCCTGTTTACTAGTATTTAGTATTACAGTATTAAAGATTGTGTATACTTTTAGAACAGATCTACTTGCCAACTCTAAGCTTGAGATTTATTCCTCTGGTCCCATTACATTGCTCTAATGAGTTTTTAACAAATCACTATACGGTACACTGCAAGATGCAATTTTTCCTTTATTTCCCTTGTTTTTAAGTTTTCAATAAGAAGCTTTAAATCTATGCTTGAAAATGGCAAAAGGATGCCAGGCACATCTCACATTGAGGACTAAGTAATAAGTAGGTCGTAACATTAACATAAAATAGAGAACAGCACTTAAGTAAGGCAGCATAGAAGGGAACAGCACTTAAGTAAGGCAGCACATAAAGTAGGGAACAGTACATTTAGTTGTGAACAGCACTTAAGTAAGGCAGCACATAAAGTAGGGAAAAGTACATTTAGTTGTGAACAGCACTTAAGTAAGGCAGCACATAAAGTAGGGAACAGTACATTTAGTTGTGAACAACACTTAAGTAAGGCAGCACATAAAGTAGGGAACAGTACATTTAGTTGTGAACAGCACTTAAGTAAGGCAGCACATAAAGTAGGGAACAGTACATTTAGTTGTGAACAACACTTAAGTAAGGCAGCACATAAAGTAGGGAACAGTACATTTAGTTGTGAACAGCACTTAAAAAGGCAGCACATAAAGTAGGGAACAGTACATTTAGTTGTGAACAGCACTTTAGTAAAGCAGCACATAAAGTAGGGAACAGTACATTTAGTTGTGAACAGCACTTTAGTAAAGCAGCACATAAAGTAGGGAACAGTACATTTAGTTGGGAACAGCACTTTAGTAAAGCAGCACATAAAGTAGGAAACAGTACATTTAGTTGTGAACAGCACTTAAGTAAGGCAGCACATAAAGTAGGGAACAGTACATTTAGTTGGGAACAGCACTTTAGTAAAGCAGCACATAAAGTAGTGAACAGCACTTAACCCTTGAAGCGTGTAGGGCCACGATCGTGGCTCAGCGTTAACAATACGTTAAAAGCGTGGAGCCACGATCGTGGCTTAGTTTTTTTTTGGCTACATTGTGTCGTTTTCATTCGTTTTTTTTCCGTAAAAACGTACACATCCGTAAAGCTTAACAACTTCCGTCTCTTCTGGTATTGAAAGGCAGCCATTTTTTACGTTAAATTTTCCTCGATTCGCAAAATGAACGAAGGTGTTAGTGACTATTGGAAAAGCTACGATGGAATTGATGCATAATTTCAATTATATTTTATTGGTTTTGATGAAATTCTAAACAGTAAGAAGTGTATTGAATTCATATTTGTTTTTTTTTTAATGATTTAGTTTTCAAAATACTGAAATAGGTAAAAAAGCCGGCAAATAGTTCAATAAATTAGCTTCGTGTTTGTTGTTAGCAAAAACATCGTTTTCGAAAGATGGGCGTGGCTAATGATCGTTTTTATTTTAGTTATTATTGAAATTAATTTGTATTTAAATCTGTTTATTTTGCGAGCCTAGGTTAAAACTTGTATATTTTCATCATAATTGTACAAAATGTGATAGTTAAACAACATTTAATATTTATAATATTTTTTTTTCAAACTCTAGGTTTACTGAGTGCAATGACGGACTGTACCCTGACTAATTTGTAAATATTACAGGAGACTCTAATACTTACTGATATACTTTTTAAAAATACATTTCTTTAATTTAATACATATATGTCTAAAATTTAAGTGTTTTTTTATATTTTTATTCGATTTTTACTACTTAGTTGTGTGTTAAATTAATGAAAATATTTTTTTGAAGTTTTTGTAAACAAAAATTGCCGTGTATTTATTAAATTTTTACATTTTAGATGCTAGATATTAAACAATCAATATGTTTTTCCAATTCCCCAAACTATAAGCTTTAATAAAATGTATAGGTTTATATATCTAATGTAAAAATATAAAAGTAAAAGAAAACAAAATAAAAGCAAGAGGTTTTGAAAGTTTAATGCCCGTCAGTTTTAGCTACACTTTTTAATGCATTTTTGTGAAAATAGCTACGCGCTTTAAGGGTTAAGTAAGACAGCACATATAGTAAGGAACAGCACTTAAGTAGGGCAGCCCATAAAGTAAAACACCTTGTTCTAGTTAGAGCACACACACACACAAAACTTACCTGTTCTCTAAACCCAAATGCCTTTTTCTGTTTTTTTTCAAAGATAGATTCTTTCTTGGTTCCATCTTGCAAGTCTTTAAAAACTTTTCTCATTTTTTCATAGTTCCATACCATGGCGCCAGCATAACTGCAACCACACACCTGCAAAAAAAATGGATAAAAGTCATTATGTATGTAAGCACTCTGGAGTTTCAATTCCACTAGTTTTAAATGTCCTTTTTATGAGGAAACATTTGTATTATTGTTCAATTTTATCCCTGTGTGGGTTTCTGGGCAGTGGTGAAAGTATGACCAGTGGAAAGTATATCCCCACTGCCTGATACCATTTAGATACCCTAAGAAAAATATTATTTGTGCATAGGGTATCTAAAAAATCGACCCCATTTGTGGTGCAGATTACAGTATTCTGGATAAAGGTTTTGTGCACCTCTAGTGGGGGTGGGGGGGGGGTGTTCTGGCATTGATATCAGAGTGACAGGAAGCGAAATGTCAAGAAGGGACATGGTTTAAGGATGTGAGGATTCCACAGAGCATTCCCGGTATTTACAAAATAAAAGGGCCTTGATTTGTTCAGGCCTTTCATGGTGGTCTATTTGTATCACTGTCCTAACCTGTTTCAATACTGCGTGGGATTGAAGCCGTGAATACAAGAAAAGTTAAAAATTATTAATGAGAATGATAACAATAACCCATGTTACCAGAATTCTGTTAGTACCGGTACAAAAACTGTTAATAGTCAGCAATGTTACCTGTTATAAAGTACAACTAGCCTTTAGGTAAAAATTTTTAAAAATATTGAAAAAAAGAAAAAGATATCAATTGTTGTGAAACATACTCCAACTGTAAACAAAAAATGTTTAAAAAGAGATGTTGACCCTTCGCCAACTGGGGATGCATCTAATTCTTCAACAGCTTTATTTGTTCTGAAACCTCTTCGAAAGAACTTGTGAACCAGTCTGAGATGTTGTGATTTCATGTGTGGTTGAAACCCAGAGGAAATGACGGAATGTCGGACATTCTGTTTAAAAGGAACGTATAAAACATTCCCCACACTCCTGTAAAAATATTTTTTTTAAATGAAAAGAAATTAATAAACCTTAAAAATTTCTTATCTTGATTGTTTTGACATATATAATATAATATTGGAGAGTTCTTGCAATTATTTCATCATATGAAACAGGTCTTAAGCTCAAAATGCTTACCGTAATGTTTACTTATAATGTAAATCTACAAAGGCCTATATAGATTTACACAGAGAGTAACATCAACTTAACGCTGGCTTCTAATGATGAGTCTTGTCAGATCTACAACTTTTACTATTCAAATCAAATGTTTGCAGCTAAGTGAACCTTTAGGTTGTGTCTCCTTGCCAACTGGAGCGATAGAAATACACATGCGGCTTGGGAGTCTACACACATTCCCTTGTTCACAGACTTGAACTTCACTTGAAGTATGTTTAAAGGGTGGGAGGGGGGAACATTAGAACAGTCTGGAACTGTCACATAAACCGTTGGGAATGCATTGAAACAGTCTGTGACATAAGCCATTGGGAATGCATTGAAACAGTCTGTGACATAAGCCATTGGGAATGCATTAAAACAGTCTGTGACATAAGCCATTGGGAATACATTGGAACAGTCTGTGACATTTAAGCCATTGGGAATGCATTGGAACAGTCTGTGACATAAGCCATTGGGAAAAAAAATCATAAGTCATAAGCCAACTAGCAATGGGTTGCAGTTGCAAACCAATTTTTGGCTGAGTAGGCTATATGGACCTATATTCCTATATATATATATATGTTGTATTGGTACGTCTTATAAAAGATCTAAAATAGTTTTTTAATTGAATTTTTAAAAACTTAGCCTATAAAAATGAAAGCCATCTTGTATGAAAATGGCAGTGAGATAGAGATATTTATAATAATCCTAAGCCCTCAGGCACGGCAAATGGTTGGATAAACTTATGTTTTTGCCTTAACAAACTAGGGCAAGGGCTGCTGCAAGCAGCAAGGGGAACCTACCACTCAACTTTAGGACTTTCAAGATGTTGTGTTTTGTCTTTAGTTCTTACTTTAGTCTACTAGTTACTAGACACTAGTCTAGCTAGATACTAGATCATTTACTAGATGAAGATGACTAGACAGTCTAGTTACCTTCTAATACTAATATTTATTATAGGCCTATAGGAATATAGCTGCTATAGGAATATAGGCCTATACCATAGTGTCTATAGTATAGTTAGGTACTTCCAAAAGGCTATTTTTTATGACTATAGTCTATACCAGGGGTCGGGAACCTTTTTGTCTAAGAGAACCATGGACACTATAATATTTTGAAAAGTAATTCTGTGAGAGCCATACGCCATCCGCCATACATTATGTTTAAAACTAAAAATTCAAGTAAATGTGTGCATTTTGTGTAGGCCTAATTTAAACACTAAAAGTACAATAATTATGTCTCTGAATTCTTCTGATGCTGAGCTGCAGTGGACTTTAGCCTTTAAATTAAAGTTTAATAATCGAACATTTGTCTGCGAGCCAGATGCAGCCATCAAAAGAGCCACGTCTGGCTCGCGAGCCATGGGTTCCCGATCCCTGGTCTATACTATAGTGTCTATAGTCTATAGATAGTGAGACTATAGCGGCTAGCCTGGTCCTATCTAGGCCTATAATTATAATAATAATAGACTAGGCCTGACTAGGCTATAGTATAGTATGTATAGTATAGTATAGTGTATAGTACTAGTATTAAGTAGTATATTAGTATAGTAATATAGTATATAGTATAGAGTTAATTTTTATAACAGCAGTATTTAATAAGTATTACGGTGTGCCCTTATTACTATTATAATTTAGAATGTACATTTTAATTTTTCTATTTAAAAAATGTTTATTAACATGACATATGATTACAAGACTATTTTACCTTAAACTTAAAGAGTGATGAAATATAAGCCGACAACAACTGTAGGACAGCGCCATTTTGAGTTTCAAAATAGTGACTGGAAAATAGATTCATACTGCCAAGTGCCAAGTGCTAGATTGGCCAAAGCAGAAAGCTAAAAAAATTTTAGATCTAGCTAGCCTAGATTTACAGCAGTTGTCTAATCAGAATATTTTTTTTAAGTTTTTTTTTTTTACTTAGCTAAGACGTAAATAATTTTACAGAATGATCTTTATTGCGAACTGAAGCTAGAATGCATCAATTAGAAAACAGGCCAAGGCCTTGATCTATAGTACTATAACTATAAGCTTAGCTTATTTGTCTAAATATCTCTGCCATGCACAGATTCTTTGATCGCCCACAGCCTGGATAAAAAATAAAGTCTTTAAAGTTTTAAGCCTATTATCGAGTTTGTTCACCATTAGAGTCTAGTCCAAATCCATTAGCAAAACTACTACACGGATCACATTTTCGATGAAAACAATGTCTATTGACTCTATTCTGGAGTTCGTACAACTAATTTATTCATCATCATCATCAATCCCATGACCGTTGTGGTCGTCGGGGGGGGGGGGGGGATGGGGAGCGAATGGACACCTCAGCAGTCAACTTTCTCCACTATTGCCTATCTTGAGTGGGTGTCAATAGTTGAGTCAAATGCAGCCCTGTCCAATAGGCGTACTTTACATTGTCGAACCAGCATCTCCGCTGACGGCCTATCCGACGTCAACCTTCTATCGTGCCCTGGAGGATTGTTTTTGGCAGGTTATTATGCCGCAACACATGACCGAGCCATGTCAGTTTGCGCCGTTTGATCGTTGTCATAATGTTTTCTTGAGTCTTGAGGGTTCGCAACTGGGGGTATTCTGTCCTAGACATATAGGCTACCCATTAGTCCTGTGTTCTACGTAGGAGATTCGAAGTATTTTTCTCATGCATTTATTTTCGAAAGCCTGCAACTTGTTTTCAGTTGCGGATAGCAAAGTCCAGGTCTCACATCCATAGACTACTGAACAATAGTTTTGACAAGGGCTCTGTGAAGTCTGAGCTTTGTTGGGAGACTAATGCTTTTGCTCGTGTGGATTTTCTGATCTCCCATCGGGCGCCTCCCCGGGTGGCAGATAGGGGAATGCCCACCAGATATGGTAGGTACTGGGGAAATCAAATACACAGGGCGGACCAAACTCAGAACCTGCTGCCTTGCAGGCAGTGGGTGGAACTACAAAGGCTAGGGTACCCTTCCCAAAATTAAGCGCAGCTCTCCGGATAGCTGTGAGGAGCATCCCCCCCCCCCCAGATGGTTGCAATGTGCACAGGGCCAACAACCCTGTCACATAAAAACAGTATGTTTCAAAAACGCCGACAAGTAGGAAAACTGAAAACCTTTCGGACCTGGGAAAGGCGAGTATAGATTCCCAGCTGTGAGCCTTACTTGGGGGAAGCCGGAGAGACTGGCCCAGGATAGAGATGGACTAGTTAATAAAAAAAAACACAAGAATTCTACATCTTGATACCGGTAACTATAACTGACTAACCAGATATGGCAACTTCTTCAGCTGGACTACAACATATTGACATTTGTTGTTGAAATATCTGTACTATAACTATATAAGAAAAAGGCTATAAAAGAAACAATTTCACTTTCATAATATTTTCGTTTCTTTATAAACTTTTTTTTTCTTTCTACATTGTCATCATTTTAATTGGCTCGGGGGCAAAATAGCGACTCTCAAAACAGCGACTGTCAAAACAGCGACTTCAAAATAGCGACTGGGCAAAATAGCGACTGTCAAAACAGCGACTATCAAAACAGCGACTCTCATTTAAGCGACTATACACAAGGGCGACGTAATCAGGTTGGCATTTCGACTTTTAAGACCCTCCCTTTTCGTACTGTTAACAAACCGAACTAGGAAATAATAATTTTATTAATTTTTTAATGGAATTAACGAAATATTTTGTAAAATTAACGAAATACATTTTTGTGAGACCTTATAATATAAATATAAATATATATCACGACTATTTTCGAATTTTCCAGAAAAAATGCGCAATATATTTTCTCATATAATATAATGTGATGCTAGTCTAGGGTTGCCAGAGGTCTGGCAAAAGGAGGACATTTCGTCCTTTTTAGCCCTGTGTCCTCCATCCGACAGGAAAAGCTAAAAATATTTAAAATGTCCGGTTTTTGTACGTCAAAATTTTTTAAGAATCCTATTTTTATTGTCAATAAGTGGATGGGACGGGTAAAGCAAAACACCGGAGTTTTTAGCAGTAAAGGGTTATGAATTCGGTTGTGTTATCTAATGTGTTGTTTGATTAATTGTCCACCGATCTTCTCTTTCCCAACCTTACTTCCCCTTGCAAACATACATTCAAATTTACCTATGTAACAGCTTTATTGTTACAAAATAAAACAGTCGATATAATAATAATATACGTTAGTGACTCACAATGATATTAAGACGAAGGATGCACGTTTTAGAGTGAAGGTAAATGTCATATTTCAAGAACTATTTAGCCATATTGGGAAACTTTTATCCTAGTTTACAAGTAAGGTGGTTAAATTAATTAAGAAGGTGATAATTACGCTAAACATTGAGAAGTTTATTCAATTTCCAAGTACTTTTTTGCCATGAAATTGTTTGACCAATTTTGCAATCTCAAATCATTTTTACAAAAAAAGAATGAACAAAGTTTTTTCAAAAACTCTTGCATGAGCAGTGGAGTTTGTTTTTTCAAAGTTACCCAAATGGAATTTGCTTTTCAGAGTTACTAAAAATTTGTAAGCTTTTTTTCTGAATCACTGGACACAATGGCAATGTGGAAAGAGTGTTCTCATTTATAAACGCTCAATTATCTTATACGTTTACAGACGTTCCTTTTTAGATAGAAGATTATTACGTCCACTAGACCCAAAACTCCCGCAGGGCGGTAGAGATCGGTCAGCGACAGGGCTAGAACTGTCGTGATTGACAGTCCGTTGAACTAACTGCAGTACCAGCCGGCATCACAAAGCCGGCCTAAATGGACAATGTAAAGAAACATACTATCAGTTAATTCTAAAATGAACACAGTAAAGAAACAGACTCTCAGTTAATGCTTACAACATAAACAATCTTGCAAGTGAACAGTTTTATAGATAAGTGAAAGTCACGTGAAAGCCTATTTATTTTGGCTTCAAGAATTGTACTTCCGTGAAGAATCCATCCTTTTTAGAGATCAGTTGTGGCCTACAATGGAGTTTATAAAATCAAGAAAAGGAAGTGACATGATAAGTCATAAAGGTTTCTTGTACAGGAGGGACAAAACAAAATTAAGTACAATCAACTGGAGGTGTGCAAAGGCTGGTTGTAAATGTCGCCTAACGACAAGCCTTCAGTATCGTCAGCAACAACAACCCCCAGTAATTGTGGCGTCCACATGCATTCACCAAGTCCTGCGGCAGTGGTAGTACGGAGAGTGGAAAACACAATAAAAACAGCTGCAGTCACAACACGGGATACAGCACAAAGATTTGTGCAGGATGCAATCGCTGATGTTAATGAAGAAGTTGCAGCAGCTGTTGGTTCTTCCACAAATCTGCGTCAGATCATCAGGCGGAAAAGGAAAGCAACAGATAACAACCCCCCCTGCTCCTGCTACTGTTGGAGAACTGTTGATACCCGATCAACTGAGACAAACAACAGACCAGCGTAGATTCCTGCTCTATGACAGTGGGCGTTGAAATGTTAATCGGATGCTTATTTTCAGCACAGATCAGTTTCTTCAAACCCTGCACGACTCCGAACATTGGATGTGTGATGGCACATTTAAAGTATCACCAAACCTATTCATAAAATATACACTGTGCATGCTTTGATACGGAACAATGTGCTTCCATGCGTTTTTGTTTTGCTCCCAAAAAAGAAACACGCCACAAACTCTTGAATGTGGACTGAAATCAAATCATTGAAACCTGAACTCGCTCCAAGGGTGTACAGATCGACTATGAACTAGCTTCTAAAGCTGCACTCATTGAAGCATTTCCTCAAACGCACATCTATGGCTGTTACTTTCACTTGGGACAATCGCTCTGGAGAAAGATTCAGGAAAACGGACTACAACGGTTGGTTACATGTACAAGAGGAAAATGTTCGAACGGCATTGAAAATGCTCCTTGCTCTTGCCTTTCTACCTGTGGATGAAGTGAGCGATGCTTTTGATGAACTGGTGGCAGACTACCCCTCAGTAGTAACGACTCTTGTAAATTACTTCGAAGATAACTACGTGGGGCGGAGAAACAGACGTGGAAACTGAAGACAGTGATTATTTCCTGTAGATATGTGGAGTGTGAAAGCCCGACAAGAGGCAGGACTGCCACGAACAAACAATCAGCTCGAAAGTTGGCACAATGATTTTCAGGAATCAGCTGAAACTCATCATCCTTCCATCTTCAGATTTATCGAAGCTCTAAGACGGGAGGAAGCCCTCCAACGGACAAATCGTACCCAGCTGCTACAAGGCAGAGACCTGACTCAGCGAATGAAAAAATACGTGACAATGAACACAAAAATCACTGCTGTACAGCAACATAGAGATCAGTATGATCTTCTGCAATTCCTTCGAGCCCTTGCTCACTATTTAAAATTAACGTGTCATGATTTGACTAACCTTGGTCTTTCTCTATTCTGTTTTACATTTCCTTTTAAAATCATGTTTTCTGTTTTATATCTTCTTTGAAATCATGCAGTCTGTTTTAAATCTTCTTTTTAAATCATGCATTCTGTTTTAAATCTTCTTTTTAAATCATGCATTCTGTTTTAAATCTTCTTTTTAAATCATGTATTATGTTTTAAATCTTCTTTTTAAATCATGTATTCTGTTTTAAATCTTCTTTTTAAATCATGTAGTCTGTTTTAAATCTTCTTTTTAAATCATGTAGTCTGTTTTAAATCTTCTTTTTAAATCATGTAGTCTGTTTGAAATCTTCTTTTAAAATCATGTATGTATTATGTTGCTAATCCAAATTAAATTTGTTTTTTTAAAATTCATTTCTAACGTTGTTGTTGTGTTTTCAAACAATCGCTATTGTGTAAGTCGCTCAAATGTCAGTCACTGTTTTGGCAGTCGCTGTTTTGAAACAGTCGCTATTTTGAAGTCGCTCAAGTGACAGTCGCTGTTTTGACAGTCGCTATTTTGCCCGGATGCCATTTTAATTAATAACAGTTGATTACCATGGTAGTTAGTTTTTTGCATTCATTAAAAGATCTTTACATATGCATAATGGTGAGACCGATCACAGGGTGCGTCTGTTGTTAGCATTCTAGCAATCGACATAACCCAAATGTATGCCCAATTCGAAGAGCCACTGTAATCGTTTGTATCGCCTTCATGAATTAAGATATAGTAAGAAATAATACAATTATATTTTCACAGATCTCAAGACCAATGATGATATTTTTGCTTACAAACGTCTGGCACGCGTGCCTTGGGTTGTCCACCCCTGATCTATACAACAAGGAGCGGCTCGCGTGAACTAGTTTTACTTGACAGATTTCTTGACAACATAACTTGAGTTTGGTGATTATAATGGGGAGATTATTGAAAAGACTAAAAGATTAATGCCGGACCAATAATACTTTTATCTCATGCAAATAATTTATTCAATTTACCACAGATTTCTCTAAAGATTATTTTTTCTTTGGGATTGAAAATGAGTCAATAGAGTAGTTTTCTCTTCTGGTGTAATTGTACATGCTGCTTTATTTCAAGGAATGGCTCCGCTTCTGTCAAAAAGACAAGCAATATGTTAAACCTGTTGACATTCCTTATATGAAACGCTTGATAGTAAGTATAATTTATAGAAAGAGTTAATGTCAGTCAATATCCCTGGCATCAAATAAAGATATTTTATAGAAAACATGGGTAGGGGCTAAAAGCTGATTTAATGAGGTTTAAATAAGTTAACTCATCACTTATGTCACATAAACCTGAACATTATTGTTGGGTCTACACCTAAAAAAGAATAATGAATAAATTATTTGCTTATTTGACTTGTAAACATTTAATAAGACTCTACAGGACATTTTACTTCAAACAGATAATAGATTTATCCCCCCCCCCTCCAGTTTTCACATGAAGAGAGGTCTCCTTTATTGGGGATGTTAACTATAATTCCTGTTTTCCCATTGGTTTGGAAATTTTCCTTTTTCCCCACACATTGTTGAATTGTTGAAGAGTATAACAATTAGTGTCAGTGAACATGCAGCTGGTTTAGCTTTCAACATATCCAGCTGTGATTCTGTCCTCTCTTTGGGCCTTGTTTGGCTTCAGCCTTTTTATAGCTGCTTCAATTTCTTGTTTATGAATATTTAAGTACTACATGTAACAGGTAGGAAGAGGGGAAGGAAAAAGTGTGTGTTTGTGGGGGAGGGGGGAATCTAGGTCTGTGCAACCTCGATAAGCATAACCCAATGTGACTGTCAACAGACTAAGGCTTTAGCTATCTACACTAAATAAAATACAGCTATAACTAGCTAACTAAACAACACCACAGAACACAGGAGTACAACACTGCATAGAAACAGAGGTAGAAAGATCAACTAATGCCAAAGTAACACTATAACTATAATAAATAAACTTTTACTTTACATTACAATATTATATATACCTCTTAACTACACTACTGTAAATCTCAAATTGTATACATGAGAAACTAACTTAAATCTCAATAATTATAATCTAAATACTACCAAAATTATTTCTATAAACTATAAAACAAAGGCCTACAATATAACCCAATCTACAACATACGCCAATCTAAAATCAATTCTTAAACAATTACAACCACAAGCTAATAACTTAAATCATTCTTCAAAACCAACGTTTAAGTCAGAAGCTTAAAAAAACTATTACATAAACAGCACGACATATCTCGAAGTTTGTTCTATCAGCGGATATCGATAAAAAATAAAAATATTTTTTAGTTTACTTGACTAAAGATTAACGTCGGAATTTATTGGCAATTATTCAGGATATACCGACTCTTGTCGTCGTTGTTATAAATCTATCATTGTCCATTGATGGGTTTACAGTTTAGCATTTTAAAAGAAGTTTAAATAGTACCGGTATTGTGTATTAAAGGCCAACATAATTTGTTAGTGTCAAAAGATAAAGGGAGACAAAAAAGGTTTCAGTCGATATCATGAAGTACTTGTCCTTTGTACTGTTCATCTTTTACATTCATGTTTTGAGTAAGTAAACAATGTTTTGTCATGAATTTTCTTCCTTGGAAAGGGTTTACAAAATTGTATTAGAAAAGATAAAATAATTGTTTAATAATGTTTTTAAGACATGCCATAATATGCGTGACTGTTAAAAGACAAGGAAAAGAAGTGTAGCGTTATTGTTTATATAAATAAAAATTTTATAACAATTTTATTACAGTATAGAATAAAATCAGAGTTTACCAAGGCATACTCAGAGATTGTCGCTGGTATTATTTATGTTTGCCTTTGCTATCATCAACTGATGCAATTTGCTAATCAAGGATCTCTGAATCATAAATTTCACACAAAAAAGACATAACAACAGATGAAGAAATTTAAATGAAACTTTTTTCAAGTCTGAATAAGTGGAGTAAAACAAGACTTAAGTTAACATGAACACAAATTGGTGAAAAAAAAGATGATCAGTGGTTAAACTTAGCCGATATAGTAGATCCAGAACTATTGAAGTACATAAATTTTAATTATCTGCCTTGCAAAAAAATGTTGTATACATTCGATAAAGCCTAACATAAAGATGGTTTCTACTTTTAGAAAGATGACGACCATTTTTTTTTACAAAATACCTAAGGCATTTGAAGATAAAACTTGGAGGTGTAAACTCTAACTAAATAGAGATACTAATTAGTTCTGATCAAACATTTTATGTCCAGCCTTGCACGTGTTTACTTTGTCCAGTGAACTACTCACCGGTCCTAACGTGGTTTAGAGGTATTTGTATGCCTTTTTTCTTTGCATTTAGTCGTCGATTGAATAATCATGAGAAAAATAATTCCAATTGCTGTTTGCACAAGTTCTATTATTCCACTAAACTAAAGTTAAGGCATTTCTGATTTGTTTTTCATTGTAACTGGGCCTACTATGGCCATGTCGAACATGTAGAACAGGGATGCCAGCGGGGTAGAATATTTTGTGTACATGAATCCATGCTGCATCGAGATGTTCTTTAGCAGCGTTCTTTGCATCGTCATTATAAGTCGTGGTTGTGCTTTCCATAGCCATACAATCAGTGAAGACTGATTGACATTTTTTTTTTATTAAACTATACATATATAGGCGTACACCGTGCTGCTTATACAGAAAGGGTTTTCACGTGGTTTCTATTTGCTTTGGGAACTATATTTTTCACTTGAAATCAAGTTTTCATTTTCAGCTATTACATCATGGCTACGTCCATGTCCGAGAATATGTTGACAATGAGGTCTACCTAATGCCAATGTTTAGACCTCGGGTGTCTCTACGACCCTTTGTATTACATTGAGGTCGCAGAAAAGTTCAAGTAGATAGTCGATAGTTGTTTTTCTTGTCTGATGTCATTATGAACCAATACATGTAGTCCAAAATTTGTGATCTGTGACACTTACGATGATAAAGTAACCCCAGGGACCTGGATAATCATTGGTTGGACATTTTCGATATTATGAAATTGAGGTTTTCACAAAAATGTTTTATTCAGCTTTGGAACAGAGGTATGGGGCGTACAGGCAGAAGATATGTAGTTGGCAAGAACTTGTTGATAAATTATTTCCGAAAATCCTCTCAGGGCCTAGTACCATTATTTCAGTATGGAGCAATGACATGCAACCTAAAGGGCTACAAGGTGAGACATGGCGGTACATCACCATAATAACTGTGAGCTATCGGCTCGATGCGTTCGGTAGATATTTATTGGTATTACATGGTATGGCCATGTCTTTCGCAGCCTGATGCTGCCACTGGCGACTGACTCTAATAAAGCAAAAGTTTATATTACCTACTAACTGCCACTTTGCGTGCTTTGTCTACGTTTGTAAGAAAGGCTGGATTGTCATCTTTAGCTAAGTTAGGGACTATAAAAAAAACATGTAAGAAAAGCAAGTATAAGAAGCTAACGTCTGCCTTGGTGATGCGTCAGAAAGGATGCCCTAGACCATAGGTTCTCAACGGGGGCGATATCGCCCCCCAGGGGGCGATGAGAAGCTTTAGGGGGGCGATAAAATTCCCGGGGGCGATTGGGGGGCGATAAAGGGCAAATGGGCGGTACAAACGTACCTGCTATAATTTCAACACCTCAGCTATTTGAATCGATTAGTTTTTGGATCATATATGATGTAAACGCAAGTGCTACTAAATATCTGATATCCCCCAACATTATTGAACAAATAAGAATTGCAATGACATTTAGATGAAGTAGGGGTTAGTATTTGGCAAATATGGTATGCGGCCATCTCGTCTAATGGTTGATTCACCAGACTGTCGCCTTAACATCTGCTAATATTACTCTTTTGATCTGTTTGTATTATTGAGATGTTCTTTAAAGAGGTAACCACAATAGCTGAGCGGTATAGATACGTAGTAATCATACAAACTGGATAGTTATTGTAATGCTTCAAAATATTCATATAAATTCTTTAGTCATACAATATTTATAAAATTTTCAAATAATTTTTGTACAGTTCTATCATATCATTTCAACGTTATAAATGCAAGCCATTTAGTTTTTTATAAAAGAAAAAAAAAATTGAAATACTACCTCAAATGAAACGGGTTAATTATCTCCCTTTAATTAACAAATGTTTCCGCTAAAATTAAGTTGGGGGGGGGGGCGGTGAGCGGAAAAAAAATGTAAAAGGGGGGGCGGTGAGCCGAAAAAGGTTGAGAACCTATGCCCTAGACCAAACGTTCTCAACGGGGCGTTATACCCCGTAGGGTTACTTGCTGTGGTCGATGGGTCTGCTTTAAGCGCCTGTGGGGGGGGGGGGGGGGGGGGGATTCCATCTGGACCAGCTGGTTTCCCATTTTTCAAACCCTTCAAGGCATTTAAGACTTCTGACTTCGTGGGAGGTTTAGTGTTGAATTTAAGCTGTGAGTCTGCAGGTGGGATGTCAGGCCTTACCAATGGCGGGGTGCGATATTGAGGAGTCCACTAAAGTGTTCAGCCCATCTTTGTCGATGGTCTTTCTCTTTGTTAATGGAGTTGTCTTCTTTGTCTTTAACCAGTTTGCCCATTTTTGTCTTTTTGTTCTAAAGTGTCCTTGTATAGAGTGCTGAGTTCCATTTTTTTCTGCTGGTAGTTAGGCCCCTGTTGCATTCCTTGGAACAAAACATTCCTTAGTGTTCCATTCTCTTCGCGGCATGTGTCAGTCAGTGTGTCTCTTCAGCCTCTACAGTGTTCCTCTAGGAGAGTTTCTTCGTTCATTAGACTAAGGGCTTCAAATCTGTTGTTTAGGGAAGTTGAAAAAAAGTGTCTCTACAGTTTTTCACTTTCGACCGCAGGGTGTTGAATTTTATGTGGGATCGATTTGATGTGTCCCATTTTTGTAATTTACCTAGGTCTTTTTGTAAGAGTTTACTATCTTTTTCTGTTTTATTGTTCTGTAAATTATGCATACAATCATTTGCAAATAACCTTACTTGTGTTCCCGTGTTAATGCAATTTAATATAAATTGGAAACAGGAGTGGTCTTGTTACAGTTCTTTGTGACAGTTCCTTTGCTCTCTACAGAAAGTCCACAGATGAGTCTGATGTAAGGGACCAATAGATGCCAAAAAAAAATATAAATAAAAGTGAAAAAATTATTTCAGCTGATTTACATAAGTTCAACACATTGCATGGAGGTTACCTCCATTGGATTAAAACAAAGAGTGTGGTTATGGCATTTATGTCACAATAAGCTTCATAAATCAAAAAAATCTTTTTTATTTAAACCTCATATGTTAGGTAACTTTAAAAAAAATCTTTTAAATTAGATCTAGTTTTTTTTTAAAATATTTTCAGTTCTTTTTAACATCATAAAAACGTAAACAAATCGTGCAGGCCTAATTTGACTTTTTAACTTTGGAAAAGGTGTGGGGGGGGGGGGTGACGCTCAAAACAAAAGGTGTGTGGGGGGGGGCGATGAATTGAAAAAGGTTGAGAACCTATGCACATATAGACGATTGAGATTTCAATGGAACAGCCAAGCTAATAAAGAATGGGACGTTGCCAAAGATAACATGTTCCTTTATAAGACTTCCTTTAGGGACTCCATCTGCTATTTTTGTCAGGTTTCACTCTGTATTTATTTAACGCGTATTCGGACTTTTAAAACCCTCCTTTTACGTTCTGTTAACAAAGCACCATTTACAGTAGGCCTAATGTACATATATCTACAGTATGTAAATACAGTACACAGGCACAAATGCTTAGCAATAAAACAGTAGGTGTACATAAAATAAAATTAAATATTGAAACGGCACGGTACATATATCGCGACTGTTTCCGACATTTCCGGAAAATCCGCAATATATTTACTCATATAATATAATGAGAAAAATCGCTAAGTCGTGAATCTCTGTGTGTCGAACCGCGAAATAACAAGGTTCACTGTATACTGTATACCAAGTCGTTTGAAGAGGCCAGGAGCTGGGTTTCAGTTAGATTAAGGTTAATTTATACGCCTGCCTTAGGATGACTCTAGAGGAGTGGTGCTTTATTTCCCTCCTTACCCCCCCCCCACCTCCGTCTATTATATAACTTGTATGCAGATGCTGTGTGGGTTCTCATTATGACGTAGTTTCTTTCAATGTAATTCAAATAAAAACACAAGTAATAATTCATACAGTTATTTTATTCCTTTAGCTAATGACGTAAATGCACAAGGTATCACTTCCAAAGCACGCAAATGTCGAAGAGCTGCAGCTCAAGGTTTTCAATTGGAGAAAACAGTAAGAGCAGAAATGTGCATATTTTGGTCAAAAGAACAAAAGACTTTTGAAAATGCTAAGCTCGATTGCGAAGGTTGGTGTGTCAGATATAAGTTAAAATTATATAGATAACTAAAAGTGTTCTTTATTTAGCAAGTGTATCTTGACGTTAAACTTTTAACTAATTTAGTGTAGTTCATAATTTATTTAATAAATTTCTATCCATGTAATGTGTTGCCGAAATTGTTATTATTAATCATATCAATAATAATAATAAAAGGAAAACAATTTCTGCATTTTCTATGAAATTATTATTATGCAGTTGCGTACCGAGGGGGGGGGGGGGGGTGAGGGGGTGTGGACCGCACCGGGTGACACCCTCTCAGGGGGTTACACCCGAATAATATATATATATAAAAATAAAAAAAGATAATTTTAGAGAGCACGCACTGCTGTTCTAGTCCGATAACAGAACGGATGGCAGATCATAATGAAATAAATGAAAATGATTAGCAGCACGGTGTGTCATCACCCTACAGCATGCAGACAAGACAAGATACAAAAGCTAAAGGAGATCTGCGCCAGCTAACAAAATAATGGTTCTACAAGGTAATGCCCAACGGCGTGAAAATAATGCGTTCATGGATGGTTTACTCACTTGTCAGAGAGAAATTACACTGTTTTTGCTGCAGATTGTTTGATGTTGTTGTTACCGAAACAACATCTAAATGTGTTACTGTGTTAGATAAGTGGTGGAAACTGAGTCAAAAACTACATAATCATGTGACATCTGAAGCGCACCTATATTGCTTTGAAAAATGGAAAACATTGACTGCAGGACTTAAGCTACATAAAACAATTGATGCCGAAAGTATTGCCTTAATGGATAGGGAGAAGAAAAAGTGGAGGAATATTCTACATAGGTTGCTAGACATTACATTGTTTCTTGTGAAGCAAAATGTGGCATTTCGTTGCCACAACGAAGATGAATCCTGGTTGAAAAAAAGTAAACTTTCTTGAGATAGTTTAGATCATAGGTTCTCAACCTTTTTCCACTCACCGCCCCCTTTTACAATTTTTTTTCGCACACCCCCCCCCCCAATTTCTTTTAGCGCCAACTCCCCCCCCCCCCACCTTTCCGCCCATCTGGACTATAGTTTCCGCATTTTTTTTAGGGGAACTAGATTTTTTTGTGTGATTAATTATATTTAAAAAAACTGAAAAGAAAACATATTGTAAGAATTAATAGATCAAAAAATTGCCTTAACAAAAGGTTTAAATAAATCAATATTAATGTAAATCGTTTGCCTGGTGTGTTGAAAACAATTTGTCTATTTTTGTTTCAATTTTGGTTGCAAAAGCCTTAGGTCTAATAATCAGTAAAATTTGTTATATTTCAAAACAAAACTTGTTTCGGCATCACTATTGAATCAAATGTGGAAACATTTTTTCGTTAAAGGGAGATAATTAGCCCGTTTTATTTGAGCTAATATTTCTGTTTTTTTTTTCTTTTATTAAAAATTAATGGCTTACACTTTATAATCTTGAAATGATCAAACTGTAAAAAGTATTTGAAAACTATATAAATATAATATGACTAAAAAATGTATTTGTATATTTTCAAGCACTACAATAACTATCCAGTTTGTATGATTACTGCTTATCTATACCTCTTAACATTAGAGATATATACATTTTTAATGATTTCAAACACAGTTAGGACATCTCGGTTAAACTGAGATCAAAATATCATTATTATTAGCAGATGTTAGGGCGACAGTGATCGGTCAACGGGGTTGACACCGGGGTCCGGTGAACCAACCACTGAACCAACCGGCCGCACACCATACTTGCCAAATACTATCCCTTACTTCATCGAAAAGTCATTGCGATTCCTCTTTCTTATTAATATATTAATATGTAGGCATACTGTTGGGGGACATCAGATATTTAGCATCACTTTCGTTTACATCACATTTCATCCAAAAACTAATAGATTCAAATAGCTGAGGTGTTAAAATATATCAGGTACGTTTGTATCGCCCACTTGGCCTTCACCGCCCCCCAATTGCCCCCGGGAATGTCATCGCCCCCCTAAAGCTTCTCACCGTCCCCCGAGGGGCGATATCGCCCCCGTTGAGAACCTATGGTTAAGATGCTTTCCAAATATGACCCAATGCTGAAAGAGCACCCGATGAGACTAAAGATATTTACATGTACAGGGAAAGCATCCCTATCTTATCTTTCACCAAAAATTCAAAATGAATTTATAAATGTACTGGCCAACCATGCAAAGAAAAATCTTGTTATGGATATAAAGGCCGCAAGGTATTTGGGAATTATGTTTGACAGCATACCTGATATACCACACACTGACCAAATGTCTGAAGTGATCATATATGTGAAAATCCACAGTGGGAAAGTTGATGTGAGAGATGTGTTTCTTGGATTTTTTTTTTCTTTAAGGGGGAAAAAAGCTGACGACTTCAGTTCTGACATTCTTAAAAATCTAAAAAATGACGTACTATTGACGTGCATAGCAGTTACGACAAAGCTACCACAATATCTGGAATCCAAGGAGGTGTTTAAGCCGTTTTGAAAAGAAAGAACAAGAAAGCTTTTTTATTGGATGTGTGGGCCATTCCCTTAACTTGTGTGGTCAACACTCTTTTGCCGAAAATGCTTCATTGGCTTTCCATTGAGAGAATGTTTGCCTTCTTTGCTGCTTCCACTCATCGATGGGATGTTTTAATTGAACACACTGGGTGTCGTTGATGAAAAGGATATCTACAACACATTGGGGTGCTCATCATGTTGCTGTTAAGCCAGTAAAAGATAAGCTTGATGAATGTATTACGGCGATTGAAGCATTATGTAATCCTCGTGAAAATTTGGACACAAGAGGTACAGCACAAGGACTTCTACATGCTGTCTGTGATTTCACGTTCATCTTCTACCTTAACCTTTGGGCTGATATACTTGAAGAAGTTAATCTTACACAGCAGTACCTGCAGACTAAAGACAGATTTCTTGATAAAGTGGTGACCAAGTTAAACCTGGATTGTTTTTGAAAGAAAAGCGGAGTCAATTATTAGAGCATGCTATTGAACAAGCACTTATAAAATCAGACCAACATGGGATTTCGGTAGAGAGAAGATTAAGATTCAAGAAGATAATGAAAGGGAAAAAATTAAGAGATGCTGGAATTTCTATGCGAGAAGAAAGCAGTAGGAAGATGCTAGAGTGTATTGATCGCTTTCATTCTGAACTTTAGATCATATCAACAGCGTTTATGGAAGTTGCAGATATGTTTGAGGCTGTTCAGCCCACGATTCTACTGTCAGCAAGTGAAGAAGAGTTATTGGTGTCCGTTTCCAAAATTAACCTCTTTCTACGATGAGCTTTCCGAAGATGAGCTCTTAAAAGAAATACCACGGCTTAGACAACACCTAAAAGCAGCTGATATTGTAAAAAAAACAGCCATGGACTGGTCAGTATTAGATATTTAAATTTATAGCTAAATGGGACTTCTTAGAATCTCTTCCAACAATCTCGATAGGCTTTCAATTATATCTAACGGTATGTGTGTCAATGGCTTCATGTGAACGGAGCTTTTCAAAACTAAAGATTATAAAAAGCTATTTACGCTCCGCCATGGGGCAATCAAGACTTTCTGATCTAGCTATGTTATCGATTGAAAGGGATACTATGAATGATATAGATTTTGATGAGGTGATTGACAAGTTTGCAGTTTTGAAGAGCAGGAAAGGAAAAATTTAAATATATTACTTTTAATGTAAATATAACTAACCGTACGGTTGTTTAAGTTGTTTATTGCTTTTACTTTCTAATATTTAATTAATATTGTTATTGTCATATTTGAACTGTAGGCTTATTTTAAGGATACGAAAACTATGGTGAAAGTCGTTGAGGTGACACCCAAAATTTACCGCACCGGATGACACCAGCCCTCAGTACGCCACTGTTATAATGTGAAAATATCCTCAATAGAGCGTTCGCAATGGGCGGAGCTTAAGTTTTTTTTTGTAAATTGAGGAACAAGTTTCTTATCATGCCAAATTCACATATGAATATTGGCTATCCTACTCAAAAATAAGGAGGTAAATAGTAGTACTGTAGATTAATTGATTAATGTCATTAGGCTAGGGCCGGCTAGACCTATTTACACTTTCAATTTCACTTTATAGGCCTACACTTTTAATGTTTCGTAGGCTAGGCTAATGTCTAAGTGATAGTGTTGGTGAATAGGCTATCTAGTCAAGTCACTAATAGGATCACATCGTCTATGATCTATGTCTATGATAATAATAAAATAGCCAATTTTATTTAACTTACATAATACAGCTTAAATCTTAATAAGACTTAAAACACAACACATCATTTAAAAAAATGCTCGAGCCTATATGAAACTCTATTAATACAGCGGCCATTGTTACTTGTACACCATTACTCAAAGTAAACAAAACTCACGTGCTTTTTGTCACGTGATTGCAAATGCCCTATATAAGATTGATGTTGTAACATAAAAAGCTACAATACTGAAGTTGTTTTTTTTACGTCACTTACTGTTATGTAATTTGAATATTCCGACGTGAGCCTCTAATATGTAACAAGGTGGTGTCTTCTATTTGCTAAGTGAGCCCACTTTATATGATATAACGGGACTAGAAGACGACATATTATCTGGGTTAGGGTGAGTCTTGGCTGGTTGTTTAGAAGTAATGGCCGATGGTGTGTATTCGATCACTAAGTTGATTAGGTCCACATAACTGGAAAAGTTGTCCATTTGTTTTTATTGATTTTTACACAGACTGACCCTTACATCTCGCTACCTAATATAAATAGTCAATGCATTAAAAGTGGAGTATTCCTTGTTGTCAGTACAGTTGCTAAAGATAAGCCTAAGCCTACTAATAATGTCGCTTTCTTTGTTTCTTTTTATGTAATCTTTACCACTTCAATCCGTTTTAATGTTTTACAGCAAAAGGAGCAAGGTTGGCTGTTCCCAAATATCCCGAATTATTAGAAATTCTGGTTAAACTTAACAGGAATCAACCGAGACATATTTGGATTGGTCTTGATGATAAAGATACTGAAAACATTTTTATTTGGCATGACCGAACAATTTTCGAGAAAAAAAATTATGACAAATTTTGGTTCCCAGGTAGGCCTAATGTATTTAGATGTATTTAAGAAAATATATGTGTTATTAATTGTGATTGGTTACCATTTGTAGCTTTACATATTATGGTCTATGGGTTGAAATGGAGGGAATTGAACTGGAGGTGGTTACAAAAATTTCACGTTAGACCCATTAGATGTAACATGAGAAAACGTATAAAACATTTTGTTTCTAAGAGACTATTAAAAAAAATTATATTTTTACTATTGTTTGGATTTGGGTCTAGTTGTATAGGTACGGATTTAATTTAAAGACATTTTAAATTATTTCTTTCTACATTTTTATTTACAAAGGTGAGCCAAACAATTATTTAGATAAGGAGGATTGTGTATTGATTTGGGGATACAGACAAATACTAGCCGACGCAGAATGCTACCGGAAAGAACATTATGTTTGTGAATTAGTCTAAAACAAAAGAAATAAAACCAAAATATTAACAAGGAAGACCATCACCCACAAATTGGAATAAAAAACAATGTAGCAACAAACAAAAAGTTAATAAAGAAATAAAAATTATTAGAAAAGTGGAGTTTGTTTTTTCAGTTTGGTATGACTATTGTGTTGAAATTAGAAATATCACACAACCAACTAATGCTACAGCCTGAGTCTGATGTCGTCCAGTTGAAGGAAAAGTTGCATTGTCTGGAGTTATAAAAGAAGATTGTCTATTGATACAAATGTGTGTTTTCCAGAGCTTTCACTTGATGCGGATTTAAATAAAAATTATTCACAATGCTCGGCAGGTAAAAACATAAATAAAGGTTTTTCAACGAGACAATTAGCACACACGCTTCATACACTTTAAACAAGCAAAAACTTATACTAACAAAACTCAGAGACAACGTATCCATCATACTCGATACATTTTAATTGCTTAAGCACTAGAAAAAGTTCATAGTTATACTGTAATACTACTCATTTCTAGACCATCGACGAATTTTGAAAAGGATCGAAATTTGGACTGACTACTTATATAGGACATTAATAGCCGCCTTTATATCTCAACACTAAATCAGTGGCGTAGTAAGGTTCGGGGAAAACTAAGAGCAGTTGCTCTTAGAGTAAGAGTAATATTTCCAAATAATTAAGGCCTTTTTAAGAATAATCAATTGGGACATATTAAGTGATAAAAAGTCGGACCAGATCAAGGAAAAAAAGGGGCCTTTTCACAAGGAAAAGTAAGGGCCTTTCTTTAAAAGTGGACTCTTTTTACGTTAATAAAATAATGGGACATATAAAATGATAAAAAGTTGGAACTATGTAAGATAAAAGACAAGTTAGGGCCTTATCAAGAACATTAATGGGGACATTTTTAAAAAAAGTGGGACATTTTTAAGAACAATAATTTTGGACAAATAAAATGATACAAATGTGAGCACATTTTACTAACCTTCAAGAAAAATATAAAATAATAACATGGGTTTCCAATCGTTTGACAAAGAAAATAAAACACAATCTGTAGATATTGCAAAAGAGTAATCGGTTATGGGAAAAAGGATTCATAATTATTATTTAGCACGACGGTTACTTCCAAAGACAAGATTGCTTTATGAGCCTAGAACCTAATAACGAGACTACGGCTCCGGCTAATGAGATTGCTTAGGGATTGGAGCCTGCTTCTATAGAAAACATAATCACTTCAATATATTCGCATATTTAACCAACGGGATATGGGCTATATAAAAACCATTATTATTATTAGTTATTATTTATGAAGGACTAAAGGCATTTTGATAAGACAGTTAACTTAATAATTTGCTCTGAAAAAATCAGACCTCTTCTCTGGAGAATTGTGACATGGCAGTTAACTTAGACCTCTGCTCTGGACAATTTTGACAAGTCAATTAACTTAGACCTCTGCACTGGAACATTTCAACAAGGCAGTTGACGTAGACCTTTGCTCTGGAAAATTTCGACGATTGTTAACTTTGACCTTTGTTCTGGAACATTTCGACAAGGCAGTAAACTAAGACTCCTTTTCTGGAAAATTTCGACAAGTCGGTTATCAGATCTCTGCTCTGGACAATATTAATAAGGCTGTCAACTTAGACCACTGTTCTGGGGAATTTCGACAAGGCAGTCAACCCAAACCACTGGTTTGGAAGATTTTGAAAAAATTGTGAACCGAAACTTCTCGTTGTAATCTTTTAGGTCTAGCTAGCTCAATCATGTCATCTGTGGCGCCCCAAACGATCCAACAGACTATGTAGCATGTAGGCGAATAATGGAGAAAAGTGGCGATTTACGGTTAGGACACTATTATTATATGCGCATTTCCCAACGCCTTGTAGAGTACATTTGTGTCACTTTATTATAATGTATTGTTTCATTATATATTACATGTTTCTTGCTGTATCATTTTAATGTCCATAACACTGACGTTAGGCATTATTCATTTGATAACGTATATAGTAGATAGAGAGGAGTAAACCTCAAAAACAAATCAGGAGCCGGAGTCCCTTAGGCAGTACGCTCGTCACGTAGCATACTGACAACTCCTGCGACGCAAAAGATGCCAAGCTGTATCGGCTAAGCCTTTCCCTTGCACACATCTGATGCGTGGAGAGAGGGGAACTGATGCATGGGCAACATCAGCCTCTCCTTAACATACTGCCCAGGCTTGCGCTCTGGAGAGGACACTCCAGCTTTGCTGTTTGGCGTCGACAAAGAAAAGCAGCAGTTACCGGCTATAAACCATCTATTCGGGGGCCAGGGGTTGCTTTCGACGGTGGGAGAAACTGCCAGAGATGCGACAGAGCCTGTCTCTCAAGTATAGGTCTCCACAGACACAGTCAATTTTGCAGGGCTGGCCAAATCACAGGAGCGCAAATCTAATCGTCTTTCGAGACCCTGGAGCCAATGATGATAATAGATAGAATAAAAAATAATATCAGAAACTAGGCCATGCTTTATTAAGTCCTACCTAAAAATAATTATTTTGTTTTTATTGGAAAACAGTTGCAGGCCTAATATTGTCAAAATAAATATTTTATTTAAAATTCAAATCATACTTTTTGTTATAATATTTTACAGTTTGTAGAATGTTGGTATGGTCAAATGATGTAGAAAGAAGGTTATAAAATGAGAGTTAGTATTTTATAATTTTAATTATAATATCAATCCCACATTGATGAAAGTCAATTTTATAATATTTTATAGAAAATTATTTAGAAAGTTATTTCGTTATTTTCTGTTATAGTTGATGTCGGGAATGAATAAAATTTAAAACCTAAAACAACAGTGCTCAGGACCGGACTTAGAAACCCAGGGCCACTAGGCACTTGACGTTTGCCTCCCCCCCCCCCCCCACCACAATCTCGAAGCTTTGGAAACTTAGCAAATTAAATAATTTTAATCGAATTTCATGACTTTAATAAACGTCAGAATAATACAGTCTATTTCCGGCGTGTCAATTTCAAAAAGCACCATGGGCCGCATAAGATACTTTGAGTATACCGCGGGCCACACCAACAAATCTGAGAAAAACTGTAATCTTATTGAATTATATTTAATTAATTTGCACGCCTACTACAACGGCTTTATTAAGCTAATGCCCCACAACGCCAAATCGAACAATTGTAATCCAACATTTATTTAAGAACATTTAACCATTACTCCCTTTCTATTAAGTTGTATTTTCTGAATGTCTGTCTGTTTGCTTGCTTGCTTGATAGCAAAACTTTGCATCGATTTTTCGACCACTTCCCGTCGTCCAATCGAGCTGAAACTTGGACAGCAGACTTGTCCAGATTAACAATACATTCTATCAATTTTTCAGCATCATAGCTTTTGCAATAGTCACGAATTCATTCGACCAATTTGCGAATCGAGGAATATATTCCACGTCCAACATGGCTGTCTCTCCCGGAAGAGACGGAAGTAAGCAAACTTTTCGGATATGTTCGTTTTTATGAAATAAATAGAATGAAAACGACACAATATAGCCGAAACAAAGCGATTAATCATTTTATAGATTTTGCGGGCCAAAGCTGGAAAAAAAAAGATGCGCAAAAGCGAAGCGACAATCGTGGCTTCATGCATTAAAAAAATTGCGCAATCGTTATAATTAGATATGTATTTGCCGACATTAGCAATTTGACATTTTAGTTTTGTAGTGAAGTGGAAATGGTAAACTTAGTTTACAAAGAAAGGGAGTATAATAAAAACTGTGTTTTTCTTGTTTTTACACTTTATTCAGTGTTTTGTCCTGAGGTTTGATGCCTCCTTTTCATAACAATGTTTCGTATATCTGGCTGAAATGTATTTGCACTTTCGACCTTCATAAGGGATGACAAGTGTTCATCGGTCAGCCTTGATCTCTGAGAAGTTTTTGTTAATTTTATGAATGAAAATAACTGTTCACACAAATAGGTAGAACCGCACATTGCCATAATCCTAGTTGAAAAGTTTGTAAGGTTTGTAAACTTTTCAGGAAAGTATGAATAAAAGCCAGGTTTTCCAACTTCTATATACTTTGCTTTGAGTGTAGAATCAGACTGCATTTCTAATAGCTCCATATGCAAGTTCTCTCTGCTTTGACAATATCAAAGTTGAATGGTGCCGAGAATAATGCAAAATGGTAATTAAAAGATGAGAAATTACTAAATCTTTCCTGGAACTCTTTGGACAATAACTCTATGTTACTCTCATATTTAGCAAAGGTAAATACAGATTCAGCATTGGCCTGCTTTATTAGTTCTTAGCAGTTAAGAAAATAAAATGAACCAAATTTTCACGTGATAACTGTGTCTTCCATAAGCTTAGTTTTGTAATAAAATACTTGATGTCGTACAACTGAGTGGTGAGTTTGTATTTGCCTTGTAATTTCAAATTAAGATTACTTAAATGTGCAGTAATGTCCACAACAAACGCTAGATCCTGGATACAACTTTCCTCTTTTATTTCATCTGTGTTTTTACCTTTCATCTCAAAGAATAAAGTAATTTCTGGTCCTGGCAAATAGAATCTTCTCAGCACTTTGTGACATGACAACCAACGGACTGCTGTGTAGAATAGGACATCGGTGAACTGACTATCCATTTCTTCTAACAGCTGACTGAATTAACGTTGATAGAAAGCTTTGCATTTGATAAAGTTCACTGTTTTTGTGACCACACTAAGCACGTGATTCAATTAAAAAGTCTTTGAACACAAATTTGGCTGATGAAAATGTGCAAATGATGAATCTGGATACGAGTTCTCAATTTTTCTTCGCAACTTAGCAGCAACACCATTATGTCTGCCAACCATATTCGCAGCACCGTCAGTAGATAAACTCACAAGTTTACTCAAATCAAAATCATAGTCATGCAGAATCTGCTCGACTTTTTCAAAGATGTCATCGCTCGCTGTAGTGTCATGCATTGGGATTAGTTCTATCAGTTCTTCATAATATTAAATTCACTGTCACAGGCCCTAATAAAAACTGCAAGCTGTGCTATTCCAGTGATGTCAACGGTCTCATCAATAGCAATAAAAAAATGTTTAAATTTGGATGATGCAGCCTTCAACTGCCATTTCATCAATCGGTCCAGCAACAGTGATCCTGGTTAAAGACATTCTTAAATAAATGTGCCTTCGGTGGGCATACAATGTCAGCCGCTTTCATAAGGCAATGCTTTGCGAAATCTCCTTCACTGTAAGATAGCCCACTAATGGCGACCATTCGGCTGAATTTATAGCTTGCAGTAACGGAAGCGACATTGGCTTGATCTATTTTTGTAAAACACGTCTGTTGCTGTATCAAGTTAGCCTTCAATTCATTGAGTCTTGAAATACGCATTAATTCCCCCTTATTAATCGCAGGATCGAAGGTTGGTTTCATAATGTCTTTTTAAGTTGAACTCTTTTGCCGTGGCAATGCTGTTATATTAATACCAAAGTATTAAAACTGCATTTTTCGCCATTAAATGAGACAATTGCAGTATCCTTTGTGTGGGCCGCACACACGCCCCAAAGGACATGCCTGGTCTATTTACTATAGCTACGTAATTCTATAAAATTTATAGAATCAAACGACGAACTGTCTTCTATGCAAAAGAACGAATGACGGCATCATAGTCAATTGACTGCATTTTTTTCTGACTCGGTGGACATTACAAAAAGTGAATTGAGCGACAGAGAGTGGAAACGAAGAGGCCTAATTCTAGCTTTGTTGCGCGCAGGGCTGTAAGTTATATTATGAGCGCCCTGTTTTGGCAAAATGTAGTAAAATTATTTGTTTTAATATTATTTTCGATAAAGCTCTTTGATAAGGCAAGCCAGGCTTTTGAGCTTATGTAAAGATTCCGCCACCGGGACCTCTAGGCTGGCTGGGCCCTTAGGCCTGGAAATAGTCAAGACATAACAAGACAATTATAGCATTGCATTGGTAAATAATATATTGAACAATAATAGTAAAACAAATATTTATAATGAAAATAATAATTCGTTAATTTAAGGTATGCCTATCTTTTAAGAAAATTCAATGGGGATAATTCAATTTAAGATACAATTTAGAAAAAAAAATGGAACCAAATAAAAGAGAACCACAAGTTCGCATTAACACATTAACACGCCCTTGAACTAGACTATAGTCCATTCCGGTGTGGCGATCCAGCTAACAGAGAAATTGTTATTAGTGCGTCGTATTTTGAATATTTAGGAAACTTGTTTGAGAGGTATAATTTTTTTTTAAAAGGAAGGCATATTTTCCCAATCAAATCAAATCTACTATATAACTTTCCTTTATTGCTATTATGCATGATTTCATAAATTTGTAGAATGCGTTGATCAATTATTCTTGAGTTTATTATTGATTAGGATAGTTGCCAATCTATTCTGTTTTGCTCTTACCACATATAATCTAGTCCTAGTTGATCTAACTGATTTTATTTTGGCGGACCATTTGCATTTTTCAAACAAGTTCTTCGCAGTTAAATTTCGGCGATAGCTTTGTGTTTAGTTTTTAACTGACGATTTAATATCGCTATATAACGCATGTATAGGCCTACAATTAAAAAATAGTAGGCTACATCTATTCCCATGTCTAGCATATTTGCCCATAGAACTCTTCTTTGTGTAAGGGGTGGGAGTAGGGGAAGAAAAAGGGGGACGGATTGTGGTCTGTGCAACCTTGGCCTAACCGAACCCAAGGTGACTGTCAGGTCTAAGGCTTTAGCGAACTAAACTATCCTACAACTAGATAACTAAAACAGCACGACACAGCACATGAGCACAACATTTAAAAGAAACAAAGATAGAACAACAAAAGCTAGAGTGACACTATAAAACTATAACTTTATTCACATAAAAATACTCTAAATCTAACTTCAAGAAAATCCTTGCAAAAAACACATAACTCAGAATCAGTCCAACTGAAGACCTAACTTATATTCATAAAAAGACTCTCACTAAGACTAACAAACAATAAAGTTTCAACTGCCTAAAAACATATTTTATCGACCGACAAAAAAACAATATAAACGACCAATTGTTAACACTATTAACAGTCCAACAAAAAAACCCAACCAGAATATCGCCTGGCTGAAACATACAATAAACATACAAATAAATAATCAATTTAAATTCATAACAATATATACATATAAATAAAAGGTAAACATAAAATAGTACCGTCAAGGATACCATGCCAGACAAGGCATCTCAAGTAGTTATGCCAAAAACGGAATGCATTATAATAATATATACAAAAGGACTACAAAATCACCACCACCAGTGACTATGAAAAAAGCCACTGAAGGCTATATTAGAAAACAGTTAATTAAATGTGATTCTGGCGCCCAAGCCAACCACATTTAAAATCAAACATACTCGACCTCATATTACAAAGTGGGTAACAATGAAGTAAACCACATGTAAATAGGAAATATAAACAATACAGCGTGGCTGGCGAAGAAATGCGCCACCTGTTACAACTTGTAAACAAAAGAGCAATGGGCACTCCCAATAAAACACAAATTGTAGTGCTAGTTACCACGTGGTAAACAATTAAGTGTACCACGTATAACAATAGGAAAACATAAAAATAAACTATTCAATAATTAAAATAACAAATTACACACAAGACTGATACCAATCCCGTGTGTAAACACTAAATACAAGGCATAATAAAACATCGATTAAAACTATTATAATTACCTTAGCAGCCACACCAGAGCTACAGGTATGGGAAAATACACGTTAATCCAAGTCCAGGAATATTTAACAGTCGAACATAGAATCCCAGCCTAAAAAGGACTAGAATGCAAGAGTCTAAATGGCGTTGCAACGTCGTTGACAACTCGATAGTACTATCAAGACGTGCACAGTCCTCGGTCTCGTGTCGGACCCGTAGTAGACTGGGTAGACTCTTGTCGAAAGTTAGACTTAGGTAGTCTAAACTAAAAGGTAATCTGCAGACTTAAATATAAAGTCAGGGAGGCGGGACTAAGGAAAAAGGGTCGCGCACTTGACCAATGAAAATACAAGTTCAGTGCTGACGTCAACGGTCAGGTGGTATTGACAATGTTGCGTGAGAACACGTGTCATGGGAGAATAGGGGTGGGTAGGGGTGTCGCTCAGGGTGGGGCCTCTGGTCACTACGGTCAGTTGGGGGAACAAAGGCAGTACATCATTTTAACACATTGGCTAATTATCCATTGTTCCATCATATCTCAAGCAACCTCGTTGAGATTTATGTTTAGGGATAACGAGATGACCGTGGTCTTCCCAGGTGGCTTATCTATAGGGGAGAGTACAAGGTTTTTAGGTCAACACGGCGATGCCATGAGCATGCAGCCTCCCCTCCCCCCAACGGGTGTGGTGGGGAGAAACCGGCCATGTGCGACGATCGATTGGGGCCACAAAAAATGCTATTAACAACTCTTCTTCTCCAAATGTGCTAACATATAGAAGTTCGGATTTTACGGCTATATCATTTAGAAACACCAAGTTCAACAGTCAACTCTCCTTATTACATACCGGAAAATATTATTTCCCCCCAGACAAGAAATGAATCTATCCAAGACTTGTTCTCGTCTAGGGCAACGAACTCTGTTTGCAAAAGAAGATCTCTATAATTTGCATAAATTTATTGTAGAAGAGACTTGAAGCATATAAATCAATGAAGGATGAGACGCTAAGACATTGACTATTTTAACAATAGATTCAATCACAGATCGCAAGTTCTAGGATGAGAAGCTAAGACAATGGCTATTTTAACAATAGATTCAATCACAGATCGCAAGTTCTAGGATGAGAAGCTAAGACAATGGCTATTTTAACAATAGATTCAATCACAGATCGCAAGTTCTAGGATGAGAAGCTAAAACATTGACTATTTTAACAATAGATTCAATCACAGATCGCAAGTTCTAGGATGAGAAGCTAAGACAATGGCTATTTTAACAATAGATTCAATCACAGATCGCAAGTTCTAGGATGAGAAGCTAAAACATTGGCTATTTTAACAATAGATTCAATCACAGATCGCAAGTTCTAGGATGAGAAGCTAAGACAATGGCTATTTTAACAATAGATTCAATCACAGATCGCAAGTTCTAGGAGGAGAAGCTAAAACATTGGCTATTTTAACAATAGATTCAATCACAGATCGAAAGTTCTAGGATGAGAAGCTAAGACAATGGCTATTTTAACAATAGATTCAATCACAGATCGTAAGTTCTAGGATGAGAAGCTAAAACATTGACTATTTTAACAATATATTCAATCACAGATCGCAAGTACAATGATGAGATCTTTACACACAAACGTCTCGCAAGCGTGTCTTGGGTTGTCCACCCCTGATCTATACAACAAGGAGCGGCTGACGTGTACTCGTTTTGCTTGACTTATTTCTTGACAACATAACTTGAGTTTGGTGATTTTAATGGGGAGATTATTGAAAGGATTAAAAGATTTATGCCGGGCCAATAATACTTTTGTTACGTTACATATAATCAGTCACTAATATAAACCCCTATTATTCCCATTATATACCATTATTGAACATGATATTAAAATAGTAATATGATTCTAATATTTAAACTCGCATGTATCTATTTCTATTATGCATTTCCATTTCTTTAGTATTGCATTGAGGCTATTAATAGATCATCGTTGTTTATTCTTCCCCCCCTTGTTTGAAACGAAAGGCTAGACAGGATGCTGTCAATAGATTACACCGCCTAGATACAGGGGTCGGGAACCTTTTTGTCTTAGAGAGCCATGGATACCACATGTTTTGAAAAGTATTTCTATGAGAGCCATACATTATGTTTAAAACTAATAATTCAAGTAAATGTGTGCATTTTGTGTAATTTCAACACTAAAAGTACAATAATTATGACTCTGAATTTTTCTGATGCTGAGCTGCAGTAGACTTTAGCTAATTTGTAGACTGAAATATTGATATGCAATTAATATTTAGATCAAAAAGTCTTCAAAATTTTTTTTGTAACAAAGGAACATTTGTCTGCGAGCCAGACGCAGCCATCAAAAGAGCCACATCTGGCTCGCGAGCCATGGGTTCCCGACCACTGGCCTAGAAAAACTAGTTTGTGTGCAGACGAGTTTCGAAGGTTATCTTCCCCCCTTCCTCCCCACCTCTCTCAAATGTTTTTCTCTCCACTGGAACATTTTCGCGCCGGTGACATAATTTATTCCAGTAAGTTCCCGAATCCCAGCCTTTCCATTGGCGCCGCCAAGCTTATCTTGGGACTCGGTGGACTTGTTTGCCCCCCCCCCCCCCCCCGCCAAATCAGTTCAGTTCTGCAACCAATTTCCGAGTGACTGGTCGGACATTAAAATTTGTTTGCTGTCTTAAATGTACTGATTCTGATATTGAATGATTCTATACTTCATTGAAGTTCTGAATGCTACTGTTGAATTAATAAACCAGTTTGAATTTTACCACTGAAGGATTTTCGTCATTCCTTTATGCTCATTATTATTACTGTCGTTGTCTGCTACATTAAAGGATGTATTTGATAGTCCACCGACGGAGATTTGCGGCCTCAGTAAATCATATTCCCAAACACTAGATTAACGAAACTGTATCGAGGAACAATCACATTGAAAGTTGTCGCCTTGTTATACTTTTATATCATGCAAATAATGTATTCCCTTTACCACAGGTTTCTTTATAAATTATTTTCTTCATTTGGGGTTGAGAATGAGTCAATAGAGTAGTTTTCTCTTCTGCTGTAATTGTACATGCTGCTTTCTTTCAACATGCGTATAAGTGTCATAATATGCTTTTTTAAGGAATGGCTACGCTTCTGTCAAAAAGACAAGCAATATGTTGACCTGTTGACATTTTTTATATGAAACGCTTGGCAGTAAGTGTAATTTATAGAAATAGTTAATGCAAGTCAATGTCCCTGGCCATAAACAAAGATATTTTATAGAAAAAAAATGTGAAGGTGCTAAGTGCAGATTAAATGTCATTTAAATAAGTTAACTCATCACTTATGTCACATAAACCTGACATTATGGCTGGGTTTACACCTGGAAAAGAATAATGACTAAATTAATTGCATTTTGTTGGACTTGTAAACGTTAAATAAGACTCTACAGGACATTTTACTTGAAACAGATAATAACATCCCTAACATGTCCATAACATCAACATTGACCTCAGATTATCATCGGACAAGTTTGTTCTCAAATTGTTCTTTACGTATTTCATTCTTGAAAATGTTTGTTCACACAGGTATGTTGTTCCAAAGATTGAAAGGTACCTTGATGCAATCGTTTTGATATTAGGAAAGTCTTCATTTGGGCAAAACAAAACCCACCAGTCGTTCTTTGAACTTATCCCCAAGGAGGTAATTTGCTTGCAACTCAATGACCTCGAGCTGCAGTTTATCTGGGCAACTGGCCACGTCTGCTTCAAATGGGTTTTGAAACAGTCTCAATTCTTCTGCCTTTGAATACAAATAAGAAAACCGCTCCTGAAACTGCAGCTGTAAGTCTTTGATGATCTTGCATGCAAATGAGGTAGGGAACTGTTGAACTCCTCGGGCCGCATGAGAGGACCTCGCGGACCGTAGTTTGGAGACCCCTGGTCTAAGTCTTTAGCTATATATCTACACTAAAAAAAAATCTATAACTAGCAAACTAAACAACACCACAGAACACAAGAAAACAAGACTGCATAGAAACAGAGGTAGAAAGATCAACAAATGCCAAAGTAACAACTATAATAAATAAACTTTTATTTCACATTAAAATATTATATATACCTCTTAACTACACTACTGAAAATCTCACATTGTATACATGAGAACTAACTTAAATCTCAATAATTATGATCTAAATACTACCAAAATTATTTCTATGAACTATAAAACAAAAGGCTGAAAATATAACCCAAGCTACAACATACGCCAATCTAAAATCAATTCTTAAACAATTACAACCACAAGCTAATAATTTAAATCAATCTTCAAAACCAACGTTTAAGGACAGAAGCTTAAAAAAGCTATTACATATTAAACAGCACGACAGATCTCGAAGTTTGAAACTATCAGCGGATATCGATAAAAATAAATATATAGATCTATTTTAGTTTTCTTGACTAAAGATTTAACGTCGGAATTTATGACCAATTATTCAGGATATACCGACTCCTGTCTTCGTTGTATGTGATAAATCTATCATTGTTCATTGATGTGTTTACAGTTTAGCTTTTTAAAAGAAGTTTAAATAGTTTTGTGTTTTAGAGGCCAACATAAAGTGCTAGTGTCAAAAGATAAAGGGAGACAAAAAAGGTTTCAGCCGATATCATGAAGTACTTGTCCTTTGTACTGTTCATCTTTTACATTCAAGTTTTGAGTAAGTAGACAATGTTTTGTTATGAATTTCTTCCTCGTAAAGGGCAAAAAAAATTGTATTAAACACATAATAAGGTTTATAAGACAAGCCATAATATGCGTGACTGTAAAAATAAAATAAAATTTTATAACAATTTTATTAAAGTATATAATAAATCAGAGTTTACCAAGGCATACTCAGGGATTGTGTCGCTAGTATTATTTATGTATGTCTTTGCTGTCATCAACTGATGCAATTTGCTCATCAAGGATCACTGATTCATAAATTTCACATAAAAAAGACATAACAACTGATAAAAAAATGTAAACCCAGAACTCTGCTCTTGAAGTACATAAATTATCTACCTTGTAGAAGATGCTGTTTACATTTGATCATAAAGCTGTTTTCTACTTTTAGAAAGATGACGACCATTTTTTTTTTTACAAAATAGATTCTACCTAAGACATTTGAAGATAAAGCTTGGAGGTGTAAACTGTAACTAAATAGAGATACTAATTAATTCTGATCAAACATTTTATGTCCAGCCTTGCACGTGTTTACTTTGTCCAGTGAACTACTCAGCTATCCTTAACAAGGGTCAGATGTATTCTTATGCCTTATTATTATTATTATTATTTTGCATTTAGGTCGTCGATTGAATAATATCATGAGAAAAATAATTCCAATGGATGTTTGCATAAGTTCTATTATTCCAGTATACTGTATTTCTGTTTTTTTTTTCATTATAACTGGGCCTACTATGGCCATATCAAACATGTAGAACAGCGATGCCAGTGGGGTAGAATATTTTGTGTACATGAATCCATGCGGCATCGATATGTTCTATAGCAGCGTCCTTTTCGTCGTCGTTCTAAGTTGTGGTTGTGCTTTACATAGCCATACAATCAGTGAAGGCTAATTGACACTTTTGAAATATTATACTATACATAATATATTGTCAAATATACCCGTTTTGCTCATGCAAAAAGGGTTCTCTCCTGGTTTCTATTGTATAATTTTCACTTGAAATCAGCTATTACATCGTGGCTACGTCCATGTCCGAGAATATGTAGACAATATAGACTCGAAGATTGGCTTTAAGGGTTCCCATCACTAAATGGTAGTCTGAGGCTACATCTGCCCCTCTTTTGGATCTTGTGTATTTTAAAGATTGTCTCCATTTTCTAGCCGTAGTGATAAAGTCAATCTGGATTTTGGTGCACCCTTCAGGAGTGATCCAGGTTTCTTTGTGTATTTTTGTGTGTGTGCTGGAACATGCTGACACAAATGACCAGGTCGTTAAAGGCACAAATGTCTGCATAATATCTCTTTTGGGAAGTTCATTTAATGAATGTTGTCTGTAGGAAATCGTAGAAGTTCTTTTTTGTCTCTTCATCTGCATCGTTGGTAGGCGAGTAAGGTCACTTTTCTCCCCTTGGAATTGAATCTGGCTGTCATGATTCTGGATAAGACTGCTTGCCATTTCAAAAGAGCTCTGTCTGCCATTGGGAACATCATGACGGCAACGCCTTCTCAGTGCTCATGGTTTTCATCTACATGTCCTAAGTATAGAACTTTCTCCCCGCTGGTGAGTGTTCTCATGCCACCACCCATTCCACCGGCTCTCGAAGATGCCCACAACCTAGATGTCATACTTTTGTCATCTCATTTGCTACTTGCGCTGCTTTGCCAATTTCATACATTGTTCGAGCGTTCCCAGTCCCTATTTTTGTTTTAGATCTCATTGTCAGGAGATTCGTCTCCAGGTTAGCTTCCATAAGGCTTTCACCAATCTGCATCATCTGTCTCTCTATGGGGGCAACTCACAGAATCGAGCGTTTACTGGATTATTCTGTTGCTTTGGTGTTTTTATGGGGCCCGGTTGCTATCCCAAGGCCCAACCCTTCTCCTTTCTCACCCGAGCTTGGGACCGCCATGGTGGAGTTACTCTTGACAGTTGTGAATATTCTCTAGTAATGAACCTTTCAGCGCTTTTCTGAATTCGTTATTTTTAATGTTGTCTGTACTTGATAGGTCCCATACAGAAGATGCATATTCTAGTAGTCAATATTTCTAACGAAATTATTATTAACTAACTTATTATATTTGTAGAAGTTCCTTTTTATAAAACCTTATGTTTTGTTCGATTTTTTTTATTACTTCATCAATATGTGGATTCCAAGATAACATATCATTTATTATTACTCCTAGGTACTTTGCATTGATAGTTTGAGTTAGGTCTTTTCCATGAAATAATTAGTTTGTTATTATTTATTTCATTGACTTGGATACTCTTAAGAGTTGGCACTTTTATGTGTGAAAAGACATACTCCAGTTAGATTCCCATTTTTTGCAATTCATCTAGGTCTTTTTGTAAAAGTTCACTATCTTTTTCTGTCTTTATTGTTCTATAAAGTATGCATACAATCATTTGCATATAACCTTACTTGTGTTCCTGTGTTAATGCAATTTAATATAGCAAGAGTGGTCCTAGGACAGTTCCTTGTGACAGTTCCTTTGCTCTCTACAGAAAGTCCACCGATGAGTCTGATGTAAGGGACCAATAAATGCCAAAAAAATATAAATAAAAGTGAAAAAATTATTTCAGCTGATTTACATAAGTTCAACACATTGCATGGAGGTTACCTCCATTGGATTAAAACAAAGAGTGTTGTTATGGCATTTATGTCACAATAAGCTTCACATTAAAAAAAATCTTTTTTTATTTAACCACTTGTGTAGTTAATGTTTTGTTTATCTCTTAACACTTAACATGCCAAATTTGACTAAAGTCGAATTTACAAAACTCTTTCTGTATGCCAAATTCGACTTTAGTCGAAAATCATAGTGGTCTTAAGAAATGGATCAAAATCATAACCGAATAATCAATGGTATAGAGTTTGGACAGTGTATCATGACTGGCATGACTATCTTAACCTCAATCACCAGTATTTTCGGTTTTATTATTTGTATGCGTCACATATCCAACTGTCGGTTATAGCTGTACTCAATAATAACTAAACAGTAATGAAGGAATAACTTTGACTCGAACCAAACGTTATTCACACTATTTACATGGGAGTCTAACATAAACAGTATGATAGATAACGTAAGAGAACGCTATTCTTCAACGGAGTAATTATGTGACGTCACAGGCACCTATGACGCGTTTTGACTTTGACGCTCAAAACCGAACCACGTGGATGTTGCATGTACAATCTTGTTTATGTTTATCTTAGTACTGAAGCCGATTTGTGTGTTCTTTTATGTTTATAGCTTGTTTTTGTGTGAATTTCAAACATTTTAGTATTATTAGTATTTACTTTTATTGGAAATATACTTGAAATAGATCTATGGATGATTCTATTGTTTATCGAGCTGATTCTGATTCCGGTGAGGAATATAATTATGACAGTTGTGAATTAGATGATAATTTAGATTTAGAAAGTAATTCAGGTGATAAAATTGATATAGCCGGTGAAACCAATGGACCACTAGCACCTGCTCGCATTGATGCTAGATCGGCTTTGAGTTGTGATAGGGAGCAATGCAACGAATCAGTTCATTCTAACTGGGAAATGTTGGAGAGGAATGATTTCATTGACCTAAATAGCGAATGGCTGCCCCCATTCATTAATAGACAAGGTGTTCTTGTCGATACCAACAATTTTGAGGCTGTTGATTATTTCAAATTGTTTTTCCCTGATACTTTAGTGGAGCACATAATGCATGAGACTAATCGTTATGGTGACAAGGTAAAAAGTGAAAAATGTGTTGGGAATGATGGATCCCACCGTGTGAAAAGCTGGAAGCCATGCGATATGGATGAGCTATTTGCCTTTCTTGGCATTCAGATTGCGATGGGCTTATGTAGCAAATCATCAATAGATGATTATTGGGCAACAGGAGCTTGGCTCACATACACCCCTTTTACTCAAGTAATGGGAAGAAATAGATTTCAAATTCTCAACTCATTTTTTCATTTCAACAATAACGAAAACAGACTAGAAAGGGGGCAGGATGGATATGATCCACTCTTGAAACTGCGGCCGTTATTGGACATTACGGCACCTCTATACCGACAAGTCTATGGACCAGGACAAGCCCTTTCAATAGATGAGTCTATGGTGGCATTCAAAGGACGTTGTTTTTTCAAACAGTACATGCCATCTAAACCAACTAAATGGGGCATAAAGGCATTCATGTTGGCTGATTCAAAGTCTTTCTACTGTTTGAGGTTTATAATATACACAGGAAAAAAGACATTTGTGATAGAAGAAGGCAACACATTGCGTTCACAGATTGTATTTGATCTGGTTGACGGATTAGAGGGAAAAGGCCATATAATATACACAGACAATTACTATACAAGTATTTATACATATTCTAGTTTGAAAGTGAAAAATCTAGGTGCGTGTGGCACAATTCTGGAAAACTCAAAGGGTTATCCAAAAGAACTGAAAAAAAAAATTAAGAATGAAAAAGAGGTGATCCTCCCATTTTTGCTAAATCAAAGGAATTGATCGTAACAACGTTTCAAGATAGCAAACGTCTCAGTATTCTATCAACTGTGGGAAACAACACAACTACAGTGAAGCGCATACGAGCCAGAAAACAGCCAGAAGGTTATAGAACAGTAGAAAAACCTACCATCTGCCAGCATTTCAATGACCATATGGGTGGAGTGGATCATTTTGACCAGATGAAGGTTAGCTATAGCTATCCACACAAATCAGTCAAGTGGTACCACTCAGTATTTCATTATATCAAAGAAGTAGCTTTGATAAATGGAATAATTTGTTACAGGCTAAACAAGGACGCTTCCATGACAGCTAAAAATTTTAGGGAACTAGTGCTTGAATCCCTTATCCAAAACCAAGTGAATAGGAAAAGACAAAAAATAAATACTATCGCCCCGACCCCAAACATTGATGACAGATTAACTGGACGTCACTTTCCCAATACGTACACAGTCAAATCGTACAAACCAAACTGTCTTGTCTGTAAATCCTGCCAAAAAAGAGCCCAAACAAGATATTACTGCCCTGTTTGTAACGTCCCTCTCTGCATTGTGCCATGTTTTGAGCTGTATCATACAGCTGTGAATTATAGCACTATTCGCCAGCGCCAGCCACAGCAGTAAACATTTTATAATGTGTGGTTTCAAAAATGTATAGTATAGTTCTGTACATTAATTTTCATTTATATTGTTTTTTTTTTTTATTCCAATGTTCGGTTGCAAAATAGTCAAATGATCTTTTGTTGATGATGAAATTAAATTGTATAAATGTAAAATTTATTATGTATAGTTCTTTAATTGATTTATGGCTTAACTTATGCATTAAAATTGTTAATTAAAAGTCATTGTTTGATATTAACTTTAGAAGACAAGTTCTTTCTATTTTTCTTAAGTTTATTACCATATTGCTAAGAAGCTGCAAAAGGAAAATAAAAGCTACCTAAAAAAATATGTTTCCTATAGATATCACAAATATTCAAGGAAAGGTGACACGATTTGGCAAAAAACTAATTTTTTCAATATGGTTTAATGTAGATCTATATGGTAGAAATGTAATCCGTCAACATTGTTTAATTACATATTTGTAAATTTTACAGTTTTAGTAGACTGACAGAAAATTGAATAAAATCGTTTCACATTTCACGGACCAAACAAATGGCAAACGGACATAAAAACTACTTTTTTATTGCTAAATTTTTTTTAAAAATTAGTTTGGTCTTCTAGCTTTGTTCTATGGTGCAACAATAAAATAATAATTGTCGACGGCTCTCAAAAATATAAAAATGGACACAAATACATATTTTCCAATAAATGACACAAATTCAATATGGCCGCCATGGTCACGTGACACTAATTTGCATGAAAACTTTATTTTTAAGTATGGTATTCTGTTTTACATATATGGTAGAGATTTCATATTGAACTGTTACAGATTTGTACATGTTCAAAGATACTAACCAGTTTTGGTAAACTAGCAGAAAATTGAGCAAAATCGTTTCAAAATTCATGGACAAAGCAAGGTGCGAATTGTAATAAAAACCTTTTTTTTATTGTTGAAATTGTTTTTTTTACTTAGAGTGGTCTACTGTCTATGTTTATATGCTGTAATAGTGCACTCATATTTTCCGAAGGTTCTCAAAGAAGAAAAAAAGTGGACACAAGTACATATTTTTCTATAAGTGTCACAAATTCAAGATGGCCGCCATGATCACGTGGCACTAATTTGCATGAAAACTATTTTTAAGTATGGTATTATGTTTTACATATATGGTAAAAATTTCATGCTTCCACAATAGTCCATAAATTTTTTATTAATTTTTTAACTCGAGACATTAATTTTGTGAAATTACCAAAAAAACGAGTTGGCAGTGCAGCACATTTTGCGTAAAAAACCTTTGGCATGTTAAGTGTTAAATTAGATCTATTTACTAAAAATATTTTTTAGTTCTTTTTAACATCATGAAAACGTAAACAAATCGTGCAGGCCTAATTTGACTTTTGAACTTTGGAAAGGGGGGGTGGGTCGACGCTCAAAACAAAAGGTGTGTGGGGGGGGGGGGGCGGTGAATTGCAAAAGGTTGAGAACCTATGCCCTAGAGTCGCCCTAGACGATTATGATTTCAATGGAACAGCCAAGCTAAAATATAATGGGACGTTGCCAAAGATAACATGTTCCTTTATAACAGGGGTCGGCAACCTAAGGCACGCGTGCCAGTCTTGGCACGCAGAACAATTTTCACTGGCACGCGAGAGACCTCCAAGAAGATTTTAAAGTGCAATTCAAAACAACGTAGGCCTTCGTCAGCATAATTAATTGGTGCTGCGTGGCGAACTTTATGGGAATAACACTGGAGGTCGACGGTTTTAGTTCAGGAATCTTTGTGTGAAAAAATCTCATCATTGGACTTGCGATTTGTGATAGAGTTACCTTAAGATAGTCAATTTTATAGTTTTCGTAAGTCTCTTCTAGAAGAAAGTGATACTGAGTATAGGTGAAGCCTTGGATAGATTCGTTTTTTTTTTACTGGAAGCAATTAAGGTGTATCTTGATAAAAAAATAATTCCGTTATTGAATGAGGAGAACTGACTGTTGAAGCTGATATTTCTGAATGACTTGGTGACACATTTCAGTTGAACTAGCATTCACAAGGACAGGGTCGAAAGCACTGGAAGTGTTGGACTACTGGAATAGATTTGCATTGAAACTGGACATATCTTGCCGTGAAATCAATTTCAAAACAATGCAAAAGACAGATGAACTTTTTCAGAATTACAATGAAGCACTCAATGTGGAGTTTTCTAAACATTGGCAAGACTTTCAAATTCATGCACTCGTGTTTTCATTTCACATTAAGCCTTACTGGCTTGATCTTAGATCTATATATTTTTAGAGTGGAGGGAAATTAACTTTTTTTTTTCATTTTAAACATCCGAAAAAATGGGCATCGAAATGTGACGATTTGCGGAAAATCTGAAAAGAATATCTTATTAGGAAAGTCATCTGTTGTCAACTGCAAAGCATTCGCTTTACTTTCAACTGTCGTTTAATTTACACTAGTGAGCATATTTCATCGCACATGAAAGCTGTTTTAAGCATATCAAGAAGTCACTTAAACTTGACCACTCAGAATTGACTAAATGTGTACCTGACATTGAACAATTAGTGAAGAGCATTTAAGGAAAAGGCGCTTATTAATTGATACAAGCTATTTACATTCAAAATAGTTTGTATGCTCATATATCTTAATTAGGCATAAATATAATTATTTCTATATTTTTGTTTGTTTTATTATTGTAATAAATATATCAGGCTTATATAATGTTACTATTGTAACATTGTATAATAATGTTTAAAAAAAATTTAACTATTTAAATTGACTTTGATAGTCCAGAAAATGTTTATTTACAACGTAAATTAATTTTATACATCTAATTACACAATGAAAAAAAAGAGCATGATGCTGAATTTGTATAAAGAAAGAATAATTTAAAAGCAACACTAGTTATATTATTTTTTTGTTAACTCGTTTGGCATCAAATTTGGAGAATTTCATAAAAGGAAGATAATTAACCAGTTTTTCTTAATATTTTGAATGCTTCTTTTTTTTGTTTCCTTTAAAACAAACAAATGGCTTACAATTTATAACTTTAAAATTATCATACAATAAAATATAATTGAAAATTATATAAATATTATAGGACTAAAGAATTTATATGTACAATTTTAAACATTACATTAACTACCCAGTTTGCATGATCACTACGTATCTAGTCCACTTTATTATAGTGAGCTCATAATAGTGAATTGATTATCCCAGTAAAAATATCTAAGATGAAATCTCTGTTATGCGGAAATCCAAATAATTATAAACAATTTATAGCTAGACTCTATTACTAGAATAATAATCTTGACAACTTAATTCAAACGTTGATACATTAAGTGGCATTAACCATAAATTAAATGTGTAAATTGAGAAATTAAATTGTGAATAAGCTATGATTGTATTTAAAAAAAGATGCTAATAACAATTAAAACGCTTTAATGATTTTCTCTATAATGCTCCTTTATTTTTGGTCTTGGTCTTGCTACGGCACTAAATAAATTGTCTTATAAAAATAATATAGTTGAGCAGTTTTGACTTTGACGCTGTTGGCACGATGAATGATTTAGAAATCCTAGTTTGGCACGCTATAAGCAAAAGATTGCCGACCCTGCTTTATAAGACTTTCTTTAGGGACTCCATCTGCTATTTTTTGTCAGGTTTTTCTCTGTATTTATTTAACGCGTATTCGGACTTTTAAAACCCTCCTTTTACGTACTGTTAACAAACCACCATTTACAGTAGGCCTAATGTACAGATATCTACAGTATATACATACAGTACACAGGGACAAATGCTTAGCAATAAAACAGTAGGTGTACATAAAAAAATATGAAAGATTGTTACAGTACTGTAAATATATCGCGACTGTTTTCAAAATTTCCGGAAAATCCGCAATATATTTTCTAAAAAAATATAATGAAAAAAATCCGCGAATTCATAAATCCGCGAATTCATAAATCCACGAATGTCGAACCGCGAAATAGCGAGGGTTCACTGTATACTGTATTAGGGTTGCCAGATGTCCGGCAAAAGGAGGACAACTCCTTTTTAGCCCTGTGTCCTCCGCCCGGCAGGCAAAGCGAAAAACCCTTTAAAATGCCCGGCTTTTGTACGCCAAAGGTTTTTAAAGTCCTTAGTTCACTTTTTATATTCTTATTTACTATCAATAAGTGGCTGAGTCGAGTAAAGCAAAACACTGTAGTATTTAGCAGGAAATGTAATGAATTACATTGTGTTATCTAATGTGTTGTTAGGTTAATAATTGCAGTGCTCGTTGCTTTTCAGAGTTACTAAAAATGTGTGAACTTTTTTCTGTATCCCTGGACACAATGGTAATGTGAAAAGAGTGTTCTTATTGATAAACGCTCAATAGAAAAGAGAAAGAAAGATATTTTCAGTTCACTCAGGGCATCATTCTTAAAAAGTATTACTTAAAAAATCTCTCACATGTAGCCTAAACGGTTGTATACATTTGTGCTTGCTAACAAGAGTCTTCTGCAAAAAGTTGACTCGTCAAAAAATATGTTGTATAATTAAGAAAGATGATAATGTATCAACAGTAGAGTTGACTGGTTAATTTTCAAATAATATAGTATTGTTGCATTTTGAAAAAAAAAATCAATTGTATTGACACTAATTTTTTTTTACAATACTTTTTCTTTATTTACTAACTAGTGGTTATGCCCGTCAAAATGACGGAGAAACGAACGACTACAATATTACAATATTAGTTAAGTTAAGTTAATATTAATGTTAAGAGAGAAAGAAAAGAGACTATTACAATGAACGTTTCTTTTCGGTATTTAGTTTTTGTTCTTTTTAATTGTTTCTGACCCTGGCATATGCATAATAATTGTTACTGTCAAGCGTCTGGTATTATAACGTAGCAAACAGTTGTGTTGACTTGACTTGTTATTAAAAATAGCCTATTAAATTAAAAATAATATACTATCTAAAAGAAAAAAAAACCACAATACCAAACAATAGAAGGTAAATAATAAAAAAAAGCGTAGAAAATAATATTTCAATACAATACAAACTAAAGTGATAACGATTTTTTCGGTATTTAATTTTTGTTCTTGCTTATTGTATCAATAAAACAGTATTGATAATGTTTCTTTCGGTATTTAGTTTTTATTTTATATTGTTGCTGTCAAGCTTGTGGTACCCGGTATTTGAAAGTAATCATTTATAAGCCTAACTTGTTTTTTTATAATTCGTATCATTTAATTTATAGGGTGTATAAAGTCGCCTTTTAAAGGATAATTCTCCAATAACAACGTAAATCAATTAAATAATTAAAACATTTGGTTACTTTTACTTAAAAGGATAATGCAAACATCAATAATGAAAAAATAATTTCATAGACATTACGTCATACGCTAGTATTTTGTTTAAAGTAAACCATTGAAACTCTCTAAGCCAAATTGCAGTGCGTAGCTTTTAAAAAAGGTCTCGCCACATTAAAAAAACAACAGTAGAATTGGGAAAACCCGGAAAGACCCTCGCGTTCAACATAGTGAATGTCGCGTTCAATATAGTAAATGAACGGAAATGGCCATTTGCTATGTACCGTTATATTTATTTGCATAGATGGATATGACATTTTGGATTTTTTAAATCAACACATTTATGATTATAAGTGATAAAATAAAATTATCTTTTGGAGGACGTTTCCAATTTATACATTTAATTTTTGGCCCGAATAGTCAAACGGCTTAGGAGCCTATAGCGAACAAACATATATATAAATATATATATATATATATAAACAAACATATAAACAAACTCACGGTAATTATATATGTTGATGATTGATAATTATTGGCAACCATTATAGTAAAATTATACTGTGAAGCCGGCTGGCCTAGCGGTTAGCTCACCAGACTGTCAACCAAAAACCACTTGACACGTCGCGGGTTCGAGCCCCGCCACCGGCAGATCCCTGTCGCCCTACAGGAGTTTTGGGACTAGATGACGTTAATATTTAGTTGTTATCACATGCGCTTAACCGGCAGCAGTGAAACCTCTCACAGATTAATAGTCTTCTAGAGCGCACTGAGCATGCTAAAATAGCATGGATAGAAGCGCTATATAAATTACCATTACCATTACCATACTGATTGCTGGTTAATTCGCATTCAATTGAAAAAAAATAAAATGATTTAAATGAAACACTTAATGTGTCCTCCATTTGGTACCCATATGTCCTCCTTTGTCCTCCTTTTTGTCTCTCTCTGTCCCCCTTTTGGTACCCATGTATCTGACAACCCTAACTGTATACCAAGTCGTTTGTAGAGGCCAGGAGCTGAGCTTCAGTTAGATTATGGTTAATTTATACGCCTGTCTTGGGATGAGAGGAGTGGTGCTTTATTTCCCTCCAACCCCCCGTCTATTATATAACTTTTATGCAGATGCTGTGTGGGCTCTCATTATGACGTAGTTTCAATGTAATTCAAAATAAAAACACAAGTAATAATTCATATAGTTATTTTGTCCTTTAGCCCATGACGTAGTTTCAATGTAATTCAAAATAAAAACACAAGTAATAATTCATATAGTTATTTTGTCCTTTAGCCCATGACGTAGTTTCAATGTAATTCAAAATAAAAACACAAGTAATAATTCATATAGTTTTTTTGTCCTTTAGACCATGACGTAGTTTCAATGTAATTCAAAATAAAAACACAAGTAATAATTCATACAGTTATTTTGTCCTTTAGCCCATGACGTAGTTTCAATGTAATTCAAAATAAAAACACAAGTAATAATTCATATAGTTATTTTGTCCTTTAGCCCATGACGTAGTTTCAATGTAATTCAAAATAAAAACACAAGTAATAATTCATACAGTTATTTTGTCCTTTAGACCATGACGTAGTTTCAATGTAATTCAAAATAAAAACACAAGTAATAATTCATATAGTTATTTTGTCCTTTAGACCATGACGTAGTTTCAATGTAATTCAAAATAATAACACAAGTAATAATGCATACAGTTATTTTGTCCTTTAGACCATGACGTAGTTTCAATGTAATTCAAAATAAAAACACAAGTAATAATTCATATAGTTATTTTGTCCTTTAGCCCATGACGTAGTTTCAATGTAATTCAAAATAAAAACACAAGTAATAATTCATACAGTTATTTTGTCCTTTAGCCCATGACGTAGTTTCAATGTAATTCAAAATAAAAACACAAGTAATAATTCATATAGTTATTTTGTCCTTTAGCCCATGACGTAGTTTCAATGTAATTCAAAATAAAAACACAAGTAATAATTCATACAGTTATTTTGTCCTTTAGCCCATGACGTAGTTTCAATGTAATTCAAAATAAAAACACAAGTAATAATTCATATAGTTATTTTGTCCTTTAGACCATGACGTAGTTTCAATGTAATTCAAAATAAAAACACAAGTAATAATTCATATAGTTATTTTGTCCTTTAGACCATGACGTAGTTTCAATGTAATTCAAAATAAAAACACAAGTAATAATTCATATAGTTATTTTGTCCTTTAGACCATGACGTAGTTTCAATGTAATTCAAAATAAAAACACAAGTAATAATTCATAGAGTTATTTTGTCCTTTAGACCATGACGTAGTTTCAATGTAATTCAAAATAAAAACACAAGTAATAATTCATATAGTTATTTTGTCCTTTAGCCCATGACGTAGTTTCAATGTAATTCAAAATAAAAACACAAGTAATAATTCATATAGTTATTTTGTCCTTTAGCCCATGACGTAGTTTCAATGTAATTCAAAATAAAAACACAAGTAATAATTCATATAGTTATTTTGTCCTTTAGCCCATGACGTAGTTTCAATGTAATTCAAAATAAAAACACAAGTAATAATTCATATAGTTATTTTGTCCTTTAGCCCATGACGTAGTTTCAATGTAATTCAAAATAAAAACACAAGTAATAATTCATACAGTTATTTTGTCCTTTAGACCATGACGTAGATGCACAAGGTATCAGGTCCAAAAGTCGCAAATGTCGAAGAGCTGCGGCTCAAGGTTTTCAATTGGAGAGAACAGTAAGAGCAGAAATGTGTCTATTTTGGTCAAAAGGACAAACGACTTTTCAAAATGCTAAGATCGATTGCGAAGGTTGGTGTGTCAGATATAAGTTAAAATTATATAGATAACTTAAAAGCGATCTTTATTTAGCAAGTGTATCTTGACGTTAAACTTTTAACTAATTTAGTAAAGGCCAGTTCATAATTTATTTAATGACTTGACGAATATTTGTATCTATGTAATGTGTTGCCAAAATATTGATTATTAATTATATTGTTTTATTTCTTCCTATTTACATATATCTTTCTTCTTCTTTATGTGCCAGGTCTGGAACAGACATCGGCGGTCATGACTCTCCATTCTTTCCTGTTGTTAGCTTTTTGCAGAAAGTTATTATTACTTATGTTGTTGTTCGTGGCCCATTCGTTCAGGCTTTCTACATATGTTAGCCTTTGTCTTCCTCTGTCTCTCTTACCAGATATTTTCCCACACAAAGCCAGTCTTTCTATACCATTTTTCCTATAGATGTGTCCTAGAAATTTCATCTGTCTATTCCTAATGGTGTTAATGAGTTCTCTTGAGGTACATGCTGTTTTCAACACCTCTGCATTAGATTTCTTTTCAGTCCATGATATTTTCATCATCCTTCTTAGAAACCACATTTCTACTGGCTCCAATCTTTTCCTTGTTTCATTATCAATAGTCCAACATTCACATCCATATAGAAGAACAGACCAAACATACCCCTTCAGTATGCGCATTTTGGTACATATTCTGATATTCCTGTTTTCCATGATACTGCTTAAGCTCATGAAGCTGTTTTTAGCTATTGCGATTCTTCTTTTTATTTCTTTGTTGCATTTGCCTTCCTGTGTTATTGTATAGCCTAGATACTGGAAAGAATTGATTTGCTTGATGTTTTCACCTTCACTGCTTAAAGAACATCTTGGAGGTTGTCTTTTCTTAGAGATTACCATTACTTCGGTCTTACTGAGATTGAGTGTTAATCCTTTAAGTCGGCTCTCTTCTACCACCTTATTTAAAATAGTTTGCAGGGCACTTTCTGATTCTGCTATTAGTACTGTGTCATCTGCATATCTCAGATTATTTATATTCTTTCCTCCAACTTTAATACCATCTAGGTGTTCGATATTCCGGAGTATTATTTCACTGTAGATGTTGAAGAGGTCTGGTGATAAAACACATCCCTGTCTTACTCCTCTCTTTATTGGTTTGAATGCACTTAACTCCCCTTCATATCTTATGGCAGCTTCTTGCTTCCAGTATAGATTTCTTATTATTCTGAGGTCTTTACCATCTATGTCCAGATCTTGTAATATATTAAATAGATCTTGATGTTTGACTTTGTCAAATGCCTTAGAATAATCTATGAAGCATAGATACAGGTCTTTTTGCATCTGGATGCTTCTTTCAATTAACATAGATAAGGTGAAAATAGCATTTCTTTAAGTCTTTATAATTGTTACTTTCATTGATTAGATTCGATGATCTTCAATTGTTAAGCCTATTGTTTAATATAGTTATTTAGTCTCACTTGCTAGGTTTTTGGTACTATTTTCGGTTGTAACAGCTATTTATTTTGAATGAGGTTTCTTTATTATATTTCTTCGTTTATTATCTTCTTTCCTTATCTGTAATTAAAGTTATTTGTTTATTTGTTAATATGTGTTATTATCGTTATCTAATATAGTTGGCGCTCCTTTTAAATTAGTATTCATTCGTATTTATTGGTTTTAACGGTATCTTTGCGATTCATACGCCTCCATTTTCCTTATACATTATTATAATTAGAGCCAATTAGATACTTTAAGTAAATTAGAAATCCAGTATGATCGAAAGGATAACCCTAAAATAAACAAATATGTAATACTATGAAAATATTATAATGCAGTTGCGTACCAAGAGGGGTGCGGGGGTGCAGACCGCACCAGGGTGAAACCCTCTCAGGGGGTGACACACAAATAAAAAAAAAACAATATTTAAAATAATGATAATTTTACAATGCACCACATAATGGCAGTTCATAATAAAAAAAATGAAAACGACTAGCAGCACGGTGTGCCATCACCATACAGCATGCAGACAAGACAAGATACAAAAGCTAAAGGAGATGTGCGCCAGCTTACAAAACAATGGTTCTATAAGGTAATGATGCCAATGGCTTGAAAATAATGCGTTCATGGATGGTCTGCTCATTTGTCAGTGAGAAATTATGCTGTTTTTTGCTGCAGATTCTTTGCTGTTGATGTTACCGAAACAACATCTAAATTAAAATTTGTTACTGGGTTTGATAAGTAGTGGAAACTGAGTCCGAAACTACATAATCATGAGACATCTGAAGAGCACCTATATTGCTTTGAAAAATGGAAAACATTGGCAGCAGACCTTAAGCTACATAAAACAATTAATGCCAAAAGTACTGCTTTAATGGCTAGGGAGAAGAAAAAGTGGAGGGATATCCTACACAGGTTGCTAGATATTACAAAATGTGGCATTTCGTGGCTACAACGAAGATGAATCCTCGTTGAATAAAGGAAACTTTCTAGCGATGGTTTAGATGTTTTCCAAATATGACCAAGTGCTGAAAGAGCAGTTAATGAGACTAAAGATAAGTCCATGTACAGGTAAAGCATTTGTGTCTTTTCTTTCACCAAAAATTTAAAATGAATTTATAAATGTACTGGCCAACCATGCAAAAACAAATCTTGTAATAAATATAAAGGCGGCAATGTATTTTGGAATTATGTTTGACAGCACACCTGATATATCACACACTGACCAAATGTCTGAAGTGATCAGATATGTGAAAATCCACAGTGGGAAAGTTGAAGTGAGAGAAGTGTTTCTCCGATTTTTTCCTTTAAGGGGGGAAAAAGCTAACGACTTCAGTTCTGACATTAGAAACGTTAAAAATCTAAAAAATGACGTACTTGATATAATGATGTGCAGAGCTCAAGATTACGACAATGATGCACCAATGTCTGGAATCTATGGAGGTGTTCAAGCCATTTTAAAAAGAAAGAAAAAGAAAGTTGTTTTTATTCGATGTGTGGGCCATTCTTTTAACTTGTGTGGTCATCACTCTTTTGCCGAAAATGCTTCATGTATAACATTTTTAAGTACTTGAGAGAATGTTTTCCTTTTTTGCTGCTTCCACTCATCGATGGGATGTTTTAATTGAACACACTGGGTGTCGTTGAAAATGTTATCTACAACACGTTGGAGCGCTCTTCGTGCTGCTGTTAAACCAGTGAAAGATATGTTTGATGAATGTATTACGCAATTGAAGCTTTATGTGATCCTTTGAAAATTTGCACAAAAGAGGTACAGCACAAGGACTTCTACATGCTGTCTGTGATTTTACGTTTATCTACTACTTTAACCTTTGGGGCTGATATACTTGAAGAAGTTAATCTTACACAGCTGTACCTGCAGACTAAATACTTAACTCTTGATAAACTGGTGACCAAGCTACACGCCTTAAGATTGTTTTTGCACGAAAAGCAGAGTCAATTAGTGGAGCATGCTATTGAACAAGCACTTATAAAATCAGACCAACATGGGATTTCGGTAGAGAGAAGATTAATGTTTAAGAAGAGAATGGCAGGGGGGAAATTAAGAGAAATTTATATGCGAGAATAAAGCAGTAGGAAGATGCTAGAGTGTATTGATCGCTTTCATTCTGAACTCCAGATCTGATCAACAGCGTTGAAGGAAGTTGCATGATAATGTTTGAGGCTGTTCAGCCCAAGATTCTACTGTCAGCAAGTGAAGAAGAGTTACTGGTTTTCGTTCCCCAATTAACCTCTTTCTACGATGAGCTATCCAAAGATGGGCTCTTAAAAGAAATACAACGGCTTAGACGACACCTAAAAGCAGCTGATATTGACCTTAAAAAAGCCATGGACTGGTCAATTTCAAGATATTTTGAAATTCATATCTAAATGGGACCATACAATCTCGCTAGGTCCTCAATTATTTCTAACGGTATGTGTGTCTGTGGCATCATGTGAACGGAGCCAAAACTAAAGCTTATAAAAAGCTATTTCCCTCCGCCATGTGACAAGCAAGACTTTCTTATCTGGCTATCTTATCGATTGAAAGTGATTCTGTGAATAATATAGATTTTGATGAGGTGATTGACAAGTTTGCAGTTTTGAAAAGCAGGAAAGGAAACATTTAAATATAGTACTTTTAATGTAAAAACAACTCACCGTACGGTTGTTTAAGTTGTTTATTGCTTTTTCTTTCTAATAGTAAATTAATATTGTTATTGTTTTTGTCATATTTGAATTGTAGGCTTGTTTTAAGGAGACGAAAACTATGGTGAAAGTCGTGGGCGCGGGTGGGGGGGGGGGTGACACCCAAAGTTTACCGCACCGAATGACACCAGCCCTCGGTACGCCACTGTTATAATGTGAAAATATCCTCAATATAAAATTAATGTCGTAACATAAAAAGCTACAATGCTGAACTTGTTTTTTTTTACGTCACTTACTGTAATAAGTAAGTTGAAGATTCCAACGTGAGCTTCTAATATGTTACAAGGTGACTTCTATTTGCTAAATGAGCCCACTTTATATGAAATAACGAGACTAGAAGGAGAGATACTTTTTCTGGTTAGGGTGAGTCTTGGCTGGTTGTCTAAAAGTAATGGCCGCTTGTGTGCATTTGATCACTAAGTTGATTAGGTCCACATAACTGGAAAAGTTGTCTGTTTTCTTTTTATTGATTTCTACACAGACTGACCCTTACATCTGGCAAACTAAGAAAAATAGTCAATGCATTAAAAGTGGAGTATTCCTTGTTGTCAGTACTGTCAGTACATTTGCTAAAGATAGGCCTACTAATAAAGTCGCTTTCTTTGTTTGTTTTTATGTAATCTTTACCACTTCAATCGATTTAATGTTTTACAGCAAAAGGAGCAAGATTGGCTGTTCCAAAATATCCCGAATTATTCGAAATTCTGTTGAACCTTAACAAGATACAACCGAGACTTGTTTGGATTGGTCTTGATGATAAGGGAATTGAGGGCACCTATATTTGGCATGACGGAACAATTTTAAAGAAAGAAGATTATAGCAAATTTTGGTACCCAGGTAATCTATTCAGTTGTATTTAAGAAAATATATGTGTTATTAATTGTGATTGGTTGCAATTTGTAGCTTTACATATTATGGCCTATGGATTGAAATGGAGGTAAATTGAACTGGAGGTGGTTACAGAAAACTTACGTTAGACGCTGAGTCATTAGATGTAAGGGGAGGTAACAACATAAGAAAACGTATAAAACATTGACTATTAAAACCATTATATTTTTTACTATTTTTCGGTATAGTGGTATAGGTACCGATTTAATTGAATGAAATTTTAATACAATGTAAAAGTGTATTTATATTATTTTTTTCTACATTTTTATTTACAAAGGTGAGCCAAACAATCATGTAAGTAAGGAGCATTGTGTATTACTTTGGAGTACCAACCAGTTACTAGCCGACGCACCTTGCGATTGGGCAGCATATTATGTTTGTGAATTAGTCTAAAACAATGGAAATAAAACCAAAATGGTAACAGGGAAGAACATCATCCACACATTGGAATTAAAAAACAATGTAGAAAACAAAAAGTTAATAAAAAAAAGAAAATATTAGAAAAGTGGATTTTGTTTTTCATTTATGATTGACTATTGTGTCTAAAGTAGAAACATCACACAATCAACTAATGTTACAGCCTGAGTTTGATGTCGTCCAGTTGAAGAAAAAGAAGATTGTCTACTGATATTGATACAAATGTGTTTTTCCCAAAGCTTTCGCTTGATGCGGAGGTAAAAACATAAATAAAGGTTTTTCAAGGACACAAATAGCACACACGCTTCACACTCATACACACAAAACTTGCATAATCACTAGAAAAAGTTCACGGTTATACTGTAGGCTAATACTACTCACTTTTAAACCATCGACGCATTTTGAAAAGGATCGAAATTTGGACAGACTACTTACATAGGACATTAATACCCGCCTTTATATCTTAACACTAAATCAGTGGCGTAGTAAGGGAAAACTAAGAGCAGTTGCTCCCTTTAATTAAGCGTAATTTCCAAATAATTAGGGCCTTTTTAAGAATAAACAATTGGGACATATTAAGTGATAAAAAGTCGGACCAGATCAAGGAAAAAAAAAGGGGTCTTTTGAGAAAGAAAAGCTAGGGCCTTTTTTTGATAAAATGGCGCCATTTAAAGAAATATTACCCTTTTTACGATAATAAAATAATGGGACACATAAAATGATAAAAAGTAGGACCAATTCAAGCAAAAATAAAAGTTAGGGCCTTTTCAAGAAAATTAATGGGGCCATTTGAACATTTTTAAGAATAATAATTTTGGGCAAATAAAATGATACAAATGTGAGCCAAGTTTACTAACAAAGGGGGGAGACTTTTAAAGAAAAAAAAATAAAATGGGTTTCCAATCGTCTGAATTTAACAAAGAAAAGAAAACACAATCTGTAGATATTGCAAAAGAGTCATCAGTTATGCGAAATAGGAAGTATAATTGTCATTTAGCACGACGGTGGCTTCCAATGGACTTCCAGAGACAAGATTTCTTTATGAGACTAGAACCTAATAACGAAACTCCGACTAATGGGATTGCCTAGGAATGGGTGCCTACTTCTATAGAAAACCGGATCACTTCAATAGATTCGCATATGGAGGACTAAGACATTTCGACAAGACAGTTAACTTAATCCTTTGCTCTGGAAGATTGTAATAAAGCTGTCAACTCCGACCTCTGCTCTGGAAAATTTCGATGACACAGTTAACTTAGACCTTTGCTCTGGTAAATTTCGACAAAGTAGTTAACTTAGATCTTTGCTCTGGAAAATGTCTACAAGGCAGTTAACCTTAATCACTGCTTTGAAAGATTTTGAAAAACAAATGTGAACCGAAACTTCTCGCTGTAATCTGAACACTTTTAGGTCTAGCTAGCTCAATCATTCCTCTTCTAGTGGAGGAGGAGGAGGAGGGAGAAAGAGAGAAAGACAACGGAAACTATGGGAAGACAACATAAGGAAGTGGACAGAAGTAAAACAGTGCGACGCAATGATAAGGGCTGAGACGTGAGGGCCCGGGGGTGGTGGTGGAGGAAGCTGGTGTACATTTCATCTGTGGCTCCCCAACGGCCCAACAGACTATGTAGTATGTAGGCGAATAATGGCGAAAAGTGGCGATTTACGGTTAGGCCACTATTATTATACGCGCATTTTCTAACGCCTGGTAGAATATGTTTGTGTCAATTCATTATAATGTATTGTTTCATTATATGATACATGTTTCTTGCTATATCATTTTAATATCCATAACACTGACGATAGGTATTATTCAATTGATAACGTATATAGTATATTATAGAATATAAAAGAATATCAGAAACTTGGCCAATGCATTATTAAAACCTACCTAAACAAATTATTTTGTATTTATTGGAAAACAGTTGTAGGCATAATATTGTCAAAATAAATATTTTATTTAAAATTCAAATCATACTTTTTGTTATAATATTTTACAGTTTGTAGAATGTTGGTATGGTCGAAAGATGTAGAAACAAGGTTATAAAATGAGAGTTAGTTTTTTATAAGTTTATTATAATATCAATCCCACATTGATGAAAGTCAATTTTATAATATTTTATAGTAAATAATAATTTTTTTTTATGGTTGATGTCGGGAATTAAAAACCTAAAGCAACAGTGCTCAGGCCATGACTTAGAAACCCATGGCCCCTAGGCACTTGGCATTTGGCTATTTTAGAAATTTAGCAAATTAAATGCACTAGTACAGAACATATAATTTTTAATGGACTTTAATGACTTTAATAAACATCAGAATAATACAGTCTATGTTACTATAGTTAAGTTATTCTATAAAATGTATAGACTCATACGACGAACTGTCTTCTGTGCAAAAGAATGACGTCATTATAGTCAATTGACTGCATTATTTCTGACTCTATGTACATTACAGAGAGTGAATTGGGCAACAGAGAGTGGAAACGAAGAGGCCTAATTCTAGCTTTGTTGCACGCAGGGCTGTAAGTTATATTATGAGCGCCCTGTTTTGGCAAAATGTAGTGAAAATATTTATAAATAATATTATTTTCGATAAAGCTATTTTGATGTTAAGCCAGGATTTTGAACTTATGTAAAGATTCCGCCACCGGGGCCCTAGGCCGGGCATAGCCAAGACATAACAAGACAATTACAGCATTGGTAAATAATATATTGAACAATAATAGTAATACAAATATTAATAATGATAATGAAAATAACAATTAGTTAATTTAAGGTAGGCCTATCATTAAAGAAAATTCAAGGGGGGTAATTCAATTTAAAATACAATTTAGAAAAAAAATAAAAAAAAAAAAAAAAAAATACAGTTACATCCCTTTCACTACAAGTTCGCACACGATGACAAAATTATTTGTTTTTTTTAAACTAAGTTGTTTTTTGTTTTTTTTTAAATCAGTCAGTCAGTAGTAGGCCAGGCTACATTAGCAAATATGCCTAAGTCTTTATAGTTGTTTTTTTTAAAGAGTTTAGTAGTGCCGACATTTATTCTACATTAAGTCCGTTTCAGTAATACTTTTTTATATATTTGTTCCCTGTGGCTGCTGAAGTGTTCACATTCAAGTAAATAGTGATAGGCATCTCCTATATCTTTTACACATAAGGAACAAGCTCTTGAATTATAATCTATTCCGGTGTGACGATCCAACTCAGCAGGAAAATTGTTATTGCTTCTTCGTATTTTTAATACATAGGAAGCTTCTTTGAGAGGTAATTTGTTTAAAAAGGAATCTACATTTAAGGGCACTATGTAACTTTCCTTTATTGCTATTATGCATGATTTCAGTAACGGTATGCGTTGATCAATTATTCCATAGTTTATTATTGATTAGTATAGACTAGTTGCCGATCTATTCTGTTTTGTTCTAACCACATATACCTAGTCCTAGTTGATCTAACTGTGATTTTATTTTGGCGGGCCATTTGCATTTTTCAAACAAGTTCTTCGCAGTTAAATGTCGGCGATAGCTTTGTGTTTAGTTTTACTGACGATTTAATACCGCTATATAACTCTTGTTTGTATACAATTAAAAAAGAGTAGGCTACATCTATTCCCATGTTTAGATTTTTTGCCCATAGAACTTCTTTGTATAGACGGGAAAGCACTTTTAGAGATCAATAAATGCACAAATAGGAGTTGGAAAAATTTGTTTGGAATAACCCACAATTCGCGTTTGTAGCAGTCAAAATGCTTCGCGACACAGAGTGTCACTGTAATTTATCACTATCACAGCAAAGTCCCTTCTGCCCATCAACATCAATTCATACTTCCGCGCTATGATATTCTATGCATTCTAGGCCCTAACGTGTTTGGTGTTTAAAAAAAAAAGCCCTTTTGTTTTTTCTTTGTTTTTGTATAAACGCTTTTGGAGACCAGATCTTCAACAGGCTAATTATATATGTTAAATATCAATTTAAACAAAAAATATTATTTATGCTAAATAGCGCAATTTCCCCATGATAATGCATTCAGCATGCCTAGTGAACCATCTTTACACTATTTTATTTGCAGATCTTGGGGTGTAGAAGAGACAAAAAACATGAGTTAAAAAGAAAGGTCTTCAAAGGCTGCTTAAATTCTTTGTCTTAGAATTTCCAGTGTCTGAGGCTAGCTGCTCCACAAATTCAATAGGAGCGCATTCGATACCGCTCTTTTTTTTTTGTGACCAACGACACTAGGAACTGGGAACCCTGAGTAGATACTGTGATGAGGAGCTTAGCCTACTTCCCGACATTTTATCGAGCTGAAACTTGTCATATAGACGTTAAGCCAACTAATGACAACAAAGTTAACAGAATGTTCACACCTCTACTACCCCAAAACAAAAAAAATCCGTTTTTACTGTGAACATTTTCTCTCTTCAATACACATTTTTGCGCTCATTGGTAAATCCTAATTTAATGCACCTGATTTACACATATGCCACCATTTTAAAATAATTTATTATTAACTTTTAACTTTTTTTTTGTTTATTTATTTATATATGTGTAGCAAAGGGCAAAATCTTTGATAAGGCATAAGGTATAACGAAAATGTATAGGCAAATATATAAATAAATAATTATATGGGGAATTTCGAGAACAATTTTGTTTTAATTGGTTTATTTACTTTCGAGAAGGCCTAAATGTTTCCCTCTTGTTAATTCATTATAAAATGTTTGGTGTGGGGGATGGGATGTAAGGTGAAGTGCCCGAAGTTCAGTCTCTCACCTGCTGCAGAGAAAGTAACCTCGACAACAAAATAACTATTCGTTTCGTTATATGACTTCAATCCCCATTTTATTTTTAATTGGTAGGTCTATCTTGTTAATATCACCCCATCAATGTTCATTTCATTCAATTTACCTTATTCATGATCCTGTAATATAGCAACTGTTTAATATTTCTTTTAAATTGCACCTCATTTTTATTCTTATTAATACTGCATCTAGATAATTTACTTATTAAATTGCAACTCATTATAATTTCTATTAAATTGTTTCACATTCATTTTAAATTGCACCCCCATATATATATGTTACGGTCAATTTGATTCTTCAGGGAAGTTTTCATAATGCTTGGTCATTATAAATAATGACCGATAAAATCGGCCAATTGAATAATTTGTATTTTTTACGACAATCTAGGATAGCTTATTACATTGCCCGGTCATTATAAATACTGCTATTATTTCTCTGGTCACTTTAATAAATTGACAGCAATTTGGCAACGTGCGTTAAAAGTTGGTCTAAAAAAGTTTCTACCTACAGAAGTTCTGCATAATATAAATTGTGAAGAGGACTTAGAAGTAATAGTAAAAGATCAAAACAATTTACAGTCTATAGAAGAAGGTGCACTGCAAAATGAACCATGGTCACATTCTTTAGCGGAGCTAGGTCCAAGTCAACATAACAGGGAGGAACTATCTTCTATTGATAGTTATGTTCAACCTTCAACTTTGTTATCTAAACCAAGTTCTGATTTCCATAACAACGAAAGAGAAATAAATGTCTCCGAGCCATTTGATATTCAAGTCTCCAGTCATGAAAAACGCGCGTATGAAGGTTATGAAGATTCCTCAGAGGATCCCAATGTAAAAAAACGAAAAGCCAATCTATTCAAAATTAGGGAGGTTTCAGCAAGCAATAAAAAAAAAAAAACAACTGAAAAATTGCTTCAAACCTCTAACTGAAAATACCATACCGCTAAAAAGGGTGACACAGTTATAGTTAGGGTTAGGGTTAGGGTTAGGGTTAGAGTCCCAGAGGTCGACAAAGGTCGCACCGATGGAAGAAATATTATGGCATTTGTTCTTGAAATAACAGATGCCAATCTTTATAAATTAGGCACGAAACATGGAATCCTAAATCAACTTTATGCTAGGAAAAAATTTACAATATGCAATGAAAAGCTTATTTATGCCGAAGAAATTCCTCAGTCAGAGATTTCACTAAGAGAATGTGCAAAAATGTCATCCAAGACTGGAGGTCAAGACTATAGTCGATGTGGCTGTAAATGTGGCTGTAAATCTGGCTGTAAATCTGACAAATGCAAGTGCCGTAAAGAAAAAATGCTATGTAACTCGAAATGTCACCAAAGTGGAAGCTGTTCTAATAAATAAAAACTCTAGGATTTGACATAATAATGTGTGTATATGTATTTGTAAGTACATACCTAATATGTTTTTTTAAATCTAGGCGTGCGTATTTTGTAGACTTATTTTTATCACCACCATTTTGTTTCTTTATTTGTTGGTTAGTCATTTAAAAATTTGTTTTAACCCTTACAGTCCCGGGCGCGTATATAGCGTAACTGAAGGCAGCATAGATAGAAGTAGGTCGGTACTGGAAGGGTTAACATAATGTCCTCTTATTTTTGCATGTAGAGAAATATGAAATTGCCCACTCGATTTCCAGCATTATTCATAATGCCCGGGCAATGTAATATTTTCTATATAATTTATCAGTTTGTCACATCCCATAGGGTACTTTTTAAATTGCCCGGGAATTATAAATAATGTCCAATTAATTACATTGACCGAAACATATATATGCCTATTATAGTGCAAATATAGACCATAGACCTAACATTGTTATCACGTTGCACCTCTTTAATTTTCCTATCAAATTTCACTTCAATAATATTCAAATTACTTTGACCTAGTTAATAATCATTCCTGTTTACTTACGAGTAGACAGCATGCCCGACCCCCCTCGAAGTATTCAGTTTAGCGTGTGTGTTAGCTGTAAAGTTGTCGCCTGTCCTCCATTGTAAACTTCACTATTCATTTCTGCACACGGTTAAGGGCGATAAGTTCTTTATGTCAAGTTAATACAAGTTATTATAATTGATGTTATATCGACACAACTTGGAACCGTCGACAATGTCAAGTGTAGATAGCTTCCTTTTGATTGATCGCTACCAGAGTGTACAGTGTAAAGGGGTGGGGGCGTGCGTAGGGGTAAGCAAGGAACATTCATCTACATTGAACTACCTCGTACCGTCTGACTAATGTTCCGGATGTCACGGGTTCGAGTCCAGGTATCCCCCCTCTCCATAACAAATAAATAAATATCCGGTTAGATTATTTTACCCAATATAGAGGTTGTCCTCGAGTCTTCACGAGTCTTCCGTAGTCTCCCCGAGTCATCCCGAGCCTCCCCGAGTCATCCCGGGCCTTCCCGAGTCATCCCGGGCCACCCCAGCTTGACTGGATACCCGTTGGAAATTATTTAGGCGACTGGGCTTTGTGTAATCATGTGCATGAATTTATTGTACTCAACAAGAGCACGATTTCTTCTCTCAAAGTTTCTTTTATTAGACTTGAGCCCCACTTCTCTTAAGTGAGAACGCTAGCTCGGAGAACGTACGCCACTGTATCACGTGGTCACAGAGCTTTAAAGTCTCTTTAAAACTGGAAGAGACTTCCGGTTCTTGAGACCAGGACATAAGAAGAAAGGGGTGGGTGGAAGACGCTGCTCTTGACACGCCGCCGCATGTCAGGTATCCCACATGTATATACATTACACTCACCCCCAACCTGTTCGGAATTACCATTGGATCATTAACTGAGGCGGCATCTCCTCGTATTCCTGCACTGTCACCCGGTAATACACATATCTGATTGTAGGCCTGGTCATATACGCACTGGGTTTGGCGAGACGAGTGTTGTTGCGCCTATCCCTTCCACCCTGCCGAGTTTCGGTGGTCACTCGCCGGTGCAATGAGCCAAGTCTGGCACGCGTGCCATAGGGGGCCGATCTACAAGATATAGACTGGGAGCATTTTCTTCAGGGCTTGTTTTCGATCTTTCGCGCTGTGACCAGATAAAAATAAATAGCTAACTCTATTCAAGTTTATCTTGAACAATAGAAAGACTACCTCCCTCCGCCCCCCTCATCCACTCTCCCCCGTTCCATTGAAGGAACGATACTACACTTGTAACTGTTGCTGTACTTCCGCAACCATCACAATTCCATCACCACCATCTTCCTCGTAGTAGTTCGAGAGAATAGCGAAGGTGGGTGGTGCAAATAGATTCCATGTCCAAAACGTGTAAGTGAGCAAACCTTTTTTTTTGTCCTGTAGGGTTTATTGGAGTTGTAGGTGGGGGGGGGGGGTGCTGGGGGACCCGGGGGGGGGGGGCGGGTTGGGATGGTCTTTTATTAAGACAGACATCACCGGGACCTCTCTAACAGCTAGCGACATTCACAAACAGACCTTCCAATGGTTACTGAAAGTGCAGAGAGAGAGATAGAGGAAAGAGAGAGAGAGAGAGAGTAAGTGGGGGGGGGGGTGAAAGAGAGACAGAAAAAGTTCGTGAGAAAGAGAAAGAGAGAGATAAAGAGAGGCAGAAACCGTTCGTGAAAATGATATATAGAGAGAGAGACAGAGAGAGAGAGAGAGAGAGAGAGAGAGAGAGAGAGAGAGAGAGAGAGGAGGATAAAGTGAGTGAAAGAGACAGCATGGCTGCCTGGGTTCTAAGACGTTAGTGAATATTAAAGATAATGCAAAAATCAATGCGGGCTAACCCGGCCTTCTGTCCATGTACATTAAGCCAGGCCCCCCTCCTCCTTTCCTTTAATGCTATTTCCAATTAACTTGTAAATTTCTTTACATCCCGGTAGTACAGACATCATTTTGGTCGGATTTGTTTAGGCAACAGTTACTTCATTGCTAGTGGCTAAGATAACAGATCAGAGTTTACTATATATATATATATATATATATATATATATATATAATAATTGTTCACTACAACGTGCTTTGTATTAACTTACTTTTATTAAATAATATGTATTATAAATAAAATTAATGCTGCCATGTTAACTAACAGCATCTGTCATTAACGTGTCTGTGGTTATCCACTTTTGTAATCCATTCCTAGCAAATACAACATTTCATTAATACAATTTCACATTAATGTGTAAATGTCTCCACGTTTTCAATCTTGTATCTGGCTACTTACTATTCTTTATAAATAATGGATCTCAGTAAAAATGAGATTTTTTGTCATATTTAGACAATTTTTATTTACACAAACAACTACAATCTAACGGATTAGGTACTTATTAATTATACAACCTGTGTAGTTCATGTAATGTTTTAAAGTGTACATATAAAATCTTTATTAATATAATATTTATATAATTTTCAATTATCTTTTATAGATTGATCATTTAAAGTTATAAATTGTAAGCTATTTATTTAAAAAAAAAGAAAACAAATGAAAAGAAAAACATATTAGAAAAATTAACGCCAAGAAACGGGTTAATATAACTTAATTATCTCCCTTCAATTAAATTAAAGTCTAGTGTTGCCACTAAGTTACATTTTGTAATATAATTATATAACTAATATATATTTCTTATAAATTATTATTTCTTTATAAAGATACACATATCAAGATGTAGCTAGAGGTATAAAATCAATTTACGTTAAACGGTTTAAGATAAACATTTCCTGCAATAATTATTAAAATCGATTTAAAGATTTAAACAAAATTATTAATAATTACAAGAATTACAAAATATAAAGCTAGTATACAAGCCTCTTATATTAATAACAATAATAAAACAATTAAAATTGTTTTAGAATTAATTATATTAATGCTAAATTAAGTGACATGAACATAAAAACACTTATGAATGTAATTAGTAGGTATCAACGCATTGACCCTGAATGCTCTACGCTAATTGTAAATGTCCGTAAAATATTTTGTCATTTCTGAGTGGTCAAGTGTAAGTGACCTTTTTGTATGCTTAAAACAGCTTTCATGTGCGATAAAATCTGTTCAAAATAATTATTACTGTAAGTTAAACCAAAAGTTGACAGCAGAACAATGAACAACAATGAACAATATTTATTTGCCACATAAAACATAGGTACAATAAAGGCATAGTCAAAAACAAAATAAAATAATAGCAGAGAGAGTACCTCGCAGTTGACAATAGCTGATGATATTCACAAGCAAGCTGCTTTCCGCAAATCGGCACATTTTGATGCCAATTTTTTAAATGTTGAATTTTTTTTAGATGCCAATATCCCTCTATTTAAATAAGATCCAAGTCTAAGTAGGTTGTATTGAGATCAAGCCAATCAGACAAACCCGAGTCCATTAATTTGAAAGTATAGCCTTTGTATAGAAAACTCCACTTTGAGTGCTTCAATCTACTTCTAAAAAGCAAATCTTTCTATCTTAATTTGCATTAAATTATGGTTGTAGTTAAATATTTTAATATTGATTTATATCCAGTTTCAATGCAAATCAATTCCAGTGGTCTAACACTTCAAGTGCTGTTTGACACTGAAATGTGTCGTGACGTCAGTCAGAAGCATCGGCTTCAACAGTCAGTTCTCATTCAATTTTGTTTTCATAAAGATACATCTTAATTAATTGGTTCCAGACAAGAAACGAATCTATCCAAGACTTATCCTAGCGGATCTTATTATTATTATTTTTTGGCTTTTCTTGTGGTTTCTACTATAGAGCCTGCCTAGTGACGCTGGTTAGCAGTTTTCGAAGGGTGCGCCCTATCCGAACCAATACCTTATTTCCCTCTTCCATAGGTTGCTTTGACAGACCATATGCCACAGATTTGACAATGCTCAAGCGAATCTGGAGAATTCTTGTGATGCAACTGTTGTTGAAATTTTCCCGATAATGGTTCTTTTAGATCTTTAGATTTCTGTTCCATTTGACACAAGTTTGTAAAAAGTCGGTTCCTAGCGCCAAGGGAAAACTCTCCTTTAATTATATTTAAAAATTGCAAACATCTAACAAAGGTAATATTATGTAAGAAAACTAGTCTAACTGTTATGTTGGGTATTACACATTAGTTCCAGAGTTTTGGCTGTCTATTCCTTTGTTATGTTGGGTATTACACACTAGTTCCAGAGTTTTGGCAGTCTATTCCTTTGTTATGTTGGGGGTATTACACATTAGTTCCAGAGTTTTGGCTGTCTATTCCTTTGTTATGTTGGGTATTACACATTAGTTCCAGAGTTTTGGCAGTCTATTCCTTTGTTTTGTTGGGTATTACACATTAGTTCCAGAGTTTTGGCAGTCTATTCCTTTGTTATGTTGGGTATTACACATTAGTTCCAGAGTTTTGGCAGTCTATTCCTTTGCTTACACGTCCTTTTTTCCATCTTCACCTCGAGCTGATCTGGATTTAAAGCTACACATTTGTTTTGGAAATAAACTAAATAATTGGTAAAATCTGTTAGAAGCAACAGTAAAATTGTCCAAAAAATGGATAGACTACATTTTGCGACAAAAACTACACAATTTGTAGGTCTATTTCTGTAGTTTACAAGTTAGCAAAATATCCAACTAATGAACTAATGGCCTACATTTTCTTTGGTAGATTATTTACTTATTAACAAGTGATTTTTTAACCTGTTTTTTTCAGCCTTTGAGGAACATTTAATTACTTTTTTAAATGGTGGGTTTGGTTTTTAATTTCTTAACTCGGCCATAACCTAGAATGATGTTTGGTAACTTTCAAGGTCTAAGTTAGGAATCAAAGAAATAAAACAAAAAAACCTCCAGAATTTATGACCAGGACAAGAGTTTGTCCTTAAGTCTACCATCACAATGACCTGCCATCAGTTGGGGGGGGGGGAGTTAAGGCGGCTGGGCGCTGTGCTAGCCACACAATCCTCTAATCTGCCATGCTGAAGAAATCAGGCGAAACGCTGTTATCCCCAGTTCTATGGATCAGTTTGGTCCCGCGCGATGAATACTAGTTGCTTACATAATCCCTTTGTCTATCGTGATTAGTGAAATTAATGGGCTCCTACTTTACGAGTCATACCTAGACTTTACTGGTCTTAACAATGGTTCACTTTTTAAAACGATTTCTTTTCTTAGGCTCATAGAATTACTGATTTTATTGGATATATCCATAGATGCATTTCATTTGTGATTTCTCTGTCTGTAACAGACTCTTCAACATTAGACTCCGTATAGTGCAAAACTAGTCTTGTTATAAAAATCTTTCATCTAAATCCTAAGAACATCCCCATGTAGATTAAGGCTATTTAATGTCTGGTGATTCATTTTTTTTTGTTTCATTTTAAGTTGTCAATCAACTATCAAATTCTGCTCTTTTTTTGTTATTAGCACAGACGAGTTGTCCTTAGCCAAATAATCGGACCCCAAAAAAATAGAAGAAAAATATAACTATTCGAGACAAGCAAATGTGGGATGTTTCTAATCAAGTTGTTTGAATGATGTTTGGCGGGCAAGGAGCAGTGAAAGAGAACAAACAACAAACATGATGGAATAATGGGAAGAGTGTGTTGGAATAATGGGAAGAGTGTGTTGGGATAAAGGGAAGAGTGTGTTGGAATAATGGGAAGAGTGTGTTGGAATAATGGGAAGAGTGTGTTGGAATAATGGGAAGAGTGTGTTGGGATAAAGGGAAGAGTGTGTTGGAATAATGGGAAGCGTGTATTGGAATAATGGGAAGAGTGTGTTGGAATAATGGGAAGAGTGTGTTGGGATAAAGGGAAGAGTGTGTTGGGATAAAGGGAAGAGTGTGTTGGAATAATGGGAAGAGTGTGTTGGAATAATGGGAAGAGTGTGTTGGGATAAAGGGAAGAGTGTGTTGGAATAATGGGAAGAGTGTGTTGGAATAATGGGAAGAGTGTGTTGGGATAAAGGGAAGAGTGTGTTGGAATAATGGGAAGAGTGTGTTGGAATAATGGGAAGAGTGTGTTGGAATAATGGGAAAAGTGTGTTGGAATAAAGGGAAGAGTGTGTTGGAATAATGGGAAGAGTGTGTTGGAATAAAGGGAAGAGTGTGTTGGAATAAAGGGAAGAGTGTGTTGGGATAAAGGGAAGAGTGTGTTGGAATAATGGGAAGAGTGTGTTGGAATAAAGGGAAGAGTGTGTTGGAATAATGGGAAGAGTATGTTGGATACATTAACTTCTCCAGCAAAACACCAGTTCCACGGAACAGTGTTTTATTGTTCTTGTCTCCCATAGGTGTTTAGTGTTGGTCAATTTCATTATTTCTATGGCTTGTGGACAATTAACAATATTTTATTGATGTAAGAGCTAACCATTCGATTATGAGGAGAACGACAAATCAACATGACAAACTGTATGATGGACTGGAGCAACTGACAGCCACGGCGCAGTTCATCACAAGTATTGGACTTGTCTAAATACTCAAAATCTTAACTTTTGAGAAAGTAGAAGAATAAGAATTACATTTTCGCCTGAGGAGTTCTACATAACAGGCCACTTCTTATGGATAATTGATCAAGCTGCTACCTCAATAAAAAAAAAGAATAGTACAGCTGAAAGATTGTGCTTGAATCTTTGGATTTCTATACAACTTGAAAAGTTTGCTGGCACCAATCAACAGATCAATTGTTCAACAATTACATACATTTAGACCTACATTACATGCAGAAAAAGTTTCTCGCGATTTGGACGGTATTGACTTCTTTGCAGATAGAAGATTTTGTTTCAGAAATGGTTCCTGATAAAATCATTACAGCTCAACGACCTTTTCGTTGGACCTTATCGAGATTCATTTACCACCATTGCTGTTGCATACAGAATTAGTCTACGTTAACGATTCACGTGATCACTGCAACCGAGGGAAAGAAGACCTCTAAAGTTGAAACATGTTCAAAACTATCTACAATCAACAATGTCAAAAAATGTCTAGTTCTATTTTGTCATCAAAGAAGAATTCGCCTCAATATTGGACCACAAATTATTATCAGCTTTTCAGTGATTTGTATCGGCCATACGCTTCAAAAATCTGTTTCCAGGATAACTAGACAAGCCCTGAACTGGAACCCTCAGGGAAAACAAAAAAAAAGGTAATCCAAGGAACACCTGGCGCCGATATGTGCAAGCAGATACCAAGGAACCTGGCCTTACTTGGGGAGAAGCTGGATAGACTGGCTAGAACACCCTTGTTGACGCCCTATGTCCCAGAAAGGACCACACATGTCGACGGTGATAGGATGCTGTTCCATGAAGGACGAGAAGACAGAAGAAGATCAACTATATCACAAAATGGTTGTAACCCAAATTCATAACCTAGTCTATTGTGGCTGCCCAGTTTAACTGGGAACTGGTTATTGCTTTTTCTATTATTTTAAACTTTAAATTGTTATGTTAATTAAATTGTAATTTATTTATCAAGGAAGTACTGGCGGACAACAGTCCCATGCAAGTTTACTTTTTATGACACTTTATAAATAGTCTTTTTTTACCATCTTGTATGTTTTCATATAGTTGTTGTATGCTCAGTTCTAAACAAAAACACCCTGCTCCATAGCTCCAAAAAAGTTTTAAACATAAACACCCTGCTGCAAAGCTCCAACTCAGTTTTGAAAGAAAAACACCCTGCTCCAAAGCTAGAACTCAAGTTTTAAACAAAAACACCTGCTCCAAAGCTCCAACTAAGTTCTAAATATAAAAAAACACCCTGTTCCATAGCTCCAAGCTCATGCTCCAATCCTGATATTAAATTATGACCAAGCCCAAGACTATTCTTTTCTTTCTATACAGTACAATTTTGCACCCAACACTTATCAGTTTTTTCGATTCTAGCCTTACTAGTCGATACGTGTTTCAAACAAAGTTACGTTGTTGTTGTTTTTTTAGGACTAGCTCGGAAAACCCATTTCATGTCCGAATGTTATACTGAGCATTATTAGAATATTGTGTTGTATTTTTTAAACTTATGGTGAAAATGATCTGAGCTAGGAAGAGCTATGTGAAGAGTTATCAGCCTATATAACTTTCCACGAGTCTGCAAAAGATCAAATCTCCAGTGTTACTCTCTCTTGCGCAATCGGCTCACTTGACCGCTGATGTTCTCGGAGATAGCCTGGGCCTAGATCAGTCTGTCCTCGCGCTAGCTTTTGTTTCTTCAGATTTCCTTGACTATATCTATTTCTTGACTATATCTATTTCTTGACTATATCTATTTCTTGTTTGTTTTATGATTATGTCCATTTTTTTTCTTCCCCTCTTCGTAAGACGAGTGGTCCCATACAAGAACATCTAAACGAGACACACCCCGTTGATTGGGTATTGCGTCCTACAATGAAAGACGAGATATAAATGCACCTCATCCTTGGTAAATGTTGGGGGGGGGGGGGGGGAATATTCCATCTGAAGCAAAGGACAATGTTGGGCCTTGAAGGAGTTTCGCAATGGAAACAAAAGGAAAAAGGACATATATCTTCAGGGGCAACTTTAGTCGATAATATGCAATCTAGAGTTTTTAAAGGTAAATATTAAGGTTATCTAGTAATTTGTTTTCCTACATGAGGCGCAGTATCTTTTTATGATAATTTGTGGAACAATAGAGAACAATGTTCACGATAATATAATTAGGTCAATTAGATGTTAGTTAAATTTGTATTCTGGGCATTGATTTGTTATTTCGATATTTTTACTCAACATCTACTGGATATTTGAATATGTAGAATATAACTTACATTGATTAGTTATTTTGATGTGTTAGGTTAATATTGATTGTTTTTTTCAATATGAATACTTTAATAGGGCGTTTGCAATCACGTGACAAAAATCACGTGTTTTTTGTTTACTATGTGTAATGGTGTACAATGGCCGCTGTATTAATATAGTTTCATATAGGCTCAAGCTTTTTTTATTGATATTTTGTGTTTAAAATGATGATTAATGTATTAATATGGATTTTATTAATTCTATATTAGATTAATAGACCTATCAAATGAAGATTCTTACATTAAAAATGTTATATTACTATTGAACGATTAGGCCTACAATGGAAATAACGAATGACTCCAAATGCAACACTTACCGGCCAGATATTAAGATGATGAATTGAGCTTAAAATGTTGAAATTCGTTAAAAAATACCATGTCAGTCTTTCTCTTGTACTAGTAAGATGATCTACGACGATTTATCTAATGATTTGTGCGTAGGATAGCCAATATTCATATGTGAATTTGGCATGATAAAAAAGTACTTCACCATTTTTGTACACCAAGTGGCATCTATTTACACAAATACGTCACTAAAAAACCTAAGCCACGCCCATTGCGAACGCTCTATGAGTCTATATGATTGTTTATTTTCCTGTGTAAAATTTACACTGATTGGTTATTTCAGCATAAATAGTTTACGGTGATTTGTTATTTGAATATGCGTACTTTACATTGATTGGTTATTTCCCTATGTCAAGTTTACATTGATTGGTTATTTTAATACTTTATATTTTATATTGATTGGTTATTTCAGTATGAATACTTTACATTGATTGGCTATTTTAAAGTGTTTACTTTATATTTTATATTGATTGTTTTTTTCAGTATGAATAGTTTACATTGATTGGTTATTTTAAAGTGTTTACTTTATATTTTATATTGATTGGTTATTTAGTATGAATAGTTTACATTGATTGGATTCTTCAATGTGAATAGTTGGCATTGATACTTATTTAACAATAGATGACATGTATTGATATCAGTATGCATACACAAACACACACATACACAAACTGACATTCATGCATAAATACACAAATACAATTACATACAAGTGGTCAATTCTTTAAAACATTCCTTGACAAAAAAAATTTTGATAATTTTTTTCTGTAGCCTCAATTTTATTTTTGCAACTTGAGTAGCAAAGAAATATTATGGTCAATCTTTTGCTTAATTCTAATTTGGATAAATTGTTTTGTCTGAAACACCAATGTCAAGGCTGCATTGAGCTGTTTGTTTTATTTCTCAAGGTTCTGAAAGCTTTTCAACGATAGTGGTCTTTAAAGGTCAAAGGTCACCTCTGAAATATAAGTGGACAGGTATCGAAAACTTATTGCTCTAAGAGTCTAATTACTTTGCAAAAAACTATTAAAAAATTAAAAAATCAACAACCAATATTTGGCTTTTAAAAGACGAGCATATTACTGGGGTTGGTCAATATTTATTAGGCTGTAGTGTAAAAGTCTATACATAATTTCTATAGTTTTAAGGTACGAATTTAAGTACACGCACCTGGAAACTCTAACCGTTGTACCATATTTTTAAAAGACAAAGACTTATGAAAGAATTAAAACAAAATTAAGCGGATACAATAAAAAAAAAAGAAGCATAAATTTAAAATAAAATGAAATTGATGATAAAAATATAACAAACACACGATTTAATATGTTATTTTTTGTTACTTTTTATTTAATTTTTTTAAATATTTATAATGATACGTCTAGCTCAAAAAATCACTTGGATGTTTTATTATTATAATGAAGGAACATCACAGTCTTGCCTTGCAGTAAAACTAAACATATACAATTAATGTTTACATGACGTCTAAACAAAGCAGTTGTAGTGGAGTAATAACTCAAATAACTGTATCATGACATAATTTGGTTAAGTCTTCAAAAAAACACATCATCATGGCACATCGGCCGCCCACCAAACGAATCTTAATAATAAAACATCAGTCCATCATCTTCACATGTCGGTAATACAAAAGATCATTTTTTGTTTGTTTGTTGTTTTTTAACATACACTATCACAATTCTCTTCAGTCCAGATAAACACATTTGTAGATTAACTCATGCATGCAACAGTTTTAACACACGAAACAGGAGGTATAATCTCAAACTGAAACCATTTTTTTTTCAACAACACCAGCAGAATTTTAGCCTTGTGTGTGGTAAATTACCCCTTAGCACTTAGTACCAGTTTGTGGTGATTATAAGGATTACAGCTTTTGCCTTGTAAAAAAAAAAAATTAACACTATTCTCACTATTTCTCTGTATGAGATAAAACTATTCCCACAGATTTGCTGACTTAAAAAAAAATGTATTTTATAACTGTGTCTCTAATTATCATTTTTCTTCGGACTAACTGTTCACACACGTTTTCACACTAAAATGAACACTATTCGGACATCTGGCAACTTTTTTCATGTTTATTTATTTTTTAAAAATCTGCAACAATTGCTTTTTTTTTCTTCTAACTACACAGTAATTCTATTCCAACACTAATTGTCTGACGCGCCTCTTATTTCCACACTTAACGTACCAATTCACTGCAACATGTGATCACAGTTTTGTATGTTTTGGCTTGAAATAAATAAAGTTGTCAGCACTACTTTGCTCGAGGTTGGGGGGGGGGAGGGGCGTATCCCTATGTCGGTGGCTACGCCTATGCCGCTTTAAACATTATATGCTGTACTGGCGAAAGGATCGTGATATGAGAGACTTATGTTATTTCAAAGGATACCCGGAATGGCCCGGATTAGACAGTTTAAGTTTAAAGAAAAACAAAAACATACAAGGGCGCCAACTCTAATTAAATTAAAAGCTGCCGTACGAGAGGATACATTTAGGGTATTATAGTATTTGAGAACTTCATTAAAGATTAGATCAGAATTTAAGTCACTGTCAGTAATGGATGACCCAATTCAAACGACCACCTACTTTTGTTTTCTTCAATGTTAGGGACAAGAGTGTATCAGGCACAACACATCCCCCTTAAAATGTTGAATGCCTATATATAAATAAAATGCCTTTGAATGTTTATTACTATATGTTTGTTTGTTTGCTAGAGGTCTTGACTCCTAGTCCCTTCGATCAAACTTAACAAAAGTAACATTATACATCCACTCTAAACAAGGAGTCGGCAACTTTCTACAATAGTGTGCCATATGAGGATTTTTAATTAAGTCAAGCGTGCCAACAGCCTACAAGTCATACTGATCTACTACTCAATTTCGTGTAGAAGAGAGCTAAATTGTTTTATTTGCTTGTTAGTTAATGTTTTTTTTGCAATTTTTTTATTTTATTTTTTTTGGGGGGGGGGGGCTGGGGAAGAGAGAGAGAGGAGGGGGGGGGGGGGTCTTTTACATGCCCTTGAAAATCGTTCTGGTCTGGCATGCGTGTCGTGGGTTGCTGACCCTTACCATAATCTACCAGTAAAAGAAAATTTTATTTTTTCATGTATGCTGCTGAATTAGTTTATTACAAAAAAAAAAGAATGAGTAGTCTAACAACCGAGCCGTGATCCAGCATTGGCTGCCAGGCGCTGTTATACTTTTCCTTGATGTTGTTTTTGGTGTTGCTACTCGTACGAGTGTCTGTAGTTATGTAAATTTAACCTCAAGCCTATCGACACAAAAGATAATGAAGATTATTGAATGAAACTGTTCCGAACTTTGCCACGTCGCGTAACTTTGTTTTAACATCGGATAGCGAAATATTTAATGAGTTACTTCCCTTCGCATAAAAAAAAAATACTTTTTTTTAAATAATACTACTACTTGGACTGGTCCATTCAGACCAAGGGGTGTGCAGCATTTTTCATCCTAATAGGAATTTTTAATATCAAGAGAGGTCACACAACCTGAAACATTTTGTTACATTTTTGATTCAATAAATTTAGGCTAAGATAACGAAAACCAAACTTCTGTTATAGGCTCAGTGGTGTGACCAAAAATAAGTGACTTTAAGGTTCCACCTAATTACGTGCCCCTCTTTCTATAATAAAACATCTGCCTTTTGTCCCGCTAGGCTTACACTCATTTAATTAAACGAATGTTTTAAACAGAAATATTATTCTATACAGATCGACTATGAAATAAATGTTTTTACAGTTTTTTCAAAGTTTAATACCATATTTTTAGGACTAAATAAGGACTCTTACTACTTAGGCCTACTAGGCTGACTACATAGGACTGATATGATATAATTTACTAAATATAACACAATATAATCAAATTGATCTGCAGTAATTTAATTTGTCGAAATTTAAAATAGTATTACATTACAATGGCTTAAAATGATTAATTTTAATATTAAATATTATTAAAATAATATGCACTAATAGGAGTGGTATTTTACATGTCTTGAGCATAATAACATACATTATAAAAAAAACTGCCCTGCCAACCATTGTCAGAATACATGTACCTATTGTTAGAACTAATTGTTATTTTCCTAACTCCAACATGGCGGTTGCTAACAAGTGTCACATGATATGGAGACCTTGCCACGTCCATAGCAATGGCGGTGAGGGAATCTCTGGACGCTACATTTAGCAAACAAATAAAAATGATGTGAACTACTCCCTTGGCCCCGAAATTTAAAATTTTTCGCACAACTCCAGTGAATATATGTTTTAAATACGTGTTTGCTTGTGTTTAACTAGACAGAAACATTTTAAATACACTTGAATAAAAAAAAACATAATCTAAGACGTTGCAAATAAACAAAAACAAAACTTGATTTTCATATTCGTGTCTGTCTACACACCATTTCACCTACACAGATATACCGGGTATACTCCTCTTGAAATTCATTCCAATTGCTCGTTTTAAATAACAAATTATTATTATTAAAGTCAATAAACAATGCGTTCAATTATGTCACAGATTCAAAGAATATCTTATCATGAACACATACACATAATAACATATTATCTTTATTGGTATTATTCATCACATGACCTATACAGAACCTCACGAGACCATATTGCAACCATCTAAATACAGAAACAAAAACATATCACCAACGAAATATAACAAGAAACAAAACAAAAACAACAAAAATAACCTGCGGGGTGGTTATCACAATCATAAAAATAACAAATAATAATAAAAATTTAGAATGAAGTCATAACTTAGAATAGAATAGTATTAAAAGCCAGCTGGTGGTACAATGTGGAAGAGATGACTTCACTGATAAAAATAAAACAATTTAAATAAAACAAACAACAACATGCAAAACAATAGAATCAACAAAAGTTGTTTATGTTATATGGATGACGTCAGTTGACGCAGTGTGCACTGCACACGGATAAACAATGATTGACACTGTCAGGGGGGGGGGAAGGGGGGCGGGGGTAATAAGATATACTCCTTGTCACTGTTCCAACCTAACTATATTATAGCATCATGTACAATCTACTCTAGACGGGGAAGTCATACTTTATTGTATTATATATATATATATGTATATAAAAAACATATAGGTATGAAGGTATGTACAGTTTGGGTATGAGAGATGGTGCCCCTGGAGAAAAGAGGGCAGAAGATGTATCAATGAGCAATGACTCTATATATATGTTATATTATATACTAGATGTGTAACCCCAGTGTCGGATGAGAAAGTAGGGCAAACGAAAGATATTACACGTGCATTTATATACTAGTTTGTAAAACTATTATATATATATTTTTTTATGTATTAATATATGCTATGTTTTGTGATATGTAAACTAATACCGTTTTTAGTAGGCATATGTAGTCTATCGATGGTTCGGTATAATCGTGAGCCAAAGTATCATTTCTTAATCATTCAGCGTGCGAAAATACTTAATGTCGTCCTGCTCTTTTTGTGTAGAAAAGACTTGAATTTCATTTTTTGTGTTCTATGGCGTGCCATTTAAAACCGCTCTGTGTGCCTAGACTGGCACGCGTTCAGAGGTTGCCGATACCTGGTCTAGCAAATGTTAGTCCAGTTCCCGTTATGAAATTACTTCTACGCTTGTTGTTTTTTTAAACTTTAGTTGTTAAAAGCGCTTTGAGCTCACCAAATGTTTGTTAACAGAGCTGTATAAATACAATTATTATTCTTAATATATAAAGTTGGACGTTTGTGTCGATTTCGATACCCATTGGTTAATATCAAGACACGTGAAATCATTTCCTTAATGGCCTATTTAACTATCGCGATTGTTTAGTTCCCATACATGTACTTCGTAGTATAGGGGTTAGAATCCACACCCGGCACCCAGGTGGCATGGGTTCGATTCTTCTAATGGTATTTTGTTTTCTAATAAAAAAAAAATTAGACTTATTGTTACCACTTGCAACGCCGGGCAATTTAGCTAGTTCTTATAATGTATTTGAAATCAAACGTGCGTTTTACGTATTCCTTAAAAAGATGTTATGATTTTGCATTGTGTACGATCCACCAACATGTACTCATCCGAGAACAGCACAGTTTTTTTTAGAAAAGGTTCGACTCCCGCTAGAGTCTCACGCTATTTCCTTTGCCAAAAAAACAAAAATATATTTTCCTCAAAGTGTATATTTAACTGGTGAAACAACATGAAACAACATGGACACAGTTTGAAACAAAGTGCTTCTTTGTTTGAAATATTTTTAACGAGCAAAACTAATCCAAAACCTATAGGTATAAACGACGTTTTTTTTTTATCTTTCGATAATTGAATAAATAATAAGCTGTTGTTTTTTTTTTTAATATATATAACTAGAACAAAAATTGGCCATCAGAAGCTGACAATATCTAGTCAATGTGTAGGCTACTGCCGAGGAAATGGACGAATACTTAGACTGTTGGTATTATATTTGAGTAGTTTTGCATTTTTTTTGTTTACAAACTTTCGGAGATTATATTTTAGAATGTAGAAAAAAAGGTATAATTGAATTTATCTTATAGTTTACAGAGGCGCCTTTCTATACAGAAGATTATTACGCCTTACACTTTACCGTGATTTGAGTCTAGTCTTGCATTTTGTTCAGTGTTTAAATTATGTTAAGTTACTTCTTTTTCTTATTTTGTTCAGGCAACCCATTCCAGGCTCGGATGCCACTCGGGAAGAAATAGTACTTAAATGCATTTGTTATGGCATAAGAGATAAGTGATAAGGAACGTGTTTTGCCCTCACGTATATCTGAGCATTGTAACAGATTGTTATTATGTTGTATTTCTAAGTTTATAATTTAATGCCTTATGTATTATTACAACTTTATTCTTTGTCCTTCTGATACATATGATGACCAATAGCAATCTCGGCCAAGAGTACACTATATATATTATACATATCTATTATATGGATGAATGAATGTATCTGTTTATGACATTTTTTCAATAAGGTATTTTTATATCAAACTATAACATGTTAAAAATATGTTGTGGCAGAAGACGATGTGACAAAGTCCGTAGTTGATGTGGCTAAGTCCGTAGTTGATGTGGCTAATGTCTGTAGAACGATGTGTCTCGTCGTCCGTTAGTAATGTTGTTACGTCCATAGAAAAGGCCCAGACGGACCATATGATTTACAAGAGATGGGTGTGGGGGAGGGGCGGGTAGGAAGAGACGGGGAAGGAACCTACGTATTATTACTATGGGGGAATGCTATCGGCAAGAACACGGGTAAAAACACAAGTGGTCAGCCAATCTAAGTATTTCTGACTGACCAATGGACAGCTTGAACTTGTTCATTGAGCCTGGTCACGAGGTATAAAAAAGAAACGTTACATCTCATTGACACGTTTTATTGTTATAGTTATATATATATATAATGAACAGATTAAGTAGGCCGTGGTGTAATGGGTCAAGGACTCGAATGAAGGGTCAAGGGAGTGGGGTTGGCGAGGGGGGATTCAAGGGTAGCTGCAATCCAAGTTGTACTATGTCAGCTCTGTAATGAGGTACCGGAACTGGGCTAATGTCAAACACAAGGTCAGGACGACCCGATAGAGGTCCACCGAAGAGGTGCGCGCGCCGACCAGGGCAGCCCCGCCGGAGCTCGGTGCCGTGCCGTTGCGCTCCCCGCCGGTGACGTTCAGCCGAGGCGGGGGGCCGTCGGAGTCGCTGCCGTGGTGGTGGTGGTGGAGGAGGAGTAGGGAGGCAGCGGCGGCCGCCGGGGCGAACGTGGCGTCGGGGCTTTCGCAGTCTGTGAGCAGGGAGCAGGTGGAGTTGGGCCAGCGCCGGCTGTGGCAGTAGTCGTCCTGGAGTTCGCTGGTGCCCCACCAGAGGTGGCACGGCCTGTAGCAGTTCGTGTCTGTATACGTCCTTGGAAGGTTCATGTGATGATCTGTGGAGAATGATGGGAAGAAAGATTAAGTCAGCATTAGACACAGGTGTAATGCAATGCGCTTTGCTGAACATAAAATATTATATGTGTTTTTTTTCATTATAGATCTGTGTTATTTTTTTTTTTAGACAAGGCTGTAGGTTTTCATTAAGTTAAAACACACGGTCAAGCTGTAACGCGTACACACGTACATACACACTACACACACAATCAAACACACATAAACACAGACACAAAATCAAACAAACACATACATAAACACAGACACACGATTAAACACACAAAGAAACACACAAACACACACACATAAAAACATACACAGTAAAAAGACACACGATGAACACAACACACATATATACACAGACACACAAGATCAAACCTTAACAAAGACACGTAAACACACACACATAAACGCAGACACACGATCAAATACACACGAAGCCTACTTCAACACACACACACACAGTGATCAAACTTACACACAACCAACACATCTTTCTATATATATACACACACATTGTCAACGCAACACATTACGTCAACACCCCCCTCCAGACAAAAAGTTCAGACCTCCACCTTCTCCACGCATCCGGTAGTTTAAATGTGTGTGACAGAAGCACGTGCTGGATACAACCTGTTAGCTCCCGCCCCCTTCCACCCCTGCCACAAGGCACGACACATAATCTGACATTACTCTTTGTACCAACCCCTTCCTCCTTTTACTTGTACATAATATGAATAATGTCCCCCCCCCCAAACCATCATACCTACGTGTTAATCCAATTAAATCCGTGATTGAGATGATGGACTCAGTACAGTTTTGAACCATCTTGTACGTCGAGTTTCTAGCCTATATAATTGACTAATGAGTCAAAAAGCTAAGTCTCTTATGGTACTGTAAGAGCCACGGTGGTCGAGGGGCAGCGCGTTCGACTGGCGATCCGAAGGTCCTGGGTTCGAATCCTGGTGAAGGCTAGGATTTGTTCCTGGGTATGGAGGGTGTCCCTGAGTCTACCTAGCTCTATGTTGGGGTAAAGGCGGCCACACAATTCCCTACAACGCCGTGGTAACAGAAACTGGTGATGGCTGCTTCACCAGCACTGTGATCAGTTTGGTCCGAAGGGTACTTTACTTTTACGTACTGACCCATGTAATGATGACTGAACAATGTAGAATACTGACCTATATACTGTCCGGTGTACTGTCCTATGTACTGACCCATGTTGACCTATGTATTGAACAATGTATGCTACTGACCTATGGATAGACCTGTGCATCGACTTATATACTGACTTATGTAATGACCTATTAACTAACCTATGTACTGATATATGTACTGATCTATGTACTGACCTATGTAAGCCTACTAACCTATGTACTGACCTGTGTACTGACTTATGTAATGACCTATGTACTGACCCTGTTTTGACCTAGGCACTGACGAATGTACTGACCTATGTGCTAACCTATTTAAAATATGAAGCTGCATTTAAACCAACCACATTATTTTAAAGTAGTTGTTGTGGGCTTGGCAGACCACCACTTACCTATTTAACATTTTAATCCAGTGTTCAATAAACCAATTTTTAAATTTGCATCTACTTTCATCCTCATATTTTCAATAAACCAACAATATAACCTGTGCACCCTCTTTTTTAAAAAAAGGCGCAAGTTACCTATTTACTATTTACTAAAATACACCAAATTTACCTATTTAAAATGTACATACTCTTTTGATTAAACTACCACTGACCTATATCTAAATGCGCAGCCTCTTTTCACTGACGTATATAAAAATGTATGTCCACTTTATAAATAATCAATTTAGCTTATTTAAACAACAAATAAACAACAACACGCGTAACAAATATTTCCTTTCGTTTTTACAAACACAAAAAATTTGCGAAGACATGGCCTTGTTTCTTAATAAAAACAAAACATAGAGTTTGGAAAGAAAATATAATAGATTGAAAAATCAAGTCAACGTTATTAACAAATTTCAATGGATCATATGAAGTTTTATGTGGATTTGTTTAAACTAGGAATAAAAAAAATAGAACACTTAAATTTTTTATGTAGTCATTTTAAAATTTGTATCGTTTTTTTTTAGAATTGTAAAACTATAATTAGACTATATGGGCCTACGTTCATAACATTTTTTTTTTAATTTGACATTATCATAAAAGTCTGTTATCTTATATGATTAGTATAAATCTTATTTAAACAAATTAAAATTTGATATTTTTTTTAACTTTTCTATAACTTTTAGAAATTAAAATTAATGTTAGAAACATAATTTAAAAAACAAACTATTATTAGGCTGTGTTAGACACCATACTCTCTTATCTGTGTTAGACACCATACTCTCTTATCTGTGTTAGACACCATACTCTCTTATCTGTGTTAGACACCATACTCTCTTATCTGTGTTAGACACCATACTCTCTTATCTGTGTTAGACACCATACTCTCTTATCTGTGTTAGACACCATACTCTCTTATCTGTGTTAGACACCATACTCTCTTATCTGTGTTAGATACCATACTCTCTTATCTGTGTTAGACACCATACTCTCTTATCTGTGTTAGACACCATACTCTCTTATCTGTGTTAGACACCATACTCTCTTATCTGTGTTAGACACCATACTCTCGTATCTGTGTTAGACACCATACTCTCTTATCTGTGTTAGACACCATGCTCTCTTATCTGTGTTAGACACCATACTCTCTTATCTGTGTTAGAGACCATACTCTCTTATCTGTGTTAGACACCATACTCTCTTATCTGTGTTAGACACCATACTCTCTTATGGATCCAAGAACTACTTGAAGACTAAATAACAGGTGATAATGGATCACAATCTTAATAATATTTCTTTGAAGTGTTCCTTCAAAATAATAAAATGGACTTCGTTGCTAGAATCTGCATGCTTTATGACATATTGTAATAGTTTCTTTTGTGTAAAACCAAAAGATTTGGTCATTTACTGTGATGCAGGAATATTGACCTCATTATTACACCTTATCGCTAGAATATAACTCGATTATAACATTTAGACTAAAACATAGTATATAACAGTTAACTCGATTATAACATTTAGACTAAAACATAGTATATTTCGATTATAACATTTAGACTAAAACATAGTATATAACTCGATTATAACATTTAGACTAAAACATAGTATATAACTCGATTATAATATTTACACTAAAACATAGAATATAACTCGATTATAACATTTAGACTAAAACATAGTATATAACTCGATTTTAACATTTAGACTAAAACATAGTGTATAACTCGATTATAACATTTAGACTAAAACATAGTGTATAACTCGATTATAACATTTAGACTAAAACATAGTGTATAACTAGATTATAACATTTAGATTAAAACATAGTATATAAGTCGATTATAACATTTAGACTAAAACATAGTATATAACTCGATTATAACATTTAGACTAAAACAAAGTATATAACTCAATTATAACATTTAGACTAAAACTTAGTATATAACTCAATTATAGCATTTAGACTAAAACCTTGTATATAACTCAATCGTATCATTTAGACTAAAACATAGTATATAACTCGATTTAAACATTTAGACTAAAACATAGTATATAACTCAATTATAGCATTTAGACTAAAACCTAGTATATAACTCAATCATAACATTTAGACTAAAATACAGTATATAACTCGATTAAAACATTTAGACTAAAACATAGTATATAACTCGATTCTAACATTTAGACTAAAACATAGTATATAACTCGATTCTAACATTTAGACTAAAACATAGTATATAACTCGATTATAACATTTAGACTAAAACAAAGTATATAACTCAATTATAGCATTTAGACTAAAACAAAGTATATAACTCAATTATAGCATTTAGACTAAAACCTAGTATATAACTCGACCTTAAAAATAAATCCAACTAAAGTGCAAGGTGGCAGTGAGTTCGGCTGGCGTACTGAAGGTCCTGGGTTCGAATCCCAGTGAAGACTAGGATTTACTGCCAGTTACGGAGGGTGTCCCTGAATCAACCTAGCTCTGAATTTAGTTGGGGTAAAGTAAAGGCGGCTTGGCGTTGTACTGGCCACACAATCCCTTAGTATGCAGCTGAGCCTTACGAATCAATTTGGGATTACTTACTTGCAGTGTATAATCGAATAAAACAATTTACACCCAAATAAAGCATATAACTCTATTATAACATGTAAAACCCAACATTGATTTAACTCAACCATACGTATTAAAACTCAACAAAAGTATATAATTTGTCCCGACCAAAATAAATATATAATTCGAATATGACATTCAATATCATCGCTAATACATAGCTCACCTTTTGACAATGAAATCAGAGATAGAAAATGTAATTCCAGAACGTTCGCTCACCTTTTGACGATGAAATGAGAGATAGAAAAGGTAATTCCAGAACGTTCGCTCACCTTTTGACAATGAAATCAGAGATAGAAAATGTAATTCCAGAACGTTCACTCACCTTTTGATAATGAAATCAGAGTTAGAAAATGCGATTCCAGAACGTTCGCTCACCTTTTGACAATGAAATCAGAGATAGAAAATGTAATTCCAGAACGTTCACTCACCTTTTGACAATGAAATCAGAGATAGAAAATGCGATTCCAGAACGTTCACTCACCTTTTGACAATGAAATCAGAGATAGAAAAGGTAATTCCAGAACGTTCGCTCACCTTTTGACAATGAAATCAGAGATAGAAAATGTAATTCCAGAACGTTCGCTCACCTTTTGACAATGAAATCAGAGTTAGAAAATGTAATTCCAGAACGTTCGCTCACCTTTTGACAATGAAATCAGAGATAGAAAATGTAATTCCAGAACGTTCGCTCACCTTTTGACAATGAAATCAGAGATAGAAAATGTAATTCCAGAACGTTCGCTTACCTTTGCATATAAAACTGGGGTCACCTGCCTGTGTCCTCACTTCTGGACGAAAAAAAGGACATCGCTCCTCCACGCTTTCGCAAAACTGAGAACATGGCGGCCATGATAGTCCGGAGTGGAAGTATTTGAGGTTGTTGGAACACAGCCAGTCCCTGTAGGCTATCTGAAATATGAAACAGCATACACATGTGAATGACCAGATAAAATGAAATATGAAACAACATAGACATGTGAATGTCCAGATAAAATGAAATATGAAACAACATAGACATGTGAATGTCCAGATAAAATGAAATATGAAACAACATTTACATAGACATATGAATGTCCAGATAAAATGAAATATGAAACAACATATACGTGTGAATGTCAAGATAAATTGAAATATGAAACAACATAGACATGTGATTGTCAAGATAAATTGAAATATGAAACAACATAGACAAGTGAATGTCCAGATAAACTGAAATATGAAACAACATAGACAAGTGAATTGCCAGATAAAATGAAATATGAAACAACATTGACATAGACATATGAATGTCCCGATAAAATGGCAACGAGTTCATAGAGATTCGAACACATCTTTTGGTATCCTGTGAGTTGTATTTGAGAAGATGATATGAGTTGACTGCAAGTTCATAATTATTTATGACTCGCGTAGAGCAAATCTGTAAAGACAACCAACTTTGACAACTCAATTAAAAATATTTATTTTAAAAAAAAAACAGGATTACGTCAATAGGAGTTTTAAATATGCGCATGCGCAAAAACTCATTAATAACATTATTAAAAAAAAACGAAACAAAGTAAGGGATAAAAAAGCCACATAATTTCAGAGGACATAGGGGAAACAGGAGGGTACACAGCCAACTAGGGGGGGAAGGGTGGCGTACTGCCGATTTCCCTTTTTTAATGCAACATGTCAATAGAGGATTTTATTGTCTTTAATATATTCAGTTTATTCGAATTAAATGACCCCCCCCCCCCCGCCCCCCAGCAAACCTAACTGACAACCCGCCTGACAACCCCAACTGTATTTGCAGACACTTTAATGACATTGATTTATCTACCAAGTTTTTTAAGAAAAAACAAAACATACAACAACTCTTTCTCACAAAAGCTAATTTCTGTTTTTCTCTCATTAAATAAAGTCTAATTGATTTATTTTTTATATATATATTTTTTTTTGCTTTTAGCTTTGTCTCGCACGATGATGAAATCCACTGAGTGTTACATTATTTGAGCTAACATCTTACAACAAGGAAAACAAGATACACGATCTATCAAGTATAACTAAATTATCAGTTACATATATCTGGGCTAACTACTACACTAACAGCCTACACAATTTAACATATAATGCTGTTGTTATATTTTTAACTAGAATTGTAGAAAAAAATTATATTTTCCGGTGTGTGCTAATTACTTTCATATAGATACATGGGTTCTCAAACAGGTATCGACCAGCGTTCGTCAGTTTCCGTGGGCCCGGCATACAAGGGGATTGTGTGTGCTTCTAAACTTATGTCAGACACCTTCACAGTACTGGCCACACACTCTCCTTATAAGTATACGTAAGTAAAAGTAACATATCCCGTCGAACCAAATTGATCCTTGGGGGTCGGCGAAGCACCGTTCACCATTTTCTGTGACCCAGGCATTTTAGTGGATTGTGTGGCCACCACAATACCCAGCCGCCTTTACTTTACCCCTAACTAAAGTCAGGTACCCGTAATAGCTGGATAGACTCAGGGACACCCTTCCAGACCCAGGAACAAATCCTAGTCTTCACCAGGATTCGAACCCAAGACCTTTGGTACGTCAGCCGGCACGCGCAGCCAGCCTGACAACCGTGGCCCCATTATAAGTAAAAGACACTGAAATTTGGCGAGCTTTACAGCGAGCTTAAGAATGGCTGCGAAAATTGTTCTGAACAACGAAGAAAACTCATTAACCTGTCTAAAAAAAAAAACTGCACTGGCTACCTATAACACTTAGGATAAAATTTTAAGTTATGACTATGCTCTATTAAAGCCTTCATAGTCAATCTCCCCAGTACATCAGACCCATGGTCAAAATACACATATCAGAGAGAACAGGACTGCGTTCAAATAAAATCCATAAACAGCTCAAGGTACCAAAGGTAAAAAGAAACATATTTTCAGCTCGCTCCTACAGCGTCGTAGCACCTGTGTGGTGGAATGAACTTCCGAACATAATTAAACAAGCCGACAATATTGACATTTTTAAACCAAAACTAAAACACATTTATTCGTTCTATTTTAATAACATTAGCGTAAATGTAAAGCGCATTCGAAGACAAATTGTAATGAATAGCGCAATATAAAATATGTAATATGCAATTTGTAAGTCAAATCACTAGTGTTTCATTCTCTGGGGAGGTTAGCGAATAAGTACTCTTTGCTCACACTAAATGGTGTTGTTGTTTTTTAACATGGTATCGCTTATTATTAATAATGACACTTAAATTAACGTATCGATTCCAAGACACAAAAAAGCGACATCGATATGTCGGCATTCATTTAACAATAGAGTGAGCGCCCATATTCCCTCGCCCACACTGCACCAAAAAAACAACAAAAAAAAAAACGAAGTTTTTCCATGTCTGTCGGTTATTGTCTGTCAAATAACCGGAATAAATAAATAAATACATAAATAAATAAAAGATCATCCGTAGAGGCAAATAAAAAAATAATAATTTCTGAAGTGAAATAATGTCAACTTGACCTTAACCTAATGAATGGTTTTATATGTGCGCGCTTAGTATGTATGTGTTTGCGTGTGTATGTGTGTGTGCGTGTTTCTGTGACGTTGAGAGTAGGGACGGGGAAGCGTGAGAATGAGAGAGAGGGAAGAGAGAAAGAGTAGATAAATTCATGCAAGAGAGAGAGAGAGAGATCGTGAGATTGAGAGCATAAAAGAGAAAAGAGAGAGAGAAAGAGAGAATTAGTGTAAGTTTTGAGGGAATAAGTGAAAAGGTAAAGTACCAGTAGGACCAAATTGATCAAAGGGCTGGTGAAGCAGCATTCACCAGTTTAGGTGGCCACGGCATACTAGAAAATATGCAATGCCCAGCCGCCTTTACTTTACCCCAACTAATGCAAGGTGTTCGAGCGGCAGCGCGTTCGACTGGCTTACAGAAGGTCCTTTGTTCGAATCCTGGTGAAGGTTAGGATTTTTTCCCCTAGCTTCGAGGGTGTCCCTGAGTCTACCCAGCTCTGATGGGCACCTGACCTTAGTTGGGAGTATAGAACGTTTGAGGGAATGATAGAATGTAACTGAAAATGTAAAATATAAATATAGGTCACCATTGTTGATGTATCCGCCATCTTAAAGAGCAACTGAATAGGATATTTCCTCAAAGCATTACACCGACACATTGCAGAGGAACACAATAAACAAAAGCGCGACCCACTAAACCAGCGGTTCCCAACCTGTGGGTTCCGACATTTTTGGGGGGTCGAACGACCATTTCATGGGGGTCACCAAGGACCATAGGAAAACATTTATTTTTGATGGTCTTATTGAGGCTTTCCACCACAACATGTACAGCACAGTACTCTACGATGGCGCCACCTCACAACCCTGCCCAGTGTGTAGCGGGGTCAAACAGGGACGTTTCCTGGCACCAACACTCTTTATTCTAAACCAGGGAATGCCAACCTTTTGATAATAGTGTGCGACCTTTTGATAATAGGAGTCTTCTGTGTGCCATTGAAAATATTTTTGCGTAACAAGTCTGGCACGCTTGCCATAGGTTTCCGATCCCTGGTCTAGGCCAGGGGTCGGTAACCTGCGGCTCGCGAGCCGCATGCGGCTCTTTCGATGACAAGATGCGGCTCCCCAGTTCCATGCGCAAATATTAATAATTATATTATTTTATTTTCAAAATTAATAAAAAAATATTATGCTGCAAATATATCTAGCCTATATACTGAAAACAGGATAAAATCACTAAACAGAGAACAGTGATAATAGGTAGAGTAATAATAATAGCCAAATATTAATACTTGTATATCCCGTTGGGAACATTTCTAAGCTTATACGCCGTCAACAGTTACAGACAGAGTACAGACAACGAATAAAATACGAAAATGTATACATATGCAGATGAATACTGCTACTTGAATAGGTGCGTCTTCAGTCGGCTTCTGAAGGTGTTGAAGCTAGGGCTCTGGCGAAGCTGTAGAGGGAAGGCATTCCAGGCGGAAGGGCCCCATAGGAGAATGCACGTTGGCCAACGAACACGAGGGATCTGAAGAGTTAGTGCATCAGAAGCCGAGCGGTAGCCAGTGCAGAGATCGGAGCAGAGGAGTAATGTGAGTCGACTTCTTCTTCTTAAGGACCAGTCGGGAAGCACAGTTCTGGACACGTTGGAGGCCCTGAAGGGAGGAGGCGAGAGGCCAGCCAAGAGCGAATTCCAATAATCCAAGGGGCAAAAGAGGAGAGAGATGACAGGCTTAACACAAGCTTCCTTAGTGAGATAGCGACGGATGGCGGCAATACGACGCAGATGGGAGAAGCAGATTTTGGTGAGGAAGGAGATGTGAGGCTGCATGGACAACGTGGAGTACACATAGACGCCAAGGCTCTTGACAGTCGGGGAGAAAGGTACTGTTGCGTCGGCCAGATGAAAATCGGACGTAGTGAAGGACACGACCCTCCGTCTCGTACGGACGATAAGAGTTTCAGTCTCCTCACTGTTCAACTTTAACTTGTTTTCCGTCATCCAGTTCTTTATGTCCAGGAAACATTGAGATGGAAGAAAGGAGCCTGTCGAAGTCCTCAGGCTCTGCACTGTTATAGAGCTGTGTGTCATCGGCGAAAGAATGATATTTCAGGTTGTGGCGTTCGATGACAAAGGAGAGGGGTTGGATGTAAAGGGTGAAAAGAATTGGGCCCAGGACAGACCCATGTGGCACACCATAGTAAACACGAACAGGCTGGGAGGATACAGTAGATAGACAGCTGAAGCTGACAGCCGCTAGTCACTACTTAGACTACTATATAAAACACCCAGTCAGCAACCCAGCGGGCGGTAGTGTTCAGTCTTCTTCGGAGCAAAGTTGTGAGTTGGAGTGCCAGAAAAGCATGCACGATACGCTGCACAACTGGACAGTTCTAAACTCTAAAAGAAATGCCGCGAGTTGAGGCACTCATATTTGACGCATGGAATAGTCTTCCAGAATGCTACACTGAGGTGAAGAAGTTGACATTTGGAGTGCTGACGATCTTCGAGTCAACATATTCGTGCGAGCAAGCGTTTTCTTGCATGAAATATAATAAAAAGTAAAGTAAGAAGCCAACTAACAAATAAAAATCTAGAGTTGTGCTTGAAACTGAAAACAACAAGTTATGAGCCAAATTTAGCCAAACTTTCAAAAGTCATTCAAGGCCAATGCTCCCATTGATGTAATTATTGTAACTATCTATTATTGAATAATTATAGTTATAGGCCTAATATTTGATTACTAATTTTATTATTCTAGCAGGGCTAGCTAAAATACTATAATATATTTTGTGCGAAACATTTGTATATTTTATATGAATAAATAGGCCCCTATTATTTCATATTTAAAGGTATTTATTTTAAATAAAAAATCAATTTTGTAGGCCCTTTATGTGGGCTAATCCTACACCTGATCAAATTAAATACGATAATATTGAAAAAAAGTTTGCGGCTCTTTAAAAACTAGGAAATTGTGTAAATTGTAACTTTTGGCTCTTTGGCCTCCAAAGGTTGCCGACCCCTGGTCTAGGCTATTTCTCTTTTCTTTTCATTCTTCAAATCTTAAATATAAGATTTTTCAAAAATTGTACTAGTTTATTTGAAACCTACGGTCATACAAATGAAGGAAGTAAATGCGTACGATTGAAAACAAGCTAGTAGCTAAATAGGTGTTTTAAAAATTAAATTTTTATGTACAAATATTAATTAATTGACGGTTCATTTTACGCATATTTATCAATTTGAGTACCGGAACTAGTTTATGCATATTATACAATATTTTATTTTTCTCAAATGCAAATTGTTTAGTAAAATAAAGTGTTTAATAAAATCATTGCCCCAGAAATTAAAATTAGGACTATTATCTCCCTTGATTAAATCTAGTTAGCATTTGATTTAATTTTTAATATCGCGTTCGCTCACATTTAATTCTTTTAAAAAGAGATTAAAAGAATATGGTTCTTAATAATATACCAACATTATATGCTCAATCTTAAGGGGCATGGTAGCCGAGCGGCTGCGCCTTGGAATGGCAAGCCGAAGGTCCCGGGTTCGAATCCTAGTGCAGGCTTGGATTTTTTCCCCGGGTCCGGAGTTACTGTAAAGTAAAGACGGCTGTACATAGTGCTGGCCACACAATTACCTAGCATGCCGTGGCCACAGAAACTGGTGAACGCTGCTTCATCGGACCTATGGATCAATTCGGTACACGGGTACTTTACTTATATGTTAAATCTTAGGTTTTAATAATATACCCACATTATATGTTAAATCTTAGGTTTTAATAATATACCAACATTATATGTTAAATCTTAGGTTTTAATAATATACCAACATTATATGTTAAATCTTAGGTTTTAATAATATACCCACATTATATGTTAAATCTTAGGTTTTAATAATATACCCACATTATATGTTAAATCTTAGGTTTTAATAATATACCAACATTATATGTTAAATCTTAGGTTTTAATAATATACCCACATTATATGTTAAATCTTAGGTTTTAATAATATACCAACATTATATGTTAAATCTTAGGTTTTAATAATATACCAACATTATATGTTAAATCTTAGGTTTTAATACTATACCAACATTATATGTTAAATCTTAATGGGTCAAAGAACCATTTCATGGGGGTCGCCTAAGACCACAGGAAAATACATATTTTATAAGCCTACAAGCGGGCCCGGCCCACCCACATGCAGACACAGAATATAAATATAAATACCCGGCGTGATGACATCAGCGCACCAACCTACTTTAAACAGTTGCGAAAACAGTCGGATGCGCCGAATTAATATTTCACACTAAAGTCAGATGGTTGCCGAGAAGAAAAATGTAAAATTTGCTTTGATCTTCGTGATAAACTCAGAACTCTTTAACTTTCAAATAATAATAATGGTCATTTCTTATAGAAAGAAAGCACTTTATGGCGATAAAAGTGAACTGCAGAAAATAACTTACTTACATCTTTAAAATCTTAAATAAATAAAATGTATCACTGCAAGGACCAGTTAATTTTTGTAAAAATACTTCATTTGTCAGAAAAGATCGGATCATTCCAAATAAAACTTTCGCTTGGCATAAAAAATTGGACGTAAATAAAATGTATATGTAGCTTAACTTATCTGCTTTATTTGCGGAACATGTCATTGAACCAGATAAAAGGATTACGAGAATGCTTTTTACCTTAAAGATTTTTGTGGAAGAATACTTGCAAATGGCAGATGAAATTTCATCGTACCTTTCAAATTTATCTGACACTTCATTTGCACTTGAAAGAAGGTCATGCAAAGTCAAATTTGAGTATGTTCCTGAGACAACACAAGAGAAGTTCATTTAATTTATTGACAACCAATTTATCTACAATGCCAATTACAAAATTCCGGATCAGGTGTTTGCAGTCATATACTATTCTGTCTGAGACTGTGTTGCGCCTTCTTCTTCCATCTCAAACAACATATCTTTGTGAAAGGGCTTTCCAGTTTGTTGATTATTAAATCTAAACACAGAAGTAGACTTGTTATGAAAGATCTTCGTGTGTAAGCCGACGAGAAAGACGCAATCTCAATCTTAGCACTGACGCTGTGTTGTAATTAATATATTCACAATATATAATTTCAGATGGATTTTTGTGATTGACCACTGTGCTTTGATTATGTTCAATTTGTAAAACTGAAAATACATCCTGCATATGAGATAAGCTTATTTACATTACAATTTATAAAAGTAGCACATTACAGTTATGAGGTAGCGACGAAAAAAATTTTATGGTTGGGGGTCGGCATAATGTGAAATGCTTTTTAAAAGGGCCGTGGCATAAAAAAAGGTTGGGGACCACTGCACTAAACCTATAATATATTTAACCATTTTGTTAAAAAAATAAGAACCGGGTAAAGATTCAAGACACGAGATTAGAATTGTACACCTTAAATAAAATTCCAATTTCAGTGTTATTATTGAATACATTCATTGTACGTTATGTTTAATATTTCGTATAAATGATTTTTATTAGCATTCGGATACTGAATACATTATTTAAAATCAAAATCAACTGTTAACTAAATCTAGAAAAAAAAAAGAGATCTTCACTTGGTCTTTGATTATCAAATATGAATAAAACTCATAAGTCAATAAGTACGTGAGGATGGCTACGTCCTGTTGTTAGTTCACCGTACTGTAACAAAAAAGGGCCCGGGTTCTAGCCCTGCCGCCGACCAATCCCTGCCGCCGACCAATCCCTGCCGCCGACCAATCCCTGCCGCCGACCAATCCCTGCCGCCGACCAATCCCTGCCGCCGACCAATCCCTGCCGCCGACCAATCCCTGCCGCCGACCAATCCCTGCCGCCGACCAATCCCTGCCGCCGACCAATCCCTGCCGCCGACCAATCCCTGCCGCCGACCAATCCCTGCCGCCGACCAATCCCTGCCGCCGACCAATCCCTGCCGCCGACCAATCCCTGCCGCCGACCAATCCCTGCCGCCCTGTAGGAATTTTGGGCCCAGTGGACAAGTACAAACCTTCTATTTAAAAGGAACGTCTGTAAAACTTATAAGTCAAGATCCATTTTTTTGCCTTGCATTATTTTTTTTAATGATTGCAACTCTTGTTCTATCTCGTCATTTCTTAAAAGGCTTCAAATTATTTACCACACGATCTGTCTTCCTATCATTTTATATGAGTACCAACTCTTTCCTTTCCCTCCACCCATCTCTCTCCCTCTCTCTGTCTCTCTCTCTCTCTCTTACACTCAGGGCCGGCTCATCCATTTAGGCGAACTAGGCGGCTGCCTAGGGCGCAAAATTTTGGTTGTGGGGGCGCAAAATTGAGGATTTTTTAAAATTAGGGTATTAAAAAATATAAACTATATTAAAGTTGAATGCTTCTGTACGCTACTAGCATAGGCAGATGAATATCAAAATAATGAAAGGCGAAGGGTAGTTTATTTAAGTTGTCTTAGAAAATAGGAAAGCATGCCGTAACAGTACTTAGTTTGGCAACCGTGCTGTGCGTAGCGGAGTGCAAAAAGGCAACCCCTAACTTCCTCCGGCCACACCCTGGATGCGATGCGGCAACGGAATAATATAGTGAAATGACGTGACCGTGTCCTTCAAGTCAGTTCATGAATCGTAAGTCGTGAGGGCGTTGAGTTGTTTGCATTGGCAGTGCAGTTATTTTTGTGCATTTTCAGACTGTTATTTACGAAGACGAGTAGATCTACATTAAATCCCATTAGTGGCACAAGATGGTCTAGTTGAATTGGTGCACTAACACCTCTGCGCTACCAGTTATCTCATGTTTATAATGCTTTGGAAGAAAAGTTTCAGAAAGTTTCAAGACCCCCTTTTATCTTGCTGCTTTTGACACAGCTGTTTATGCGGTAAAAGAAAGATTTTCCCAGTTAAGTAAAGTATCTGGTGTCTTTGGACATTCCTGACCTTAGAATCAAGACTATATCAGAGGTTAAGTCGATGTGCAAAAACTTGGAAAAAGCATTAACAAATGAAAAAGATGAAGGTTTGAATGAATCTGACATTGCTGAAGTACGACGAATTAAGAGCAATTTCTCATCATATTCATGACTCAGTATCAAACCCCGAAGAAGTCCTAAACTACATTTACCATAAGAATCTTGAAACTGGATTTCCTAACATTTGTGTAGCCCTTTGCATTTTGCTAACGTTGCCACTTTTCGCAGCTAGTGCTGAACGAAGTTTTTCAAAACTTAAGCTAATTAAAACCTATCTGTATAGTACAATGTGTCAGGAGAGACTTGCGGGTCTGGCGACAATTTCTATTGAAAGTGAGATAGCAAGACAGTTAAACTCAAAAGCCCTCATACGAGAATTTGCTAAGCAGAAAGCAAGAAAAGTACCATTAAGGTTTTAGCCTTTAGTAGTATAATGAGTATAAATACTGGTAATCAGCATTTAAAAATGACTCTTGGACGTAGTTAAGAAAACAATAATCCTATATCAAACAATATCAAGTATTTTTTAAAGTCTTATTAAAACTGAAAAAATATCTATAATCTAACTGTGAGTTTCGGTTTGTTATTAAGAGAACTGTACATAATGCAGGTATAAAACCTACAAACTCATATATCTAATGTAAAACTGTGTGTTATGTAACTTTTCTAATAATAATTTAGATTTCTAATTATTAATATATAATTCAAAGCCATTGTTACTTTTAATTCAACTGCTTTATTTACATTTCACAGTCATCAATCAAAGGTTCTTTGATGGGCTATATCAAATTATTAACAAAAACACATTTTCGAAGTTCCATACCCGGCAGACCCCGCCGAAGCCACTTTAATGAGGGCGCAGAATTTGTTTTCGCCTAGGGCATCAAAAACCCTAGAGCCGGCCCTGAAGTTACACTCTATATTCTGTAGTTCCAGTGTCCATGCTATGCATTGCTCAGCTCTCCCCTGAAATTTGTTTTTCTGTACCACGCCTTTTCCCTCTTTTGGGTTTTATTTCCCGTCACATGTACTTTTATATGATCTCAATTATTTCATTGTCTGGATTAGAGATGATAATCGAACCCACATTTGGAAGTTCGGGTTCGGTTCGTTGAAAACCACAGTTCGGGTTTGGTGTAATCGGTTCGGGTTCGGTTCGATTCCCCATCTCTAGTCTGGATCTGTCTCGATCCAGCTTTTTTTTTTTTCATAAAAAAGAATAAATTGAATAGTTAAGCTAATAGTTCATTTTTTAAATCCTTTATATCAACGTATCAAAACTTTGGTGGGTTGGTATGTTTATACTAGCGGACTGACCAGACCTTCGGAGGGCTTAATGACTTCCGGTCTTCCTATCGAGCTGAAACTTGTCATGATGAGAACACATTTTATGAAAATTTCAGCCTCTGCCCTCACACACAAACACACCCCGCCAACATTTTGTAACTGTTTTTTTTTTCATTAAACTTTATAATGCGCGTTTATGAATCCGCACTGAATGCGCCTGAATGCACTTTACCACTATTTGTTTTAATAATTAGAAATGTAGGCGCTCGGATAACCTACAGAAAGTTCACAGTTTCAAGTCCATGTATATCTTTTACATTATACACCCACACACTGACACAAACACTGACACCCACACTCTGACACAAACACTGATACCCACACACTGACACAAATACTGACACACACACTGACACAAACACAGACACACACTGACACTCACACTGACACACACACTGACACTCACACTGACACTCACACTGACACTCACACTGACACTCACACTGACACCCACACACTGACACAAACACTGACACAAACACTGACACAAACACTGACACTAACACTGACACTCACACTGACACAAACACTGACACTCACACTGACACAAACACTGACACTCACACTGACACAAACACTGACACAAACACTGACACTCACACTGACACCCACACACTGACACAAACAATGACACAAACACTGACACAAACACTGATACTCACACTGACACAAACACTGACACTCACACTGACACAAACACTGACACTCACACTGACACAAACACTGACACAAACACTGACACTCACACTGACACCCACACACTGACACAAACACTGACACAAACACTGACACTCACACTGACACAAACACTGACACTCACACTGACACAAACACTGACACTCACACTGACACCCACACACTGACACAAACACAGACACACACTGACACTCACACTTACACACACACTGACACTCACACTGACACTGACACTGACACCCACACACTGACACAAACACTGACACAAATACTGACACTCACACTGACACAAACACTGACACTCACACTGACACCCACACACTGACACAAATACAGACACACACTGACACCCACACACTGACACAAACAATGACACAAACACTGACACAAACACCCACACACTGACACAAACACTGACTCTCACACTGACACAAACACTGTCACAAACACCCACACACTGACACAAACACTGACACAAACACTGACACACTACACTGACACAAACACTGTCACAAACACAGACACTTTCGCGCACAGTATCCGCTCTTTTAGATTTGTTGTTCATTATCGATCGATACACACAAACACACAAACAAACCAAACAGTTTGCTATATTAATGGCCTAGCCTCGGGGCTCAGTATATATCAGCGGAATGCATTCATTATTATTTATATTGCTAAGAGAGCTGTGGGTGGGGAGTGGTAGTGGACGCTATGGTTATGGGAGGAGAGGCGATGTTGGAGGAGTAGGAAGATAGAATGACCCGCAGCTAAAGGAATTGAAGGAGCCGTTCACTCATTTGTCCGCTGAAAGTCCTCATGTAAAGACCTCCATTTATTCACTATTTCCTTTTGCCTCCATCCCACATTATAGGATCAAGGAAATTGATGTGTTTCTTCTTTTTTTCCTTTCAATCTTTTCTTTATTTTATAGATTTATTTTTCTTATTTAGATGCCTTGGTGATGTAATATGGATTACCACTCCCCCATAAACCCACTTCCTCCCCTCCTCCCCCTTCTTTTTCCTTCGCTTAGAAAAGCTTATGATTGAATCATAATACTGCCGATACCTTTGTAGGCTATTTGATGACCTTATGATTAAATTGTAATACTGCCCATAACTTTGTATTTGTTGACCTTATGATTAAATTATAATACTGCCCATAACTTTGTATTTGTTGACCTTATGATTAAATTATAATACTGCCCATAACTTTGTATTTGTTGACCTTATGATTAAATTATAATACTGCCCATAACTTTGTATTTGTTGACCTTATGATTAAATTATAATACTGCCCATACCTTCGTATTTGATGACCTTATGATTAATTTATAATACCTTTGTAATAATTAACCTTATGAGTTAACTATAACACTGCCTATATCTTTGTGCCTGTTGATTTTTTGATTAAATTATAATGTTTAAATTATGATTTTTTTCCCGCCCTGTAGGGGTGTCCAGCTCTAAGAGGTATATGACAGAAGTTGAGAAAAAGTATAGGCTGCAAGACATTGTTGCTTACCACACTATTCCCCTGTTTGCTGCTGCCAACTAAATATGTTCTAATAAGGATGTTTTTGTTTTCGATATGTCATGCTCCGGTCTAAAATATGGCGGTCAAATATAAAAAAAATGAAGTCTTATATTTTAAAGAAATCATTCTATTTATATACATTTGGGTCTACAAGAAAAACACTCTTACATAAATAGGTAAATATATAGAAAGATAGATAGACAGATAGATAGATAGATAGATAGACAGATAGATAGATAGATAGATAGAGAGATAGATAGATAGATAGATAGACAGATAGATAGATGGATAAATAGAATGATGGATAGAAAAAATTGATTATAGATAAATAGGAAGATAGATAGATAGATAGATAGATAGATAGATAGATAGATAGATAGATAGATAGATATAGATAGATGGACAAATAGAAAAAAGGGCAGAAAAAATAGATTTTAGATTCTAGATGAATAGAAAGATTGATAGATATATTTGTTTAAGTAGTTGACTAACTAGATAGATAGAGAAACAAAGAGACTATATTATATTATTTTCCTGGTAAGAGCATCTCACTTATACGTATACCACTAAGGGGAGAGCGTCTAATACATAGCTGAAGAGATTTCCAGAGGCCGAATAATGTCAGTATTGATATCACATACACACATACACACATACACACATACACACATACACACATACACACATACACACATACACACATACACACATACACACATACACACATACACACATACACACATACACACATACACACATACACACATACACACATACACACATACACACATACACACATACACACATACACACATACACACATACACACATACACACATACACACATACACACATACACACATACACACATACACACATACACACATACAAAACACACACACAAACCATCATCGATAAAAGTAAGTTTGACCAATAGCCAATCCCAGAACGTCTCTTCCCCGTCCCCCCCTACCCCACCCCACCTTCGTCTATAGTCTATAAGAACCAAATATAAATAACACTGACCCTAGTAAGTATAAGAGAGAGAAAGAGAGAGAGAGAGAAAGAGAGGCACACGTTGAGAGATGGTGGTAGGGTGGTCAATCCACGTCCAGTGTAGAAAAGGTCAAACGTGGTTAAAAAAAAAGTAGATCCCTGATTCCGGAAATGTGTGGAAATACTAGCACCAAGGGAACAGCCCAGCCCAGCCCAGCCCAGCCCTCAGTATTGCCTCTCACACGCTCATACAACTAACAACTTGGAAATAGCTTTTGACCTCTATAATAAATACTATACAATCTAAGAATCGAATAAGATACCAGTTATATAAGGTGTTCCTAGACAAACTTTTTCTTTTAAAGTAAAGTATGCCATCGGACCATATGGTGAATTGATCCATGGGACCGATGAAGCAGCGATCACCTGTTTCTGTGGCCATGGCATTCTAGGGGAATGTAGGGCCATGACAATGCCCAGCCCGCTTTACTTTACCCCAACTAGTGTCAGATACCCGTCAGAGCAGGGTAGACTCGGCGACACCATCCAAACCCGAGAACAGATCCTAGCCCTTCACCAGGATTCGAACCCAGGACCTTCGGTACGCCAGTCCAAAGCGCTGCCGCTCGGCCAACGTGCTCAGAAAAACCTTCTAAACCTAATTGACAACTTTACTGATATATTGGACTTGTGGTGGTTGTTTTTTTTTCTTCACATTTTTGCTTTGTTTTTTGTCTTTACTTGTTTCTTATTTACTGTTGTGAAAGGTTCGAACTAAGCCATCCATAAAACAAAGTTATGTTATAAATCTTTCATAGGCATTTGAGTTTATCAGTCAACACTTTTGAAATATTTCATTTCCCCCACCAGAAGCACATAAATGCCAATTTAATGCAAGGGATCTTAAAATGAGCACTATACATTGTAATAGAAAGGAACCAAATAACCCTAACCCAACTGATTTTGATTGGTTGAATATGTAGGTAGTGCTGACAATTAGAAAAAGAATTTGTTGTTAAGAACTAACCCTTTTTTGAAAAACGTTTCTGGCTCTGGCTCGTCTGACTGTCTTTGATCGTAATTTAAAAACTACGGTAATTATTTTAATATTTACCTTAGATAACATGCTTTAGACCACTACTATCTTACTTATATGCTAGGTCGGTTAATGCTTCATTTATTTAATTTGTCCTGGGCCTGTATTTGTAAAGTTTTAAATCTTCAATTAGCTTTATATTTCTTAGCTGTGTGTTAAATGCGCCCTAAGCTTACATTATGTTAGTAAAGCAGTTGTCTACAAATATTATTATTATTAGGTTATTAATACAAAACATGACATAAGATTTATTCACCTCTACAAAAAAAAAAATTGACCTTGGCCTGAGAATAAATGTACATAAAAGAAGAAAATTTTATAAATTTTATTTTTGTGTTATTATTGTTTTTGAATATTGTTTTTTATTGGATGATGTTTTGTTAATACTTTAAGTCAAGGAATCCAGTCGGACCAAATTGATCCCTAGGGCCGGTGAAGCAGCGTTCGCCCGTTTCTGTGGCCACCACGGCATACTAGGAGATTGTGTAGATGTACAATGCACAGCCGCCTTTACTTTACCCCCAACTAATGTCAGGTGCCCATCAGAGCTGGGTAGACTCAGGGACACCCGCCAGACCCGGGATGTAAATCTTAGCATTCACCAGGATTCGAACCCATGACCTTCGGTACACCAGCGGTACAACAGGTGTCATTATATACATGAATTTACTGACCTTTAATTTTCTCAGTGAAAAACATCCATAAAAAAATATTCTCCGTTTTAAAAGGTCACTAACCTACACAAGGTAGAAAACCTAATAATCTAGTTGAAACATAAATCATTAAAAAAAAACTATTCTGTCAGAAAGATTAGTCTACATATTGTAAATTTCTGTCAATACCAAATATTTCATGATGTCACGTTAGGCACAAATATGTCTTCTCTAAAAAAAAATGACTCAATTACTTAGGTCAGTGATGTACAGCTGATCTCTGGCATCAAAACATTCTATACTTTTATGTAAACAATCTCCAATCCATGTATTTATAGGTTAGTGATTAATACAATTATTATTCTTCACAGATATGGCGGGCTTTATGTGTAATGTACACGGTGCGGAATCGCTTATATCGATTAGGCTAATAACTGCCCATTTTGGACATCGCATACAAGGGGCTTGTGTAGCCAGAACAATGTCCATCGCTGTATGTGAGATAGTATTAGCACGAAAGAAAGAGACGGAGGAGAAAGAAGAGAGGAAGAAAAAGAAAGTTAAAGGCTAATAAGATAGGAAAAAAATATGGAAAGAGAGATGAAGCGGGAGAGAGAAAGAGAGGGAGATATGGAGAGGAATAAATAGAGGCATAAAAGATAGAGGGAGAGAGAGAAAAATAAAAAGAGTAAGAGAAATAGAGAGAGAAAAATAGCAAAAGAGTCATGGAGTTGGAGAGTGAGAAAAAGATAAAGGAAGAAAGTGAGAGAGAGAGAAATTGAGAGCAAAGTGAATGAAGAAAGAGAAGAAAGAAATCGAAAGGAAGAAAGTGAGCTAAGAAAGTGAACAAGAAGAAAAACACACAGGAGAGAGAGAGAGAGATAGAGAATAGAGAAAAAAAGAAAGAAAGAAAAAAATAAGATTGAAAGCGATAGAAAGTAAGACGGAATTAGAGAAAAAAAATAGTGAGAGAGAAATAGAGAAAGAACGTAACAGAAAAAGAGAAAGAGACAGGAAGAGGCAATAAGATAGATAGAAAAGAGATATGAGACAAAAAGAACTTCATCAGAATGAGAGAAATGGAGATAGAAAGAGATAGAAACAGGGAGAGAGTTATAGACAGATGCGAAGAGAAATATATATAGAGAGAGAAGTAGAAGATGTAAAAGAAAGAAAAGATGGCGTATCTACGTGTCTGTGAGAATGGGACGGGGTGGGGGCCTGTTCATTTTCTTGTCTTTTCTCCTTGTTTGTGTTCACCCAGTTCAAAGAAATATATTTCCGGTCACGTGAGTTGGGTTCAGTAAACACACGTCTGCCCACAATGCATGTAAGCCCGTGGAAAGATGGCGCCTGTGTTCGGGAGCGTTTAATTTAAATGGCCGCCACTTTTTTTTTTAAATGCCTAAATCTCCTCATCGCTTGAAGAACGAAAAAAACAACTGAAGTAAGAATGGCTGGAAGATTGGAGAGAAAGCTGTTTAGCATAAGTCTTTCTTTCTTTCCCTCTCTCTCTCTCTCTCTCTCTCTCTCTCTTTCTCTCTCTCTCTCTCTTTCACTGAAAGTCCCTTTTTTTTAAAGTGTGGTTGTGGCCATAAGAATGAAAAAGTGGTAATCCCATGGCAGGAGAGAAAACTTGAATAGAGAGACAAGATGGATGGAGAGAAAAAATGAGTCGAAAGAGAGAAGGTGGGAGGAGGAGAATAATGGAACGGAGAGACAAGATACTAATAAGGAAAATGAGGAAGGGCTTTGAATGAGGGAAAAGATGGTAAGAGAAAAAAAAGATGATTAGATAGAAAAAAAATGGAAAGCGTATGGACTAATGCTTCTGCATGAGTATATATGTTGTATATATGTTGTATATATGTTGTATATATGTTGTATATATGTTGTATATATGTTGTATATATGTTGTATATATGTTGTATATATGTTGTATATATGTTGTATATATGTTGTATATATGTTGTATATATGTTGTATATATGTTGTATATATGTTGTATATATGTTGTATATATGTTGTATATATGTTGTATATATGTTGTATATATGTTGTATATATGTTGTATATATGTTGTATATATGTTGTATATATGTAGTTGTTTACAAATGTCACTTTCGGTGGCGGGAAACTCCAGATTTCCATGTTTGTTTACATCGTTCTTGGTTTCTTTCTGCCAATCATCACGCTCTCTTTATATATATATATCTCCTGCTTCCTCTTCGTCCATCATTCTCAAACCTTCTCTCTTTCTCTCTCTCTCTCTCTCTCTCTCTCTCTCTCTCTTTCACTCTCTCTCTGTCTCTCTCTCTCTCTCTCTCTCTCTTTCACTCTCTCTCTATCTCTCTCTTGCTTCCTCTCTTGCTTCTAGCGTCGCAAATGGAAAAGTTTGAATCGTTGTGTTGACCACATAATCTCTAAGGGTTGCATTGCATAACAAGAGAAGAGATCGCTACCAAACCTTACTCTCTAATAGTAAGGGAAATAATTATGACTTCTTTCCCACCGCCTCTGTCCCTTTTCTCTCTCAAAACAAATAAATAATCAACTTAATTATTGTTCGAAGTCTGTTTCGTATGCATATGTGCCTGCGAATGCCTGAAAGTGTGTGTGTGTGTATGTGTATATGTGTGTATGTGTATATTTGTGAAATGTGCATAATGTGTATATGTGTATATGTATGTATGTGTGTCTTCAAACGGTTATCTACGTTCATCTGTGCTGAAATGTCACAATAAATACGATGATTGAAAGTTAAACGCTGTTTTACAATTCACTTAAATAGCTGACATTAAACGATTCGCTGTACAAGATGACAAGACATTCAATAGGTCTTTCCACGGATTCAATATTATAGCGTTTCATCCAGTAATAGTAAACATATTTAATGAAGATGTATTTGTTATTGTTTTTTTTTAAATAGTAAACTATTTTTTTTAAACGGCTTAATTATTGTATTTCAGAGAGGCATGGTGGCAGAGCGGCAGCGCGTTCGGCTCGAGTACCGAAGGTCCTGAGTTCGAATCCTGGTGAAGGGCTAGGGATCTGTTCTCGTGTCTGGATGGTGTCGCCGAGTCTAACCGGCTCTGATGGGTTCCTAACCTTAGTTGGGGGAGAGAAAAGGCGGCTGGGCATAGTGCTGGCCACACAATCCCATAGTATGACATGACCACAGAAACTGGTGAACGCTGCTGCACCGGCCCCCATGGATCAATTTGGTCAGAATGGTTACTTTTTTAAAATTACTGTATTCAATTTAATAAGCCTAATTAGCTTTTTTATATTTAACTAGCTAAATTACCCGGCGTTGCTCGAGGTAACAATTAAGCGTGTGTTGAAGAAGAAAAGGCACCTAATTTCTGCTTTATATATTAAGATATAAAGATAATATATAAACGTTTTTATCCTCAATTTATAGTTAAATAGCTTGATTTTGATGAACTACTAATTTATTAGAATAACATAATTGGATTCAATTGAGGCAACTAAAAATCCAGAAAATATTTATAACTTTTAAAACTAAGGAGTTAGGAGAATTATAAGTATTTATTAATTTAGAATTTAGAAATTTGTTACGTGTCTATACTTAGACTACCTATAACCTTACAATCATAATGTTATTCTAAATACATGTAGGCCTAGTCAGGGGCGAAGCCAGAAATTTTTTCCAGGGGGGGGGGGGCTGAACTTTCGCGTGACAAATATTTACCAAATACCAGGGGGGGCTAAACTTTCGCGTGACAAAGATTTACCAAATTTTTAGCGAATTTAGTGCATATTTTAAAAAAATCAGTTGAAAAAAATATTTTTTTTAAATTCCAGGGGGGGCTTAGCCCCCCCCCCCCCCAGCCCCCCCTGTGGCTTCGCCCCTGGGCCTAGTTAAGCTTTACGATACGAATACAATTAATCAATAATGAAATGCAAGTAAAGTACGCTTCGGACCAAACTGATCATAGTGCTGCCGAAGCAGCATTCACCAGCTTCTGTGTCTACAGCGTGCTAGGGGATGTGTGGCCAGCACAATGCCAAGCCGCCTTCACTTTACGCTAACTAGTGTCAGGTATCTTTCAGAGCTGGATAGACTCAGTGGCACCAACAAGTCCCGGGGAAAAAAGGGAAAAACTCCTAGCCTCCACCAGGATTCGAACCCAGAACTTGCGGATCTAATCATTAAATTATAGGCATTATTTTATTTCAGATAAATGTAGATCTAAACATTAAATTATATGCATTATTTTATTTCAGATAAATGTAGATCTAATCATTAAATTATAGGCATTATTTTATTTCAGATAAATGTAGATCTAAACATTAAATTATATGCATTATTTTATTTCAGATAAATGTAGATCTAATCATTAAATTATTGGCATTATTTTATTTCAGATAAATGTAGATCTAATCATTAAATTATAGGCATTATTTTATTTCAGATAAATGTAGATCTAATCATTAAATTATAGGCATTATTTTATTTCAGATAAATGTAGATCTAATCATTAAATTATAGGCATTATTTTATTTCAGATAAATGTAGATCTAATCATTAAATTATAGGCATTATTTTATTTCAGATAAATGTAGATCTAATCATTAAATTATAGGCATTATTTTATTTCAGATAAATGTAGATCTAATCATTAAATTATAGGCATTATTTTATTTCAGATAAATGTAGATCTAATCATTAAATTATAGGCATTATTTTATTTCAGATAAATGTAGATCTAATCATTAAATTATAGGCATTATTTTATTTCAGATAAATGTAGATCTAATCATTAAATTATAGGCATTATTTTATTTCAGATAAATGTAGATCTAATCATTAAATTATAGGCATTATTTTATTTCAGATAAATGTAGATCTAATCATTAAATTATAGGCATTATTTTATTTCAGATAAATGTAGATCTAATCATTAAATTATAGGCATTATTTTATTTCAGATAAATGTAGATCTAATCATTAAATTATTGGCATTATTTTATTTCAGATAAATGTAGATCTAATCATTAAATTATTGGCATTATTTTATTTCAGATAAATGTAGATCTAATCATTAAATTATTGGCATTATTTTATTTCAGATAAATGTAGATCTAATCATTAAATTATATGCATTCTTTTATTTCAGATAAATGTAGATCTAATCATTAAATTATATGCATTCTTTTATTTCAGATAAATGTAGATCTAATCATTAAATTATTGGCATTATTTTATTTCAGATAAATGTACAAATAAATTTTTAGATTCACAGCTATGGGGGGGGGGGGGGGGGGAGAAGAGGTCAACTGCGTGCCAGTCGGGGACTTAAACCACTTTGCTAGTAGGACGCATGCAAGACGACATCGTAAAAGTAAAAAAAAAAGATAGTAAGGTCACGTGTCTTTAAATTTACCAATGGTAATCGGAATCGACACACATGGTCTAATTTATCCATTCTTTTTATACCAGCGATTCCCGAACGTTTTTTCTCCTTGACTCGCATATTTTTATGTTTTTACATCGTGACCGAATGAGCTATAAATAGAATGGAAGTCACGGAAATAATATTCTTGGGGCAAAAAAGCGCACGCCATTGTTATATGCTTTCACTTATCTATACAAATTGTACTTCCTAAGCACTGACATATAAACCCAATTTCATGTCACTATTACTTCCCTTTTTAAAGCATTTATTTGTTCTATGTCGATATTTCGCGCTTCGCATTTCGCGGGCTTTCTGCTTAGGTATGCAATGTGGCTTTCATGCTATTTAGCGAAATTTTTGAAATCACAGCATACATTTTTATTTTAACATTATTTTCAAATTATTTTAATTATTGTCGAAGAAAAATAAGAACCTTCTAACGCTAAAAAAAAAGGAAAAAATAGCATAAAAAGAAAACTAAAAATTTGACTTTAAATAAATCCACGAAAAATTGTTTTTTATCGAAAAAACATAAGTATCATAATCACCTCACCATCACAAAAGCTTATGATACTATTTTATACTATTGTAGTGCATGCAAGGCCGTATTTAGGGTTGTGGGGGCCCTGTTCCCAAATTTATGTGGGGGCCACTCGTGGCCACGCCCTGCCTTTCACATACCTAAGAAAAGTAACGTTAACTCAGGTTACATTCTGTAAAATCATAAATAAATTTTATGTTGCGCTTATTCTGGTTGGACTGGAGCGCTCAAAATTGTAGGGGAATACATTAGTTTTATTTTACATTTTCAACAAAAAAAATGGTGGTGTCACTAAAACTAAAAAAAAAAAAAAAAAATTTTGGGATGTGTGGGGGCCCCTGTTGCAATGGAACATGTGGAACATGCATAAATACGCCACTGAGTGCATGTCATTATAACTCTCCCACCCCTCCCTTTTATTCATCACAATCACCCCTGCCCCGCCTTTACAAACAATTTTTTCTCTCTGGTTTCAACTTAAATATAAAGTAACTAAATCGTACTTAACATCGTCCAGGCCACCTCCCCCCAACCCCAATATTTACTCTATCCCCCCCTCACACACACACACCATTCAAAACAAACGACCCCTACCCTTTCATACCCTTTCGCCATTTTCATATCACGTGATGAGAACTGTCATATATATATAAATTTGTTTTTTTTAAAGAAGGTCGAGTACGTAGGCCGCCTTGGGTAAGTAACTTCTGTGTAAAATAAAATTCTGATACGATAATCTGAACACAAAAACATAAACGGATTAGATCAACGGAGATGGACAGAACGGAAAAGGGTTTAGGTGAGGGGGAAGGGGGGAAGGGTCAGAGAGTAAAGGAAATATCTGGACAAGGAGGGACTATAAGAGGGGGGGAGGGGGGGAGTTAGAAGGAAAATGCCTTACAGCAAAAAATGAATCGATACAAGGAGAACGAGGTTAAAATCGATTTCCATTGGTCACATGATCAGGTCATGTCGGCTGCTCTCGTTGCCTCTCGACCAAGTCTCGCCTTGCCGGATGAGAGAGAGAGAGAGAGAGAGAGAGAGAGAGAGAGAGAGAGAGAGAGAGAGAGAGATGAGGGGGTGGGGGGGCATGAAAACGTACTGGTAGGTTCTTCTAGATTACTTGTGGCTCTTAGTATCTTGTTCGCATGCATACAGATTAGCGCGAGCCTCCGACAGATAGCGGGGGAGAGGAGAGTGGAGGGGGAGGGAGCTAAAGCATGCAAACTGGACGAGCTTTACACACAGATAAAATACACTTTACACATTTGGACAAGCGCATAAAATCCTATTATTTACTTAAATACATAGTTACATATATAGAAAACGCTTACATATTTACACATATAGATAATGCATACATATTTAGATAGATAAGGGATACATATTTGCATACTTATATAGATAATGCCTGCATATTTACATATATAGATGATGCCTACATATTTACATATATAGATGATGCCTACATATTTACATATATAGATCATGCCTACATATTTACATATATAGATGATGCTTACATATTTACATATATAGATAATGCCTACATATTTACATATATAGATGATGCCTACATATTTACATATATAGATGATGCCTACATATTTACATATATAGATAATGCAAACATATTTACATATATAGATGATGCAAACATATTTACATATATAGATGATGCCTACATATTTACATATAAGGATAATACCTACATATTTACATATATAGATAATGCATACATATTTACATATATAGATGATGCCTACATATTTACATATATAGATAATACCTATATATTTACATATATTATAGATGATGCCTACATATTTACATATATAGATAATGCATACATATTTACATATATAGATCATGCCTACATATTTACATATATAGATGATGCCTACATATTTACATATATAGATGCCTACAGATTTACATATATAGATGATGCCTACATATTTACATATATAGATATAATACCTACATATTTACATATATAGATGATGCCTACATATTTACATATATAGATAATGCATACATATTTACATATATAGATAATACCTACATATTTACATATATAGATAATACCTACATATTTACATATATAGATAATGCATTCATATTTGCATATATAGATCATGCCTACATATTTACATATATAGATGATGCCTACATATTTACATATATAGATGATGCCTACATATTTACATATATAGATCATGTCTACATATTTACATATATAGATGATGCCTACATATTTACATATATAGATGATGCCTACATATTTACATATATAGATGATGCCTACAGATTTACATATATAGATGATGCCTACATATTTACATATATAGATAATACCTACATATTTACATATATAGATGATGCCTACCATTTTTTGTTTTAATTAAAAAGGGGGAAAAAAGACAAGGGAGGTAGTCCGTGATTGAATCACCATTGTTTAAACGTATTTTTTTATTAGCTTGGTTGACGGTTCTAAGACTTTATCACGTCCACTAAAGACCAGATTAAATTATTAACACAGGTGTGGTATTTGAATTGTTAGAAAAAACATTATTTGTGCCACAAATTCAACAAATGGAATATACGCACACAATTATGATCAATACGCCACAAGATGTCACTACGTACTAAAAGATTGTGTATACAAATACAATGATCTTTTTTTAAATTTTGGTAAGCTAATTGTTTTGTAATACCTGTGTAAGTTTTTAATTTGTGTCTTCTTTAACGACTGTGGGGGAATTTAGAGCATGGTACTTCTTATGACTCCGTGGATAGTTTATAATTTTATAGAAGCAACGCAGGCAAACGGCTGTAAAATGTACAAAGGCACAAAGCTGTATTATGAACACATGTAAAAGCTGTATTATGTGCATGGAACAAGCATTATGTAAATAAACCGCAGAATATACCAAAAAAAATTATGTATAGATCAAATGTAAATGTAAGAAAAAAAAATACTGCGTACAGTAAGCACATGCAAAACCTGTTAACATAAACAGATTGACTGGTCGTTAAACAATGCATACTGTAAACAACGACATATTGTAAACAACGACATAATGTTAATAGCAACATTATGTTAACAACGACATAATGTAAACAACGACATATTGTAAACAACGACATATTGTAAACAACGACATAATGTAAATAGCAACATTATGTTAACAACGACATAATGTAAACAACGACATGATGTAAACAATGACATAATGTAAACAACGACATCATGTAAACAACAACATTATGTTATCAACGACATAATGTAAACAACGACATAATGTAAACAACCACATTATGTTAACAACGACATAATGTAAACAACAACATGATGTAAACAATGACATAATGTAAACAACGACAGCATGTAAACAACAACATTATGTTAACAACGACATAATGTAAACAGCGACATAATGTAAACAATTACATAATGTTAACAACGACATTTTGTAAACAACGACATAATGCAAACAAAGACATAATGTAAACAAAGACATAATGTAAACAACGACATAAATTAAACAACGACATATGGTAAACAACGACATAATGTAAACAACGACATAATGTAAACAATTACATAATGTAACCAACGAAATTTTGTGAACAATTACATAATGTAAACAATTACATAATGTAAACAACGACTTAATGTAAACAACGACATCATGTAAACAATGACATAATGTAAACAACGACATCATGTAAACAACGACATCATGTAAACAACGACATCATATAAACAACGACATATTGTAAACAACGATATAATGTAAACAACGGCATCATGTAAACAACGACATAATGTAAACAATGACATAATTTAAACAATGACATCATGTAAACAACGACATCATGTAAACAACGACATATTGTAAACAATGACAAAATGTAAAAAAACAACAAAAATTAAACAACGACATAATGTAAACAACGACATCATGTTAACAACGACATCATGTAAACAATGACATAATGTAAACAACGACATATTGTAAACAACGACACAATGTTAACAACGACATAAATTAAACAACGACATAATGTAAACAAAGTCATAATGTAAACCCAAAGCTGCATGAAGTACACATACGTAACTGTACTGACATTCGTTGAAAGCATCTACAGGTGAATAATTTATGCCATTAACTACCGGCACTAAACATGCCCTGCCAAAAAGACACAAAACACACCTGCACTTGTAATTGGGAATAAACCAACAGCCCGCATACAGTCCACATAGACAAACAGCCCGCATACAGTCCACATACACAAACAGCCCGCATACAGTCTACATACACAAACGGTCCTCCGACGGTCCACATACACAAACAGCCCGCATACAGTCCACATACACAAACAGCCCGCATTCAGTCCACATACACAAACAGCCCGCATACAGTCCACATAGACCAACAGCCCGCATAACAGTCCACATACACAAACAGCCCGCATACAGTCCACATACACAAACAGATGCTTAAACCTGCACACTGCAGACACGCCCCCCCCCCTTACAAACGGAAATCTCCGTTCAAGAGAAACAACTGGGTCAAGTCTGGTAAAAGAAGACCTCCCCAGAGAACGGTCTCAGGATATTGAGCATCTGTTGTGGGTGGGGGAAATGTGGGCCCCGAAGAGACTCTGATGGGAACAGTGAGTGTGTGTGAGTGTGTTGTTTTTGGAACAACTATTTAACTATCAACAGGATACCGAGATGTTGACGGAAGCTTATGTCAACTGTTAATGAAGCAATGTTTGTATTTTTATAAATATGTATCTATCTCCTTATTTCTATTTCTATCTATCTAACTATCGTCTATTCTCTATCTGTTTACGAATCTATATATATGTATTTATTAAAATTTCAATATATCTATGTATCTTTCTCTTCAAATCTATATACGAATCTATCTCAATATCTTTGTAATTACCTGTTCATCTATTTAACCTATTCATATACATATCTACGAAGATTTATTTATCTAAGTATCTACTAATCAATTTATCGAATTATCTCTTATTTACTTATCTCTTATTTTTATCTTTTTATCTAGTTATCTTTTTATCTAGTTATCTTTTTATCTTTTTATCTAACTATAACCATGTCTGTTACGTTTGACTATGAATCTATCTCGTTCAGCCAGCTTATCTTTCTATCCGTCTGTTTATGTATCCAACCAACCATAAATCCATTTATCCATCCAATAATCTAATGATCCATCCATCCAGCCATCCAACCATCACCCAACCATCCGTACATGTATCCATTAGTCCATCTCTCACCGTCCCGCTAATTGTACTAAAACCTTAAACCCCACACTGTCGCCCACCAAAGACAATACAAATTGGCCTATGGACAACAAACTGATAAAAAAAATGCAACAATAACAATTAACGAAAAAAACAACAACAACAAAACAACACTCACACATTTGTGAATGGGGTATACCTCAAAAGATGTCAATACAGATGTCAATACTAAGTATATGATGACATTTTATGCGATGACATTTCTCTGATATCTATGGATTTTTTTAACTAATTATTTTGTCGAAAAATTAAAGAGTGCATTCTCGATACTAGGGAATCTATTCTTAAGAGTTTTCCGCTAGCGTGATACGGTTAGCTGAACGGGATATATTTCACTGGCGGAATACGCTGAAGGGAGCGTTATATTGTTTACTAGTAGGATACACTAAACATTTAGCATTAATTTTCACTAGCGGGATACACTAAACAGTTAGCATTGCATCAATTTTCACTAAACATTTAGCGTCAATTTTCGCTAACGGGATACGCTAAACATTTAGCGTTATTTTTCACCAGCGGGATACGCTAAACATTTAGCGTCAATTTTCACTAGCGAAAATAGCTAAACGGCACTAATATTCACTAGCGGGATACGCTAAGCGGTTAGCGCAAATCTTCACTAGCGCGATATGCTAAACAGTGCCAAATTCTTTTTTTTTCAGGCTCTACCAAACGTAACAACGTTCTATAGTCTATAGAACTAAGAAAGACATTTAAACAAGAAAACCATAAAAACTAAGTTTTCATTATACTCCCTTTATTTGCAAACTAAGTTTACCATCATGTAATTAAATAATTGATTGACTACTGCAAATGAAACGTACAGAAAAAATATCTGTGTTGCAAATCTCAAAAATATCTCCTTACTCCGTATGAATTGTTCTAAAAATAATCTTAGTGCATAATTATTTTTTCTAACTTTGCGCCGAAAAAGTATAAAAAGTTGCACAGGCATTTTTAACGCGAAATCAAAATATTTCTTATACTTTCCTTTTAAGAAATGAATATTGTCATAAGTGTAGTATTATTAAGTCGTTTTTACTAAAAATTTGATAGGATGTATTGTTAGGCGCCCCAAATCTGCTGTCCAAATTTCGGGAAGTGGTCGAAAAATCGAAGGAAAGTTTTGCTCCCACGACGCATGATTGCAGACAGACAGAAAAACAGACAGACAGAAATTGCAACTTAAAATAAAGGAAGTAAAAAAAAAAATTTTTTGTTTTAAAAAAGGGTTAAAAAAAAAAGACTGGCCATCTTTGTGTCCGTCACGATTGGAGCCGCGCAACCGGACGGACTCGACTCCTCAGAAGATCCTTGTCAGTCCAGTCAACAAGTCTGGAGTTGTGCTCTGGCAGTTGGTGTCGGTGTCTGGGGTTGGTGTTGCTGTAGTGGTTGTCTTTTTTAATACTTAACTCTGTGTGTGTGTATGTGTGTGTGTGTGCACGTGCCTGAAGTCACGAAGCCTGCGCGTGAGACTGGCGTTCTTTTGAACAGAAACACGAGACGCCATCCAGGTTTATGATGCCGAGGCACAGTTGTCCTGATTATGTCCTGTTGATGTCCAATTCATGTCCTGTTTAGGTCCTGTTACTCAGAGCTTTCTTTCATTTTTAGTCTTGATAAGTGATTTCTCCTTTTTTGTTTAATCTCATTATTTTTTTTAAATAGTTTAATTTCTTTCTTTTTAAGATTGTTTTATATACAATTTCTTTCTTTGTAAGATTGTTTTATATACAATTTCTTTCTTTTTAAGATTGTTTTATATACAATTTCTTTCTTTGTAAGATTGTTTTATATACAATTTCTTTCTTTGTAAGATTGTTTCATATACAATTTCTTTCTTTGTAAGATTGTTTTATATACAATTTCTTTCTTTTTAAGATTGTTTTATATACAATTTCTTTCTTTTTAAGATTGTTTTATATACAATTTCTTTCTTTTTAAGATTGTTTTATATACAATTTCTTTCTTTTTAAGATTGTTTTATATACAATTTCTTTCTTTTTAAGATTGTTTTATATACAATTTCTTTCTTTTTAAGATTGTTTTATATACAATTTCTTTCTTTTTAAGATTGTTTTATATACAATTTCTTTCTTTTTAAGATTGTTTTATATACAATTTCTTTCTTTTTAAGATTGTTTTATATACAATTTCTTTCTTTTTAAGATTGTTTTATATACAATTTCTTTCTTTTTAAGATTGTTTTATATACAATTTCTTTCTTTTTAAGATTATTTTATATACAATTTCTTTCTTTTTAAGATTGTTTTATATACAATTTCTTTCTTTTTAAGATTGTTTTATATACAATTTCTTTCTTTTTAAGATTGTTTTATATACAATTTCTTTCTTTTTAAGATTGTTTTATATACAATTTCTTTCTTTTTAAGATTGTTTTATATACAATTTCTTTCTTTTTAAGATTGTTTTATATACAATTTCTTTCTTTTTAAGATTGTTTTATATACAATTTCTTTCTTTTTAAGATTGTTTTATATACAATTTCTTTCTTTTTAAGATTGTTTTATATACAATTTCTTTCTTTTTAAGATTGTTTTATATACAATTTCTTTCTTTTTAAGATTGTTTTATATACAATTTCTTTCTTTTTAAGATTGTTTTATATACAATTTCTTTCTTTTTAAGATTGTTTTATATACAATTTCTTTATTTCTCTTCTGTCTTATTAGTAAATTTCATTCCTTTTTTTCTTGTTTCATTTTTCTTCCCTTTTTGTTCAATTTCTTTTTTCTTTCTGTTTAAATATTCAGACTTTTAAATGTGTTTATACTTTGTTCCAATTTTTTTCGTTTCCTTTTCTTTTTTAGTTTTTATTCAATTCTTTCTTTGCATAATCTTACCTTTTCCATTTCTTTCTTTTTACAATAATTGCTTACTTGTTTTCTATTTTTCTTTTTTTTTAAATTGTGATTTATTTATTCAATTTGTAAAGATTCAGGGCTTTAAGAAACTTAGTCACCGCCACAATAGTTGTATCCAGGATGTCATTACTGGGCTTAGTTCTTGATCTCTCTATACTTCCTACATCTACTTCCGGGTCAATGATTACAAGAAGCCTTTACCGCGCACAATCGCCAATCCCACATTATGTACTCACCGCACACTATTTACACACCGCACACTATTTACACACCACACACTATGTACACGCCACACACTATTTACACACCATATACTATTTACACGCCGAACACTATTTACACGCCACAAACTATTTACACACCGCACACTATTTACACGCAACGCACACTATTTACACGCATCGCACACTATTTACACGCATCGCACACTATTCACACACCGCACACTATTTACACAACACACACTCTTTACACACCACACAGTCTCAGAAACACCATATTATTATACAGTACAAACAGAAATGGATTATACTGTCTTAGAGAGAGAAATGAGTGAATCAAAGAGTCACATGGGCAAAGAGAGTGAATCAAAGAGTCACATAGGCAAAGAGAGTGAATCAAAGAGTCACATAGGCAAAGAGAGTGAATCAAAGAGTCACATAGGCAAAGAGAGTGAATCAAAGAGTCACACAAAGGAAAGGGATGAGTCAAGGAGTTAAAGACAGATCAGAGTAAATCAATATTTTTTTCATGATGCAGTCCTGTTAATACTTTGAAAAACATACAGATAAAACCCATTATTTCAAATTCAAGACAAAGACATCTAAATTATACGTCATTCCCAGTCCTATTTGCGCATGGAATCGGTAACCCCGAGAAATAACCTTGACCTTACATCATGAAATATTTTTTATCAAAATGCAAGACTAGACTCAAACCACGAGTAAGCATTGGAAGCCATACTTTTTTTCTATATAAGAAGCAGTGTCTGTTATATATAATAAGATAATATTGGAATCTCCGAGATAAGATAAGTGTCACTGATCCACCTTGCTTGGAAGTGAAGAGATTCACGTTGACGCTTCGGGATAGCTCTTCAACATTTTTCATACGCATGGCTTCAACCCCCCCCCCCCTCTCCCCTCCTTCCAAAACACGTTTCTGGAAGTATTGCCGGATGAGATCCCAGTAAATTATTGAAAGTTCGCCGTACGGTAATGAATAGCTCTCGTGTGTCCTCGGTTAGTGTGTGTGTGGGGGGGGGGGAGAGGGGCTCTCCGTGGGGCGGCGACACTTACCGTTCTAAAATGCCCCCCCCCCCATCCAACCTTTTTATTGGATTAAGTGGTAGGAAGATAGAGGAAAAAACTGTGCAGAAAGGGGGAAGGGTGGGTTAGAGGAGGGAAATGGCAGAATCGAAGAGTGGCGTCGTGTGGAAAAGGGAGGGTTGAAGAGACAGATGGAGAATCTCTGGCTGTTTCCCGGTATACATCAATATATATATATATATATATTCCGGCATAGAACATCATTCCATAACCACATATACATCAAACCACATACACACAGCCATATCACACACACGGCCATATTACACACACAGTATTTTCCCAAAATGTCCTTATCTCTCGCATCTTCCTACTTCTTGTCATTCGTCAAAAATGCAACATATCGAAAATATCCGCTAAGAATTCACATTCCCCACTCCCCCTACCCCCCCCCCCCCCTATTGCATTTTTCAACACAGGCCCTGGTTGTAAATCTCATTTGTACGTCACGTCTCACTACGCCCCGAACATGTCCACCATGGATACAACCCATTTCTCACCCAACGTTCTCTAACAGAACCTTTCTTGAAATTTGACGGGGTGTGAAATTCACGCCCGCGTCTACAAGGACGATCATCCCATTTATAAGTGTTGGAGATGTTAAGACTTGCCAGTCATCATTAACTCCCCTTTGTCCAGAGAATTGTACGGGTTTTTTTTAAGTGAGGGTATTGGTGTTGTTTTTTGTTTTAGACTTAAAAATTGTAGTCCTATTAATGCTCTTTAAACAGAATTTGTTGTTAAACACGTAAGCCTGCGTCCTCCTGTCGTCTGAAATACATGGGCGTAGACACACATCTCCCCAATGGGCGTGGTCACACATTTCCTTCAGGGGCTTGGTCACACATCTTCCCCTCGGGGCGTGGTCACACATCTCCCCCAGGGGCGTGGTTACACGTCTCCCCCAGGAACGTGATCAAACATCTTCCACGGCACCCCCCCCCCCCAAGGAGCGTGGTCACACATCTCCCCACAAGAGGCGTGGTCACGCAACTCCCCCGGGGGTGTGGTCACACATATTGCTCAGGGGGCGTGGACATACAGCTCTAAGTGGCGTGCCTACTTTAAGACCAGAATGATGTGCAGCCCTGGTGAATGCTGCGACACTGAAAAAAAACAACAACATGTAACTTTATCAGTTATAAACTATGTTAGTCCGTCTGGCTATTAGGCCGAAAATTACAAACGAATTGTATGGCTTGCACAATAACTAAACGCCTTTTATTTTCCACTGAGTAACGTAATGTATCCAACAGATAAGATAAGATAAGAATAATAATTGTCATTTCTTATAGCGCTTCTATCCATGCTATTAAATTAGCATGCTCAGTGCGCTCTTGGTGTGATTTGCAGTGGCAGATGTACTAGCCAGTGAGATAGGTCTTTAAGTTCTTTTTGAGAGATGCTCTTGTCCCAGATTCTCTCAATGTCTGAGATAAACTGTTCCATAGAGAAGGCGCCACTGATTCAAATGAGCGCACTCCCAGGTACTTATCTTAACTTATACATTACAGACGCTCCTTCTGTAGAGAAGATTATTGTGTCCTACGCTAATCTGTTCATACTTCTTTCTGTGTCCATCCAAACTAGGAGTTTTGAGGAGTGACTGTGTTGAAGAGCGCAGTTCCCTAGATGGCTCATGCCTTGATATAAGCTCTCGAATATAGGAAGGAGCAATGCTCTTCATGCATCCGTACGTAATGGACATAATTTTGTGCTGGGGAGATATGATCTTGCCTCCTCACCCCCGAAACAATGCGCGCCGCGGTGTTCTGCACTATCTGTAATCTCTGCAACTATTGCATTAATCCAACCTTGATTGGATAAGAGAGACTGCTACGGTATTGGCCGTCCTTCTATTGAGTTGAGGTCGCAGCTGACTCAGGGCACGTAGATGAGACGAACAAGCCTTAACCACAGCACTGATATGTCGAACCATTGATATTTTATTATCAACAAGCTACTTTACCCGGCGTTGCCCGGGTGAAAAAAAAACGGACTGTATAAGATGCAGATAACACATTTATAAACTACACTTAAAAGAAAACTATAAAGCTTATATTTAAATTATTTTTTTTTTACTGCATACTTTTAGGAAAGTAAATAAATATTGTAATCGGGTAAAAAAATAGGCAAGTATTTTGATTTAACAAAATATAAATTGCCTGTAGATTTACAAAATCTTTTGTTTTTAAAAGTTTGAAAAAAAAATTGTCGAAAAAAAAAGTATAGTTTAACTGGAGAATCGAACCCGGGTCGCCCGTTCAGCAGTCCGCTACGTTAACCACTGAGCTATCGAAGACACATGTCCGATGTGAAAAATTATTAGACAGTATATAGGTCTTGGCCTAGATAGGTCAGTGATATCACGTGATTTAAAATTGACCAATGGGGATCCGTATTGGGACTAACAGTCTCATTTTATATATATAGATAAAAAGGCCAAGATCTGAATAGACTCAGTGACACGCCCAGATCAATATAAATAAATGTTTTAAATACAATTTTATTGTATGTGAACCCGAGACTACTATTGAGTCAATCTGAGCGCGCTATCGCAAGACCACCAGGTGAAAATGGCCATCGGCACGTTTGGACTCTTACACCGTGTGTTGCTACGATTACGTGATGGGTGACATGCGCCCCTGGCATATGGTGACCCAACATTGGTCTTCATTACACAGACACATTTATAATTATCTTAAAATTGGATGAGGCATCCATCTCAACCCGCGCCCCAACACACCGAAATCTTTTGGCAGCACTCTCGGATCTCATACAAAAAAATGCCCGGGGTTCGAACCCTGGCTAGGACCAGTTCCCGGGCCCTGGAGGTTGTCCCCTGAGTCTATCTAGTTCTGACGGGCAGCTAGCGTTAGTTTGGAACAACGTTAAGACGTCTGGGTTCGTTGTAGAGATATTACTCTAAATTCAATTAATAGATTAATAGCTCATCACAATTATCCACTGTTATCTAACAAATTATCAACAAAAGAGGATCATTTTTTTTTCAAAGGCAGCGATAATCATTCAAAAACAGAGGCGTGAGCTACTATTAGATAGCGAGGCAAAGGAGAGAAGTACAGGGAAGGGAATGGGATTAATCGTTAATATAACTGAGCGTAGAGTCAGTCATAGATTAACCGCGGCCTTCGCCGATAATCCACCTGAAAAGCATCGACCCAATCTAAAAAAGACGAAAACCGAAGCAATTATTCTCGTATTATGAATTAATGTCCATTAATGAAGTCCAATTAATTCGTATGAGACACCCCCAAAAGACATGCTTTAAAAATACAAAAAAATAATACATAGTTAGTATTAAATATATATAATAGACTACTGTAAATAATAAATGAACATTTAACAAGTCATTTAGCTTTCTGTAGACTCGGCTTAACCACCAAAGATGGACTGCTTGCTCTATTTTTAGAACTTAAGTGTTGTTATTTTCCGTGCGCAGCCAATGACATTGTCCTAAATGACTCCTAAACTTGCCTAAAGACTTCCGCTGTATACAGATTTCGATTTTAATTTTAATTTGCCATTGATAAATTCATAGCAAATTACAAAACCGGAAGTGTAGAGGGTTGGGTGCGATCGGAATTTCCCAAACCTAGAGTTTCTAGTCGTCAAATAGCAGAAATATCAAAGCAAGCGGTCCATCTTATTATAGTCTTTGACTTGACGCCTGGGGGACGTAGAGGAGGGTAAGAGAGAGAGAGAGAGAGAGAGAGAGGTGTAGATATTATTGTTTGGAAGGGGATTTCCCCTTTATAGTGACTTTAGGTCACTTTTTTTGTCATCCACGATCCTTTCTTGGTCTTTCGGGACTAGGGCTAGCTTCTAAGGCGACGAAAGCCGAGGCGAACGACGAAAACCGAAGCCGACAAAAACCGAGATTCGACTGTAATTAGTTATTTTTTTTTTTAGGTCAAGGAGACTTGAGTCACAAACTAGTTTCATCATAGACGTCAGTGGCGTAGCCAGGATTTCGAGGTTTGGGCGTTCGGTGAATAGTAAAACATAATTTATATGGGGGAGGTTGGGCGGGAAAGGGGGGACTGGACAAACAGTGCAAGTAAGGGGGGGGGGGCAATAGTGCAAGGTGGGGCCGGGGGGGGGGGGGGGATAGTGCACGGTAATCAGGTTCAGAGTCGACGAAAAACTGATGCGATAAACGAAAGGAGAGATTTGACTTTATGCCAATGCCAAAAATAAATGCCAACTATATCAATGACAAATTTATCTTAAATGTACAAAGCGAGAGGAGGTTTTGCGGACGTGAGAGTGGTGAGATCCGGCAAAGACAGACGACAGAAAATATAAAAACCTTTAAAGAGATATAATGGGAATTTATAAATAAAAAAAAACAGAAATAAATAATAACTGTAAATAGAGAAAGAAAAGTCGGCCATTTTGAAAACTTTGAAACTAACCTATAAAACAAAATCAATGAAAAAAATATTTCAACACTATTTGTTGTCCATTTAAAATTAACAGTGTTGGTCATTGAATCAAGCCAGCTCTGATTGGCCACCGTAATTATTTAGCATTTAGTTGAGAAGTCGATCAAAAGAGGCTGCCGGACATTGTGATAACCGTTTACACAATGTCTTTGCATATAGCTGACAAAAAAACTGGCCAATGATGCTTCACTAGCCATATGGGGCGAAATTGTCTAAAAAAAATAAGATAATGTACTTAAAAAAATATTCCACCAGTACTCTAAATTAAGGATCGGCAACCTAAGGCACGCGTGCCAAACTTGGCACGCAGAGCGATTTTCAATGGCACGCGAGACACATCCAAAAGGTGTTTTTTATTGAAAAAACGAAATATTTTCCTGTTCTGAATGAGGAAAACTGGCTGTTTCATGCTCATCTGCTACAATTAAATATAAATATAAGTTATTCTAAAACTAAATTTGTTATTATTAATTTAATAAATATTAGCGACTTTTTAATAGTATTATATTATGCATTTGTGTAATTATTAATGCTAAAAAGATAATAATAATAATATTTGTATTAACATAACAAACATAATATAAGCTCAGAGCGCTTTTAAACATTCAACTAAGAACACAGGACATTACTCTAGGCTAGGAGACAAAACTAACTGATGATATTAAAAAAAATATTACAAAATCAAATAAATGTAGCATAAACTATTAACTGACCAAACCTATAAACTCCTTAAGGTTAACTGGACAAATAATTAATGCTGGAAATGTTTATTTACAACAGTTTAACGTAAATTTATTTTATACCTCTAATAATTAAATCTTGTAACAAATACCATAATACTAAATTTATGAAAAGAAATAATAATTAGTCAGTAATATTTGTTATACTACAAAACATACATGTTTGGCACCACTATTGAATCACATTTAAAAACGTTATTTCAATTAAAGGGAGATAATTAACCCGTTTTATTTGCACATATCGTTTTTTTTTTATTTTTATTTTTTTTATAAAAGACTAAATGGCTACAACTTATAATTTTATAATGACCAAACTGTAAATAGTTGAAACTTCTATAAATATTATATGAATAAAAAATGATATGCAGATTTTTCAAACATTACATTAACTACCCAGATTGTATGATAACTACGTATCTATTCCGCTTAACAATAAATGTTGGTCGACATTAAAATGCGCATAGACAAATTATAGACAATCTCAATTAAACTGAGAACAAAATATGATGAATATTATCAGTTGCTAGATCCTTATCTTGACCCTTGACAACCAAATGATAATTATTACAAAATATTTACCATAAAATTTCACTGGCTACCTATAACACTTAGGATAAAATTCAAAGTTTTGACAATACTCTATAAAAGCCTTCATGGTCAAGCTCCCCAGTACATGCGATCCATGGTTGAGCTGCACACACCGAGAGGGGAGGACTGCGTTCGGACGGAATGCATCTGCGGCTCAAGGTGCCAGGCGTAGAAAGAAAAACATTTGCAGCTCGCTCCTACAGCGTCGTGGCACCTCTGTGGTGGAATGAACTCCCAAACAAAATCAAACAAGCTGACAATATAGACATTTTTAAAACAAAACTAAAAACACACTTTTTCGATTTATTTTAATAACAGATGGTAAATGTAAAGCGCATTCGAAGCCTTTGTTATGAATAGCGCTATATAAATATGCAATTAGTAATTTGTAATTTTGTAATTTTTTAGGTAATAAAATTTGGTATAAATGCAAACAAAAAGAATCACAATCAAGTTAATTTTTTTATTATAATTAAAACGCTTTAACGATTTTCTCTGGGAATTTCCATTGATTTCGGCCTTGGTCCTGCTATGGAGTTAACTTATTCTTATTAAAAAAAAACAAGTATAATAAAGCAGGTAGACTTTTAGGGTATGGCACGTAGAATGATTTAGAAATCCCAGTTTGACACACTGTTAGCAAAAGGTTGCCGACCCCTGCTCTAAATTATAGAAAATTGTGAAAGCTAAAAATGAAGACTTTGCTATGCAGTGTCAATGCCATATAAAACAAAATGCAGTCATTTTTATTTTTTATCCGTAAACGTGGAATTTGAACTAGTAAATTCTAGAAGAGACCCCGTATAATCTATGTCAGGGGTTTGGCGACCTTTTAATAACAGTGTCCTAGAGTAGGATTTCTAATTTATTCAGCTGGCCAACAGCCCTAAAAGTCAATCCATTCTTTTATAGTTACAGAGACTCTAATTGTCTTTTTCGAAAAATCTTCTTGCGTGTGCCATTAAAAATGTCTCGGCGTGCCAAGTCTGGCAAGCGTGCCGTAGGTTGCCGACCCCCGGATCTATGGTTTAAATATAAGGTATTGTCGGAGTCAGGAGCAAAGGGGAGGGGGTCGGAATTAATATGAAGTATTGGGTGGCCGCGCGTTCGACTGGCGTACCTAAGGTACTGGGTTCAAATCCTGGTGGAGGCTAGGCTTTTTTTTTCCCTGTACTCGAGTCTGCCCAACTATGATGGGTACCTAACATTAGTTGGAATACAGTAAATGCGACTGGGCATTGTGCTGGCCACACATCCCCTAGTATGCAGTAGATACAGAAACTGGTGAACGCTGCTTAACCGGCCCTATGATCAATTTGGTCCGGCGGGTACTTTACTTTACAATGGGGTGGCCATGAGATTATTCCTGGGGTCGCCGTCTACTTCTTGGCGTAAGACGCACCGTTTGTAGAGAGAACTTAGAATATTTATATTTCTTCTCCCGTCAGTTGGTGTAATAGTTGTCTGGCTGTGGTCTTGGCGAGAGAAGAAAGTCTGAGAAGAGATAGACTGGTTCCGGTTACGGGCGAGTGGGGTGGGGGAGAAGGGGCAGGTGGGGATGCAATGCTAATGACTCATGGGAAGAATGTAAATATGTAGTGTCACGTGCGAAATCAGCTACTGACGTTAGATGATATTTTTAGTAATGTATTATTATATATTATTTTGATTCATATCCATCTTGGATCTCACAAGGTTGTATAAGAATTTATATTGATGTTATTGAATTAGATTTGATGTTTATTTGACTCGTCGCGATATGAATCTTTTGTGTATAAAGTGATTTAGATAAACTGTACCTTAATATATAGGAAATCCACAATCCTGTTTGAAATTGAACACAATTTTATTCCAACAAGTTGAGATGATAAAATATAACAATACCACAGAATACATGTATCAGTATTATATAATGAAACTTAATCAGTTGAGATTCTTCTATAATGAATTAAGCTGTAATCCTATCTTTAAGAAAGTGGTCAAAAACAGTCCTCACACATTAGCGCCCAAACTAGAACTAAACTAAACGGTATTCCACCCTCGTGCATATGACGTATTTTATCGCTATGACGTAGTGTCTAGACATATGCATGTTTTATTCCTAACACGGAAACATTTCGGGTTTAAGATTATTTCATTTTAACTTTAGTTAATAATAACAAAACCAATATAATATGGAAATAAATCTACTCGTAACACTCGGTATATATATATCAGTGATGGGAGCAAAGAAATTTATAAATATGTAGATAAAATCAGTCATTATAATTGAATTTGTATAATATTTAGTGAGACTATGAATGACTATGAGACTAGAATACAACATACATACATCATAGATACGTCATACACAGCATCATAGATACAGCATAGATACATCATAGATTGGCATACATCATAGGTTCGCCATACATACATCATAGATACGTCGTACACTTATCATAGATACACCATACATACATCATAGATACACCATACATAGGCCTACATAATAATATATACATCATAGATACATCATAGATACGTCATAGATATAGCATAGACACATCATAGATACAATATAGATACACCAAAGATAAACTGTGTATACATCATAGATACAATATAGATACACCAAAGATAAACTGTGTATACATCATAGATACAATAAAGATACACCAAAGATAAACTGTGTATACATCATAGATACAATATAGATACACCAAAGATAAACTGTGTATACATCATAGATACAATATAGATACACCAAAGATAAACTGTGTATACATCATAGATACAATATAGATACACCAAAGATAAACTGTGTATACATCATAGATACATCTTGTTACATAGATAAGATAGATAAATATATCTCATTATATATATATAAAGAACTACATAGATAAAATATACATTGAATATCTGTACATTTCGTCCGTTCTTATTAAATTGTATCAACATTACAGTTCTCGTAAGTAAAACATAATAAAATTTTAAGTTTTTCCATTTCCCGGTTTCTCGGCTAAGTGGTTCTCACTCTCCGAATTCCCGTCTCATCCTTCAACAGTTGATTATCCTTTTATCCCCCTTGGCACATCCCCCCCCCACCCTCACAAAGCCCTCGCCTTACTCTCGGGGTCTCTCCTCATATCCTCCTTCTTCAGTTGTCTCACTCGACGAGGTGCTGCTTTATCTGTTAACCCTTGCAGATTATCCTTGACCTTGTACCTCAGCCTGGTTTCTCACACTTCCTTATTTCTGGACAACCTCCTCCTCCCCCCTTTCTCTACTTCTCACTGAGACCAACACAAAGCTACTCTTGTATATTTTACGGAATCTCCCACTCTCTTTATATTATCTTTTTTGTTTTACTTTCTCTCTCTCTCTTTCTCTCTCTCTCTTTCTCTCTCTCTTTCTCTCTCTCTCTCTCTTGTAATCTCTCTTTCTAGCTTTCATTTATCTTTCTCTTTTTCTTTCTCTGACTTTTCACCAATTCTCTCTCTCATATCTTTCTCTCTCTCACTCTCTCTCCCACTTTCTCTCTCTCTCTCTCTCCCACTCTCTCTCCCACTCTCTCTCTCCCACTCTCTCTCTCCCACTCTCTCTCCCACTCTCTCTCTCTCACTCTCTCTCTATCTCTCTCTCTCTCTCACTTGTTCATTCTTAGTTGCCCAACTGTACCCTCACCACCATTTTTGTTCTCTCTGGTAACTCAACGGAATTTCCCTTTGACACAAAAAAACTACTCACGCAAGGCTGTCTGTCTGCCGGTCTGTCTGCCGGTCTGTCTGTTTGTCTGTCTATTTGTTTTGCTGTCCTTTCGACACATAGCCGTCTTCTATCTGCCTCTTCTTTATTTTTTTATTTTTTTTATTTTTTTTGTGTGTCTAAGGAACAGACATTCCACACAAGAGTTTTTTTTGGAGTAGCCATCTTCCCCAAGCCCGCCTCCCCTCTCCCTTCCACTCACGAACTATACCGGGAAATGTGAGGAAGGGGGAGGGGGTGGGGTTGAGATGGAAAGGAGGAAAAAGAAAGTTGGTTGGAATGGACAGCGAGAAAATGATGTCCGTACGTGTAGCCAGTAGTCAAGCTTGAAAGCACATTGATACTCCCTCCCCTCCCCTTACCCTCATATATCTCCCCTCCCCTCCCTCTTCCTTCCTACACCTCGCATTCCCTCCTCCCCCCCCTCCCCAAGATCGATATCACGGTCGGCGGTGTGAAGAGATTGTGTAGCCACTTGTTGAACTTTAAGCCCTTAGTGTGCAGTGGGCTGGCAGTAGCATGTTGAGAGAGAGAGAGAGAGAGAGAGAGAGAGAGAAGCAGAGGCAGAAAGATATATAGAGTGAACGAGACATAAAAAGACAAAGATTCAGAGAAAACAGAGAGAGAGAGAGAGAAAAAGATACAGAGACAGACAGACCGAGAGACAAAGAGAGAGAGAGAGAGAAAGAGAAAGATAGGAAGACACAGATAGAGAGGCAGGGGGAGACACAGATCGTGTCAGAAAAGGACAGGCCTGGTAGAGAGAAAGAAAGAGATATTCAGAGAGAGAGAGAGAGATTCAGGGAGAGAGAAAGAAAGAGAGATTCAGAGAGACAAAGAGAGAGAGAGATTCAGAGAGAGAGAAAGAAAGAGAGATTCAGAGAGAGAGAGAGAGAGATTCAGAGAGAGAGAGAAAGAAAGAGAGATTCAGAGAGAGAGAGAGAGAGAGATTCAGAGAGAGAGAAAGAAAGAGAGATTCAGAGAGAGAGAGAAAGAGAGATTCAGAGAGAGAGAGAGAGAGATTCAGAGAGAGAGAGAAAGAAAGAGAGATTCAGAGAGAGAGAGAGAGATTCAGAGAGAGAAAGAAAGAGAGATTCAGAGAGAGAGAGAGAAAGAGAGATTCAGAGAGAGAGAAAGAAAGAGAGATTCAGAGAGAGAAAGAGAAAGAGAGATTCAGAGAGAGAGAAAGAAAGAGAGATTCAGATAGAGAGAGAGAAAGAGAGATTCAGAGAGAGAGAGAGAGAGAGAGAGAGATTCAGAGAGAGAGAGAGAGAGAGACTTGTAGGATATACACACAGAGAGGCAGAGCGATAGACAGATCGTTTGAATTTGAATGAAATCTATGTAAATGTATAAATTGTTAAAGCGATTGATTGATTTATCTCAGTGAAATTCACTGATCTATATACAAGGATCGGCAAATGATTATAAGAAACCAGAAGACATTGTGTCAAAAACGGACATAAAGTAACCGACCTATGTAAGATCGTGGTTTAAACCCTATGAATTACTTGTACAACTTATTCATTTGAACATTGTAACAATCTTAGGCCAAAATGATACTTTCAAATGCATAAAAGAATGTTTTCAAAAATATATAATAAATTCTGGTTTTATAAGTTTTAAAATCTTCTTTTCTCATTGTATTAGACAAGTCCACCCCCTCTCTCTCTCTCTCTCCCTCTCTCTCTCTCTCTCTGTCTCTGTCTTTATTCAGTATTAATATCGATACTTAATATACACATTTTATAGAGCAGTATAAATTATGGCGACCGGAAATGACCAACATTCTGTGATAAGCATTTCCGCCACTTAATATTTTTCTTCCACAAGCTTGATTTACCCATTTTTTAGTGAAATCCCGATTGACTGCTTGACAGTGCCGTTGCTATGGATTTGGGCGCCCGGGGGAGCTTGGCCTCTTTAGGGGCCCCTGCATTTCGACATTATGACATGAGAAAAAGAAATTCGGATACTCCTTTAGGGCCCCCCCCTCATGTAGGGGCCCGGGGTGACTTTTCAATTTGGACCCACCCCCTCCCCCTCCCCTAGCTACGCCACTGCTGCTTGTGTTTATTAGAACTCTTTTAAAAATCAAAATCTCCTCAACGCCACACAAGCTCCACAATTAGGTCAAGATAAACACCCACAACTAAGACAAACCAGGAAAACCAGTAGCTTAACATCACTAATAAAAATGCAAGATTAGACCATAGACTATAATATACATGGACCGCTTGCTTTAGTTTTTTATGCTATTATCTTCTTTTTTTTTTTTTGCAATTCACGATTCTAAATGAAGTAATTGTTATACAAGTTCCGTTTTATTAAATCGCATTTTTTTCGACTTTAAATGAATACTTGTAGGCCTATTAATCATATTATCATTGACTATAATAATAGTGTGCTATATTTTTATAGCTTATGTTCACTGATCTATAAATGTTTCCGCTCTGTACAACTTTCGATTTTAATTTTTCATTGAGAAAATAATAGCGATTAAATAAAACGGAACTTGTATATCAATAACTTTATTTCCTGTATAGCAATTACGTTATTTAGAATCGGGAATTCCGAAAATCAGTGTTTCAAGTCATCATATAGCAGAAATACTATAGTCTATATTATAGTCTATGATTAGACTCAGACCACGGAAAAGCGTAGGACACAATACTCTTCTTTATCCAAGGAGCGTCTGTAATATATAAGATAAGAAGAAAAGATAAGAAACCCAAAAAAGAATTTGGATAATCGGTCAGAGTTTAAAAACAAAATGTGTGATTACGAATTTTTTCATCCAAATTACCATAACTTTTTATTTTATTGCGAATTATTGATCCAAATTACGATCATTTTTACCCCATGTGTCTTTTTTTTTTTTTTTATTTAAAATTTTTTTTTTTTGTTTAGGATTTTTGAAATTTTTAATAGGCATGACTGGTGAAGGTGACTCTATTGAAGGGTTATCACTTATCTATATGTATTATTAAAAAGTCTCTAAAGAATCCCGGACGAGTCGAAGCGCTTGTGTCCAGGGCGTAACGCTTAGGTTTGAGCATAACTCTGTCCGAGTTCCAGCCACCACACGACACGCCGAAGGCGTGGCATGCCGTGTAACATGGAAGGATTCCGCAGGCCAGCGACCGTTCACTGCGGTTCCCCATATGATCATTACCGCGGTGGTTAACTCGTATTCCTGCACTGTCACCCGTTAGCACAAATCCCATACTATAGGCACAGGCATCCAGGCACCGAGTGGTTTTCGAGACGGGGTTGCAGCGGCCATTGCTACCTCCCCACCGAGATTCGGTGGCCTCTCGGCAGTGCAATGAACCTCGGACCCGCTGCGGGGGGCTGTCCCCCATGCGTTCGCCCGCCGGTGTATTCTTAGTGGGAATGTATCGGCGGTTTACACACTACGCCAGTCTTTGAGGCCCTTGGGTACAGTAGTGTATAGATCGGTCGAGCGTATATAATTATTGTATTACAAATTACAAATTGGAATTAGTTCATTACTGTACAGTAAAACCAATATATTGTTTTCAATAGAGAAGATAATTTTCTTTTTAACGAATCAATTAGATTTCTTTTCTATATTTTTTTCCCAGATAACAGAGCTACTGTGAGACTATTCACATTAGAGACGCTGTGTTGCGTAGCTGTGTTACATTGACCTACAAATGTGTTGTGTAGCTGTGTTACACTGACCTACAAATGTGTTGTGTAGCTGTGTTACACTGACCTACAAATGTGTTGTGTAGCTGTGTTACACTGACCTACAAATGTGTTGCGTAGCTGTGTTACACTGACCTACAAATGTGTTGTGTAGCTGTGTTACACTGACCTACAAATGTGTTGCGTAGCTGTGTTACACTGACCTACAAATGTGTTGCGTAGCTGTGTTACACTGACCTACAAATGTGTTGTGTAGCTGTGTTACACTGACCTACAAATGTGTTGCGTAGCTGTGTTACACTGACCTACAAATGTGTTGTGTAGCTGTGTTACACTGACATACACACGTGTTATATGACATATAGATCTAATATATTAAATCTAATTTATTTTTTTATTTTTTTTGGGTGGGGAGGTATTGATTTAATTTTCTATGATTTACCATTGTCTTATCGTATTACAATAATTATATAAAGAAACAAAGTTAATTCAAATATACATGCAGGGCGAGATTTGAACCTTTTTCCCGTAGGTGGTGGGGTGGGAAGTCTAATGGAAATATAGCCTACTCTTGTTTGTTATTAAATAGGCATAGAGTCTATAATATAGTCAAATTTTGTTTAAATAAAATAAATAAATTCATAACTATTCTCATTCAGTGTTTAAAAAATGGATATCCTAGGGCCTCACTACAAGCAGCTAAATACTGTGCGTACACACACGAACATACTACATCAGAGCTTTATTTTATCGAAGTGGCTATTCGCACCCGATAGACTTAGTGATAAATAGTTAGTATCGGTTAGTTTATATAGGTTAGGGATGGCTTTGTAGTATTTTTGGTAATAGTCAGTATCGGTTAGGTTATAAAGGATATGGAGAACTCAACTCTGATTGGTTATGTTCGTGTGTGTACGCACAATATTGAGCTGCTTGTGCCTCACTACATCTAAATAATTCGGTCCTATACGCGAGATATTCGGTGACCGGAAGTAAAGAAACCAATAAAATATTATATATGTCAGTGCTGTACACCACGGGGGTCGGCAACCGTCTGCTGATGGTGTACCAAACTAGGATTTCTAAACCATTCAGCGTGCCAAGAGGCTAAAAGTCAACCTGCTCTATTATACTTGTGTTCTATTTTTTTTAATAAGAATATTAATTTAACTCCGTGCAAGGCCAAAGCCAAAAGCAAAGGAAATCTATAGAGAAAATCGTTTAAACGTTTTATAGTTGATAAAAAATAACGTGTTTGTGATTATCATACTTTTTGTAGTTTATTCATACTAAATACAAATTATAAGATAAGATTACTTTATTGATCCAAATAAATGGAAATTTGACTTGATTACATAAATTCCGTCTTTCAACGTACCGGCACTTAAATCAATATTACCAAATTTTAATGATCACATTTATGGTAACTATCTTGCAAACATTATTATTTGGTTTTCAAGTTTAGTGTCTAGCAACTGCTAAATAATTATTATAATATCTTGTTCTCAGTTTAACCATAGACTATAATATACATGGACCGCTTGCTTTAGTATTTCTGCTATATGATGACTCGAAACACTGATTTTCGGAATTTCCCATTCGTTGTTTCCTTTGCACTTCCGTTTTATTGAATCTCAATGTAAAATTAAAATTAAAATCGAAAGTTGTATAAAGCGGAAACATTTTAGAAACAACGAGGAGCGTAGAAGTAATATAAGACAGCCTTATTGGTTGCGCACGGTAAAAAAAGTTGATATAAGCTCTAAAAATAGAGCAATCGGTCCATCTTTTTATAGTCTACTAGCCGGTATGTGCCCGGTCCTCCGAACCGGCTACAAGTTATGTTTACATACACTCTAACTACTCAAGCAGTTATAATGAGATTGCCCGCAACAACTACACATTTTATATTTCGTATACGACACGAATTTAAACGTGATGGAATTTTTTATTTGCCCGCTACAACATAAATTACCCATTAAAATCATTACCCATAAACATTGATCGGTAATATAAACATTGCCGGTAATATAAACATTGCCCGGTAATTTAAACATTGCCCGGTAATATAAACATTGCCCGGTAATATAAAAATTGCCCGGTAATATAAACATTGCCCCTGTAATTTAAACATTGCCTGGTAATTTAAACATTGCCCAGTAATTTAAACATTGCCCGGTAATTTAAACATTGCCTGGAAATTTAAACATTGCCCGGCAATTTAAACATTGCCCGGTAATATAAACATTGCCCGGTAATATAAACATTGCCCGGTAATTTAAACAATGGCCGTTACCATGGTTATAAGCCTAAAGATGCCCAGTTCTCGTAACTGGATAAAATAATTTTCAAATACACTGTAGCTACCCATGGAGTTATAAACAATAGTCTTAAGCGGGGATAAAGTATTTTCCGATAAATCAAACCATTTAAATATTGCATTCTACAAATTACGACGCAAATTAAAACGAAATTTTGTTCCCTTCTTAAACGCATAAATACGCAAAATTTGATGCGCCATATAAAAATAAGCTTAAATATAGTGTGTAACCAGGACCACTGCGTTTAAATAAGCTTAGTAAGGCGTCGGTATTACTTCCCGAAACAGAAAAAAAAATGCTTAATCTATTTGCTTTGTCCTATGTTTGTAAAGTTTTAAATTATTAATTAGCTTTAAGTTATGTATTCACAGTGTAAAGTATTAAAGTAGTGATAGATTAAGAAAATAAACTAAGAATTTATGTTGTTTACGGCACGTAGGCAATTTAAACATGAAGAAAATTTGTTCCCGTCATTGAGATAAAATTCATGCACATAGTTTGATGACGTCAATTTAAACATGAATGAAAAATGTCCCTTCATTGCTAAAAAAATCCATGCGCAAACTTTGATGACGTCATAAAAATAATCTCAGCACATCCTTTTTTTTTCTAACTTTGTGACGAAAAACTATAAAAGGTTGTTCTGGCAAAGTCAATGTGAATCAAAATATGTGTTTTATTCGCGTTTATTGACCAAACTGACCACTGCGGTCATTTAATTTTTTTTTAAACCTTGACAGTGTTCACCGCCGTAACGCAAAGAGTATTTGTAGCAAATTTCACGTTTTTATGTCCAGTATTTAAAAAGATTATGCAGTATGTACATAGCCACATACATATTCCTTTTGAGATTTATATATATATACAAGCCGGTATGTGCCCGGTCCTCCGAACCGGCTAAAAGTTATGTTTACATACACTCTAACTACTCAAGCAGTTATAATGAGATTGCCCGCATGACCTACGACACGAATTTAAACGTGAGGTATTTTTTTATTTGCCCGCTACAACATAAATTACCCGTTAAAATCATTACCCATTACCTATTATAACAATTAAAAAAATGGCCCGCTATAAATTACGATGCAAATTAAAACGTGAATATAATATTTTGTTCTATTCATTGATAAAGAACATTCGACAGTACTTTTATTTAAAAAAAAATGATTGCTTGATTAAGTTTTTTTCACGACAAACATTAAGTCGCAGACCTATGTTGTGTTGTTTTTGTTATTCGCTATTTATTTATTTATTGTTGCTTTGGAAGCAAACTTAGAATTAAATTTTCTATTCAACATGTAAAACAATAACAAATGAAACCCATAAGAAACAAAGAAGAAATTATTATTTTTGTTAAATTGTGTTCATTGTAAGCGCATAATGATCTTTTACATACACTTTACATATCCATGGAGTTATAATGAGATTGCCCGCTACACAGTTAATATATAAGGCAATTAAAAAAACCTTGCCTGTTAAAAAGTTTATCCATGTATACGTCACAAATTTAAATGTGAATGACATTTTGTACGCCCGCTACAAACCAATTGAACTGAAACGTAAAATATTTCCCGCTAGAAACGAATTGAAACGTGAAATATTGCCCTCTAGAAAGCTTTTAATGCGCATACGCCCGCTACAAACGAATTGAAAAAGCCAAAAGTTATGTTTACATACACTCTAACTACTCAAGCAGTTATAATGAGATTGCATGCAACAACTAAAAAGTTTATATTTCGTATACGACACGAATTAAAACGTGAATATATTTTGTTCTATTCATTCATAAAGTACAATAGCAAACATTCAAACAAAGTTAATTTAAGATGAATACGCAAAATTTGATGACGTCATTAAAAAAGACGGCTAGTAAGCTCTGTGCAAAATGTGATGACGCAATAGAGAAATAATCTCCGCGCATCCTTTTTTCTTATTTGTTTTAGCGCGATCGATCGAAAAACTATAAAACGTTGGAACGGCAATTTTAACATGAAACCAAAATGTGTCGTTTTATTCGCGTTTTTTTACCAAACTGACCACTGCGGTCATTTAATTTTTTTTTAAAACTTGACAGTGTTCACCACCGTAACGCAAAGAATATTTGTAGCAAATTTCACGTTTTTATGTCCAGTATTTAAAAAGATTATGCGGTATGTACATAGCCACATACATATTCCTTTTGAGATTTATATATATGATGATGATAGTAGAAGTAGATTGTTTAACTGAGTTTTTCTTTTCTTTTTTTAAAATTATATTATGTTTATATATATTTTTTGATGAATCATCATTAGACGTAATTGATACGCAGTAAACATACAAACTGGGTAGCTATTGTGATGTTTAGAAAAATGTGCATATAATTCTTGAGTCATATAATATTTATATACTTGTCAACTACTTTTTACAGTTTGGTCATTATAAAGTTATATGTTGTAGATAGTTTATTCTTTTATAAAATAAAAAAAAAATTTAAAAAAAAATTAGAAATATTACCGCAAACAAAAACGGACAAATTATCTCCCATTAATTAAAATAAAGTTCTAAATTTGATTCAATAGCGATGCCAAAAAAGGTATGTTTTGCAATATAACAAATATCAATGACTAATTCTTATTTGTATAAATCCAGCATTATGGTATTCATTACAAGATTTTATTATTAAAGGTATAAAATTAATTTACGTTAAACAGTTGTAAAAAAACATTTCCTGCATTAATTGTTTGTCCATTTATCTTTTACACATTAATAGTTACAACAATTGCATAATATAATGCTGTTAAAGTCTCTTATATAAATTATTCAAATATTTATTTTTAGAATTCGGCTATATTTATGTTTAATTATAAAAGATGAGCAGAAAAACTATTTTAAAATATAATTAGTATGTATCAATTGATGAGCCCCTTATCTTGAATTCTTTTCGCTAATTTATAATGGCAGTTACATATTTAGTCATTTCTGAGTAGTGAAGTGTAAGTGACCTCTTTGAATGCTTAAAACAGCTTTGATGTGCAATAAATAATGTTCACAGGTGTAAGTTGAACCAAAAGCTGAAAGTAGAGCGAATGCCTGGCAGTTCAGATAAACAGATGACTTTTCTAAGCAGCTCCAGATTTTCCCGCAAATCGGCACATTTCGATGCCCAATTTTTTTAATGTTTAAAATGTATCTGGCTACGTTTTAAAATCGCCAATATCCCTCCTCTTATTTAAAAAAATATATCGTGCATAAAAAAAGGTTGTATTTAAGATCAAACCAGTTGGGCTTGATGAGGTATGAAAAAAATGATTCCATGAATTTGAAAGTCTTGCCTTTGTTTAGCAAACTCCGCTTTGAGTGCTTCGATATACTTTTGAAAAGGCCTAACTAGATCTATTTATCTTAATATAAACCCTAAATTATGGAAGTGCATGTAGTTAAATGTTTTGAATTTGATTTCTTTCAAGATATATGCAAATCAATTCTATTGGTCAAACAGTTCGTGCTGTTTTCTTTCGTCAATAAAAAACACCTCAAGGAGGTCTCTCGCGTGCCATTGAAAATCGCTCTGCGTGCCAAGTTTGGCACGGGTTCCTTAGGTTGCCTTAGGTACACCATTTCGGAGAGGTCCAAAAAAGTAAAGTTATAGATCTTTTTACGCATTGCCAATTCATATATGAACGCCAGTTGAGCTTTCTCTAGGGGAGACAAGGTCTATATAAATAATTCGGGCAGGGTTTAGAGTAGAGGGTATGAAAAGGAAATTTTTAATGCTTATTACACCTACATCATAGTAAACACCATAGCACATAGCAATGGCGGGAGCCAGGTTAACCTCCTACCCGCCCCCACCGCCACGCGCCCTCCATTCTCTTCACACTACTGAGATAAAGCGTGTGTGTAGTATAGTGTCGGGTGTATGTAGGTCAGTGATATTACCACGCCAATGGCGTCCTTTAGTGTGATGCCCATTTTGGGATGTCACCCTAAATTGACACCTGCGTTCAGCATGACAAGTGTGTGACAACTTATGTATAGAGACGCACCCTTCAGGGCGCAACATGTGACAAGGGAGAAGTATATAAGGAGATAGGGAAGGATTTGGAGGTGGACAGCCATCTTGGAAATGGACAAGAATGACCCGGAACTATAACCATTGGAAAGTCAGAGCATTGTGGGGGTTTCGACGACAATAGTTTGCATGTTATGTGGGTCGCAAAAATAAAATGGTCACAAATACCGAAGAAGATATATGCTAAGATACAGTGCCGGACTTAAACCTTCAGAAGCCTTAAGCACAAAATAAGATTTACGATTTACCCCCCCCCCCCCCCCCCCGCCCTTTCCTTTTTATGTATTTACTTTAAAATGGAAGACATAGTAAACAATAAAATACTTTAGTATTTTTTTTTTCAAAATTTTTTTTTTTTTTTACAAAGTTGTAGTTGTGTTCAGGGCTGTGGAGTCGGTAGATAAATGTACCGACTCCAACTCCGACTCCAGGTACCAAATTTTCCCCCGACTCCGACTCTTCGACTCCGACTGATAAATGGTAGATAAATGTACCGACTCCAACTCCGACTCCTCATTTTTTTGTACTTCCGACTCCAACTCCGACTCCAGGTACCAAATTTTCCCCCGACTCCGACTCTTCGACTCCGACTGATAAATGGTAGATAAATGTACCGACTCCAACTCCGACTCCTCATTTTTTTGTACTTCCGACTCCAACTCCGACTCCAGGTACCAAATTTTCCCCCGACTCCGACTCTTCGACTCCGACTGATAAATGGTAGATAAATGTACCGACTCCAACTCCGATTCCTCATTTTTTTGTACTTCCGACTCCAACTCCGACTCCAGGTACCAAATTTTCCCCCGACTCCGACTCTTCGACTCCGACTGATAAATGGTAGATAAATGTACCGACTCCAACTCCGACTCCTCATTTTTTTGTACTTCCGACTCCAACTCCGACTCCAGGTACCAAATTTTCCCCCGACTCCGACTCTTCGACTCCGACTGATAAATGGTAGATAAATGTACCGACTCCAACTCCGACTCCTCATTTTTTTGTACTTCCGACTCCAACTCCGACTCCAGGTACCAAATTTTCCCCCGACTCCGACTCTTCGACTCCGACTGATAAATGGTAGATAAATGTACCGACTCCAACTCCGACTCCTCATTTTTTTGTACTTCCGACTCCAACTCCGACTCCAGGTACCAAATTTTCCCCCGACTCCGACTCCGACTCTTCGACTCCGACTCCACAGCCCTGGTTGTATTATTTCACTTTGCGTACATTGTCTTTGACAAATATTCCCCCCCCCCCCCCCATCTTTTTTTAAATTCCCAGTTCTTTAAAAAGAATTGTTAATTTCAGTGTCGGGAAACTTTTTTTGTTTGTTGTAAACTAAAGTAAGTAAAGTATCCCGTCTGACCAAAGTGATCCGTAGGGGGCGTTGAAGTAAAGTATCCCGTCTGACCAAAGTGATCCGTAGGGGGCGTTGAAGTAAAGTATCCCGTCTGACCAAAGTGATCCGTAGGGGGCGTTGAAGAAGCTTTTCACTGGTTTCTGTAGGCCACGGGACACTAGGAGGATAGTGTGGTCAGCGCAATGCCGAGTCGCCTTTAATTTACCCCAACTCATGTCAGGAACCCATTAGAGCTGGGGAGAATCAAGTGCCGGTACTAGCCTTCACTAGAATTCGAACCTATGACATTAACCTCGGCATATTTTGGTTTAGCTGCGACATTTGCCGCATTGCACAATATACTTTAGTGATAAGCTAGCAAGCGCATGATCCTCAAACAGGAGCTCGTCGACGCCATCACCTCCCCACTCCTTAGCATGGGGTGATTAAAGAACCCATGCTACCCGAGACTGGAGTCGAGGCTTGTTCCCAACATAGGACCCTAGAATGGTAACCAGGACATTGTCGGTGGCTGGGGGGGGGGGGGGGGGGAGCGTTGGAGAGCAAAATTACTATCCATAAACACCTCTGAAGTCCAGTGAAAGATTCGACTTGAGATTTCCCGTAGCGCTTCCATGATTATAGCACCTCGTACATTCAGCGAGAAGGAGAGAACGATCACGTACTGCCGACCTAGGAATCAATAAATCAACTGTATCGTAACGTCCAGTGGAAGATTGGATCTGAGATTCCCCCCCCCACCCCCGTTGTGCTTCCATGTTCATAACGCCTCCTTGTACACTGGGGTGAGCATGAACATATCATAATATATTGTCATTCTAGAAATAAAGAGTTCAATGATATCTCGTGCAATCATGTTTTAGGTATAACTTTTTTTAAGGAAACAACCCACGTGTACCCTCCATCTTATCTGATAACTTTCCCAGGATTCAACACTCATTCATGGCCGTTCTTGACGACGAGCAATGGAGACAGCACCGGGGGTCCTCACAGAAAACAAAAACGGGATTTGGGGTGGGGGGGGGGGGATCTCCTTCAAATCGTCATTACCGCGATCTGGACGTGTTTTGTTTTTGTCTTTTCTTTTTAAGTTATCGGTAGACGTCACGTGACAATCAGGGATAGCGAGGACCATCGATTGGTCGGCTGACAAAGTGACGTCATACGCTCTCGCTCGGAATGAGAGGCTTTCGAGACGATAGATATACATTGAAGGCTGCCGGGAGGGGAGGGAGGTGGACAGGGGCCGGCAAGTGGAGAGGAAGGATTTGGGGGGCGGGGGGGGGGGGAGGAGACGAAACAGACGTGGAATTAGAGTTGGGGAGTATATATAGGGGGGGATGAGGGGGGGGGGCGGGCGTGCTGGATTGACCACAGCTCCGGCGTATCTCTTTTTTTTTACCGGGTGATCGCTTCCCCAATTTGTAATGCTACTTGCAATTAAGGCGTGAGTTTAGCGTGCAAGAGAGAATACAACAGACTAACGATTCTCTCTGTCTTCTCTCACCATCTTCTCTCTCTCTTCTCTCTATATCTTCTATATCTCTCTCCATCTTCTCTCTCTGTCTATTTTCTCTATCTTCTCTCTGTCTTTCTTCTCTCTCTACTCTCTATCTTCTGTCTGTCTATCTTCTCTCTCTACTCTCTATCTTCTCTCTGTCTATATTCTCTCTCTACTCTCTATCTTCTCTCGCTATCTATATTCCCTCTCTGCTCTCTTGACTTACTTTGACTTAATCCTGTATATCCCCATAGGAGCATAGGGCCGCACTCTCTTCTCCCACTCTCTATCCTCTCTCTCTCTCCATCTTTCTCTCTCTCCCCCTCTTTCTCTCTCTCTCTCTCTTTCTCTCGCTCCTTCTCATAGGTATGTATCAATCTGACCACGCCAACGAACAATTTCTTCGGCTTTGATTTTGACTAGACCGTGTTAGCTTGCTAAAGGGGGTAGGGAGGGAGGACGGGGGTGGGGTGCGGGGTGCGGGGTAGATGGTGGTGCTCTTGGCCAGCGCTGGCTCGTAAAGAGGGCGCTTACAGTGACTTACACTTCGCGCATGCACGCGCAGCCACTGCCGTTACGTGTATGTGTTGGTGATGGGGTGGGGTGTCGGAGGGGGGGTGTGGTGGAGAGGGAGGGGGAGAGAGAGAACCAACAACGTGTTCATTAAGAATTGCACCCACCCTCGGTCCTGGGGCTACGACAAATACAAACGACGCCAGGGCCACAGACCAACAAGCCATTCCATAAGCATAACCAAATAAAAACAAATATAAGTATTGGCGCATTGTTACAATTAATTTCACGTTCACGGTGACATAGAAGAGTGTGTGGCCAACCCAGTTATACAATTCCGTATTGTTCGCATTATTTGTGAGATGTGGTTGGATAGTTAAGCTTTCTTTTATTAAAACAACAACAACATGATTTACAGTCGACCTTCACCTTCCCTTTCATTTTGCATCGAAACTATCAACCAGAAATGTTTGCGTTGTCATGACAGCAATGGAGTGGCGTCATTATCAGCGCTTAAAATGAGTATTTAAGGGGTTGTGGGTTTGTTTGTTTTTTTGGCTTGTTTGAATATATTATATACAAAGCACTGGTCAGAATGTACTTGGTAGGTAGGGGATAGAGTGGTAGATACAAACGCATGCACACGTCTACTAATCATTTAATGTAAATAGACGTAGACAGAATACTATTTGTAAATAGATTGATAGTCGGACTGATTGAAATATGGATACAAAGCTATATTCATAGATAGCTCGCTCCTAGTTAATTTGATAGCTTAACATGTATATTATAGGCGTAAAAGAGAGAGCGAGAGAGAGAGAGAGAGAGAGAGAGAGAGAAAGAGAGAGAGAGAGAGAGAGAGAATGAGAGAGAGAGAGAGAGAGAGAGAAAGATAGATACAATGTTAAAAGATAATTAGATAGATTAATAGATAGACAGATGAAAAAATTAATAGATAATATATAAATATAGCAAAGTACGAATTACAAATAGTACCGTCGGCCAAATTGGTCCATTTTGCCGGTGAAGCAGAATTCACTAGTGTCCAGGCATACTAGTGGATTGGATGGCCAGCACAATGCCTGAGCCGAGTTTACCGAACCCCTAGTAATTACCAAGGATTCGAATCCAGGACTTTCGGAACGACATCCGAACACGCTCGCTCACCTCACATAAATAAATAGAGTGGCAGATAAGCAGAGATTTTGCTAAATAGAGAGAGAAATAAAGAGAGAGAGAGAAAGAAAGAGAAAGAGAGAAAAAAAGAGAGTGGGGGAGATAAAGAAAGAGAAAGAACGACAAGAGAGAGAGAGAGAAGGAAAGAGCTAGTGAGAGAGAGCGAGAGCGCGAGAGACAGAAACTAGTTTGCTAAGCAAAAGTTACATTTAACAACACGGTATCGATTCCAAGTAATCTTAAACAGGAATCGGAGAGATCAAAAGAAACGACAAATCTGTGCGCATTCGTTATATTTCCCAACAGAGATCTGTGGTGAGCGTCCGTTGTGTCAGCTGGCCCCAATTGACCTTGTCCTTTCCGCCAACTGGCCTCATTGACCTTGTAACCAGGCACAGGTATCGAATGATGCTGAGGCAAAAAACAACAAAAAACTAATCGAGCCTTGTTTTACAATACCACTTAATGACACTAGTCGAATCGATTACACTTATCGCGATCGAGTCCCCACCCCGGCTTGTAAATCCACAATGTTTGAATGGAATCGTTTGTGGGGGGCAAACGAGATGGATTCGAATATGCGGAATCGATTCATGTACACACACAGAAAGTTAATGAGAGGGGAGGGGGGGGGGAATGTTTAGCTTAGATAGCAGGTGAGCCTTGTCAACTTTTAAAATAAAAAAGGTTGAGCTAGTTTAGTCTGGTGACGTAGCTATTAATCTGCGTACCTGACTATCTAGGTATCTATCCATACAACCGTTCCCCCAACAGTCCAACCATGGACAAGTATTAACGTGTATGCATGCATAAAAGGTCACATGCAATAACATTTCCGTTCTTATTGGATCATTTTCTTCGAAACAATGTCTGTGTGCTACTTTACTGGTTGTACTTAAATTTGTTGGGGATTAAAATTTATTTCATTTCCAAAAGATGTTTACAAAATAAAAAAATGTATTGTGGAAGTCAGAAGTGAAAAATCACCTTTTTAAAATATCAAACTTATTGCTTAATGCAAAAGATTTGAAAAGAATTTTTGTTATTCGTTTTTATGAATTTACGCCTTTTGTTTTTCAATAACCAAGAAAACGCAACTCTTGACTCATTTATTTTGTAAACAAATAAACATTTTAGCTCACGCGACTGACACTTGAGTATTAATTATCGCCTACTCACTTTTGATGTTAAAAACGGATTCCTCATAACTAATATTGTATCCTTTGTATAATTCTAAAAGACTAGAACTGGCCGTCGAGGTTGAAATCAATTGTCAAACACCAGTAAAAGCATGCTTTTTTTGTTTATTAGTTTAACAATAGAACAGGAAGTTCACGAACATTACAGTTCAAAAGGTCACACCTAATTAAGACTCCTCCATTCCATCTATCTATTTATCTATCTATCCATCTATCCATCTATCTATCTATCTATCTATCTATCTATCTATCTATCTATCTATCTATCTATCTATCTATCTATCTATCTATCTACCTACCTACCTACCTACCTACCTATCTATCTATCTATCTATTTATCTATTTATCTATTTATCTATTTATCTATTTATCTATCTATTTATCTATCTATCTATCTATCTACCTACCTACCTACCTACCTATCTATCTATCTATCTATATATCTAACTATCTATCTATCTATCTACCTATCTACCTATCTACCTATCTATCTACCTATCTATCTATCTATCTATCTATATTCTTTCTATCTATCCATCTATCTATCTATCTTTCTATCTATCCGTCTATCTATCTATCTATATATCTATCTATCATCTATAAATATATTCAACTATCCTTCCAACAATAAATCCAACTATCCACACATCCATCCATTAATTTACCTATATTTCGATTCATACACCCATCGCTTCATCTATTGATATCCATCCATCCATTAACCCATCAATTTAATCTTTCTTTTCATTTATACCATAGGTTCTCAACGAGGGCGATATCGCCCCCCCCCCGTACCCCCCCGCCCCCCCCCCCCATTGGAGGGCGGTGAGAGGCTCTAGGGGGGCGCTGACATTCTCGGGGGCGATTGTGGGGGCGGTGAAGGGCGAGTGGGCGGTAAAAACGTACCTGATATATTTTAACACCTCAGCTATTTGAATCGATTAGTTTTGGGATGAAAAGGGATGTAAACGCAAGTGCTGCTAAATATCTGATATCCCCCAACAGTAGGACTACATATTATTATATTAATAAGAAATAGGAATCGCAGTGACTTTTCGATGAAGTAGGGGTCTGCATTTGGCAAATATAGTGTGCGGCCGGCTGGCCTTGTGGTTGGTTCACCGGACAGTCGCCCCAAAACCTGCTAATATGCTATTAATGATATTTTGATCTCAGTTTAAACGAGATGTCCTTAATGTATGTAACAGCAATGGCTGAGCAGCCTCACCATTGTTAAGTGGTATAGATAAGTAGTAATCATACAAACTAGGTAGTTATTGTAATGTTTGAAAATTTACATATAAATTCTTTAGTCATTCATGCCTAATATTTTTATAATTTTCAAATACTTTTTACAGTTTGATCATGGCCAAATTATAAATTGTAAGCCATTAATTTTTTTTTTTTTTAAAGAAAGAAATATTAGCTCAAATAAAACGGGCTAATTATCTCCCTTTAACAAAAAAATGTTTCCGCATTTGATTCAATAATGATGACGAACAAGTTCTGTTTTGTAATATCTACTGATTACTGATTACTGATTATTAGACCTAAGGCTTTTGCAACCAAAATTGATACTAAAATAGACAATTGCTAGCAACACACCAGGCAAACGATTCGCATTGATTTATTTAAACCTTTTGTTAAGGCAATTTTTTGATCTATTAATTCTTACAATATGTTTCCTTTTCAGTTTTTTTTTAAAGATAATTAATCACACAAAAAGTTTAATCCGCCTAAAAAAATTGCGGAAACTATAGTCCAGATGGGCGGAAGGGGGGGGGGGGGGCGGTTGAGAACCTATGATTTATACTGTCACATATTGGTAGGTCCAAATACTGGAACACACATTACTTATTTCCTCTCTCTCTCCAACGCGAGTTATGTGGGCAAATTCTCGGAATGGCTAGGAATAGTCTATTATTTCTCGTACAGGGGAGTTCTTGTTAAAACTATCATTTTTATTATGAGTTTTGTAATGATAGCAATATTTTCCCCCCTCCTAGTAATAGGTCTGTTCCCCGCGAGTATTTAATGATTCGTGTTGTCTTCAAGGCAGTTAGTTTTGTAGATACTTTCCTTTGAGCTTGTTATGGATGCTTGTGTTGGCACTATTCTATGATTGCTGTAAATACTACATTTATTGTACATACTTTATCACCTGAATTAAATTATCAACAACATTTACACTGAAGCTTCCTCATCAAGTTACTATTCTATTTTTGTTTCATTGTTTACAATACGATAATATATTTATTTACAACTACAACGTCAAGGAGAGGAACTGTTAGAACTCAAATCCTGAGTTTGTGCCCAGGACAATAAGGAGAGTTCGTGTAATACTAAATATAAAAAATAATAACCAAAGTCTACCCTAGGACTAACGAGAATTATCAACATTTACACGGCTCTGACCACAAGGGGATTGTGGTCGTAACAATACATTCATCTAACTACATATCCATCCATCTATTGACCTATCCATCTATCAATTGATCTGTGTATCTACTCATCCATACATTCCGCTATCGTTCTATTCATCCACCTAAAGATCTATCCATCCATCATGCCATGAATTCCTCTATCCACCCAAGATATGCCAACAAATAAGTTTGCCCTTTTCAATAAATTCTCTCACTCAATACAAGTTTTTATTTTGTAAATCAATCACTACATTTGCTTTGTATCTCGTCATTTTTACAATATCTTTCCTCGTCTTCTCCATACACACTCTCCCTCTATCTATCTTTCTATCTTTCTATCTATCTATCTATCTATCTTTCTATCTTTCTATCTATCTATCTTTCTATCTTTCTATCTATCTATCTATCTTTCTATCTATCTATCTATCTATCTATCTATCTATCTATCTTTCTATCTTTCTATCTTTCTATCTTTCTATCTTTCTATCTTTCTATCTTTCTATCTATCTATCTATCTTTCTATATATCTATCTTTCTATCTTTCTATCTATCTATCTATCTATCTATCTATCTATCTATCTATCTTTCTATCTTTCTATCTTTCTATCTTTCTATCTTTCTATCTATCTATCTATCTATCTATCTTTCTATCTTTCTATCTATCTATCTATCTATCTTTCTATCTTTCTATCTATCTATCTATCTATCTATCTTTCTATCTTTCTATCTTTCTATCTTTCTATCTTTCTATCTTTCTATCTATCTATCTATCTATCTATCTTTCTATCTTTCTATCTTTCTATCTATCTATCTATCTATCTATATATCTATCTTTCTATCTTTCTATCTTTCTATCTATCTATCTTTCTATCTATCAATCTATCTATCTTTCTTTCTATCTATCTATCTATCTATCTATATATCTATCTATCTATCTATCCATCTTTCTATCTATCTATCCATCTAACTATCTGTCTATATATATATATATAGCCTATATATATTTATCTATCTATCCATCTATCTATCCATCTAACTATATATGGTATAGTATATCTCTTTCTATCTATCTATCTATCTATCTATCTATCCATCTAACTAATATATCTATCTATCTATATATTTATATATCTATCTATCCATCTATCTATCCATCTAACTATATACGGTATCTATCTATCTATCTATCTATCTATCTATCCATCTATCTATTTCTCCTACCCTTGTCCTTCATCTTGAAGCCACCTGATTTCCCTACCTCTGATTCTCTTTAACATTTACTTCAATTATTCTCTCCCTTTACCTATCTCTACCTTTCAACTGTTTAATCTCACCCCCACCACCCCCCGCTCCAGTCCAAAACCAGGCATAAACCACACTTCCCTCCTTAACCCCCTACCCTCCCCCCCCCCCCCCCACACACACCACCACCCTATACTCCATTTCAGCTACTCACGAGCAAATACATGCGCCAAGCCCCGTCTGTAATCGCTGCACGACATGCAATATGTGACCGTCAGTGCCAGTATAATCCCAACCCCCCCCCCCCCCCACATCCCTTGCCCTGCCGATTCAAGACCCACCACCGCCGCCCCTTTACACACCCTAACATTTAATTAACCAGTGTGTGGGGAGGGGGGAAGGACACTTAGACATCCCATCCTCCCCCCCCCCCCCCCCGCCTCCAAAGATAAAAAGGAAAGTGGGTATGGAAAGGCAGACGATGAGTACGATCATTTCATCTGCAATTAATGTATTATTACACGCACGCGAACACAGACTCGAGCGCGCGCAAGCACGCGCCCCCTCCCCGCACGCACATACACAGACACGCCCATACCTCGAAGGTAAATTAGCGTTTAAACGATCACAAAGACAGTTGTTCAAATAGTCGAGGGACGAAATTGTTGTTTAAATAGACAGACTGCCAAGGCACACATTCGCACACACACACACGCATAGACACACAAGTTGTTTAAATAAACTGACAAAGTCGCGAGGTCCAGATTGACAATGAAGAATAATTAACACGAGTTATTGATCGAGCTAGCTATCCCTCTCCTACCCCATCCCCATCCAGCAAAACATCAAACATACACACACATACGTGTATACACACATGCAGACATACGTCCAGACTATCTCCTCCCGTACTCGGGCTAATAGAATCTCAGGTACAACGTGTTACAACCGAAAGCTGTTTGAGTTCTACTTGTCTAAGCGATACGAAACACCAATTGTTTACATGACAACACACATGGAAGCAGGGGCCGTAATTAGGAATGTGGGGGGGGCCTGTTCTCAAGGGCCAAATTTATGTTGGGGCCCCTCGTGGCTTCGCATGTGCCTCCCGATATTGCTGGCTGGGTTAGCCTGTGTTTTGGGATGTGTGGGGACACCTGTTCCATGGAACGTGTACAACATGCCGAAATACGCCTCTGCATGTTACATGATATGTTAAATAAAATGTTAGATAAAATATTTAATAAACAGTTAAGTAGTAGGCCTATGTTCAATGAACTGTTAAGTAGTAAGCCTATTTCCAATGAACTGTTAAGTAGTAAACCTATTTCCAATGAACTGTTAAGTAGTAAACCTATTTCCAATGAACTGTTAAGTAGTAAACCTATTTCCAATGAACTGTTAAGTAGTAGGCCTACGTTCAATGAACTGTTAAGTAGTAAGCCTATGTTCAATGAACTGTTATGTAGTAAGCCTATGTTCAAAGAACTGTTAAGTAGTAGGACTACGTTCAATGAACTGTTATGTGGTAGGCATATGTTCAAAGAATGTTATACAGGTAAGTACATCCAAAGCGAGGGAAAAAAAAAGAATATTTATTAAAAATTTTGTTATTGGGGGGTAGATAAAGGAAGAGCCGACTAGCGTTAACAAAAATAATAATTTCAGTCTGAGATGTTTATGTTGTTGTTGTTTTTTAATTCTAAAGGATATTAGTCCTACTTCCTGTACACAACATCAAGTTCATTTCGTGTGTTTGGTAGAGGGGAAGGAACATCTTGGCTTGTGAGAACAACGTGGGAACACACTGGAACAGCCCAGGAACAACCTGGAACACCTGAATACCGTTCAATAACTTTTTTTCTTTTTTAAACTAGCAGATCAAAGACAGAGAAGGAGGGAGGGGGGAGGGCTGTTCAGGTAAAATGAAAATGTTAGCACTTTTTTCATTCTTTTTTTTTTTTTCAATTTTTTTCATCCATTTCTTTTATAGCATCTGTTCAATACAAAATTAGTTTATAAATGAGTGGCTCTGGGGGGGGGGGGCCCGGGGGGAGGGGTCAGGGGAGGGAGAGAGGATAGATCGATTGGTTTGAAGCAGACGTTTGAAGTGCTGAAACGTGTGGAAGTCTTTTGGGAGGAAACATGCATCGAGGGAGGGAGGGAAGGAGGGAAGGAGAGAGAGAGAGAGAAATTTAAAGATTAAGAAAGAAAAATATAGATCTAGCCATCGACGGCGAGATTTTAAGAAAGAAAAAAGAAAAGAAAAGTTAAGGAAAAAAAACACAAAAACTTTAAAGAAAGAGAAAGAAGAAAAAAGTCGGTAAACGGTGTATAAAACACGGTGCAGAAATAATGGGTAAATGATGGATAAATGATGGGTAGATGATGGGGGAATGATGGGGGAATGATGGGGTGAAGGATGGATACCGACCTGAAAGAAACGCACGGAGTTGAAAATAATATTTGAAACACAATACAAAATAAACTAACCCATAAAAACAAAGTTTTTATTATACTCCCTTTCTTTGTAAACTAAGTTTATATTTAATTTATATTTTGATAGATTAAAATAAATATAAGTGATATCATACCTTATGAATTTCCACACTAAAATTTTGAGCATCCTTTTTTTTCTAGCAAAAAACATAAAAAGATAGCTTGCTTTGTTTCGGCTACATTGTGTCGTTTTCATTCTATTTATTTCGTAAAAACGAACATATCCGAAAAGTTTATTTACTTCCGTCTCTTCCAGTAGAGGAAGCCATGTTTAACGTGAAATATATTCTTCGATTCGCAAATTGGTCGAAGGAATTCGTAACTATTCCAAAGGCTATGATGCTGAAAATTTGAAAGAATGTACTGTTAATCGGGACAAGTTTGCTGTTCAAGTTTCAGCTCTATTGGACGACGGGAAGTGGTCGAAAAAATGATGCAAAGTTTTGCAAGCAATCAACAGGACAAGCAGACAGACAGACAGTGTGAGTTAATAGAAGGGGAGTAAAATATATATATATATATATATATATATATATATATATATATATATATATATATATATATATATATATATACCTAATATATATATAACAGTTGCAAAAAGCTAGTGTAAAGTTAGCTACATTAATGTGGTTTTGTAAATGAAGGCTTCTTAATGGCGGGTATTCTTGTATATACATTTTAAATTAAATGCTTATTCTTTTGCGCATTCTTATCTTATATATTACAGACACTCCTTCTATAGAGAAGATTATTGCGTCCTACGCTCATCCGTGGTCCGAGTCTAGTCTTGCATTTTTATTAGTGTTTTAAGTGATGTTAAGTGCTTTCCCTGGTTTGTTCAGGCAACCCATTCTATGCCCGAATGCCACTCGGGAAGAAAGAGTAATTATATGCATTTGTTCTCGCATTCCTCAATATATTTATTTTCAATAAAATAATGTGTGTTTTATTTATGTACTTTAGGAGTGTTAAGGACAAACCAATTGGAGTAAATTAATTAAATTCAGAAAAATGTCCTAGGTTTTCGTCGGTTTCGGATTTCGTCGATCCATTCCAGACGAAAACCGAAGTTCGATTGTTACACCTCACACAACAGAATAAAAACTTTATTCTAGGTTTCAGACACAGAGCTACAAACGTGTAGGTTTCAAGATCAGATAACCCCGTGCTAACACACAATTCATCAATCTGGAGTCTCGCGAGGTCAGATTTCATAGATGTCATCGCGCTCAGATCAGAACGGGAAATCGGAAATTCCCTCATATCTGATGGCGCGTTAATGTAACATGCCGAGCTATTATTATGGGCGAGCAGTAAAAAACAACAGGGGGAGTGGGGGTGGACATAAAAAAAAATTAGGAGAGAGATATTCGGAAGCCAGATGATATGAATGTAACCGTGGCGCACTAGAGTGAAAGTGTAGCTAGTACAGTGCATGGCCTAATAATGGAATTTCAACAACAAAAACAAAACAGATTATCTTTGATAGAGTAACATGTCTATTTACACAAACAAAACTATGATGTACTTTGAAATGTCATTAAGTAATATATATATATATATATATACATATATAAATATATATATATATATATATATATATATAATTATATAAAAATAGTGCGTGAGTGAGAGAGAGGGAGGGGGGGTTGGAATTAACCGATAAACTTTGAGACAAATATATAGATAGACATTCACACAAAAAGACAGATGGGTGTAAAGTTGTATATATTGTTACCAAACGTAAATTTATACATTGTCACCGGACAACATGGAGGAGTTTAACGTTGTTGTCGGTCGTACTCGAATATTCAATAGCTCGCTAGTATTTTATTATATATTATCTATTTGCAACAGCCATGATGCAATATATTTTCTTGTATTCGGTTATGGTATCGTATCGACCCATATCATGGACCCATAAGAATCAGTCCAAGATTTCGTCAGTACTTCGGCATCTCTCGACAAGTAAATACGTATGCTCTGAGATATAATTCTTAACGATTTATACTATAAAGATTTCAATATTGTTTTACCAGTAGTTTCAATGCTATTCATAGCCTATTGAATATTGGATATATCTCTTATCTATTCTATGGATAATGTGCTATTCTTGACCACTTGTGTAAATATTATTCTTCTATTCGGACTTTAAATGATGATTCTGTGATTAAACCAATAATTCGTTTGTTGACAAAACTCGATTTATATCAGTTCTTCACGTTCCAGTTTTGTGTGTGTTTTATTTATACTACAATAGTAATTGCCAACACTACACAATAACAACACGATATTTGCTGTGTATTGGAGCCAACATAAGTATACAACTGAATAAATCAAATAAACTCTAATCAATGTTTTAACGATTGCCAGGGGATATTTTGAATCAGGACCAACCTAGACTACACTAAACTAATATCAAAATGAACTAATAATGATACTACCAATTGAAGCAGTAATTATAATAACTACAAGACAACATAATAAATAAATATTTCATCAACTGAATGGGGGCTCTAGCCAAATAAATAATACAGTCTACAATTCGGTACTCATTATTCTACAGTCATCTATTACTTAATAATTATCTACAAAAAGACGACAAAAGCTGGCTTGTCATTTAACATTTTTATTGAAATAATACTTGAAAAGTATATCAAAGCTACATGACCAGTGCAATACTAAAATTATCTATTGCGGCATACATGACAGTGCATAGATGACCACTGATATATCGCCTTTATAAAAGGAATTGATAACTCATCTTGGGATTTCTTATGAAGGACAGGCGTGTCGTAATAATATAAATATAAATGGCTAGATATATATGGAGATAAATAATTCGGTAAGTGTGTATGTAGGTAAGCAATAGCTAGGTAGATGAGTAGGTAGTAGGTAGTTAATGGGTAAGAGGTAGGTAGGTAGATAGCTGGGTTGGTGAGTGAGGGATGAATGGGTAAGCTGCTAAGGTATAAATATATATAAGAAAGTAAAGTTTGTGGATAAATGTATCGATAAGTAGATGATAAAAATAGAGGTAGGTAGGAAAAAGGGGGATATCTTTAATTAATTGTCCATATCTCTCCCTCCTTTCTTTGATCGCAACCATCAATGCACATCCTTAAGTAGTCTTTAAGTGTGAGCGCAAAAGAAAATCAACAAATAAGAAAGTCATCCCAGTTTTCACCCACTTTAAATCAACAAATAAGAAAGTCATCCCAGTTTTCACCCACTTTAAATCAACAAATAAGAAAGTCATCCCAGTTTTCACCCACTTTAAATCAACAAAACAAGAAAAAAAAGTATTGAGAGAGAAATTTTGGAAAAAAAAAATATATATCGAGCTGCTGTTTTATCTTCACTTCTTCTCCTACAAAGCAGCGCACCGCCAAACTGCTAAATGTGGACTTTCTAAATATAGACTTGTCGTCTGCTGAAAATATCGTGAAAGATCAATTATATCCACACAAGGTGGCAGTGGTGACGTGAGGAGAACATTGCATTCAAGTGGCTTTCGTGTTGTTGTTCAGTAGTGTTGAGGAGTGCTTTGGACGACAGACACAGAGAGAGAGAGAGAGAGTTAGAGAGAGAGAGGTTGGGGAGGGGGCGATGGGGCGAAACGAGTGAGTGCTCGGGGGCCACCTCTATCGCTGAACATGGGTTAACTCTAGCACCCTGATGGGGGTCACCCCTTTGACATTCAAAGGTGAGCTTGTTCACTTGATTGTAATTGGGGGGGGGGGGGGGGTGAGTGGAATCTCTGAAACCTGACGGGAGTAAGCTTAATAGACTGATGGGGTAACCTATAGGACCGTACATGATTGGTCCGTACATGATTGGTCACTTTCATCACTTTAAAAGGGCTACATCTTTTACCTTAAAAGATCATCCCTACCGTCTCCCAAAAGTCACGTCTATCATATTCAAATTCACCTACATCACCTTTAAAAGCCACCCACATCGCATTTAATATCCACCTACATCGCCTTCAAAAATCACATCATCACATTAAAAATCCACCTATATCACCTTCAAAAGCCACCGCTATCAACTTCTTTAAAAGCCAGCTCTACCACCTTCAAAAGCCAAAAATTTCACTTTCAAAAGCCAACCCCATCGACTTGAAAAGCCACCTACAGCTCACCCAAATGCTACCACTGCCACCTTCAAAAGCTACTTCTATCATCTTCAAAAGCCTTCTCTTTTACCTTCATTCAAAAACCACCTCTATCTCATTCAAAAGCTTCAATTAAAAACACAAACGGGAAAACATAGCACGTTGACGAAACGAGTGTTGTAAAAAAAACAACTGTTTAAATCTATGGTTTTGTTTCGTTTCTATAGAGCGTTTGCAATGGGTGGAGCTTAAGTTTTTTAGTGACGCCATTTGTAAATAGAGGCCACTTGAGGAACAAATATGGCGAATGTTCTTTATCATGCCAAACTCACATATTTATGAATATTGGCTATCCTACTCACAAATAAGGAGGTAAATAGTAGTAGATCATCTTCTATGATCTATGTCTATGATAATAGGCCTAATACAGCTTAAATGTTAATAAGACTTAAAACACAAAACATCATTTTAAAAAAAGCTCGATCCTATATGAAACTTTATTAATACAGCGGCCATTGTACACCACTACACAAAGTAAACAAAAATCACGTGATTTTTATCACGTGATTGCAAACGCCCTATTAAACTAGTCTAATTCAGAACTCCTTCGTAATTACGTAATAGTTTTTTTTTCTGTTGTTATTCGTTTGTGCTACATGATTTGTTTCGTTCCACTGAGTAAAATTATTACTTAATTTTTTTTAAATAGAATAGAATAGATGTATGTATATATATATTTAAAAAATATATATATAAATTGTGTATTGTCAAAAACTAGATCAGGGTCGGCAACTTTTTGATAATAGTGTGCAGAAGTAGGAATACCAAATTCATTCAGAGTGCCAAAAGCTTAAGAGTCATCTTGTTCCAGAAAATAATTTCTTGTACAATAGTTTTGAAATGCCTTTTCGTTTGAGGGTGTCTCGCGTGCAAATGAAAATTGCTTTGCGTGCCAAGTGTGGCACGCGCGCCGTAGGTTGCCGACCTCCCTGAACTAGATAACGAGCTCTTTTAAGGAAGAATGTGTCTCCAGTTATTTATTGCTTGATTTAAAAAAAAAAACTATAGTAGACTGAAAGTATAAAACCCATAAAACTGAGTGAACTAACGATCCGAGTGCTTCTCTTTCTTACCCTCGCCCTATTCTCGTATTTTAGAAGTATTTTTTAAATTTAATGTTCAGGTTGGGGGGGGGAGGGAATGGAAGAAAAGGGAGGGGGGGAGTGGTTTAAGCCGCAAAGAGAAAGTAATTCGCAATATATTTTATCATTAAGGGATGATGCCCCTTGGATAAAATGAAAAATGGTTGAAGAGAGAGAAAACACGTGCAGTGCATGGACAGGGGGAGGGGGAGGGCGTGGATCAGGGGAGGGGGCAAGAGCTTGAGTGGACTTTGTGTCGTTAAAGCGAGGGATGGACGTGGGGAAGGAAGGGAGGGGAGGAAAGGGGGAGGGGGGGGGGGCTTCTATCGCGCGAGCAGGTGAACGTGTTGCTCAGCAGCTAAAAAACGTCACGAGGAATTGGGTCAAGTCAAGGAGAGATAAGACTTGCGCTGGAATAATGAAAGCCGGGACTGTGTTTTGTCTGTGTGTGTGGTGTGTGCGTGTGTGTGTGTTATTTTGTTCTTAATGCTTTTATTTGTGTGTGTTAATATCTTGGATCGGCCTGTGTCAGATTGCCCCCCCCCCCCCCACACCCCTAATGGAGCGATGGCTACAGTGTAGAGATATTTATCCCTCCCACCCCTGTGATAAGCGCACTGTTGAATAGTTGCCCTAATGGGGGATATAAAGATGTAAGAGGAAGGAGGGGTCATCTGATAGATATATTAATCTCTTATTGGGGCCGACGGTTTCCGAGCTGGGCAGAGCGTTCGACTGGCGTACTGAAGGTCCTGAGTTCGTCGAATTCTGGTGAAGAATACGATTTTTTGTACTGGGTCTGGAGGTTGTCCGTGAGTCTACCCAGCCCTGGAGGTTGTCTGTTCGTCTACCCAGCTCTGATGGGTTACCTGACTTTAGTTGGGGGTAAAGTAAAGGTGGCTGGGCATTGTACTTTCTCAGAAATCTCTTAGAATGCCGTGGCTACAGAAACTGGTGAAGGCTTGCTTCATCGGCCCCCATGGATAGATTTGGCCCGACGGGATACTTTACTTGTGAAAAACCAAAAACATAAAACAACATAGCCACGGTAAAGTAGTTATAGTAAAAACACAATTATATAGACCCTGTATATAATTATAACTCTTACATAATATAAGGTTGCCAGATACATGTGTATAAAAAAGGACACATAGAGACAAAAGGGAGAGGACAAATGAGGACGTTTTGAATGTGTTTCCTTTCAGTCTTCCTGGTTAAACAATCCAATCAGTACAGTTTTAGTTCAAAATAGATGGGTCTAAATGTCTATTGGTAACCACGGACCAACAAACAGTCTTGTTCAAAATAAAATTGTTCTATAAATTGAATGTAAGAGGAAAAGCGAATTGCATTACGGCAAACTTTGATAAATAACTTTACTGTGCATGGACGATTCTTTCAAAAAGCAGTTCACTTCATTCATCTCTCTCACAAATGATTATTTGTTTTTTTTATTGTATTTTTACTGAAAGTTGATTTTTTTTTAAACTGTAGGCCCACAAAACATAATATATATTATTAAAGCCGGACATTTGAAAGGTTTGATAGCTTTGCCTGCCGGGAGGAGATCTTTTAGGCTAAAAATGAGGACGTGTCTTCCTTTTTGCTGGACTTCTCGTAAACCAAATCACACAAAGACTAATGATTGTGTTAAAAAATATTTTTTTGTTAACCATCGCCAGTTTTTAAAAAGCTTCAACGAACTCATGCTGCCATTAATTATGTTGTATTTTTAATATTGCTATTTGTTACCGTTGCCGTTTTTACCGCTTGTTACCGTTGCCGTTTTTACTACTGCCTTTTTTCAAAATAATCAAAAGGCACATCTTTCTGAAACCATTCTTTTTTTAATTGCACGGGTGCATGACCTACATTATGTGGGTTTTTCTTCTTAGGGTAGGGAGGTGTTATTTACTTGGAAATTCACAACTTAACTAAGGATACAGGGTTTGCGAGGACCGGAAGAAAATAAAAAGGCATGTATAAGCTACAGATTAAAAAGAAATTATAAACTACAATGTACAGACAGCTGTGAATAATATTTTTTACTGAAGACATTAAGGAAAGTAATTTAAAATAAATATTATAATCGGGTTAAAATTAGGTAAGTCTTTTTATTTAACAAAATGCTAAATTGACCGGTGTTGCCAGTGGATTTACAATATTTTTTTTAAGTAATATTAAGTGAAATAAAAATTTAGAGAAAAAAAGGTATAGACTAACTGGAAAATCGAACCCAGGTCGACCGCATGGCAGTCCGACACGTTATCCATTCAGCTAGCATGGAAATATGCGCAAAGTCAAATTGCAAAGGGAAAATATAAGGCAGCATGGTTACGTGTCTTAAAATAAACAAATTTGATTGGTTAAACACACACACACAGATGTTTTATATTTATAGATAAGGAACCACACCCACCCTACAAACAGCACACTGTATTGATCCAACATTATGCCAATACTTAAATCTTGTCCTTATGTTGGGCCAATATTGGGCCAATATAGTGTATGGTTGGAACCAAAGTCTTCTTCTTCACCTTCTTCGTGTTCTGAAGTGTTATGATTTAGGGGATTTAGACAAGTCCAATACTTGTGACAAACTGCGCCGTGGCTGTTAGTTGCTCCAGTCCACCAAACAGTTTGTCATTGAAGGTAGTTTCCTGGGGCCATATGGCTGACCGGGACCATAGTTAAATTGCTTTATTTAATTTTTCATTACCTTAAATTTCACAAATTGATATTGAATGAATGATATCGACTACATTTAAATCTGGGGTGTGTGAAATGCATAGTGCACATTGAAGAAATTATAATGTCAACAGAGTAGAAATCATTACAAAATAATGACACGTCTAATATCTTTATAATAAAACACATCATTTTATTTAAAATAATAATTTCAAAATAAAATTATTGAGAGCTGCACTCAATTCAAAAACTCTCTGGGCTACATTTGTCCCAATCCCACAGACCTTTTGCCAAGCACAAGAGATTTAAAAAATAAATAAAGTATTTATTCTTAAAAGCCGAGAAAAGTTCAATTTTCATTGGTAAATATTTGAATGTTGATCCGGATGTTGAGATACACGTGCGAGGGGAAGTGTAGGACACGGGATAGAGAGAGAGGGAGAGAGAGAGAGCGATGGGAGGGAACTCTGGAAACTATAAACATATTTTGTCATGTAACCTTAAATACACGTATTTGTATTTATATATATACGTGTGTATGTGTGTGTCTGTCAACAAAATTAAAGGTCTGAAAAAATTTGACAATTGTTGACATGGGGGAGGGATGGGAGGGATGGGGGGGAGGTCAAGAAAAGTTGACGTCAACAATGTTTACTTTTTATACTAAATTTAATAAATAAAAAAGATGGAAACTAGTCGATCGTTTGTATTGACGAGTCTGAAATCTTATGCATGCATACATTTTGGATTACACATCACTTCCGTTCCTATTCGCTAAATTGGATACAAAAAAATACTTATAGACTTTGTTTATTTGTAGTCGGCCTGAACTTGCTGTTGAAAATGCAATAAATTTCTCATTATCCGTGAATTTTAAGTCGGCAACAAGGCGTAAATCTCGGCTTTCAATCTCAACGGTTTACATTGTAAGCGAAATAAAATAAAACAGGAATTGCACAACAAAGCAGTTGAAACATGTCACAAACGATTGTTTACGGAAATATAGCGGAAATGCATTTTAATCCTAATTGCCTATTTAGGACTCGTCAATGACATACACTAATTCACCCATCAACAGCTTAGCCTATCATTTAATCATAGATTATGCTAATACTAAAATCGCCAATTGCGAGGCCGACTCTAATCCGATCTGAATGAAATAAAAACAAAAGGGGTACTATTGAGGGCGGGGATGCAAAGAGGTAGACACAGGGTCGAAGTTGTTGAGGGGGGGGGAATCATGTGTGTGTGTGGGGGGGGGGGGGTGAAATAAGTATAGTTTGAATTGCAGGATTTAAAGTAAGTGTGGTTTTGTTATGTATCAATATCACAAAATCTGTAACGTAATTCTTTGTTATCAAGGAAGCTGGTCACGTTGGCTAATGGTTGAGATTTTGAGATCGCCCATATTATTGACTTTCAGCTTCCATTTCACTATGTAACAGTGGGCAGGTCTAGCAGTAAATAGATAAAGCAGTTAATAGATATAGCAGTAAATAGATATAGCAGTAGAAAGATCTATAAGTGGATATATATAGCAGTGGGTAGAATTAGCAGTGGATAATTCAAAGCAGTCGATAGATAAAGCAGTGGATAGATAAAGCAGTTGATATATAAAGCAGTGGATATATAAAGCAGTGGATATATAAAGCAGTGGATAGATCGATTAGTAGATAGCTGGATATAGCTTAGATATTTTATTGAAATACTACAGATTGAAAGACAGCACGGATTAGAGGACGGACAAATAGATGGGTCATTTTGCGAATGAATGAACAATTAGATGGATGGCTGGATGAATGGATAGATCGAATATTAAGAAGAATGAAAGTGATATCTATCTATCTATATATATATAATTAAAGATATGTACGTATATATATAAATAATAGAGAGAGAGAGAGAGATCGGGAGATATAGATAGACAAAAGGATGTATACTGTAGATGGAAAGATAGGTTTAAATAAATGAAAAGATACACGGAAAAATAAATGAAAAGATAGAAAGTTGTGCCAATTGGCAGAGAGACAGGTGTAGTCTATATTTTTATATGTGCACGTATTTGTGAGTTTGTGGGTGGGTGAGTGAAATAAAGTTCAGTTCTAGGTTTACATCTAGATCTATAAATATAAATAAAGTTCAGTTCTAGGTTTACATCTAGATCTATAAATATAAAAAAAGTTCAGTTCTAGGTTTACATCTAGATCTATAAATATAAATAAAGTTCAGTTCTAGGTTTACATCTAGATCTATATATATAACTAAAGTTCAGTTCTAGGTTTACAGCTAGATCTATAAATATAAATAAAGTTCAGTTATAGGTTTACAGCTAGATCTATAAATATAAATAAAGTTCAGTTCTAGGTTTACATCTAGATCTATAAATATAACTAAAGTTCAGTTCTAGGTTTACATCTAGATCTATAAATATAACTAAAGTTCAGTTCTAGGTTTACATCTAGATCTATAAATATTAATAAAGTTCAGTTCTAGGTTTACATCTAGATCTATAAATATAACTAAAGTTCAGTTCTAGGTTTACAACTAGATCTATAAATATAAATAAAGTTCAGTTCTAGGTTTACATCTAGATCTATAAATATAAATAAAGTTCAGTTCTAGGTTTACAGCTAGATCTATAAATATAATGATACAGAGATAAACCAAACAGATAGAAAAATAGAAACACCAGTGCGGAAGACAGACAAGGACTCGAGAATATAAAAAAAAAACAGCACAAACATATGTACCAACACACTCTCGTGCAGACATCTATCCCAATCATGGCTTGTCGTCAAAATGGCGCCTGCTGCTGGCGATGTAGGTAATTACCCCACCAGATGTCGCCCCATGGTTTATTCAAAGACTTCAACAAAACGACCTAGGGAATAGGGTGGGGGAGGGGGGAGGGGGGTAACCCCCTGGGCGGGGTGGAGTAGGGAGGGGGGCGGGGGAGCCGAAGCTAGTGTACTTAACATTCGTGGCCTCCATTTACCATAGCCAGTTCATTTAATGAACTAAGCCCTCGCATAAATAGGTTGATGTCTCTGGGGGACCGGGGGAGGGGGGTTGAGTGAGCAGCGGAGGGGGTGAAGGGGTGGAGGCTAACAAATCGTCAAATTGTAGAATTGGATTCGTGTCTCATGTTTGAACCATTTTAATTATATTGATTTACTTTTTTTAGCATTACAATATTTTTTAAAAATATAAGCTTAATTAAGAACAATAATTTGAATTTTAAATCGTTGTAAAGAGTTGAATCAGCGTTTGAACCAATAGAAATTAGTCTAGGATCCCAGAATGCCATATAATAGTTTGAATCATTTTAATGAGTTAGAAAGGAATGAAGCTCACTTGTTGCCTTCGTCACGTCTGCTCCACCAGGCTCACTTTATTTCCTTTAAATCTCCATTGTTCTTTCTTTACTTTATTTCTCTATTTCTCTCTCCCTCTCTCTTTCTCTTGTTTTCTATGTATCTTTCTGTGCGACCCATCTTTTTTTCTCTTTCTCTCTTTTTCTCTCATTTATTCTCGCTCTCCCTTTTACCAAATCATTTGAGCTATACGGAGACTTAGCTGTACATCTGGTTCAATGGAGAAGTTAGGCTATAGGGAGACTTAGCTGTACATCTGGTTCAATGGAGAAGTTAGTTAACATATGAGGGAGGGATAGGGGTCGGGTTGTATTTATATGTTTACACGTAACATGCAGTAAAGTTAATCGTGATTGAGATACTGGTAATGGGTAGGGAGATATGTGTGACGGGGGGAGAAATTCGTGATGGGGAGGGAGATATTGGTGAAGGGGTGGGAGATATTTGTGATGGAGGGAGAAATTCGTGATGGGGAGGGAGATATTGGTGATGGAGGGAGATTTTAATGATGGGGTGGGAGATATTGGTGATGGAGGGAGATATTGGTGATGGAGAGAGATATTGGTGATGGAGAGAGATTTTGTTGATGGGGTGGGGGATATTGGTGATGGAAGGAGATATTGGTGATGGAGAGAGATATTGGTGATGGAGAGAGATATTGGTGATGGAAGGAGATATTGGTGATGGAGGGAGATATTGGTGATGGAGAGAGATATTGGTGATGGGGAGTAATACATTTGTAATGGGGAGAAAGATATTGGTGATGGGGAGGGAGATATTGGTGAATGGGAGGGAGGTATTGTCCCTTATGCGAGAACAAATGCATATAAGTACTCTTTATTCCCAGTGGCATTCGGGCATGGAATGGGTTGCCTGTAAAAACCAGGAAAACCAGTAAGTTAACATCATTTAAAACATTAATACAAATGGACCACGGACGAACGTAGGACGCAATAATCTTCTTTATAGAAGGAGCGTCTTTAATGTATAAGATAACTATACTGAAAGAATTATTATTTTAGAGGATTATTATGTCATTTTAGTGGAATTTTTAGCATCTTAATTCAATATTTAGCATCTTAATTCAATATTTAGCAGCTTAATTCAATATTTAGCAGCTTAATTCAATATTTAGCAGCCTTATTCAATATTTAGCATTTAGTGCACATTTTGTTAGCATAGTGGACTTTTAAAAATGTTGGAGTTTAGCTGCATATTTAGCATCTTAGTGGAATATTTAGCTTTTAAGTGAAATGTTTAGCATTTTAGTGGAATATTTAGCATTTTAGTAGAATATTTAGCTTCTTAGTGGAATATTTAGCTTCTTAGTGGAATATTTAGCTTTTTAGTGGAATATTTAGCATTTAGTGGAATATTTAGCTTTTTAGTGGAATATTTAGCATTTAGTGGAATATTTAGATTTTTAGTGGAATATTTAGCATTTTAGTGGAATATTTAGCATTTTAGATCCAATCTCAACTCTCTAAAATAATCAGCAACAATGTAGTGTAATCTTTAAGTGGTGGGTAAGGGAATGGTAGAACTTTTTTTTTCTTTTGGATTTACTGGATTTACTACTGCTGTCTCTCCCTCCCCTCCCCCCACGCCCTATCCCCGCCCCTAACATATCCTTAGAGATTTGTAGAACATCCAAGTAATCCAGTAATCTTTTCATTTCGGGTCAAGAAGTTGTAGAGGGTCTAAGGAAAATAGGACAGGGAGTATAGGAAAACTGGGAGAGAGAGGGAATGGGAAAATAGGGACAGATGGTATGATAAAAACTGAGACAGTAGGTATAAAATAACTGGGATAGAGATTATAAGGAAACAGGGACAAAATGTATACGAAAACAGGGACACAGAATATAAGAACTAATGGACAGAAAGTATCAGAAAATATGTACAGAGTATAATAACTTAGGGACAGAGAGTATAAGAAAATAGGTACAGAGTATAAGAACTTAGGGACAGAGAGTATAAGAAAATATGTACAGAGTATAAGAACTTAGGGACAGAGAGTATAAGAAAATAGGTACAGAGTATAAGAACTTAGGGACAGAGAGTATAAGAAGATAGAGAGTATGCAAGTAAGATACGAATTCTAAACACAAGCTCCATCACCAAATATGTATTTAAAAAAAAGTTTATAAATCTGTCATGTCCAACAGTATTTTTTTTTCTTGTGTACAAATGCATTAGATGATGGTTGATAAGGTTTCACTTACTATATAAATTTATTGAAGGCATGCTTTAATATTGGAATATGCTTGAACTATTTAGATAGATAGATAGAAAGATAGTTATATAGATAGATAAGGGATGAATGGATGGCTGGTTAGATAGAAAGAAGAAAAGATGAGTAGAAAGATAGATGGATGAATGGATAGACTGACTGATTGATTGATTGACTGATTTTCTTGCTTGATGGATCGATACATATGTAGATATATGAACAGAAAGATAGATAGATAATATCTATACTCACCCTCCCCTCACATCTGTATATGCAGGCCCAGTCTATAACTAAACTAGGAAAAAAGGAGGGAGGGGGGTGGAGTCTGTTGCGTGTCAAGTCACCATTGTACCGGGGGCGGGATGGGGGAGCTGGGAGAACTTGGGAATAAACCCCCTCCCAGTTTTCCAGATAGACTATCAGACTATTAAATCAGGGATGTACGTGAGATATTTATACATTAGCTACCCCTCCCACACACACACACACACACACACTTCCCACTACTACTTCACTAACGACTCCTCCCAATTTTATTGATGTTGTTTCCATTGTCGTACGTCACAGCTAAATATTACGTCATTACACGTCGCGGCGTTTGGTTTTATTCCCTTTTTAATTTTCACGTTTGTTTTTTCTTGGGATTTTTATGGCTTTTTATAGACCAGTGTTATTGAGGCCTGACCTTTTCAATAGGTCAGAGGTTATCGTATTTAATGAACTTCCAATTTACTTCCGGCGGCAACACTCTTTAAATGATGTTTTCGTTTTTTTTTGCTGGTGTTAGACAATGTATTTTAACCTCGTCCTCCAGTTCTGGTCTTCTAGAAATATTCAAATACTTAAAGATTAGTCATGGGGATTCCGTTTTTTTAACATCAAAAGGGAGTATGCGCTTATTCATAGTCTACGGGTTAGCCGCGTAAAGTTAAATTTAGCTTGATTAATAAAATAAAGCAGTCAAGAGTAGCGGTTCTTGGCTATCAAAAAAAAAAAATAGACCTCGAGATACATAAAAACACAAAACGAAAATTCTTTTGCATCAAACAATACGTTTGGGAATAAAAATGGGTGATTCTTCACGTCTGACGTTCACAATTCATCGTCTTCTTACGGCAACATCTTTTGGAAAAGAAATAAAATGTTATCTTCTACATCTTGTCATACTCGAGGTACAACCATTAACGCAACACACAGTCATGTTTTGTTAGTAAATGAACGATTATGACCGGAAATGTTGTTACACTATGAACTTTTAGGTTCAACAAGCATGCATAATCATTAGATCTAAGACTAGCCCATTATTTCAATGGGGTGTTTTTTTTTAGTCTTTTTGTTAGTTTTTTATGCTATCTTTTTATCTTATATAGTACATGTTGTTTTTGTCTCGTGTTCAGGTTTTAAAGACAAATACTATCTGCTCAAATATTTATTTAAAAAAAATCAGGTTTCTGTATTTTATTGTGTTTTGCCCAAAATAAAAATAAAAATTAATTATTGGGAATTCGTCTCTCTCTTTTTTTTTTTTAACTATAGATTATGAAAAGAGGAACAGATAAGAATTTTGAAGAACTTGAATGAGTTGAATATGTCTTTTTTTTTTTTGGGTTGTGTTTTTTTTTCAATGGGAATTAGAAGATAGAGTCAGATCAGAATTGGAATCGTTGAAATTAGAGAGTTTATTCCCGATCTAAATTAATAGAGTAGGCTCACAGGCTAAAGGTTGAATTTTTTTTTTTAAACTTGCTCTAGAACAAACAAAAAAACAAAATGTGTAAACAATATCCACTTTGGACCAAAAAATAAAATAAAAAAATTGCATAAGCCACAGTTTCATGTAGTACGCAGATGCATCAAAAGGCTGTGGTCGCTCCTTAACATGGATTGTCTGGCAAGATGATGTTCTTAAATTATAATGTTCACTTGTCAAAACTTGTATTTAGAAAAGATTTCCACTCTAGAGTTCTTATAAATTTGATATTAAGGCTTCCAACGAAGACGTTACAGTTGCTACGAATGAAGACATTACAGTTGCTACCAATGAAGAAATCACAGTTGCTACCAATGAAGACATTACAGTTTCTACCAATGAAGACATTACAGTTTCTACCAATGAAGACATTACAGTTTCTACCAATGAAGACATTACAGTTTCTACCAATGAAGACATTAGTTTCTACCAATGAAGACATTACAATTGCATTCAGAAGGGCGTAAGACAAGAAAGAAGAGAAGAAAGAGAGAAAAAAATTGTCTTCGTCTTACCTGACAGTGCTGGCAGTCCCATTTAGCAGAATAATTCACATTGTCACAGTCAAAGCGACTGATTAGGTTATAGAACTTTGAGAACATTTCCCTGGCCTCGTCGTCCTTCTCGAGCACACCAAGCATGTACTCGGTGCAGTTGGCAGTCGTGTTGTCGTAGACTGAGGAAGCGGTGAAGGATGAGCAGAAGCCGAGGCGCATTTCCAGAACACTGCCCCGCTCCGGGTCGGCGCAAAACTCCTGCACCGTGACGTTGTTCAGGACGAGGCATTTGTCGCGGGCGCCGCATGAGGTGCACTGGAAGCTCTGGTATTCATCTTTCACGCAGAATGTCTCATTGGAGACATTCGCACTGGAGATGTCCGGGTGGCGGGTAGAATTTGTGTTGTTGCTGCTGACGTTGGCGTGTCGGTGGAGAGGCGACAAAAGTGGTAGCGGCGATGGCGCCACCCGCGTCGTGGAAGAAGAAGAGGTGTTCGACAGAGGGGCGGTGTCGACTCGGCTTGCCCCAGCAAGGTGGTGCCTGCCTTTGCCGTCCGCGCCCCCGGCCGGGGTCAGCCAGTACGGCTTCACCCTAGTCCTCTTGTGGCTGCCCTGAGTCCTGCCGGTGCCGCCGCCGGCCATGGCATGGGCGCCCCCCCACTCACCGCCGATGAAAGTGTTGCTACGGGCCGTGATGCTGTTACTGTACAGCGCCGCCTCTGTGCGGTACTTGACGGCCAACACCGGGAGTAGACCGTCCGCAAGGAGAAGTGACACGACCATGAGGAGTGAAAAGGCAGAGGGAGTTAATCGCCTCAGCTCAGCTACGCTAATTCGACATAATGCGCAAGCATGCCCAGACAGCTCGACAAGCATAGTTCAAGGACCACAGGAGCACAGAGCTCGGCTGGCCGCTTCCCAGACATAGAGGGAGTATACCATTGAGGTTGAACTCTTAATAAGACAAACTCTCCCAGACAAAATTCAGACACTTTTCGGGCCTCAAAGCCAGCGAAACAAAACTCACCTGAACCTTCTTTGAGCTCCGAATATTGATATTCCAACAGCAGTAAGAAGAATACCACCACAAACTAAATCCCTAGAACTGGTGATGGACTTTTAGGTCACTCCCTTGTAGTAACCTGCAAACGTCGTTTTACCACTTGCATTTTACTTCAAATTTCGGGATTTCCCTATCTATTAATATATAGAATAGCTGCTTATAAAGGTGTTTCTTCTTTCTCTTTACACAGTTGTGTAAGCTATGTTGTAAACATTCTTAGATCAACTGCGAGCATCATGACTTTAGGGAATCTATAGAACAAGGATGACTGACGGAGTTGAACGCATTCACTCTGAGTGCAACTCTTTCGCTCTTTCCTAAACAGAGCATATTTTTTTTTTGTTCGAGAGATAGAAAGATTGAGTTGACTAGAACAGGGAATAGCCAATGTAAAGATAGATAGATAGGAAGATAGAGTGAGAGAGAGAGAGGAAGAAAGAGAGCGAAAAGCCTTTAGGCTCTAAACAAAAAGCATTCACAAGAAAGGTTGGGAAAATGTATAGAGGTTATCAAGAAAATCCCAGAGCATGAATTTGTTTATACCATGCAGGACTGTGGTGTAACACTTGATCTGTAGATACTGCTATCCTGTGTCTGAACTCCAAACATTTGGCCCTGTATGCCACTGTTGTGGTGTTGTGTGGTTTTCTCTTCTTTGCAGAGTTACGTTGACTCAGCACTGAGCGGCCTAATTAGTAAAGGCAGTGTGAACACATCCAAGAAATAAACATTATTCGATTGAAAGAAATGAGCCGAGGGCGCTGATCCTTCAGGTAAAGAGGGTGCGTGTTGAAGGGCGCTGATCCTTCAGGTGAAATGGTGCGTTGAGGGCGCCGATCCTTCAGGTAAAGAAGGTGCAGCTCACTTAATCTGGTCAGGTTTTACCCTGGGTACGCCCACACTTGCAGAGGGCGCGTACAGTCGTTGTTTTGGTGCTGTTGCAGTAAAGGTGGCGTCGACCCGCGGGCTAGATCCGTGTCGTTGGGTGCTCTCCTTTACCTTTCGTTTACACCCCAAAGATAGCCAGGGACGCTGTGTTTAGCTTAGAGCTAAAACAAAACTTTGAGCTTCGTAAACGACGTCTGTTTCCGAGAGAACCGCTTCAACATAAATAGGTTTAGCTGCTATTGGGCAGCCTAGCCTTTACAGAAGACAGTTTCTTATGAAATGATAAGTGCAGGCCCGGACGTCGGCTGGTTTGGGTTTTAATCAGAGATGGGGGGCTTTTAGAGTCGACAAAGAATCTAACATTTGAAGTAACAGATGGTTTTGGGCGGGAAGTACTTCAGCAGAGGTAAGTGAAGGCAGTTGGTGGCCCGTGTGTTGTTTACAATATCCAAAATATGCTTGCTCAGCACTTTCTGAAAAACATAGAACTTGCGTGAATTATGACCAAAACACAATGCAACATTGACAAATACTATAAAGATTAAAAATATAAGAATAGAATAGAATAAGTAAAGTAAACTGCCCGTCGGACTAAATTGATCATAGGAAGAGTGAAGCAGCGTTCATCAGTTTCAGTGCCCATGGCATACTAGGGGATGTGTGGCCAGCATAATGCCCACCCGCCTTTACTTTACTCCAACTACTGTCAGGTACCTATCAGAGCTGGGTAGACTCAGGGACACCCTTGAGCCCAGGGAAAAAAATCCTAGCCTTCACCAGGATTCGAACCCAGGACCCTCGGTACGCCAGTCGAATGCTTTGCCACCCGTGCCCCATAATATATATATATAATAGATGCTTATAAAGGTGTTTCTTCTTTCTCTTTACACAGTTGTGTAAGCTATGTTGTAAACATTCTTAGATCAACTGCGGGCATCATGACTTTAGGGAATATATATAAATATAATATAATATATTCAATATATTCAATATATATATATATCACATAAACAACGAATCAAATAAAAAAGGGCCGAAAAACTTAAGATATAGAGAAACTCTTTTTCTTATTCAATAGCAAGAAGACATTAATCTATCTCAAAATAACGAAACGTCATTAAAAGATAAAATAACGTAACAAGTTGATAATAATAAGTTGATACGCGTGTGGAGGTTAATAACTTATACTCAGAAGGCGCCTCTTTCAATTATAAGATCAAATCAAACAGCCCACTTATAACAAAGTTCTTTTGTTGGGACAAAATTCTTTTTTGTAGCCTTTGTTTGTATTTTATCTTTGGGTCGAAACTTGTGAATTTACTCCTAAATTATTATTGGCCTTCAGAAGATTTTCGCCACATACAAAATCAAAGTTAATAGAAAATATTTAGATCTCTAATGAGCACCGTTCAAGTATTCAATTCTTCAAACTTTCATCAAGTGGCTTGAGTGTATTATTTCACAATACTACTTTCTAGATCACTTTATCATCATTGGCTCCGTAGTCTCGGAAGACGATTAGATTTGCGCCTTGTGTGATTTCACCAGCTGTGCAGTATTTCGCTGTGGCTGTGAAGACGTCTCCTTGAGAGACAAGACTCTGTTGCATCTCCAACACTTGAAAGCTGGAGTTGGGCTGGGGGCAGCTTATGTTCTTTCAAGAACTTTTTATATTATGTTGGTTTTTAATAAACGTTATGTCAGGTGTCGGCAACCTATGGAACGCGTGCCCGATTTGGCACACAGAGCAATCTTCAATGGAGGACTCCCACACAGAGGACTCCCAAAAAAGACAATCCAAGTCTCTTCTACAAGAAAGTGAATGCTAAAGCAGGATGACGTTTAGGCTTTTGGGCACGCTGATTGAGTTAGAAATCCTACTTCGGCACACCATTATGAAAAGATTGTCGACCCATGCGTTATGTCATTATCACTTTCATTATTGATCCACCTATAAATTACGCAAAAATAAAACTACCGTTTGCTTTAAAATAAAAATACAACCGCACGATTCGTTGTATTAATATTTCCAACTCATGGGTCGTTTTACCAAGGCTAAGGTTAATGCTCGATTTAAAGATATTGGTAAAACAAACGACGAATACGATACTATCACCTGATACCAAATTAATTAATTAATAAATTATACACTCACGATAAGTTGATTGCGTAACTTTCAATAACATTACTGTAAGACGCCTACAAAACCTAATTTACTCGTCTTTTAGTTCGCTTACTAGTCTATTGTATAGCCGTAAGATTAAATTATTGTATAGTGAATATTTTATACATTAATACATTTATATTAGATCTATATTAAGTAAAAACAAATTCATTTATATTTACTGTAATAGCAAAACTCTAAAGTACAGTAAACACTTAAATAAATACTTTAAAAAATGAGATTTCCTTGAACAATTAGTCCATACAGCTGAGAGTATGATACAAGGATCGATCGAGTTATACTTCATCTGAGGTATCTCTTCGACACCACTGACAGTATTATTAGGTAAGGTCGATGAGCTGTTTCATTATATCGCCCAACAACTCAGCGTGCATTTGAAAAATTGTTTCGTCTGTCAAGTACGCCAAGCGAGCCAAGGGGTTGTCGATGTCCCTAAAAACTAAACTAATTAATAAAATGTGAGGGGGGGGGGAAGGAAATCCGTAAACAAAATTAACGACCATGAACGAACATCTAAATTAAACTAACCTTTGAGGCTTGTATAGTTTTACTAACGGAAACCGATGGTCATATTCTCTAAGACAGATGATGGACCAGATGTTGCTCTAAGGAAGACGAGGCTTGATGTAGTTCCGAGATACGAGGCTTTGGGTCTCCTAAGCTCTGGGCTCAGGGACGTCAAATTGGGTGCAGTAATCCAAACAGTAATTCGAACAGTAATCCAAAAGTACTGTTATAACGTGCTTTCCAATATTCAGATGTTTCTCTTTTCCAAGCGGAGATAATCTAAGCCTGTGTGCGATCTGGAAATAATAAAAAATTCCGTTATGAACACACAGACATTTTTGGAACAACTATATCTAGATCTTTGCACTGTTCAACCAATACTGTGTATTTAAAGATTTCATTCATTGCATGGGTCTATCTTCTATTGCTTTCTTGTATTATTATTATTTTTTAAGATAAAAAAAAAAAATTCTAAACCCTAACCCTAGATATCTGCACTGATGGCTGCTAATCCATTTATTTACATAAGTAAGTAAAGTACCCGTCGGACCGAGCTGATTCATAGGTCCAATGAACCCGGGACCTTCGGTTCGCCAGTCGAACGCGCTGCCGCTCGGCTACCGTGCCCCTATTTATTTACATAGCATAGATTTATTTATTTATCCAAAAAACTCCATATATCCATCATATCATTATCTTATCTTATAAATTTACAGACGTTCCTTCTAGATAGAAGATTATTACGTCCACTAGGCCCAAAACTCCTGCAGGTCGAAAGGGATTGGTCGGTGGCAGGGATAGAACCCGCGACGTGTCAGTTGGTTTTTTGGTTGACAGTCGGGTGAACTAACCGCTGGACCAGACGGTTTAAAAAAAGCTTATCATTAGACTCCGACCTCGGATAATCTTCTTTATAGAAGGAGCGTCTTCTCTAATATATTAGATAAGTTCCATAGCCCTTATTCAAAAACAAATACATATAAATACTCTTTCTTCCCGAGTGGCATCAAGGCGTGGAATGGGCTACCTGAAAAAATAAAACAACAGGAAAACCAGTAACTTAACATCATAGCACGACTACTCGGCTGATCAACATCAATAGTTTCGTGTTTACTTCCCGTAAGGGAAACAACTCATGAAATACGTATAAATAACTCTCTTTATATACACACCCAATTGCTTACTTCAACATCTACACATCTCTATATTCAGACGCCTATAGTCTTATACTGCTTATACACATTCATTCGCAAACCAATTTGTACTAATTTATTTAAACAAATGTGACCCTCCACAACGAATTGAGTCGCTGTGTGCCTTTAGATATTTTGAACTATAGCCAATAAATATGCCGAAAGGGCTTAAAATATGGATTTTCGGATTTCGATAAATTCAAATTATTTATTTCTGCATATTTATGTGGTAATTTTATGTTCTAAACATAATTATAAACTATTTTTTAAAATTGTTCAAAGTAACACCCTGAATTGTTTCATCTATAAAAACAAAAGAGTAAAATTGAAATTTCAAAAAAAAAAAAAAAGGTTTCAGACAGTGGGTACAGTAAAACACACATGGCTAAGAGACTATTTCTTCGATTTCGAAACGGTTTTCACCATTGAATTTGGCATTTAAATTACTAGAAGGCAGGTTCATTAAACAATTCAAAATGACCCAGATCATAATGCGACTGAAAACGTGGTGAACAGGGTCAGATGTATACATTCCCACATCAAGGTAGCTCGCACATGTATTGTATTTTGTATTGATACACATGTTTGTTCAATAATTCTATAGTTCAATATTTTTTTTTTAAGAAACAAATAATAAATGTAATGTAACTTCTTTTTTATATAAATAAATTTAATTAAAAACGTTGGATTTAATATAAAAAAAAGCCATTGAATCGAACCACACAAAGATCGCCCAATTCAAATCATTACAAAACCAATCAATAAACAGCGCAGTAAGCTTAAGGTAAAAAAAAATAATTAAAATTCATTTCTTAGGCCATGGAATTGTACTGTCTATAACGATTCTTTGAGGAAAAATTAAACGCACGGACTAACACAATTTTTGTCACTGATGACCAAGTGAAAGGCAGAAACGATAAATTTTATTGAAGAATGGTACTAGGGGATGTGTGGTCAGCACAATGCCCAGCCGCTTTTACTTTAACCCGCAACTAATGTCGAGTACCCGTCAGAGCTTAGTATACCTAGGGGCACCCTCAAGTCCTTGTGAAAAAATCCTAGCCTCCACCTGTATTCGAACCCAGAACCTTCGGATCGCCAGTTGAACGCGCTGCCGCTCGGCCACCGGCTACCCCATTGGGTAGTACACGTAAGTATCCCCCCTCCGCACACAGACACACACAGAATTAACCGTAAATGTCATATCGTATCTTTCAATACCTGCACCGGAAGACCCCCCCCCCAGTCAACTACAACCCCTCCCCACTCCAACAAACCAACTGGTCATCTCTCCCCCCCCCCTCTCCTCCCCTCCAACTCTCCTGGCCTCCCAAATCTTCCAGCAGCAAGGGAGGAGAGGGGGAGGGTTGGATCAATACCATCCAGGCGACTGAAAGATCATGCGCCATATAAGCAGAAGGAATGGAGACGTCTTGAAGACTCGATTCCGAAATTAGTGCTACACGTACTCACTAGGACTATTTCTTTCTTCTTCTTCTTCTGCTTCTCTCTCTCTCTCTCTCTCTCTCTCTCTCTCTCTCTCTCTCTCTCTCTCTCTCTCTCTCTCTCTCTCTCTCTCTCTCTCTCTCTCTCTCTCTCTCTCTCTCTCTCTCTCTCTCTCTCTCTCTTTCATTCAAATCAGAATTGTGTTGGGGGGGGGATGTGCTGGGGGTGAAAAAAGCAGGAAGTAGGGGTGATGGAGGAGACAGAGGCGCGAAGGGAAGAGAAGGGGATCAGATCGATACCAGACTTATCGAAACCACCTTTCAAAAAAGTTGGGGGTATTTTATTTTTCCTTTGCTTTTTATATATAATTCGTTTTATCTTTTTTTTTTCTAAACACAAACTAAGGTTAACTTTATAGAGTTAACTTTGTGTATGGTGGAGGACGGGGTCGACGTTAACTTTATAGAGTTAACTTTGTGTATGGTGAAGGACGGGGTCGAGGGTGACGAGGGAGGGAGGGAGGGAGCTGAGGAGAAAAGATAGAGTGGGATTGAACAGAATAGAGAAATAGAAAGACAGAGAGAGAGAGAGAGAGAGAGAGAGAGGTGGAGAGAGAGTAGATTTAAACACGTTTTTGAGTTATCTTTGTATTTGAATCCTTTTCATTTAAGAAAAAAAGTTACGTTAAAAGTTAGTAAAGGTTATGGTTAGGTTTAGGCATTCCACACACACATCCCTACCCCCAACTAAAACTGTTTTTGGGAATGGAGTCATTTTACATGGTGTTTGACTGTGGAGCAGGTCAGTAATGGCTTGCTATTGGGTTGGTCACATAATTAACGCCACTTCTGGCCAGGCCACAAACCATTGTGCATTCGATTGATGGAACCTGTTTTCATCTCCTCTACTTTCTACTTTTAATTATATTTGTTCCACCTTTTCGTAGTTTCAACCTTTAACCCCCTATTTTTGTGACCCTCTTTTTTCGACCCCAATCTGTAGCCCCAAACTTTGACCTCTTTCTGCAGCCCCTAAAGTTGTCCTCTTTCTGCAGCCCCTAAAGTTGTCCTCTTTATTCAGCTCCTAAAGTTGTCCTCTTTCTTCAGCTCCTAAAGTTGTCCTCTTTCTTCAGCTCCTAAAGTTGTCCTCTTTCTTCAGCCCCAAACGTTTGTCAATTTCCAGGGCCCTTTAATTTCGGCCCCTTTTGTGACCCTTAACCTTTAAATTTTAAACAATGGCCCCATTATGTAACCCATTACAAGCAAATGAGATGATGGTCATTTAAATAGCTTAAATCTCCGTGCTATCACGCACCATGCTCAGTGCGATTTTGTTTACAATTTGGCGGCAGGTGGGGGGAGGGGGAACCACACAAAAAACACTAGTTAAAGAGAAAAGTCCATAAACTATTTTTAAATGACTCTATAAAACCACTCAATGTCTGAGGCTAGCCGTATCATAATATAGAAGGCGCCACAGATTGAAACGAACGTAATCCAAAGCATTTTGTGTCCATTGACACTAGGAACTCTCAGGAATGTCTGTGACGTTGAGAGCAGCACTTTTTAATAAACCATGCTTTTGTATGAGTTTTTTAAGACTAAATCTCAAGTAAGTAGACTAAATCTCAAGTAAGTAGACTAAATATCAAGTAAGTAGACTAAATCTCAAGTAAGTAGACTAAATCTCAAGTAAGTAGACTAAATCTCAAGTAAGTAGACTAAATCTCAAGTAAGTAGACTAAATCTCAAGTAAGCAGACTAAATCTCAAGTAAGCAGACTAAATCTCAAGTAAGTAGACTAAATCTCAAGTAAGTAGACTAAATCTCAAGTAAGTAGACTAAATCTCAAGTAAGTAGACTAAATCTCAAGTAAGCAGACTAAATCTCAAGTAAGTAGACTAAATCTCAAGTAAGTGGACTAAATCTCAAGTTAGTGGACTAAATCTCAAGTAAGTTGACTAAATCTCAAGTTAGTGGACTAAATCTCAAGTTAGTGGACTAAATCTCAAGTAAGTAGACTAAATCTCAAGTAAGTAGACTAAATCTCAAGTAAGTAGACTAAATCTCAAGTAAGTAGACTAAATCTCAAGTAAGTAGACTAAATCTCAAGTAAGTAGACTAAATCTCAAGTAAGTAGACTAAATCTCAAGTAAGTAGACTAAATCTCAAGTAAGTAGACTAAATCTCAAGTAAGTAGACTAAATCTCAAGTAAGCAGACTAAATCTCAAGTAAGCAGACTAAATCTCAAGTAAGTAGACTAAATCTCAAGTAAGTAGACTAAATCTCAAGTAAGTAGACTAAATCTCAAGTAAGTAGACTAAATCTCAAGTAAGTAGACTAAATCTCAAGTAAGCAGACTAAATCTCAAGTAAGTAGACTAAATCTCAAGTAAGTAGACTAAATCTCAAGTTAGTGGACTAAATCTCAAGTAAGTTGACTAAATCTCAAGTTAGTGGACTAAATCTCAAGTTAGTGGACTAAATCTCAAGTAAGTAGACTAAATCTCAAGTAAGTAGATTAAATCTCAAGTAAGTAGACTAAATCTCAAGTAAGTAGACTAAATCTCAAGTAAGTTGACTAAATCTCAAGTTAGTGGACTAAATCTAAAGTAAGTAGAGTAAATCTCAAGTAAGTAGAGTAAATCTCAAGTAAGTAGAGTAAATCTCAAGTAAGTAGACTAAATCTCAAGTAAGTAGACTAAATCTCAAGTAAGTAGACTAAATCTCAAGTAAGTAGACTAAATCTCAAGTAAGTAGACTAAATCTCAAGTTAGTGGACTAAATCCCAAGTTAGTGGACTAAATCTCAAGTTAGTGGACTAAATCTCAAGTTAGTGGACTAAATCTCAAGTAAGTTGACTAAATCTCAAGTTAGTGGACTAAATCTCAAGTAAGTTGACTAAATCTCAAGTTAGTGGACTAAATCTCAAGTAAGTTGACTACATCTCAAGTTAGTGGACTAAATCTCAAGTAAGTTGACTAAATCTCAAGTTAGTGGACTAAATCTCAAGTAAGTTGACTATATCTCAAGTTAGTGGACTAAATCTCAAGTAATTTGACTAAATCTCAAGTTAGTGGACTAAATCTCAAGTAAGTTGACTAAATCTCAAGTTAGTGGACTAAATCTCAAGTTAGTGGACTAAATCTCAAGTTAGTGGACTAAATCTGAAGTAAGTTGACTAAATCTCAAGTAGACTAAATCTCAATTAGACTAAATCTCAAGTAGACTAAATCTCAAGTAGACTAAATCTCAAGTAGACTAAATCTCAAGTAGACTAAATCTCAAGTAGACTAAATCTCAAGTAGAGTAAATCTCAAGTAGACTAAATCTCAAGTAAGTAGACTAAATCTCAAGTAAGTAGACTAAATCTCAAGTAGACTAAATCTCAAGTGGACTAAATCTCAAGTAAGTAGACTAAATCTCAAGTAAGTAGACTTAATCTCAAGTAAGTAGACTTAATCTCAAGTAAGTAGACTTAATCTCATTAAGTTGACTAAATCTCAAGTAAGTAGACTAAATCTCAAGTAAGTAGACTAAATCTCAAGTAAGTAGACTAAATCTCAAGTAAGTAGACTAAATCTCAAGTAAGTAGACTAAATCTCAAGTAAGTAGACTAAATCTCAAGTAAGTAGACTAAATCTCAAGTAAGTAGACTAAATCTCAAGTAAGTAGACTAAATCTCAAGTAAGCAGACTAAATCTCAAGTAAGCAGACTAAATCTCAAGTAAGTAGACTAAATCTCAAGTAAGTAGACTAAATCTCAAGTAAGTAGCCTAAATCTCAAGTAAGTAGACTAAATCTCAAGTAAGTAGACTAAATCTCAAGTAAGCAGACTAAATCTCAAGTAAGTAGACTAAATCTCAAGTAAGTAGACTAAATCTCAAGTAAGTAGACTAAATCTCAAGTAAGTATACTACATCTCAAGTAAGTAGACTAAATCTCAAGTAAGTATACTACATCTCAAGTAAGTAGACTTAATCTCAAGTAAGTAGACTAAATCTCAAGTAAGTAGACTAAATCTCAAGTAAGTAGACTAAATCTCAAGTAAGTAGACTAAATCTCAAGTAAGTAGACTAAATCTCAAGTAGACTAAATCTCAAGTAAGTAGATTGCGTTCGATCAAAGGCAAAACTAAAAACTTGCTTCAAACGTCGGACATTAACAGAAAGAAAAAAGGATGAGAATCTGTTGCTATGCAATGGATAGCCTGGCTGCGTGTGATGTACAAGATAGACCAGCACCGGCCTCCTGATCAATCGATACCGACCCGGTCTTACTCCCTGCCCTAGATCGCCTTCGCTCATCCTGTCTTCATTGCATAATCTGTCAAACATTTGGCTATACTGCCGGGATAGAGCTATAAGCTAACGACTTCAGCTGACTACGTTTGGCTGCAACGAGAAGGAATAGAACTAAGCTAACGATTTTATCTGACTACGTTTGGCCACAGTAAGCCACATTGGAATAGAACTAAGCTAATAACTTTATCTGACTACGTTTGGCTAAAGTGAACCACAATGGAATAGAACTTCGCTAAGAACCTTATCTGACTACGTTTGGCTAAACACATTGAAATAACACTAAGACAATAACTTGATCTGACTACGTTTGGCTAAGGTAATACACACTGAAATAGAACTAAGCTAATAACTTTTTCTGACTACGTTTGGCCACAGTAAGCCACATTGTAATAGAACTAAGCTAACGGCTTTATCTGACTACATTTTGCTACAGTGAAACACACTGAAATAGAACTAAGCTAATAACTTTATCGGACTACATTTGGCTAAAGTGAAACACATTAAAATAGAACTTAGCTAAGAACCTTATCTGACTACGTTTGGCCACAGTGGGTGACATTGGAATAGAACTCAGCTAATAACTTTATCTGGCTAGGTTTGGCTCAAGTGAATTCATATTAGAACATAACTAAGCTAAAGGCATTCTTAATTGGTTATACTAAACATTTTTGTGATAGAAACTAATGAATATAATTGGGACAGCGTAAACCACAATGGGATTAAAATGTATATTATCATCTTGATTTTACTGGCGATAGTTGGCTATAGTGAACCACAATGGGAAATAAGCTTATAGTAAGCATCATCTTACTACATTAGTCAACAGTAAGCCACATTGGAAAACAAACGTTCAGCACGAAAACAACAACACACACCAAGTACCGTGTTTCCTTTAAACACTAAGTACCATGTTTCCTTTAAACACCAAGTGCTGTGTTTCCTTTAAACACCAAGAACCGTGTTTCCTTTAAACACCAAGTACCGTGTTTCCTTTAAACACCAAGTACCGTGTTTCCTTTAAACACCAAGTACAGTGTTTCCTTTTAAACACACCGAGTAGCCTACCCTGTTTTTCTTTAACATCCCGAGTGCTTGTCTTATCTTCACTCTTTAATGTTTGAACACTCGGGCCCTTTGTGTGAAACCGACTGACCGTTTTCCTTCAAGGTCTGGTGCCAGAGTTTGACCGTTTTCCTTCAAGGTCTGGTGCCAGAGTTTGTCCCAGCCAAGAGGTTTCCTGTGTGATCAGAGCCAGTTAAATCAAGATGTCTGATCCGGGGGGGGGGGGGGGGGGGAGAGGGGCTGAGAGAAAAAGGGGGGGGGGGACGAAACCCACAAATAGACGCTAACAGGTCTGACATGTTCAACATCCAACAGTAATGCTAGATGTAAGTCTATATACAAACATTCATCCTCACTTTACATTTCTAACGTTATTGATATTATTGACAATCAGAAAAACAAGTCAGTTTACCATAATAACATACTCTTTATTATGAAAGAATAGGACTATGTCGTGTTGTGTGTATGTGTTTGTTTTTTTTTTTTTTTTTTCGGAACTGTGGGTGACTGATTATAAATTAACTTACTTCAAAGGAAATATTTGGAATGGATAATTTGCCAGCTTCATGTTTCGGTAAACCAAGAAACTAATAATCATTTTTCTTTATGACTTATCATTAGTGGCATTGGGGCAATGCATAGGAATAAATTGTGTGGCCATTGCAATGCTCGGCTGAAATTAGTTTTATGAAATAACAGGAAGGCGCTGACCAAAGTAGGTTTGGGCATGTAGGGCGCAGACCAGAAATGAGTACCCCCTATAGGGCGCTGACTAGAACTGAGTACCCCCTATAGGGCGCTGACTAGAACTGAGTACCCCTTAAAGGGCGCTGGCTAGAACTGAGTACCCCATATAGGGCGCTGACTAGAACTGAGTACCCCCTATAGGGCGCTGACTAGAACTGAGTACCCCATATAGAGCGCTGACTAGAACTGAGTACCCCCTATAGGGCGCTGACCAGAAGTGAGTACCCCCTATAGGGCGCTGAATACAAAATGAGTACGCCCTATCGCTGACTAGAACTGAGTACCCCCTATAGGGCGCTGACTAGAACTGAGTACCCCCTATAGGGCGCTGACTAGAACTGAGTACTCCCTATAGGGCGCTGACTAGAAAATGAGTACCCCATATAGGGCGCTGACCAGAAGTGAGTAAGCATTAAGTAAAGGAAAACGAAATGCCTACTTTGTATGAAATGACCACCCCGAACACTCAAACACTGGACTACTGCGCACGGTGATGCTAAATGTCAAATGACGCACAAATTCTACGACACACACAGACGCACGTATAGACACACAGACAGAGAGAGAGAGAGACAGACACACGCAGAAACAGACAGACAAACAAGCCATGGCCCCCACAGAGTGTCAAGAGAGTGGCGAGCGCCATAAAGGCATTTCAGTTACAAAGTAAACAAATTGTCCAAGAGTATTGGCATTGAGAAGACAGAGGGAGCACGGGACGGGAGAGAGAGAGGGGGAGAAAGGAAGGGAGAGAGAGCAAAAGAGGGAGAGAGAGATAGAGAGAAGGCGGAAGAGAAGAAGAAGGAAAAAAAACTCTCTTCCCGACACTCGAAATCAGAAAATCTGTCCCTTCCCACAATACTGGCTACAAAAATCTGTTTGTTTAAATATCCCAATACTAAGGAGGGGATGAGGAAGGGAGGGGAGAAAGGGAGGGAGGGGGGGAGGATGTCAACAGAATCAGGGACTGTATTAGAATATAAGGGAAGAGGCGGGGTGGGGGGGATGCCTTAATCGATGGCTCGGAGAATCGTGGTGAGTTTCCAGTTTGAGCTGCGATAGCGTTTTGGCCACAATCTGATGGGACGAGTGAGAGAGAGGGAGAGAGGGAGGGTGGGAGGGAGAGAAGGAGTAAAGCTGGTCATTGCAAAATCTGACCAATAATTGAAATTGTATAGAAAGATAGACAGAGAAGCCGAGTGGGAAATACAGATGCGGGCACATACGCACACACACAGAGATAAATCTTAGAACACACTCACTGCTGTACACGGCGATAATTAAGTATAGAAGTTAGACAGGGGAGTTTTGAATAGATAGGTAGGCAGGCAGACAGACGGACGGATGGATGGACGAACAGACAGACTAATAGACAGTAGACTAATAGAAAGATAGATAGATGGATGGATGGATAGATAGAAGATAGATAGATAGTCTGAATAGACTATGAAGATAGTACAGATTCAATAGACAAACAAAACTAGTAGTCGTTTAGCAAACATTCAATAGACGGAATTATCCAGGTGGAAGGATAATTTATAAAATGTACCGCGCGTTGTTTTTTTCACAAATAGAAAGTAGTCGTAGAGTCGTAGAGAGATTAAAATATAAACAGATTGATTGACTGACAGACAATCAGACAGACTAACAAGCAAATAGATCGATAGACAAGTAGTTCTAAAAGCAGACAGGAAGTCACTAAACAGTACAGTTCATTATGTTCAATATATTAAGAAATAAACTACCGTATGTGCACAAAATCGTATGGTCAAAAATATATTTGTTTACACACACACTTTCATCTCTAAATGTCAAGATATTTAAATTCAGTAATCATGACAACATTTGCACAGTTGAGGGCTGAAACTGGGGAGGGGGGAGGGGATATGGGGCCCATACATGGAGGGGGAAGACCCCCCTCTCCCCTCTTAAATCCCGGTCCCACAAAATCAAATAGAAACTAAATATGACACCAACATCTGGATGGACATTTAGGGGAGGGTTATGGCCCCCTATACTCCACTAATGCCCCACTACTCTTCTTATAACTTTTCACACAGCTGTTCTCCTAGGTTATGATTAACTGCTGTTTGTCCTTTGTTTAGGGCGAAAAATAATATAACATGATTATATACAACGGAAAATTTAGCGAGAATTCGTTTTAGTGAACAGTCACAGGAAGCATAGGTCGATGTGAGGTGTGGAGTAGCGGTGGAGAATCTGGGAGGTGGAGATTGGGGGAGGTAGTAACTGGGTGATTTTGATAGAAACATATCTTGTTCCGAACTGATGGGAGTTTCTATATATTATAAAGGTAATAAGAGTACAACAATAAAATGTTATCTAACATTAGCTAGACCTATACTAGAATATGCAGCATCTGTATGGGATCCATCGAAACATTGTAAAAAAATTAGAACAAATTCATAAAAGATCTGCAAGGTTCAATACTAGCGAATATGTACAACTGACAAGAGTAACACCAATAGTTAAATCACTAAACCTAGAGACATTAGAGGACAGAAAGACAAAGAGTAAAGTAGTAATAATAAAATTAAATAATGCATTAAACTCTAATACGCAAATACAACACAATAACAACCTGTTGCAATACTCAGATAAACGTAAGGACAAAAACACTTTCCTTATTCCTTATGCGATAACAAATACATACTCTTTCTATCCGAGTGGCGACCGAGCCTGGAATGGGTTGCCTGAACAAACCAGGAAAACCAGTAACTTGATCTCATTTAAAACACTAATAAAAATGCAAGACTAGACAGAGACCATGGATAAGCGTAGGACGCAATAATCTTCTTTGTAGAAGAAGCGTCTGTAATATACAAGATAAGATGAAATAATGTGATAAATACAGATAAACTCACAAAGCAATGACAATGTCATATCGATAGACACATGCGTAAACGCTAAACGCATACAAATATATACCCACCCATTCGCTTTTACACACAACACAGACACACAACCATCACCAAACGCACGCACAAACACTAACACCCACATAGTACACCAAAAGTTAACAAAAAGTATGTATCAAGGCCATATTTATAAGTAGACCGTGTCCTTTGGGAAAAATATCAGCATTCTTCAAACTGCAAAAATGTCCTATTTATAAATGGTCTTTGACTGCAGAAATAAATGGATTTTTTTTTAAAGCAGTATGAATGTTATATTTATAGAGTTAAACAACCTCTAAAACCTAAGTTAATCGTTTATAACATCATTACATTTTAATTCTATTTTAGCCTTTCAACGAATTTGTATTTCAGCTACCCAGACGGTAAGAAAAATACCATTACAAAGTAATATAGTAGTAAATTACCCTTATGACTGAATTGATCATAGGGCCGGTGAAGCAGCATTCACAAGATTATGTGGCTTACGAGGGGATTGTGTGGCTAGCACAATGCCCAGCCGCCTTCACTTTACCTCAACTAAATGTCGGGTTCCCATCAGAGATGGGTAGACTCAGGGGCACTCTCAAGTTCCGGGAACAAATCACAGCGTCCACCAGGATTCGAACCCAGAACCATCGGATCTTCGGATATAAAGGATTTAAAGACATTGTCCTTTGAACAAAAAAGGGGATATTATAAAGCTGTATGGACATTGTTTAATAGCGTAGTTGTCTAGACATGTTAGGAACACGTTTAAAGTACATCAATAAAATTGTGTTTTTATTTCAGTAACCTTAACTGTCTTCCAAGTTACAATTAATTGTTCCTTCTCTAGAGAAAGAAGTTTATTGCCTCCCTTGTCCCTTACTCTCCTGCAGCTGCGGTAGGCGATGGACGGCGGCGGTGAGGTTTGAACCCTGGATCGTCATGTTTACATTCCGGTGTACACTCCTCACAACCAACCGGTTTTATATAACGGGTGGGGTGGGGCGTGGGGGAAGAATCGTTAAGAGCATGCAATTTTTTTAAGTTCCCATCATTTTATTCCGTTTGGTGGAGGGGAGGGGCGTCGGGATGATGTGTGTGTAAGGGGGGGGGGGGAGAGGTTAAACTTTTTGTCGTTGCCCTGGTTACAAGACGTTTGCAATGTTTGTTTGTGTGTATATATTGTGGAATCTGAATTTCCCTGCACGAATTCAAACAAAACGACATCCTATATAACAAAACATATAGAAGAAGAAGCTTAAAGCCCAGTGGAAGAAAAAAAACTCAAAATGAAGAAATAAAGAAAGTTAAATGTATGGCTTTGAGGAGAACACACACACACAAAGAATCAGTGGCGTAGTCTAGGAGAGTAGGTGTCCCCTAACCTACCAACAATTTTATTATTTTTTTTTTTTGGGGGGGGGGGGGGGGTAAAAAATAATGCTAAAAATCAATTAACAGATTGCTAAAGTTTTCTATAAACAATTTTATTTAATAAAAAGATAATGTCAATTTTTTTAAAATATTTAATTAATAAAATTTCAGTTTCAATATTCAATGCTATTAATGATAATATTTTAGCATCTAATGAGTTCGGTAAGAAATTATTTGTGCACATATTTTAGAATGAATCTGCTATTGTCTACCCCCCCCCCCCTTTCCCCCTAATCAGCCGTTTGTTCTTCCCACCCTGCACTGTTTGCACCCCCCATCTCACTCCAGCCTCCCTAGAAATCGTGGCTACGCCCCTGCAAACAACACAAAACTAAAGCAATTCTACCTGACCTGGAGGGTAAATCGGTTTAAACCAATAAAATTTTTCTCTCTGTCTGTAAGTTATAGTATAGATCTAACGCATTAATGTAAAGATAAATATTTTTTCAGCCTTTCTAAGTTTCCTTCAAATGAATCGATAAAACTCATTAATCAAAGTACAGTACACTGCGGGAAATTCCACACAAAAAAAATGGGAGATTGAACTATAAAAAAAAAGTACACACACGTGAAACAAACTCAAATTTAACGGAAATTTCCGCAATATTTTCACTTTCTCTTTTCGATAAAGAAATTTCAATGACGGGATGATAATTACGTTTTAATCAATAAAATGTAAAGCTTGTTTTTAAGTGGTGTTTTCATTATTTTGAGTTCAACATATATGTATACACACACACGTTCAAATGAACTAAATACGATACTCTAGTTTTACTATACGGATAATATAAAATGTAATTCAGACTAAAACATCTAAGGTATAATTTTTTTAAAGCATTAATCAGATTTCTAAATCATTTAGCGCGCTAACAGTCTAAAAGTCAACTTGCTCTAGAATTTCTTGCTAAAGAGACGAATCGCCATTGTCTTAATGACAAGTCTTCTTGTGTACGTCAACCTTTGTGGAAGTAAATGGAATTATAAAAAGAAAGCATAAACAAAAAATAAACTTTAAAAAATATCAAAACTAAACAGTAAACTTATAGACACTTGAGACATTTTCAAATTTGTTTTTATTCTTGTATTTATAGTTGAAAAGCTTTTGCCGGAATTGAATTTTTTTTTTATCAGAGACTCAATAGAAATCTTATGTAAGATGTATACTTCTTGTACTGAATAGAGATACGGTCTGCCTTTTTTGCTTATTTTATAGTTCTATTAGCAAGTTCAAATATAGACCTACTTTACGTGAGAAATTGGAGGTTCATCTGGGGATATTATATTCATTGTTTGTTTAAAAAAAATATTCGAAATTTCTTTCTACAATAAGAAGCGAACACATTGTCTTCCTAAAATATTTGACCGAGCGGCAGTGCCTTCGACTGGCGTACCGAAGTTCCTGGGTTTGAAGGCTTGGATCTGTTCTCGGGTCTCTTGGGTGTCCCAGAGTCTATCTAGCTCTGATGGGTACCTGACTTTAGTTGGGGTAAATAAAAAAAAAGCGGCTGTGGGCATTGTGCTGGCCACACAATCCCATAGTATACCGTGGCCACAGAAACTGGTGAACGCTGCTACACCGGCCTCATTGATCAATTTGGTCCAATTGGGATATTTTACATACTTTTCTTAGTATGACTCAATGTAATTGTTGTTGTTTTAATTAACACTTTAAGTTGCACTTATCGTTACCCCATCGACCAATCTGGCTTTGGCAAATGTTTATGGTACAAACCTTATTTGCCTTGATGCCGTAAGCAGGGCCTTCTTTGCCGTAATGGTTAATCCGGCCTTGGGGGCTGGGCGGGTAATGTCATAGTTTTGATTTCATTTGTTTATTATCATCCAATCATTGAATGAATCGCCTTTGATCTTCACCAAGCGTTACTGTTGGGGTTGGGATGCATGATATGCCCCTTTACTTGATTAAGAATCCTTATTTCATGGTGCCATTGGCACAACTTTACCATCGTACGTGATGCGTGGTACATTTGGCATCAAACTAGATCTATGGTGAATGGATGGTAAAAATGATGATTTGGTAATACCTTACCATCAAACTAGATCTATGGTGAATGGATGGTAAAAATGATGATTTGGTAATACCTTACCATCAAACTAGATCTATGGTGAATGGATGGTAAAAATGATGATTTGGCAGTACCTTACCATCAAACTAGGTCTATGGTGAATGGATGGTAAAAATGATGATTTGGTAATACCTTACCATCAAACTAGGTCTATGGTGAATGGATGGTAAAAATGATGATTTGGCAGTACCTTACCATCAAACTAGGTCTATGGTGAATGGATGGTAAAAATGATGATTTGGTAATACCTTACCATCAAACTAGATCTATGGTGAATGGATGGTAAAAATGATGATTTGGCAGTACCTTACCATCAACTAGATCTATGGTGAATGGATGGTAAAAATGATGATTTGGTAATACTTTACCATCATATTTAATCTCCATGAATTGATGATACATTTGGTAATTCATTACTGTTATACTAAATCTGATTTGAGTTGATGGTACATTCGGCTACACATTACCATCACATGTAATCGATGAATCGATGGCACCATTGGCCATACATTACCATCAGACGTAATCAACGGTTTTTTTCAAGTTACAGTTTTTAACTTCTTACCATCATCATGTTCGCCCTCCCCCCTCCCCTGAATCCCCCCAACCCCACCCTTCTACTACCAGCTGGTCAGAGAGAATGGTCATCGGGCGCTCTCCATTTCGAACTCTGAATCTTGGGCACAAGAGTTACGGCTCAAATCCACTTGACCACGTTATGAACAGCCAATCAAAGTCCACCAGGCCGATACACGATTGCCTCCTCCCTACCCACCCCCAACTCATCCCCTCCCCTCGTTACTTCCACACACGTTCATAACAAAATGTAAAATGTTTGTCTCGCAACGCCCTGTTTTTTGTTGGTTTGGTTTTTCCCTCTGTACGAAAAAAACAAAACAAAAACAAATCTTAGAAGTCAAAACAAAATGTCTACCAAAGAGGTTCGACAAGTTTCCATAACCACAAAAAAAATCTTGTGGGATTATACACACCAAAACCGCTCCTCTAACATCTTCTAACTTATCTACAGATGCACTTTTAAAACAAACGCCTTCAACATTTATTTATTTTTTTATAGTTTCTTTGAATTTAAATTGTTTTAAAGAAAAAACAAAAGAAAAAGATCAATGTCGTTTGGAAAGAAATAATGTATAATCTTTCTTTTTTTTTTTTTTGGTTTTAAATGTGTGTTTTCTGCACTCGCCAAAAGGTCAGAGGTCAATCGGTAATGGCTCTCGTGGAGTTATTCGGTGCAGATGGTGTGGGTGGGGGAGGGTGGGGCGGGGAAATGTTTGCGTTTCAGACACGGTGAGAATAAATGTGCGTGTATAAAGCTAGTTTGTATGAATCGATAGAATACGTTTCTCAGATTTAATCTTTACGTACAATAGGTCTTTGGGCTCTTTGATTCGATCAGTATAAGTCATAGATCTAAGGAATGGTTTCAAGAGTTGTTTTGGTTTTGTCAACGATGAGATGGAGATTAGTTCTATTGAGATTTACATAATATCAAGATTAAAGATATTAAAGTTATTTATGTATTAAAAATGTAGGTATTGAGGCAGAAAGATTATCAAGACTAGCGCTTTCAGTTATTATATACTTTAATATATATGTACGGTATACCCTCACCTTTTTCGCGGTTCCCCATTCGCGACCCCGAAATAGTCGCGGGTTTGGCTCTTATCCCTACCGCATCGTATGCCCGGTATACCGGGCTAGCGTCTCAACGTCATAAAATCGAATTCATTACTACATTAGTGAAATACATTAGTGAAGTCCATAACTGCATGCAATATTACTACATTATTACTGTATTAATGAGTAAGAATGTGTTTAGAAAGTGTTTGGGAAGCATTTAGTACCGTGTATAATCTCATACACAGGCGTTTTAAAACTGCATCCAATATTCGCGTTTTTTCGCCATTTGCGGAAAGATAAAGAACATAACCCCCCGCGAAAAGTGGGGAATACTGTATATAATTATCTATATGAGACTAAAATTATTGTTGTGTCCAACATTTATTGTGATGTCCAACATTTATTGCCATGTACAACATTTATTGTGATGTACAACATTTATTGTAATGTACAACATTTATTGTGATGTACAACATTTATTGTGGTGTCCAACATTTATTGTGGTGTACAACATTTATTGTGATGTACAACATTTATTGTGATGTACAACATTTATTGTGATGTCCAACATTTATTGTGATGTCCAACATTTATTGTGATGTCCAACATTTATTGTGGTGTCCAACATTTATTGTGGTGTCCAACATTTATTGTGGTGTCCAACATTTATTGTGGTGTCCAACATTTATTGTGATTTCCAACATTTATTGTGATGTCCAACATTTATTGTGGTGTCCAACATTTATTGTGGTGTCCAACATTTATTGTGGTGTCCAACATTTATTGTGGTGTCCAACATTTATTGTGGTGTACAACATTTATCTTGGCAAGTACATAGAAATATATAGACAGATGGATTGATAGATAGGTAGATAGAGAGAGAGAGAGAGATACATATAGGAAGAGAGAGATTGTAGATAGATAAATCGTGAGACAGAGAGAGAGAGAGAGATAAATAGAGAGAGAGATAAAGATAGATACATAGATATCTAAAGCTAGATAGAAAAAGAGAGTGAGAGAGAGTGAGAGAGATAGAGAGAGAGAAAGAAAGAGAGAGAGGTGTAGAGTGAGTATAAAAAATTTAGAGCTAGCGAAAAAGTAAGATGAAGAGGGAGAGAAAGAAAGATGAAGAGTGAGAGAAAGAAAGATGAAGAGTGAGAGAAAGAAAGATGAAGAGTGAGAGAAAGAAAGATGAAGAGTGAGAGAAAGAAAGATGAAGAGTGAGAGAAAGAAAGATGAAGAGTGAGAGAAAGAAAGATGAAGAGTGAGAGAAAGAAAGATGAAGAGTGAGAGAAAGAAAGATGAAGAGTGAGAGAAAGAAAGATGAAGAGTGAGAGAAAGAAAGATGAAGAGTGAGAGAAAGAAAGATGAAGAGTGAGAGAAAGAAAGATGAAGAGTGAGAGAAAGAAAGATGAAGAGTGAGAGAAAGAAAGATGAAGAGTGAGAGAAAGAAAGATGAAGAGTGAGAGAAAGAAAGATGAAGAGTGAGAGAAAGAAAGATGAAGAGTGAGAGAAAGAAAGATGAAGAGTGAGAGAAAGAAAGATGAAGAGTGAGAGAAAGAAAGATGAAGAGTGAGAGAAAGAAAGATGAAGAGGGCGAGAAAGAAAGATAAAGAGTGAGAGAAAGAAAGATGAAGAGTGAGAGAAAGAAAGATGAAGAGTGAGAGAAAGAAAGATGAAGAGTGAGAGAAAGAAAGATGAAGAGTGAGAGAAAGAAAGATGAAGAGTGAGAGAAAGAAAGATGAAGAGTGAGAGAAAGAAAGATGAAGAGGGAGAGAAAGAAAGATGAAGAGTGAGAGAAAGAAAGATGAAGAGTGAGAGAAAGAAAGATGAAGAGTGAGAGAAAGAAAGATGAAGAGTGAGAGAAAGAAAGATGAAGAGTGAGAGAAAGAAAGATGAAGAGTGAGAGAAAGAAAGATGAAGAGGGAGAGAAAGAAAGATGAAGAGTGAGAGAAAGAAAGATGAAGAGTGAGAGAAAGAAAGATGAAGAGTGAGAGAAAGAAAGATGAAGAGTGAGAGAAAGAAAGATGAAGAGGGAGAGAAAGAAAGATGAAGAGTGAGAGAAAGAAAGATGAAGAGTGAGAGAAAGAAAGATGAAGAGTGAGAGAAAGAAAGATGAAGAGGGAGAGAAAGAAAGATGAAGAGTGAGAGAAAGAAAGATGAAGAGTGAGAGAAAGAAAGATGAAGAGTGAGAGAAAGAAAGATGAAGAGTGAGAGAAAGAAAGATGAAGAGTGAGAGAAAGAAAGATGAAGAGTGAGAGAAAGAAAGATGAAGAGGGAGAGAAAGAAAGATGAAGAGGGAGAGAAACAAAGATGAAGAGGGAGAGAAAGAAAGATGAAGAGTGAGAGAAAGAAAGATGAAGAGTGAGAGAAAGAAAGATGAAGAGTGAGAGAAAGAAAGATGAAGAGTGAGAGAAAGAAAGATGAAGAGGGAGAGAAAGAAAGATGAAGAGTGAGAGAAAGAAAGATGAAGAGTGAGAGAAAGAAAGATGAAGAGTGAGAGAAAGAAAGATGAAGAGTGAGAGAAAGAAAGATGAAGAGTGAGAGAAAGAAAGATGAAGAGTGAGAGAAAGAAAGATGAAGAGGGAGAGAAAGAAAGACGAAGAGGGAGAGAAAGAAAGATGAAGAGGGAGAGAAAGAAAGATGAAGAGTGAGAGAAAGAAAGATGAAGAGTGAGAGAAAGAAAGATGAAGAGTGAGAGAAAGAAAGATGAAGAGGGAGAGAAAGAAAGATGAAGAGGGAGAGAAAGAAAGATGAAGAGTGAGAGAAAGAAAGATGAAGAGTGAGAGAAAGAAAGATGAAGAGTGAGAGAAAGAAAGATGAAGAGTGAGAGAAAGAAAGATGAAGAGTGAGAGAAAGAAAGATGAAGAGTGAGAGAAAGAAAGATGAAGAGGGCGAGAAAGAAAGATAAAGAGTGAGAGAAAGAAAGATGAAGAGTGAGAGAAAGAAAGATGAAGAGTGAGAGAAAGAAAGATGAAGAGTGAGAGAAAGAAAGATGAAGAGTGAGAGAAAGAAAGATGAAGAGTGAGAGAAAGAAAGATGAAGAGTGAGAGAAAGAAAGATGAAGAGGGAGAGAAAGAAAGATGAAGAGTGAGAGAAAGAAAGATGAAGAGTGAGAGAAAGAAAGATGAAGAGTGAGAGAAAGAAAGATGAAGAGTGAGAGAAAGAAAGATGAAGAGTGAGAGAAATATAGATGAAGAGTGAGAGAAAGAAAGATGAAGAGTGAGAGAAAGAAAGATGAAGAGTGAGAGAAAGAAAGATGAAGAGTGAGAGAAAGAAAGATGAAGAGTGAGAGAAAGAAAGATGAAGAGTGAGAGAAAGAAAGATGAAGAGGGAGAGAAAGAAAGATGAAGAGTGAGAGAAAGAAAGATGAAGAGTGAGAGAAAGAAAGATGAAGAGTGAGAGAAAGAAAGATGAAGAGGGAGAGAAAGAAAGATGAAGAGTGAGAGAAAGAAAGATGAAGAGTGAGAGAAAGAAAGATGAAGAGTGAGAGAAAGAAAGATGAAGAGTGAGAGAAAGAAAGATGAAGAGTGAGAGAAAGAAAGATGAAGAGTGAGAGAAAGAAAGATGAAGAGGGAGAGAAAGAAAGATGAAGAGGGAGAGAAACAAAGATGAAGAGGGAGAGAAAGAAAGATGAAGAGTGAGAGAAAGAAAGATGAAGAGTGAGAGAAAGAAAGATGAAGAGTGAGAGAAAGAAAGATGAAGAGTGAGAGAAAGAAAGATGAAGAGGGAGAGAAAGAAAGATGAAGAGTGAGAGAAAGAAAGATGAAGAGTGAGAGAAAGAAAGATGAAGAGTGAGAGAAAGAAAGATGAAGAGTGAGAGAAAGAAAGATGAAGAGTGAGAGAAAGAAAGATGAAGAGTGAGAGAAAGAAAGATGAAGAGGGAGAGAAAGAAAGATGAAGAGGGAGAGAAAGAAAGATGAAGAGGGAGAGAAAGAAAGATGAAGAGTGAGAGAAAGAAAGATGAAGAGTGAGAGAAAGAAAGATGAAGAGTGAGAGAAAGAAAGATGAAGAGGGAGAGAAAGAAAGATGAAGAGGGAGAGAAAGAAAGATGAAGAGTGAGAGAAAGAAAGATGAAGAGTGAGAGAAAGAAAGATGAAGAGTGAGAGAAAGAAAGATGAAGAGTGAGAGAAAGAAAGATGAAGAGTGAGAGAAAGAAAGATGAAGAGTGAGAGAAAGAAAGATGAAAAGTGAGAGAAATAAAGATGAAGAGTGAGAGAAAGAAAGATGAAGAGTGAGAGAAAGAAAGATGAAGAGTGAGAGAAAGAAAGATGAAGAGTGAGAGAAAGAAAGATGAAGAGTGAGAGAAAGAAAGATGAAGAGTGAGAGAAAGAAAGATGAAGAGGGAGAGAAAGAAAGATGAAGAGTGAGAGAAAGAAAGATGAAGAGTGAGAGAAAGAAAGATGAAGAGGGAGAGAAAGAAAGATGAAGAGGGAGAGAAAGAAAGATGAAGAGGGAGAGAAAGAAAGATGAAGAGTGAGAGAAAGAAAGATGAAGAGTGAGAGAAAGAAAGATGAAGAGTGAGAGAAAGAAAGATGAAGAGTGAGAGAAAGAAAGATGAAGAGGGAGAGAAAGAAAGATGAAGAGTGAGAGAAAGAAAGATGAAGAGTGAGAGAAAGAAAGATGAAGAGTGAGAGAAAGAAAGATGAAGAGTGAGAGAAAGAAAGATGAAGAGTGAGAGAAAGAAAGATGAAGAGGGAGAGAAAGAAAGATGAAGAGGGAGAGAAAGAAAGATGAAGAGGGAGAGAAAGAAAGATGAAGAGTGAGAGAAAGAAAGATGAAGAGTGAGAGAAAGAAAGATGAAGAGTGAGAGAAAGAAAGATGAAGAGTGAGAGAAAGAAAGATGAAGAGGGAGAGAAAGAAAGATGAAGAGTGAGAGAAAGAAAGATGAAGAGTGAGAGAAAGAAAGATGAAGAGTGAGAGAAAGAAAGATGAAGAGTGAGAGAAAGAAAGATGAAGAGTGAGAGAAAGAAAGATGAAGAGTGAGAGAAAGAAAGATGAAGAGGGAGATAAAGAAAGATGAAGAGGGAGAGAAAGAAAGATGAAGAGTGAGAGAAAGAAAGATGAAGATTGAGAGAAAGAAAGATGAAGAGTGAGAGAAAGAAAGATGAAGAGTGAGAGAAAGAAAGATGAAGAGTGAGAGAAAGAAAGATGAAGAGTGAGAGAAAGAAAGATGAAGAGGGAGAGAAAGAAAGATGAAGAGTGAGAGAAAGAAAGATGAAGAGTGAGAGAAAGAAAGATGAAGAGTGAGAGAAAGAAGGATGAAGAGTGAGAGAAAGAAAGATGAAGAGAAAAAAAAAGTCTAAGATTGAGCCTGATAAAAAAGAAAAAGAATCAGTGAAAGAAACAAACACAGAAAGATGGAGAGTGAAAAAAAAATGAGAATGAGTAATGAGAGAGGGAGAGAAAGAACAGCTTACGAGGGACATATAGCGATCGAGAAAAAGAAAAGAAAGCGAGGGAGAAAGGGAAAGAGAATGAGCAAAGTATGGACTTAAAGAGAAATGAGAGCGAGAAGAATGGGAGAAAGAGAAAGAACAAATCATATAGATCTAGTAAAACACTGAGAGAGAGAGAGAGAGAGAGAGAGAGAGAGAGAGAGAGAAAGAGATAGATGTTCTTAAAATGTTACTTTACTTAGCCTATTTACTATAAGCATGTCCTGATAACAACATGTAATTCAAATGTTTGCATAATCCATCATTTTCACCACTACCCTTTATAAGAAGAACCTCTCTAGTCTCTAGTCTCTCCTCCCCCACCCACGCGGTCTTTCCCATTTCGACTAACCCCTTCTCTCAGTTCTTTCCCCCTACCGCACCCTCCTCTCCTCTTTCCTTACATACTATTTTATCTGTGTGTGTGTGTCTGTGTGTTGGCAGTAGCAATGAAAAAAACAAAGTAAAAAGCGAGAGACAGACTTGAAAGGAAGGAATATTTAGTCAAAGAGTAAGACGAAAGACCGTTTCATGTCCATCCACTCAGCTTCTTACTCAAGCAATCAAGAAAGGAGTGGGGGGGAAGAGGAGGGAGCCGATAGAGAGAATCAGTAAGAGTTGACATGATAGTGAATAGGAAAGGAAGGAAGATAGTTGAGGGAGGGGTAGAGACAGGACCGGGGGGGGGGGAGAAAAGTATGTAAGGAAGTACACATTTAATCAGCTATTGTCTAGTTATGAGTCTATTCGCACACACGCTTGCAGGAGAAGAAACTGTAGTTGGAATCAGATTTTTTAAAAAGTCTATTGGCATGCACAATCAGGTCTATTAGCTCACTCAGTGTGAATCTAGCCGCCACATGTACACATTGAGTATTATTAGCACACAGCTGAGACTATTCACACATGATACTACATAACTAAGCTTATTCACACATACCCATACATACAACTATACAAGTGATCCTATTCACTTACACATGACTGAGTCTATTCGTACACCCAAATAAGCCTATTCACACATAAAGCTGAGTCTATACACATAAACATTTATGCCTAGTCATACACACAGCTTAGCCTATTTACACACATAACTGAGCGACTTCACACATCAACAATTGCGTCTATTAACACACACATAACTGACATTTTTCACAGACACACAGACACAGCCACATGACTTTTTTTTATACATATATCTTCATTTTTATTATGTTTCGTATTTAAAATTCGAATCGATGAACAATATAATAAATAATTGTAATGAACTATGCAATAATTTTATATAGTAACAATTTGTACACATATAACTGTAAGAAATGCTTAAATATATTGGAAAAACATTGATTTTCGGTTACAGATATAATTCTCGTAACAAATGTTACAGTTATTTTGTGGAAAAAGATAAATATTCTAACATTACTGTTATAAAATGTATTTAATAAAAACCTTAAAAACTTTAAAAGTTGTATATTTTATATCATATTATAATATTAACTCGTAGTTGGCACGAACTGCAATTGCTGCCAAATATGATCTTTTAAATTGCTCATAATTGTATACAGAATGTCTTGATCGGTCTATCAACCATGCGTGAATTTGATGCCAACATCCATAACGAAAATGATTATTTAAAATTTCTTGTAATTTTTTCTCTCTCGGGGATGGGGGTAGGGCGGGGGTGAAAAGATGCACCAGGCCGTAAAATTGATTAAATAACACTCACTGCATCACTCTAGTTTACAGTCTAAACGTTTAACCGTTTGTTGTATTTTTTTTTATTATTATTATTTTTTTCTGTTTAAAGTATTCAGGTCTCAAATGAAACATGAAAATGGTCGATTAGTATATTCGTTTCCTATATTTATAGGCTTATTTATTTTTAAGCTGTTTTTATATATGTTTTGTTATAACTAGACTCTATTTATTGTAAAACTTTAAAACTATTATTACAATATAGGCCTATTTAGTTTAATGTATATATTTTTTTTTCATATTATTAATTAATAACTTTAGACTATATAGATCTGTTTTTTTTATTTATATCTTTTATATTAAAAGAAATATATTTATTTGTTTATATATGTGTGTATATATATAAAGTTTATATTTTGTATTTTGAATGTTTTAAAATTTGTATTTTAATATATTATTGTTTTATAATTCACAAATTATAAGTTTATATTACACTTTTTTTTAATTGAAGTATTTAAACTTTAAAAAAAATCTAAATGTAATTAGATATAATATTTTTTTATTTACTCATAGATTTTTAGATGTATTTGTAGATTTCCTTTTTTTTTTTTTTATGACATGATTATGCGACATATTTATTTCAATTTTTAATGTAACATAGTCAAACCACAGTGGAAAAGCACATTATCTATTTATTCTACCTTTATTTGTAGATCTATTTAGTCCAATGGGCAAATTATATCCTTCTAATAGCTGCAGCACATTGTAGAATCTTATTCTTAACACACGCGTGCAGGGTCTAATCTTTATAAAACACCTGCAATCTTAGCGAACATAGCTTTGATATATATATAGCGACTATGTAAAGCATATGTTTAGTCTCAGAAATAGACTATCAATATTAGACTACCTTTTCGCTTTTTAGAAATAGAACAAATCTATAATATAGTGTTGAGATTTACGCTGGGATATAGAACAGATCTATACTTGATTCTGTACTTTTGTAGGTGGTTGGATTTTTTTTTATATATTTTAAAAAAGGCACGATCAATATACTGCTTTAGAATTCACGTGTTGACGTCATTTACACATTAGACTCAGAGATGGCTGGACACATTTAATACCTATACAAACTGGTGTCAGGTACACATCAGAGCTGGCAAGACACAATAACTACACAAACTTATGTCAAGTACACATCAGAGGTGGCTAGACACATTATCTGTACAAGAACTCATGTCAACACATACATGGACACTATTCATGCCGGAGAAACAATAATTCCACAAATCTACTAATTATCAATCTTAATGAAAAATTAAATAAAACTTTAGGTAAGACGATGTCAATGTTTGCAATATAACAAAGTGGCCACTAAAAGACACAAAAAAAGACATTTCTCTTTTCAAAAGCCAATGGCGAATTCATACAAAGTCTAATTTTTAGCGAGAGGCATGTAGGCCTGGAATGGGTTACCTGTACAAACCAGGAAAACCAATAGCTTAACACCGTTCGAAAATTAAATCACACTGCAATACTGGACTCAAACCAAGTAGGACGCAATAAGCAATAGTATAGAAAAAAGCGTCTGCAAAATATAAGTTAAGACTGAACACTTTTGAAAAAAAAAATTTGCATAAACTTTGTCACTAAATATTTACTTTTCAGATAATTTTGTTTAAAACAGATCCGAAACTCGGTCAGTATGTTATGTGCCAGGGGTCAAGAATCGTCTGCGAAATCATTTTCAGTGGCAAAGAAGAAAACAACTGCATTTTCGTTCCCCAGACGCTTTGGACTTTTAACAAAAAAATATCGCTTTGTACAGAACTGAACAAAATAGATCAGGAAAGTGAATGCATTGGGTAACTGTCTCACGTGGCGTCATAGAAAAACATACTACTTAGATTTTTTTTAAAATGTGTATCATCGCATTTGTTCAATTGAAAACATCATATTCGATGGTTCATACATTTCAAGAACTGAATTCTACTTTTTATCGAATCTAAACATTATATTCGTTTTTTTGCAAGATCTAAATATTATACTCGACGTTTTATCAAACCTAAGCAATAATCTTTAACAATATACTCTTTATTTTCATTCATTTTTTAAACAGTAATCTCAACGTTTCATGATATGTGAACAATATACTAGACGTTTCATAAATTCTAAACATTCTACTCGACGTTTCACGAATTCTAAACATTGTACTCGACATTCTATGAATTCTAAACATTGTACTCGACATTCTATGAATTCTAAACATTGTACTCGACATTCTATGAATTCTAAACATTGTACTCGACATTCTATGAATTCTAAACATTGTACTCGACATTCTATGAATTCTAAACATTGTACTCGACATTCTATGAATTCTAAGCATTGTACTCGACATTCTAGGAATTCTAAATATTATACTCGACATTCTATGAATTCTAAACATTGTACTCGACATTCTATGAATTCTAAATATTATACTCGACATTCTATGAATTCTAAATATTATACTCGACGTTTCATGAATTCTAAATATTGTACTCGACATTCTATGAATTCTAAACATTGTACTTGACATTCTATGAATTCTAAATATTGTACTCGACATTCTATGAATTCTAAACATTATACTGGACGTTTAATGAATTCTAAACATTGTACTCAACGTTCTATGAATTCTATTTCCTCGGCTCAAGCGTCCAGTAGTAATAACTATAGTATTGATCCCAATTGACTAGCCGTTTTAATAACTGTCTCAACGCATCGATTATCTGTCCCAGGTGCTGGGGGAGGGAGGGACAGATATTAAATACACGCACGGTGCGTGTTGACGGGAGTGCACGGTATAGAGATGTGCTTCACAATGTCGGACACGATGACGTCCTTCACAATCATGGATCCGGACGTCCTTCAAAAACATGGACCCGGACGTCCTTCACAATAATGAACCTGGATATCGTTCACAAAAATGGACAAGGACGTCCTCCACAATCACTGACATAGAATATCTTCACAACCAGCACAAGGACGTCCTCCATAATCACTGACATGGACTATCTTCACAACCACATAAAAGGACGTCCTCAACAATCACGGACATTTGCTATCTTCACAACCATAGACAAGGACGTCTTCCAGAATCACGGACATTGACTATCTTCACAACCACAGACAAGGACAGGACGTCCTGCAGAATCACGGGCATAGACTATCTTCACAACCACAGACAAGGACGTCCTCCAGAATCACGGACATTTACTATCTTCACAACCACAGACAAGGACGTCCTCCAGAATCACGGACATTTACTATCTTCACAACCACAGACAAGGATGTCCTCCAGAATCACGGACATTTACTATCTTCACAACCACAGACAAAGATGTCCTCCAGAATCACGGACATTTACTATCTTCACAACCACAGACAAGGATGTCCTCCACAACTACGGCACCTTTCCCTTTAGCCATTCTTTCTTCACCCGTATATAAAATTATATTAAATTTATTCTCCTTTATCACTTGAAGGTTTATTTCGATAAAATTGTCCAATATTATTTGTTTTTTTTCGTGGCCAGTCATTGGAGGGTACAAGGTTCAAGGGTTTATGACGTTACTTCCTCTCGCGGTTTTAGTACCACACACAATGATGTAGAATGCGTAGATCGCGGTTGGCTCAAACAGTTCTGGAAATTAAGCTATGACTTCCGGTGTTGGCAGAACTAACAACCAGTTCTAGATAGATTCGCCAAGTATAATCACCGCAAGGCGTGTTTTGTTTTTGTTGTTGCAAAAAATCTCAAAGATATTTCTGAATTCTACAGGAGTTGAATCTTTATAATGTTTATATTATGTACAAGTAACTATGTTTGAATTGTAGAAAAGGCCCAATGTTTATATTTGATAAGTACTAATGGTAGGCCTAGTATTGTTTACAAAAAAAAGTTCTATGTGTTCAGTGCAAAAGTATTCATGATAATCCTGTACTCGAAAAAATAACATTAAAGGTTATTAAAACTTATTAAATTGTACAAGACACGAATCTTTTAGTTAAAGCTATGCACACTTATTTACGTCATTCTTTGTCAAAGTCTGTATACGTGCTATCAAAATTTCGGAGAATGCAACACACTGTCACACATACGCACACAAAAAGATACACAAACACACACAAAGATACACAAACACACACACACAGATACACAAACACACAGACAGATACACACACACAAACACACACAGATACATTAACACACAGATACACAAACACACACAAACACACACACAGATATAAAAACACACACACAAACACACACAGATACACAAACACACACACAAACACACACATATACACAAACACACACACAGATACACATACACAAACACGCACAGATACACAAACACACACACAGATACACAAACTAACACAAACACACACAGATACACAAACACATACACACAGATACACAAACACACAAACACACAACGATACACAAACACACACACCGATACACAAACACACACAGATACACAAACACACACAGATATACAAACACACACACAGATACACAAACACACACACACCGATAAGCACACAAACACAGATACACAAACACACACACACAGATACACAAACACACACACAAACACGCACACACAGATACACAAACACACAAACACACACAGATACACAAACACAGACGCACACACACACACAGATATACAAACACACACAGAGATACACAATACACACACACATATACACAAACACACACACACACACAGTTACACAAACACAGGCGCCCCCACACACAGATACACAAACACACACACACACAGATACACGAACACAGACGCCCCCACACACAGATACACAAACATACACACTCTAACACACAGAGATACACAAACACAGACGATCCCACACACATATACACAAACACAAACACACTAACACACACAGATACACAAACACAGACGCCCCCACACACAAACACACGAACACACACACACTAACACACACAGATACACAAACACAGACGCCCCCACACACAGACACACGACCACACACAGTCCGCTGCAGATGCCAAATAAAATATTTGCAATAAATTAAATTAATAAGGATTTCAGGTAATTAAAATTTCAGATTTGTTCTAAACAGGTGGATAACGCCTGACAATATTATAAGTCCATGGTTTATGGCAGTTTTTTTTAAAACTATGCTTTCAGACCATCATTTCGTATAATGTAAATATTGTTTTTTTATAAAAAATGTAAGTTCGTGTTTGATTTTATTTTTATTTCAATTGCTAGTGAGTGGAGTTGTTGTTCTTTGTGTGTTTGAAACTCAGAAATATTTTCATGTCAGAGTAACCATGGTTTTTATTTCTTAGACATTTTATTTGACTTCGTCTGCTTATTGTTTTTTTCTTTAGCGTAGCTTGTGTGTGTGTGTCTGTGTGAGTGTGTGTGCGCACTTAGCAAAACAGCACTAGGATTGATGACGTCATTTCAACTCCTCGATTAGGCGGATGCCAGATTTTTTTTTACTTTCTTTTAGTTTTTTTTTTTTTTATTTTTTTTTTTTTTTTTTTCTACGAGGGCAAAAGGTAGTGAAGACAGCAGCCAACATCTTCAGCACTTATAAACATGGGAGGAAAACTTGCTGATATTGCACAGTACACTGATAGGCGTCAAGTTTGGATGACTTCCCTTTTTTTAAAACTAGAATTAGAAACAAAGTGTCCGTGTCTCGATGAGGTAGTTTATACGTCTCCGACATGAGCCAATCAGCACATGCAGTTAAACAAGTGTCATTCGATAGGCCCCTTGGAAAAATATTAACAAAACTTCTTCTACCTTCACGCACACATACACACGCATAACATACAACACACATACACACACATAACATACAACACACATACACACATATAACATACAACACACATACACACACATAACATACAACACACATACACACGCATAACATACAACACACATACACACACATAACATACAACACACATACACACACATAACATACAACACACATAACCACACGTAACATACAACACACATACACACGCATAACATACAACACACATACACACACATAACATACAACACACATAACCACACGTATTATACAACACACATACACACACATAAAATAATACAACACACATACATACACATAACATATAACACACATAACCACACGTAACATACAACACACATACACACGCATAACATACAACACACATACACACACATAACATACAACACACATAACCACACGTAACATACAACACACATACACACGCATAACATACAACACACATACACACACATAACATACAACACACATAACCACACGTAACATACAACACACATACACACACATAAAATAATATAACACACATACATACACATAACATATAACACACATACACACACATAGCATATAACACACATACACACACATAATATACAACACACATACACACACATAACATATAACACATATACACACACATAATATTCAACACACATACACACACATAATATACAACACATATACACACACATAATATACAACACACATACACACAAATAACATACAACACACATACCACACGTAACATACAACACACACACACACATAACATACAACACACATACCACACGTAACATACAACACACATAACACACACACACACACATAACATACAACACAAATACGCACACATATACACCATCAATTTCACTGTTCATTTAAAAAGAAAATCATTCGAAAACTACAAAACACGAAACTTCAAACAGGCAAAAAAGGGAGAGTCCAGGAGAGGGGGGGGGGAGGTTAATGGAACGGAATTGAATTCAATAAATTGTCTCTCAACTCGAGACAATAAATATTAAATTCTGGGGATGGAGAAACGGGTTTATAATTTATTTGTACACGACTCAACAGTCAATTCTACATAACTTTAACTTTAAGATAAAAACAACAACAAGCCGAAAAAAAAAATACTACAGAGACGTCTTCCCTCTTCTATGTTTGGGCATCTTCGGGACAATCCCGAAAACCGAAGGGTGTGAAGCTCTTTCACGGCTACTATTCAATAAACGGGTATCCCCGAAGAATCAGAAATCATCACGTCGTCACTTCCGCTAAGAAGTAACTTTATCACCTTTGGACGCCATTGTGAGGAAAAAAAAATCAAATTGGATTCCAGCCCTTTCCCATCCAGCTCCCCTTTCCTTCACCACGACCCCAACCTTAATATTTTTATATATTCTTCTCCCCCAAAGCATAACAGCGCAAAAAGTGATCCTGGCAGGAGGGTGCTGTGGTAGCCCTTCAATGGAAGGGGGGAGGGGGACTAAATTTGACTTCTACAGTATATTTAGAATAAGAGACGGGGGAGAAAAAAAAATGGGTGGGGGGTCGTCAAACTTTGTTTTTCTTTTTGCCTTGTGTCAAGTCCTATTTCTGGTCTTAATGTAATGTCCGAACGTTTGAATTTCTGCTTTGAAATCAGTTTAAACCAATCGATATAGGATAAAATAAATCACCGAATGAACCAAACTTGGGGAAATGAGATTCTGATTTCCGGTAGGGGCAATATTTTAGCGGGAATTTTTTGTTTTTATTATAAATTTTCAGTTTGCATAATTAAAAGTCTACTGCGTGTTAACGAGACAAAAAAATTGGTAAGCCATTATTATTTAATGTACTACAGTGATCAGTACAAAGAAAAAAAGGTTTTTAAATAAAAATTATGTTAAAATAATCATAGATTATTGATTTCTTTTTATCATCGGCAACCTAAGGCACGCGTGCCTAACGTGGCACGCAGTGAGATTTTTAATGGCGCGCGAGAGACCTTCAAGAGGTGTTCTTGATTGAGAAAAAATAATTTCCCGTTCTGAATAAGAAAAACTGACTGTTGAAGCCGATGTTTCTGTATGACAAAGTGACACATTTCAGTGAGTTGAACGCATTTACATTGACAGGGTCAAACAGCACTAATACTTGAACTGTTAGACCACTGGAATGGATTTGGATAGTCTATATCTGTAGTGAAATCAATTTCAAAACATGTAACTATAGGCTATGAACATTCCTTTATGAAGGCATATATCAAGATAGATAGTTGGGCTTTTTCAGGGGTATATCGAAGCACTCAAAGCGGAGTTTACAAACAAAGGAAAGATTTTCAAATTCCTGGACTCATTTTACATATCCCCTTCAAGCCTAACTGCCTTGATCTCTTACTACAACCTTCACAGATGTAGAAGTTTGTTTTTTTAAATGGAGGGATATTGGCGATTTTAAAACGCAGCTAGTTGAAAGAAATGAAAAAAATGGGCATCGAAATGTGCCAATTGTGTACAGTATTTACATCACATGAAATTTGTGTCGTCATTTACACTACACTTCTCAAACATGAACTATGTATGTAGGTCTTTCTGAATTATAAAGTGGCGAAGAGCATTCTAGACTAGACGCTTATTATTGATACAGACAAATTACATTTGTATGCTCATCTTCTATAATTAAACATAAATTAAAGTAAGTCTATAACAAATTTTTTTAAATTAATTTAATAAATATAAGAGACTTTTTAATAGCATTATATTATACAATTGTTGGAATTATTAATGTTTAAAAGATAAACTTCTTAAGGTTGAATGGACAAGCAATGCAGGAAATATTAATTTTATACCTATAATATTTAAATCTTGTAACGAATGCCATAATGCTGGATTTATATAAAGAAATAATAATTGTCAGTAATATGTGTTATATTACAAAACATACATGTTTGGCATCACTATTGACTAAAATTTGTAAACTTTATATTTTAAATAAAGGGAGATAATTAACTCACTTTTTTGCGCTAATATTTCTAATATATTTTGTTGTTTATTTTTTATAAAAGACTAAATGGTCTACATCTTATTACTTTATAATGACCGAACTGTAAAAAGTAGTTGAAAAATCCATAAAAATTATATGACTAGAAAATTTTATGTACGTTTTGTAAACATTATATTAACTACCCAGTTTGTACGATTACTACGTATCAATTCACAGAAACGATAGTACGCAGAGGGAACAGATTATCTAAAATAGAAAAACATTGCAGTTAAACTGATAACAATATCATATTAATTTGAAATTAATAATAGTAGTTGCTAGATCTTCATCTTGATAATGTTTACAAAATAATTAATTACCCTACATGTGAAAGTTTCGTAATAAATTTTGTATTTGGTATGAATGCAAATAAAAAGGATGACAATCACAAACACTGCCAAGTTACATTTTTATAATAAATAAAACGCTTGAACGATTTTCTCTATAAATTTTTCTTTGCTTTTGGCCTTGGTTTTACGACGGAGTTATATTAATTCTTTTTATAAAAAAAAAACAAGCATAATTGAGCAGGTTAACCTTTAGGCTGTTGGCACGCTGAATGATTTAGAAATCCTAGTTTGGCACACTGTTAGCAAAAGGTTTCCGATCCCTGGGCTAAAGTATAAGATAAAAAATATCATTGGCAAAAGTATAACAAAAAACATTATCGGCTAAAGTATAAGATCAGAAAATATCAACGGTATTAAAATAAAATGGGAGGGATGAGAGGGGGAGAAGTGCAAAAAAAAAATACAGTGCTGATGTCGTTAATTTGTGTTGCACAAAACAGTGCCAAATGATCAAGGAAGAAGTCGGATGTACTATTACTACATTGTTTATAAATTGGAATTTAAGGCCTTGATGCAGTTTCGCTAAATTGTGGGTGGGTATGTTGGTGGGGGGGGGGAGGGGGCAGAGAGGGGTAATCTATGTGAACCGGGCACAAAATGTATACCTCATCGTACTTAAGACCAACTCGATGAGCTAGCCAAGTTTAATTACACACTCAAAAACACCCAGTAGCTAGACCATATCAAGTCATCTAGTTGTACTTGGTACCCGGTTCACTGAACGAATCAGTGGTGGGTGTTCAGCGGTTCAATGATCTATTCTGTTCAAAGGCCTACTCAGCGTCCGGTTCGATGAGCTATTCAGCGTACGGATCAATGACCTACTCAGTGCCCGGATCGATGAGCTAATTTGGCGTCCGGTTCAAAGCCCAAGTGGGTTCCGCGTTTAATGATCAACTTCAATTATCATTCAGCTGACTTGCAGGTTTTTACGCAGGATAATCTCAAGAAACGTTTTACTCAGGATAATCTTAAATCACGTTTTACACAGGATAATCTCAAGCCACGTTTTACTCAGGATAATCTCAAGCCACGTTTTGCTATGGATAATCTCTAGTTACGATTTACTCATGATAATCTCACGTCACGCCTTGCCCATGAAAATGTCATGTCACGTTTTGCTCAGGATAATCTCAAGTCACGCCTTACTCAGGATAATCTCATGTCACGTTTTGCTCAGGATAATCTCAAGTCACGCCTTACTCAGAATAATCTCATGTCACGCCTTACTCAGAATAATCTCGAAGTCACGCCTTACTCAGGATAATCTCATGTCACGTTTTACTAGGATAATATCATATCACGCCTTACTCAGGATAATCTCATGTCACGTTTTACTCAGGATATTCTCAAGTCACGCCTTACTCAGGAAAATCTCATGTCACGTTTTACTCAGGATAATCTCAAGTCACGCCTTACTCTGGATAATCCCTTGCATGATGATCCTTGGCATAAAAAAACCTACCCGAGGACTTCTTCTTCCAAAAAAATTGTGTCTACGTACTTTAACAAGATGTGTTCAATTCCTTTAACAAGATGTGTTCAAGTCCTTTAACAAGATGTGTTCAATTCCTTTAACAAGATGTGTTCAATTCCTTTAACAAGATGTGTTCAATTCCTTTAACAAGATGTGTTCAAGTCCTTTAACAAGATGTGTTCAAGTCCTTTAACAAGATGTGTTCAATTCCTTTAACAAGATGTGTTCAAGTCTTTTAACAAGATGTGTTCAAGTCTTTTAACAAGATGTGTTCAAGTCCTTTAACAAGATGTGTTCAAGTCCTTTAACAAGATGTGTTCAAGTCCTTTAACAAGATGTGTTCAAGTCCTTTAACAAGATGTGTTCAAGTCCTTTAACAAGATGTGTTCAAGTCCTTTAACAAGATGTGTTCAAGTCCTTTAACAAGATGTGTTCAAGTCCTTTAACAAGATGTGTTCAAGTCTTTTAACAAGATGTGTTCAAGTCTTTTAACAAGATGTGTTCAAGTCTTTTAACAAGATGTGTTCAAGTCTTTTAACAAGATGTGTTCAATTCCTTTAACAAGATGTGTTCAAGTCCTTTAACAAGATGTGTTCAAGTCTTTTAACAAGATGTGTTCAAGTCCTTTAACAAGATGTGTTCAAGTCTTTTAACAAGATGTGTTCAAGTCCTTTAACAAGATGTGTTCAAGTCCTTTAACAAGATGTGTTCAAGTCCTTTAACAAGATGTGTTCAATTCCTTTAACAAGATGTGTTCAAGTCTTTTAACAAGATGTGTTCAAGTCTTTTAACAAGATGTGTTCAATTCCTTTAACAAGATGTGTTCAAGTCTTTTAACAAGATGTGTTCAAGTCCTTTAACAAGATGTGTTCAAGTCCTTTAACAAGATGTGTTCAATTCCTTTAACAAGATGTGTTCAAGTCTTTTAACAAGATGTGTTCAAGTCTTTTAACAAGATGTGTTCAAGTACTTTAACAAGATGTGTTCAAGTCCTTTAACAAGATGTGTTCAAGTCCTTTAACAAGATGTGTTCAAGTCCTTTAACAAGATGTGTTCAAGTCCTTTAACAAGATGTGTTCAAGTCCTTTAACAAGATGTGTTCAAGTCCTTTGTGTGCTTGTGGTGTATGAGGTGTGTGTATGATTGTTACGTGAGAAATCGTCGTGTTATGAGTGTGGGATAAACATAAACAATCTTTGACTTTGTTTGTGTGATGTTTTACGTGTGCAATCTTTGAGTTTGTTTGTGTGATGTGTTACGTGTGCAATCTTTGAGTTTGTTTGTGTAATGTGTTACGTGTGCAATCTTTGAGTTTGTTTGTGTGATGTGTTACGTGTGCAATCTTTGAGTTTGTTTGTGTGATGTGTTACGTGTGCAATCTTTGAGTTTGTTTGTGTGATGTGTTACGTGTGCAATCTTTGAGTTTGTTTGTGTGATGTGTTACGTGTGCAATCTTTGAGTTTGTTTGTGTGATGTGTTACCTGTGCAATCTTTGTATCTCTAATGATCAATGTTAAGGTCGGTCATCGTTCATTGATTGAATAAAAATAGACAATTTCAAAGCGAATCCTTCAAGTGACCTATTATTTGATCTGTCAACATTTGCAACTTTTACCGTAATCTGTCATTTTTCATAATCAACAAGTTAGTTCTCAAGTATTAAGGTATTGTCGGATAATATTGCGATTTCCAGATATCCCGAATAAAGCTAAGCAAATCTCTAGGTAGGTGACGTCATCGTAGTCATATATACGGGAAAACAGTATTCGACCTGAATAATTCCTACTTTCTTTTTTGGCCAAGCAAGATTTAAGTAAAACTTTTTTAAGTAAAAAAAAAATCTTAATTAAGTAACAATAATGCAACAATAGATCTAGATCAATTTTGTCTTTCATATTCAAGAAGTTTTATTTCACGAATTTAAAGTCTCTTTAACTTCAATGCAAATTTACCTTTTTTTAAAATCTTCCTGCTAAAATAAACCCCGAGGATTTAAATCGTTTAAATTCGCGTGACATATGACGCAATTTCTTAAAACCAGCCTTTGTCTTCCCCTGTTCTCTCTCTCTCTCTCTCTCTTTCTCTCTATCTCTCCCTCTCTCTCTCTCTCTCTCTCTCTCTCTCTCTCACTCTCTCTACATAGGTATACTGTAGAGCTATAATTATAGGTTGGGACTATCGATTTTTTTGTAAAATGTTTTTACACACAGAATAATAAAGTCTATTTAAAAATGTAAATGGTCACTTGAGATCAAGTTAATTATGACTTGTGTGAAACTTGTCAAACCAAAAGTCTTGTTTACATACTTAAAGGGATTATATTGTAGATTTATTTCACAAGCTTCACAACCCAATAAGCCAAATTGATTAGCATTATTGAACTACCTAAAACAAAACCTAAGCTTATAAGAAAATTATCTCGTCTACAATGAACGCTCAACGCAATATATACAAATTGTCTATTAAGAAGTAGACTAAATTTAAGATTAATTGTTTTAAAGTGTTGCCAGCTGGAGGTGTAATTAAACTCTAATTTAGAAATACAACCCAATAACAACCTGTTGCAATGCTCAGATAAACATAAATAAAAAAAAACACTCACCTTATCCCTTATGCGAGAACAAATGCATATAAGTACTTTCTTCCCGAGTAACATTCAAGCATGGAATGGGTTGCCTGAACAAACCAGGAAAACCAGTAACTTAACATCATTTAAAACATTAATAAAAATGCAAGACTTAGACTCGAACCACGGATGAGCGTAGGACGCAATAATCTTTTTTTTTTTTTTTTGTAGAAGAAGCGTTTGTAATTGTGTGGCTAACACAATGCCCAGCCTCCTTTACTTCTGCCTAACTAATGTCAGGTGCCTATCATAACTGGGTAGACTCAGGGTCACCCTCCAGGATTCGAACCCCAGGACCTACGGTCCGTCAGCCTTGTGTCACACTATAAAGTTTTTTATGAGCCTGGACTGAGCCCGGAGTGAGCCCGTAGTGAGCCCGTAGTGAGCCCTCATCATTGTCACATTGTTCTGCAGGTCTCGTGGTATGCAGGATTTATGAATAATACATAGGCCTTTGTGACATAAGGGTTTACGTCGATCGAGCAGGTTCCATCATGTTTTAGGTATGTCGTCTGAAGGAGTGTCCTCTGGTTGTGCTCTGTTTTATATTTGATGTCAAACAATATTCTATTTAATTGTTGAGTTCGTTGGCTCATTAACTAAGGTAATTCTGGAAGTCAACTAATAAATGTGTCTATGCAAACTCAGGCCAGTGGAAGCTATGATTAACTACATAGAGTCTACACAAGTCACTTATCCATATATGCGAGTCAGAGGAATAAATTACCTATAATTAGAACAAATCTATACACCTGTACAAAAACTATAATAAGATGGATCGCTTGCTTTAATATTTCTGCTGTTTGATGACTCGAATTACTTCTTTTCGGAATTCCCTATTATCTTTTGTACTGTGCAATACCGTTTTATTTAATCACTATGATTTTCTCAATAAAAAAAAATTAAATCGAAAGTTGTATATAGCGGAAACATTTAGGCAAACGTAGGAGGGTAGAAGTCACTTAAGACAGCGTTATTGAATGCACACGGGAAAAGAACATATAAGCTCTAAAAATAGAGCAAGCGGTCCATCATCTTATTATAGTCTTTGAACTATGCAATAAAATGGAAGTCACTTGAAATGAATTTATAGGTCAGTGTTTGGGAAATATAATATTTGATCGTGTTTATCTGCCCCTGACCACACCAATGAACTTATCCCCATTGGCTACTGCCCTTGTTGTAATCTTTGATCACCACATATCTATTTATATATTATTATTTTTTGTTGTTTCGTTTGTTTAGTTTTCAACGGGATTTTAAAAAAAAAAACATGGAGAGATAGAAACAAATCTGGAACGATTTTCAAATAATCTGGAATATGGGTTTATTGATTGGGCAGATGCAAATAGGGAACATGTGATCCGGCCGACAGGATATCAGTGGCCAGGCCAAGACGTCACAGCCTGTCTCTGGCGCCGTACAACTCGAGAAGACGTGGAGGGGAGATTGGGGGAGGGGGGAATGAGGGTTAGAGAGCGAGAGATAGAGATAACGAGTGAGGAAGTAAAGTGCATGTATATATATATATATATATATAGAGAGAGAGAGAGAGAGAGAGAGAGAGAAAGAGAGAGAAAGAGAGAGAGAGAGAAAGAACAAGAGAGAGAGAAAAAGATTGCAAGAGTTAGGAAGAGAAAGTGGGAGAGATTGCAGAAGTTAGAGGGATGGCTAGAGGAGAAATAGAAAAAGATCTACACAGAGAGAGGGATGAAAGCAAATCGGGTTTTAAATATTGGCTTTTGCTTCTGTTTTTACGATCATAGTCAAATTGTGTGTTATTGGGTGTGTCTGCGCGAGCTTGCCTTTGTGTGTGTGTGTCTGTGTTGAACATGTGTCTGTGTTGTGTGTGTCTGTGTTGCGTGTGTGTGTGTCTGTGTTGAATATGTGTCTGTGTTGCGTGTGTGTGTGACTGTGTTGAATATGTGTCTGTGTTGTGTGTGTCTGTGTTGTGTGTGTCTGTGTTGCATGTGTTTGTCTGTGTTAAATATGTGTCTGTGTTGCGTATGTGTGTGTCTGTGTTGAATATGTGTCTAAGTTGCGTGTGTGTGTGTCTGTATTCAATATGTGTCTGTGTTGTGTGTCTGTGTTGCGTGTGTGTGTGTCTGTGTTAAATATGTGTCTGTGTTGCGTGTGTGTGTGTGTCTGTGTTGAATATGTGTCTGTGTTGTGTGTGCCTGTGTTGCGTGTGTGTGTGTCTGTGTTGAATATGTGTCTGTGTTGTGTGTCTGTGTTGCGTGTGTGTGTCTGTGTTCTGTGTGTCTGTGTTGTGTGTGTCTGTGTTGCGTGTGAGTTTGTATTGCGTGCGTATCTGTGTTTGTGTTGCGTGTGAATGTGTTGCATGTATGTCTATTGGTGTATGTGTGTGTGTGTCTGCGAGTGCGTGTGTGTGTATGTGTCTGTGTGTGTATGTTGTGTGTGTGTGTCTATCATTGTGTGTATGTCTGTGTGTGTCTGTGTTGTGTGTGTGTGTCTGTGTTTTGTGTGTGTCTGTGTTGTGTGTGTGTCTGTGTTGTGTATGTGTGTGTCTGTGTTGCGTGTGTGTCTGTGTTGTGCATGTGTATGTGTGTGTCTGTGTTGCGTGTGTGTCTGTGTTGCGTGTGTGTCTGTGTGTATGTTTTTTCCTTGACACTGTTTCAAGCTTGGAACTCTGCTCGCGAGCTCGGGAGTAGACACTCATGACGTAATTGGTGGTGTGAGTGCAATTCCTGAGCGTCAGGGATGTGAAGAGGGGAGCGAGAGGTGAGGGGTGGGGGCTAAGGCGAAGGGTTGGTGGAGGCGAATAGGGAGGGGGTGGGGTCTCCGGCTCGTTGAGATTTGAAACCAGGTTAAGTTAAAAAGGTGAACCGGTTAAAGAAGAGCGACGCACTCCGTAGGGGAGTAAGGGGAAAGAATGGCGGCAGGGCGTAGAATGGATGTGTGTGAGTGAGGGGAGGGAGGAGGTGAGCTTCTGTTTGATATCACCTGAAAGTGGAGCCGCTCTTTAAGTAAACAAGAATTCGGAGCAGAAGGCGGCATGTTGTTAGAATTTTTTTTTTTAAATGTATATAAAAGAAAGAAAATGTAGAGCCGATGACGTCACGAGATGGAGGCAAGGAAGGTGCGGGTGGAATTTAATTCCTTGATTAATTCATATTTTTTATTGTTGCTGTAGTTGATGTCTAGGAATGTGGTGTTGGTGTGTTGATACAGTGTGCTTTAGGTTATGAGATCAACACGTCTTAATTCTCCTTGCTCTGCCACTTGAATAAGATATCGATAAGAATAATAGCATACACACACACAAATAAACAAGCGAACTTGTTTTTGCTTATTGGCAGAAGTAAGGTTTGCTTAATGGCATTTTTAAAACCGGAACTGGTTTTTCAGTGCTGAGTCATCGCAGACCAAAGAGTTCTACGAAGAATTTTAAAAAATAAAAATATAATATCAAAATGACATTTGCTTAATGATAAGTCGTACTAATGATAAGTCAGTACTAATGTAAAGAAAAATAATATACAGATACTCTTTCTGGCGTTTTATAGTAAGTAAGGTGCCTTTCGGACCAAACTGATCGTAGGGCTGATGAAGCAGCGTTTACCAGTTTCTGTGGCCACGGCATACGAGGGGATGTGTGACCAGCACAATGCCCAGACGCCTTTACTTTTCCTCAACTAGTATCAGGTACCCGTTAGAGCTGGTTGGACTAATGGGCACCCTCAAAGTCCCTGGGAAAAAAATCCTAGCCTGCACCAGGATTCGAACCGAGAACCTTCGGATCGCTTGTCGCTAGCTTACAGCCTTGGAGTCCGTGTTATCAAAAGTGAAGTCCCCAAAGAGATTTTTTTTTCACGCGTGCTTCTCTTAAAGAATGAACGTCTTGATATAATAAATGTGAAATATGAATTGATTGTGAAGATTTAAAAAGTTGTGAAGTCAACAGTTGCTCGGTCAGTTTGTACTGATTCAAACAGATAGTCTACTAGTTTCAATCGCTTTGGTAGACTCAAAGACACTTCCCAGATCCTGGAGGATAAAAACCGGAGACCATATGGAATGGCTATCCAGCAGCAGTACATTTCAAACTTAATCATAGCCACAGGATTGAGGGAAGGGGGGATGTATTAACGCCACGTCACGGAATTCCATTGCTGTTTTTTTTTTTCAGAGGTGAAGCGTCACGACGTGGAATTAACCTAGCTTCCGTGGAAAATACCAAATGTTAATAAAGACTCAAATCAAAGCGTCGGACGCAATAATCTCATGTATAAAAGAGGATCGTCTGCAGGACATAAGAAAGAAAGGAGCGAAAAACATCAATTCAAGCAAACAATCATTTAAAGTAATTTTAGCTGACATCACTGCTTCTTGGCGAGTATTTAATAAAAAAACAACTGCCTCCCATAGCAGCTCTAATGTTTACATTGCGTTGCTGGTGTTGATATAGTACGCCCGTTCTCAAAATATTAACTGTTACCACTGCGATATACTCTGTCCCCAGAACAACCCACCAGCCTCCATATTGGATTTCTTCAACTTCAACAATATCTATCTTTTCATACTTTTGGAGCAATTATTTGATAGTTTGTTGAGAACAATATTAGGGCCTACGTATTATTTGATAGTTTGTTGAGAACAATATTAGGGCCTACGTATTATTTGATAGTTTGTTGGGAACAATATTAGGGCCTACGTATTATTTGATAGTTTGTTGAGAACAATATTAGGGCCTACGTATTATTTGATAGTTTGTTGAGAACAATATTAGGGCCTACGTATTATTTGATAGTTTGTTGGGAACAATATTAGGGCCTACGTATTATTTGATAGTTTGTTGAGAACAATATTAGGGCCTACGTATTATTTGATAGTTTGTTGAGAACAATATTAGGGCCTACGTATTATTTGATAGTTTGTTGGGAACAATATTAGGGCCTACGTATTATTTGATAGTTTGTTGAGAACAATATTAGGGCCTACGTATTATTTGATAGTTTGTTGGGAACAATATTAGGGCCTACGTATTATTTGATAGTTTGTTGAGAACAATATTAGGGCCTACGTATTATTTGATAGTTTGTTGAGAACAATATTAGGGCCTACGTATTATTTGATAGTTTGTTGGGAACAATATTAGGGCCTACGTATTATTTGATAGTTTGTTGGGAACAATATTAGGGCCTACGTATTATTTGATAGTTTGTTGAGAACAATATTAGGGCCTACGTATTATTTGATAGTTTGTTGGGAACAATATTAGGGCCTACGTATTATTTGATAGTTTGTTGAGAACAATATTAGGGCCTACGTATTATTTGATAGTTTGTTGAGAACAATATTAGGGCCTACGTATTATTTGATAGTTTGTTGAGAACAATATTAGGACCTACGTATTATTTGATAGTTTGTTGAGAACAATATTAGGGCCTACGTATTATTTGATAGTTTGTTGAGAACAATATTAGGGCCTACGTATTATGTTTCAGCATTGCATTGACAAGTCTTAATGAGGCGTGACCATTTAAAATGTATAAGATCTTTAACTTTCGGTTCTATTTTAATTTTTTTTTAATTATTTTAAGCATTTCCGTAAACAAAAAAGCATGCTTTTGCTGGTGTTTGACAATTGATTTCAACCTCGACTGCCAGTTCTAGTCTTTTAGAAATATACAAAGGCTACAATATTAGTTATGAGGAATCCGTTTTTAACATCAAAAGTGAGTAGGCGATAATTAATACTTAAAGTGTTATTTGCGTAAAGTTAAAATTAAAATAAATTAGTCAAGCGTTGCGTCCTTGGTTATTAAAAAAAACACAATTTGTAGATTCATAAAAATGTAAAACGATAATTCGTTTGCATCAAGCAATGCGTTTGAGGTTATAAATAGGTGATTCGTCACCTCTGACATTCACAATCAGTCGTTTTCTTTTGGTAACATCTTTTGGAAATGAAATACAATTTAATCTCCTACATCTTTTGGTACAACCAGTAACGTAGCACACATACATGTTTTTTTTAATTAAATGATCGAATAAGACCGGAAATGTTTTTCTTTTCGACCTTTTATGCATGCATAATCGTTAAGACTTGTCAATGCCTAAAACTAATCTGTGGGTCAAAATGGGCGGATGTAAAAGCTTTGGAATTTGATTATGAATTATGATTAATTCGCGATTTAAGAATTTTAAAAAGGGACAGTTTATTTGTTTTTTGTTGTACTTACTTATGCCCGTCAACCCTTGTCGGAGTATGGGCTACCAACAACAGTTTTCCAGCTTCTCCTATCCTGGATTTTTCTCTCTATCTGGTACCAACTGAAACCCATTTGATTTCGGCTTCCATGTCACGCCTCCATGTGTTTCTTGGGCGGCCCCTCTTAATTTTTCCTTGGAGATTCCATCGCAATGCCTGCCTTGTAATGTTATTTGCTGGTTTACGTAGTGTGTGACCTAACCAACCCTATCTTCTCCTCCTGATCTCCTCTTCAGTTGGGGCTTGGCCGGTCCTTTCTAAAAGGCTGACATTGCTGATGGTGTCAGGCCATCGTATTTTCAGGATTCTTCCAATGCAGCTGTAGGTGATTGCTAGGAGTTTCCAGATGGTAGTCTTTGTCATCCGCCATGTCTCCGCTCCATATAGTAGGACTGACTTCAAGTTTGAGTTGAACAGCCGGATCTTAGTGTTCCTGGACAACTGTCTTGACTTCCATATGTTATTGAGCTGTATAAAGGCTGCTCTTGCTTTTTCAATCCTTGCCTTGACATCTGCATCTGTTCCACCAAATTGGTCTACTATACTGCAAAGGTCAGTAAATGACTGTACTTCCTCCAGCTGACTTCCGTTTAGGATGACGACATATTGTTTTAGAATTAGTCAAATACATAGCGAGCTTTGTTACTGCATTTGCCGCGTCGCGGTATGTCGCGGAATCTAACAAAAACGCGAGCCGCGGAATTTACGATTTTATTACCGCGGTAAGTCGCAGGCCCAACTTATAATAAACTGAAAAGTGATAGTGAAGGGCTAAAGGATAATAATAATATTAATGGTGGCGTTGCAGAGGTTACTTCCGTTTGAGTTGCAGGATGGGAAGGGTAGATAAAACTTTGATAAAAGCTTATTTAACGACATTGAATGAAAGGAGGGGGGAGGTGTTAAAAAGACTTTAATTATTAATTGTTAACTTTTCAACACAAGAAAGTCAATACAAACATGAGAAAAGCCACAGGCTGAGTTTATCATTGATATAAGCTTGGGCAGTTTGGGAAATAAATTCTGTGTGTTTGTCTATCTGTGTGTGTGTGTGTCTGTATGTGTGTGTGTAAGCGAAACTGTATCAGCTAATTATCATGCGGCTAATATTCGGTGACTAACTCCGTTTACGGGAGGGAGGGGGGAACATATACCAGCCTACACACTCGCACACACACACTATTGCACACACACAAACACTCACACACATACACACGGACACACTCACACGCAAGCGCGCACGCACGCACAAATAATTGAAATGTCACGCGATCAAACGATAATGTTAGAACAAACACGCAAACGCGCAAACACGCATAAGGTTAATCATAAGCCTTCAAGTACACAATTACACACACACATACGCACATATATACCATACATATATACATAAGTTGTTTATTTAAGTGAAAGCCATAAGCTAATCTACCAATAAGCTAAAATCAAAAGGTTTTTGTCAACCGCTTCAAACTTCAAAAGGCTGACATCACGTTCTATTTACATTTACTTGTGAAGACAATAAGGAAACGGCTATTTGTGGAGCTGTCTTTCTTTCAAGTTAAATCACCGGCACACATTCTTTACCTGGCACTCGGGAAAGATTGTCGATGGCACGCCAAGTGGTCAAATAACTAAAATTGTTACGTCGTCGACACGGCTTCTCATCGTTCAATATATTTATTCTATATTTGCCTATATATATATATAGGCCTATACGTGTCAATATATATTTTGGGTTACAAGTAAATTATCCAGATGGCACTTAGATTGCGTCAGAAAGCTTCAACTGGGTTAAGTTTGGTATTATCAACAATGGTTTATCCGGAGAGATAGAAGGATTATGAAACAAAAATATGGATCTGTGGCATGTTGACTGTAGTAGGCCAGCTATATGAGTCAACCAGCTAATTACGTAGGCCAGCAATTGGAGTGAACCAGCTATAGGAGTGAACCAGCTAATTACGTAGGCCAGCAATTGGAGTGAACCAGCTATAGGAGTGAACCATCTAATTAAGTATGCCAGCTATAGGAGTGAACCAACTATAGGAGTGAACCATCTAATTAAGTAGGCCAGCTTTAGGAGTGAACCAACTATAGGAGTAAACCATCTAATTAAGTAGGCCAGCTTTAGGAGTGAACCAGCTAATTAAGTAGGCCAGCTTTAGGAGTGAACCAGCTAATTAAGTAGGCCAGCTTTAGGAGTGAACCAGCTAATTAAGTAGGCCAGCTATAGGAGTGAACCAGCTAATTAAGTAGGCCAGCTATAGGAGTGAACCTTTTACTTAAGTAGGCCAGCTATAGGAGTGAAACAGTTACAGTGAACAAGCTATATGAGTGAGCCAAATATAGGAGTGAATCGGTGAATTAGCCTAATGAGCGGGTCTGATGATTTTATGACTGGGCCAAGTTGCCTCTGTGAGTGAACCATCAATAAAATAAATTATATACTATGCCAATTATTTGATAGCAAGGAAAGAAAAAAAGATAAAGTAAAATGTATAAATAAATAAAACGTTACTCGCACACACACAAACAACTTTTAACAATGACAAGTTGTTGAAAGTACAAACATATATTGTGAAAGTATAGAAACACTATAGGACAGAAGGGCAAAGAGTAAAGTGGTAATAATGCAAAATGCATTAGATTCTAGCTTAGAAATACAACACAATAACAACCTGTTGCAATGCTCAGATAAACATAAGGACACAAACACTTTCCTTATCCCTTATGCAAGAACAAATGCATATACTTCCCGAGCGGCATCAGGGCCTGGAATGGGTTACCTGAACAAACCAGGAAAACCAGTAACTTAACATCATTTAAAGCACTAATAAAAATGCATGACTAGACTCAGACCACGGATGAGCGTAGGACACAATAATCTTTTTTATAGAAGGGAGGGCGTCTGTAATATATAAGATAAAATGATAAGAATAAAAGTTACTGAGATTTAAAAAATGTGTTACGTGTGGACCTGTTTATACGAATACGGTCATTGTCAGTAAGACAATCTGTCTGAACGAGAGAATATTTGATGAGACATTTGGGACGGCGGTAACAGCTCGCGCACCTTCCCCCCCCCCCCTTTCACGCCGTTGGAAACATGGATTAAGAGGACTTCTGGTAAAATTTTCGCCCAAGCCCAGAAACACACGAGCTAATATATAGCGCAGGCGCAACGGGGGAGGGGGTTGGGAGTCTCGTCGACCGTCAATTAAGGGCCGGGTTTGGGAGGTGTGGGGGGGGGAAGTGAATTGGTAGTGTCGTTTATGTTGGTTTGAGATTAGCCTGTATTGTGTCCACTTGACCTTGTCATAGAGTCATAGGATTGAAGGTCGGACACATCTGCGGAATTGTCGATGCCAAGAAGCCAATCTTTGTCACAGATGGGGTGGGGTCTGGGAGGTTGGGAAGGGACAATACACGTTACCAGGATGATGTTATTTTGTTCTCGAGTCTGTTCTATATTTGTATGATTTAAAATTCTTTATGTTCGATAGTATGTGGGCTCTATATACTGTATGTTCTATATACTGTATGTTCTATATTCTGTATGTTTTATATTCTGTATGTTTTATATTCTGTATGTTCTATATACTGTATGTTCTATATTCTGTATGTTTTATATTCTGTATGTTTTATATTCTGTATCTTTTATATTCTGTATGTTTTATATTATGTGTGTTCTATATTTTGTATGTTCTATATCTGTACACAGTCAATCGGGCTATTTCTAACCCAACAATTACAGGTTCCTCCTTTATTATCGGCTAAATCCATTTGTTCAAACACACACACACGCACACACATGGTCCATAGGTTTTATCGGGTTTTCCCTGAGCTAAGCGGCGAACGATTATATCGGGCGTTTAGGCTAGCAGCACGCCGAGAGTGAGTACAAATAGCCGTGTATTGCTAGTTGCGGGTAATTATCTGCTTTCTAGCTAAATGTCACTACACCATCTCGGTTAGTTCAAGGGGCAAAGTTCACCTGCTGTGTATTTTTTTTTTCGATCGTAGCTCATTATGCACATTCCTAAGACTAATTTGTAAGATTAGGCACCGTGCCATTAAATGAGGCGCCAAGATAAAACAGGGTAGAACTTGTAGAAAGAACAAGTAACGATTTACAAAGAGACCGTTTGGAAAACTGGGAGAGGGGGAGGGAGGGGTTAAGGTTAAAGGGGGACTTTGATTTTGACTATGATTTCTTCTGAGTAATAATTCGACTCAGAAATACCCTCCCACATGATTGCGTGCAAAGGTGTTTGATATAGTAGGCTACTTTCTTTTATAATTTTGTTTTAGCGTTCTGGTTTTATTTCTGAATGCTTTTAGCATCGTGATTTTTAGCCATTATTAAAGTTAGGCCTATTTCATTCATTCAATGCACAAGTCCATTCTCTTTATGAAAACAAAATAATTGATTGAAGAAGAAGATTACTTACAATAAATTGTATGAAACAATTTGAATTATATCACATATAATTCTTTGATGATAACAGTTCTTCCTTCTTATAATTACTTCAAAATATCTTAGTTCACATACAAAACCATTCAATCTTAACACAGAACCATCTTATCGTCTGCTCTTTCAACAGGGGCAAATCACTCTCTTAAAATATTTTTGTATTAAGAAAAAATTCTAATATTGAAATGAACACCAGACTAGACTAGACTCTAATGCCTTCATACAATTGTGGATCTTTACTTTTCAAATAATTATTTTAGTTGTTATCAATAAAGTCAATATCTACAGTGTTCACGTTTTAATCCGCCGTTTGCTAGATTTCCCATCCACTTGTTATAGACTATAGTGCCTAGTTATAGACTTGTTATAGACCAGTTATAGGTCAGTAGGGCTGCATAGGCAAAAGTAAAGCTATTTTATCTACTGTGTTTACAGCAAACTATCACAATAAGTCATTATGAATTCTTCCGAGCTTATTAATCAGTATAAATAACCAATTATTGTCAATGTTCTTTTACTTTATGCACTTATAGTTATATTTTACAATATGGACAAAAAAGTTTACGGATTAGTTTTTATTATGATAATTTTTGTTTATTATATCTTTAATGTAGACACAAACTGACTACATCGTACAAAACAAATAGAAAAATAAGAAAGATAACCCTTACTTTAAAACAGTTAAAACGTTTATGAAATTTCTGGAAAACTTAAAAACGAAAGATAAATATTATCTTTCTAAATGTAATCGAAGCCACATAATATACGTTACCGGGTCGCATGCGGCCCGCGGGCCGAAGTTTGCCCACCCCTAGACTACGCAATGATTGTGAGTTTAATAGTTTAATACAACGTAAGCGGCCTTAACCTTGCACAGAAGATGATTTAATAAGACACAGGGGCGATTACCATAGTTTGGTGGTGAAATTTTCGTGTGTTCTATTTTTTTCTTCTGTTGAACGTGTACACAGTTTAGATTGTATGACGCAGCGTTTACGTAATAAGGGAAAATAGAAATTTAAAACTCAGGTTGTTCGCCATTGCTAGGCGCCCATTGGCTGTCCTCTCAAAACATGCCAAAGGTTTATATCTGCCTCAGACGGTGATTGTAAACAAAGATACGTTTTGCTTATCTGTGGTGTTGCGAGTCTGGCAAGCGCAGTTTGTTTGTGTGTTTGTACGCGGGTGGATTCGATGCCTGATGCTCAACACGTCAGAAAAATAATTCCAGAAGCCGTCAACTATTCCGATTGCAAGGAGAATGACCACAATATAATATGTCATCTCTTCAATAGCATGGAGAATGACCACAATATAATATGTCATCTATTCAATAGCTTGGAGAATGACCACAATATAATATGTCATCTCTTCAATAGCATGGAGAATGACCACAATATAATATGTCATCTATTCAATAGCTTGGAGAATGACCACAATATAATATGTCATCTATTCAATAGCATGGAGAATGACCACAATATAATATGTCATCTATTCAATAGCTTGGAGAATGACCACAATATAATATGTCATCTATTCAATCGCAAGGAGAATGACCGCAACATAATATGTCATCTATTAAATCGCAAGGAGAATGACCACAATATAATATGTCATCTATTCAATAGCATGGAGAATGACCACAATATAATATGGCATCTATTCAATAGCATGGAGAATGACCACTATATAATAAGTCATCTATTCAATAGCATGGAGAATGACCACAATATAATATGGCATCTATTCAATAGCATGGAGAATGACCACTATATAATAAGTCATCTATTCAATAGCATGGAGAATGGCCACAATATAAAATGTCATCTATTCAATCGCAAGGAGAATGACCACAATATAATATGTCATCATTTCAATGGCATGGAGAATGAACACAATATAATATGTCATCTATTCAATAGCATGGAGAATGACCACAATATAATATGTCATCTATTCAATCGCAAGGAGAATGACCACAATATAATATGTCATCTATTCAATAGCATGGAGAATGACCACAATATAATATGTCATCCATTCAATAGCATGGAGAATGACCACAATATAATATGTCATTTATTCAATGGCATGGAGAATGGCCACAATATAAAATGTTATCTATTCAATCGCAAGGAGAATGACCACAATATAATATGTCATCTATTCAATCGCAAGGAGAATGAACACAATATAATATGTCATCTATTCAATCGCAAGGAGAAATACCACAATATAATATGTGATGTAATTGATGCATGGGCCGGTGAGGCAGCGTTCACCAGTTTCTTTGGCCTCGGCATACTAGGTGATTGTGTGGCCAGCACAATCCCTAGCCGCCTTGACTTTACCCCAACTAAGGTCAGGGCTGGGTAGACTCAGGGACACCCTTCACACCCGTGAACAAACTCAGGATCTTCCGTACGCCGGCCGGACGCGCTACCGCTGGGCCGCCGTGTCCCAAATCCTAAAAAGAAATGTTCGTTCGTTCGTTAATGATTTATAGCACAGAGCCCCCAAAAAATGCAACAGAAAAACACACTTACAGAAAATACATACACACAACAAGTGCGCAAACACACAGAAAGACACGTGAAATACATTCACACATGAAACACACAGAAACACACACGAAACACACACACAACGGCTAAGAATATTTGGTTTAAAAAAAAAAGGGACTCCGGTAGATCGATTGCAGAGAAGTCAACACAAATACAAAAACACAATGAAATGCAAAATTTAAAAAAAAGCAACAAGATGAAGAAAATGGCATATCAAATAAGCCCAGAAACGCCAAAAGTTGAACAAGATGCCTTAAATACGATTAATACGCGAACTCTGCGGAACACACACATCCACACACACTCACACACACTCACACACACACACCCACACACGCGCCAGTGTCTCGAGGGGAGCGAAAAGACCCGTAATGCTATTTAGACTCGGACGCGGCATATTTGCTTGGCCCCCTCCCCCCCCCCCCTTCCGAACGCGGGAACGGATTTTATGCTTCGAACGGTTTCCGGGGTATAAAGGAAACTCTAGCGGAGGGCGGGGAGGGGGAAATGGGGGAAAGAGGGAAGGGGAAAGAAAGAAAGAAAGAAAGAGAAAAGACTGATGACGAGAGAGTGAGAGAGAGAGAGAGTGAGAGTGAGAGAGAGAGAGAAAGAGAGAAAGAGCAGTGAGAGAAAGAGAGAGAGAGAGCAGTGAGAGAGAGAGACAGAGAGCAGTGAGAGAGAGAGAGAATTGTAGATATAAATTTGATATGATGAACAGATAGCAAGAACTGTAGATATAAAGTTGATATGATAGACAGATAGCAAGAATTGTATATATAAAGTTAATATGATAGACAGATAGATAGAATTGTAGATATAAAGTTGATATGATGGACATATAGCGAGAATTGTATATATAAAGTTGATATGTTGGACAGATAGCGAGAATTGTAGATATAAAGTTGAAATGATGGACAGATACATAGAATTGTAGATATAAAGTTGATATGATAGACAGATAGATAGAATTGTAGATATATAGTTGATATGAGAGACAGATAGAAAGAATTGTAGATATAAAGTTAATATGATGGAAAGATAGTGAGAATTGCAGATATAAAGTTGATATGATGGACAGATAGCAAGAACTGTATATATAAAGTTGATATGATGGACAGATAGCGAGAATTGTAGATATAAAGTTGATATGATGGACAGATAGCAAGAACTATAGATATAAAGTTGATATGATGGACAGATCGCGAGAACTGTAGATATAAAGTTGATATGATGGACAGATAGCAAGAACTGTAGACATAAGTTGATTTAATGGACAGATGGCAATGAGAAAAGAATCGAGCAGACGTCAAACATACAACGGCTGGAGGGAAAGGATAAAATTGAACGTGGGAATAGTTTTCAACTCTCTCCCGGGAATTCTCCTCTCTGACTTGTCCTCCTTACTCTCCTAGCTTTGAACTGTAAGGAGGAGGCCTAGGAGGAACATGGAGGATCTGGGAGGAGGATGGAGCAGTGCATTATGTCCCTTTAATCGAATCCCGGATCTCTTCTTGAAAAGCACTTTTTCCCCTCGTAGGGCTTCGGGCGAGTTATCTTCCTTGATTCTTTTATGCAACATACCCTCCCCACCACACAGCATAGAGCACACACACGCACACAGACCTAGATACGAACGTTTTCCCACATATTCGTTACACGTGTTCCCATGTTCCCGAAATGTGTTCACACAGGTCTCTTCTTATGTTCCCCAGATGTGAAGGCCTACACACAGACCTGCATACCATCATGTTCCCCCATACAAGTGCTAACAGACCTGCATAAAATCATGTTCCGCACATAAGTGCTTAAGAGATCTGCATACCATCATGTTCCCCACATTAGTGCTTAAAAGACATGCATACCATGATGTTATCAGCATAAGTGCTTAACTGACCTGCATACCATCATGTTCCCATCATGTGTGCTAACAGACTTGCATACCATCATGTTCCCCACATAAGTGCTAACAGACCTACATACCATCATGTTCCCCACATAAGTGCTAACAGACCTACATACCATCATGTTCCCCACATAAGTGCTAACAGACATATAAGTGCATATTATCGTGTTCCCAAAACGTGTGCTAACAGACTTTCATACCAGCCAGTTCCTTAATTAGCACAGACACAAACCAGCACCATCCAGACATCATGTCTATAGCAATGATGCGGTCATCATATTTCGAGGCGTCACCTTAAAACGTATTCTCTTGCGGACCATTTCTAGCAAGTGATGAATCAAACAAAAACAGCCATTAATAACGCCTGGAGCTTGAGGTCTTATAAAGACAATTCACTTTATTATGAACCAGAAAACGCGACATGGTTATGACTGTTCAATGGTTCTCATAATAATATCTAAATAGTATTAATTTAAAAAACAATCTGCAACTATTTTGTCAGATCCAATTTGGTACATATTTTAAAAAGAGATATTTTCCATTTAACATGTTGATGATATAAACTATCGACTCAATAATCTAGTTGAACATACCGATGGTATTGACTCAATAATCCAGTTAAACATGTTGATAATATAGTTACAATAATCTGGTTTAACATGTTGATAATATTAATATAGATAAAATAATCTAGTTTAACATGTAGATAATATAGATACAATAATCTAGTTTAACATGTTGATGATATAGATACAATAATCTAGTTTAATATGTTGCTGATATAGACACAATAATCTAGTTTAAAATTGAGTCAGACTTGTAAAGGTCTGTACATTTGATAATGTAATTTGTTTTACTTGTAAACAGTGACTTTCTATTTGCTGCTGTTTGTTTGTTCGCAACCACATTATATCACCAACAACAAACAACCACTCACTGTTTCCATTCCCATGATGCATACCCCAACGGAGTAGCGCGTGCTGGAGCAGCAAAGCGCGAGCACAAACATACTCACGGAAGTTGTAAATGAGATTCTATCCAAAGTCTAATGGAATCCCGGGGGGAGTCGCCGCCCCTGCCACGCACATGTACTCTCTTATCAGGGGCGGATTATCATTAAAGTCTAGGCTGTGTTGTTGTCGTTACTTGGTTCAGTGTCTTGGAATGGCTGCTGGCTTCGTGTGTTATCAGGTTGAGGAAGATCGTGGCGTGGGTGAGGCGGGGGTGGGGGGATGGAGGAGCTGTCCGTTTTCTTATAACGTTGAATTGTTATCAGTTTGTTACTTTAAATATTAATATATAGATTAGATTAATGTTAATATGTCAGTGTGTCGTAGCAGAAGCACGTGGATTTAATAGATATGTGATATAGATGATTGATGGATGTGTGGATAGATAGATGGAAAGATAGATAGATGGATGGATAGATGGATAGAGGGATAGAGGGATAGATGGATAGATGGATAGATGGATAGATGGATAGATGGATGGATGAATTTTTTGGATAGATTGATGGATCCAAAGATGGATGGATAGATGAATAAATAGAAATCTAGATGTATAAATGATAGATAGCTGGATAGATGGATAGGTTATAGAGAGATAAATAGTAACGGATGTATATAGTACATAGATAGATTAACAGATGTGTAGATAAATAGATAGATAGATAGGATAAATAGATAGATAGATAGATAAATAGATAGATACATAGATACATAGGTACATAGATTGATAGATACATAGATAGATAGATACATAGGATAAATAGATAGATAGATAGATAGATAGATAGATAGATAGATAGATAGATAGATACATAGGATAAATAGATAGACAGATAGATAGATCAAACTACCAATGAAACTATCTAAAGAGATAAACTCCGTAAAATAAAGTTAAATTCAATGTTAGTTCACAGAACATATACAAGATATGAACACACTCCCCCCCCCCCTCATCCCAAGTAAACTACAAACCTATTCGACTGTATGTAAAAAAACAAATACCTCCTTCACCATCTAGTGATGGAGTTGGGGTTTAAATCTTTTTTAGAAAAACAACAAGAAATAAGCTTTTCTTTTCTTGCCCTCGCCAGAGGCTCGCAGCCGCGGTCTCATCCTCCATTCATTTTAGTCACACCGGAAATGCCAGGTCAGTAGTCAGAGCACGTGACTCCGGCTATTTAATTCATATCCGATTTCCGGTTCACGAGTCGTGACACCCCGCCCATTCGTTCTTTCCGCCAATCAAGCATATTAAAAAAGTGATAAACCCGAGTCCCGATTTTTTCTTTCTATATATTTTCTTTTCTATTTCAGCTTCTAAAAGGAGAATTATTATTTTACAATACTAGCCAATCATATATCTGAAGGTCTGAGGATTTTAATGATTTTATGTTCAATGAAGATCGGATTCACTAACGTTAGAAGAATATACAAGTAGATATTTCTTTTCTTTCTTCCCAAGCGGCTTCCAAGCATGGAATGGGTTACCTGAACAAACCAGCATGAAATGGGTTACCTGATCAAACCAGCACGGAATGGGTTACCTGATCAAACCAGCACGGAATGGGTTACCTGAACAAACCAGCATGGAATGGGTCACCTGAACAAACCAGCACGGAATGGGTCACCTGAACGAACCAGCAAGGAATGAGTTACCTGAACAAACCAGCATGGAATGGGTTACCTGAACAAACCAGCGAAAAACGGAGGAGTTGTGTGAGATCTTCTCTAATCGCTGTGAGAATTGTAAAAGTCTCTCATCAGGTAATCACAGCAAAAGAAACTAATCTCCATGGCTATTAGATCTAAAAAAATCTTCTCTCTATACCAGGGATCGGAAACCTTTTGGTACGGATGTGCCAAAGTAGGATTTCTAATTCATTTGGCGTGCCAATATCCTAAAAGTCATCCCCGCTCAAGCACTCAATTTCTTGTAAAAGAGACTTGAATTGTAAATGCAGGGGTCTTTCGCGTGCCATTAAAATTAGCTCTGCGGGCCGCAGGTTGCCGACCCTTGCTCTATACCTCTTCCGAGACTTAGCTTCCAGCTTCTTCTCCCCTCCCCTCTCCTCCGCCCCCTCCCCTTCACCTCCTCCCCCGAAAACCATCCAATGGAATTTTTGTTTTAAAATTTAATAATAATAAAACGACAACTTCCTTCCAGTTGTAAGAACCACTTAAAGAGCTACCGTCAAGTCCAATAACTTTAATTCCCATGTTTGTTGTTCTAGTGTTGTCTTTCCTTGTTTTCTTTCACACCAAATGAACACTGGGGTATTGAATATTTTATTCCACCCCCAAATCCCAGCAACAGAAGATGTGACGAGAGAGAGAGAGACTCTTGCATGTGTTTGTGTGTGTGTGTGTTTGTGTGTGTGTGTGTGTTTGTGTGTGTGTGTGTGTGTGTGTGTGTTTGTGTCTGTTTTGTCGCCATAGACCAGGCATGAAATGAGAGGGGGTGTAGGATGGAAGAAAGAGGGCGTGGAGGAGTCTTGGGGGAGGGGGAGCTGGAAGAAAATAGAAGGAAGAAATTGGGATTAACGAACAACACTGTCACACCCTGACAGTTTGACACATTAGATGACACCACTGGGGGGGGGGGGGCACGTCATTGTCAAATTGCGAAGCAGACTTTGTTTTGTTTTTTATCAATACTAGGAGTAAATATGACGTCATTTTTTTTTGTCAACACGACGTCATATTTTTCAAGTGCCGTCATAATTTCAACATTACAGCGTTCATTTTAGTCAATATAGCATCTCATGTTTTCGTATGTTACACGAAATAGCACGGAGTGATGCGCTTTATAAATGATCATCAAAGTTCATAGCTCAATATGATGCAAATGCTTTTGATAAAATAACGTCATTGTTTCAAGTTTGTGTGTCTGCTTCCTTTCCACAATAAAAATGTAACGGATTGTTTTAAATAATAGTTTATGCGAGTTAAATTATTGTAGCGTCATCATTCATTCAAGTGAATATGGCGCCATTTGTTTTTAAGTCACCGTGACGTCAACTGCCATACCTTCTCATCGTCATAACTAATGGTTTGCCATTTTTAAAAACTATAATTTAAGTCTTTTTCTTTTAAAGGGAACGAAAGAAAAAGAAATGGAAAAAAGGATTATTTAAGAATTACCAGTAATTGCTATAATTGTGATAATAGAGGATCATATTGATATAATTGTGATAATAGAGGATCATATTGATATAATTGTGATAATAGAGGATCATATTGATATAATTGTGATAATAGAGGATCATATTGATATAATTGTGATAATAGAGGATCATATTGATATAATTGTGATAATAGAGGATCATATTGATATAATTGTGATAATAGAGGATCATATTGATATAATTGTGATAATAGAGGATCATATTGATATAATTGTGATAATAGATGATCATATTGATATAATTGTGATAATAGAGGATCATATTGATATAATTGTGATAATAGAGGATCATATTGATATAATTGTGATAATAGAGGATCATATTGATATAATTGTGATAATAGAGGATCATATTGATATAATTGTGATAATAGAGGATCATTTTTTGTGTGATAATTATTTGTGACAATTAAGTAGACCTAGTTGTAACGTAGATTAAGTGATATGGAGTTTAGATAAATGGAGGTTGGGTTATTCTGCAATTATTAAAAATTACAATATTTAGTAGGCCTACAATATATAGGCCTATATATATATTATATAGATAGACCTATATATATATATATATATATATATATATATAAGAGAGAGAGAGAGAGAGAGAGAGAGAGAGAGAGAGAGAACAAGAGTCGGAGAGAGAAAGAAAAGAGAGAGATTTGAGATATAGGTTAGATAGAAATTATACATAGAAAGACAGAGTAATAGTAGATAAATAGTAAAAAGCCCTTCAGAGAGAGATAACTGAATAGACAGACAGATAGATAGATAGATAGATAGATAGATAGATAGATAGATAGATAGATAGATAGATAGATAGATAGATAGATAGATAGATAGATAGATAGATAGATAGATAGATAGATAGATAGATAGATAGATAGATAGATAGATAGATAGATAGATAGATAGATAGGAGGTAAGTAGGTAGATTGGTTGTCCACGAAATCATAAACTGGTTAGGAAAAACAACCTTGCTGTATAAAAAGAAGCACTTAAAATTAATTTAATCAAACCATAACCAAAAAGCAAAAATCCAGAATCTCTTTGCCCTCTGTAAAGACTCGACAGATTATCTGAAAGCTCAGATGTATCTGGCATAATAGATTTTAACTGTTTTATGTTGATAATCTGTTTGTAGGCTGCCAACTGTCAGTTTTTCATGCCAGCTCGAGATTAGGCGTTTTATTATCTTCGAAATGTTTAGTTGTCAACAGGTCTACAGTGTAGTCGACTTGCATTTAGATCAACTTGAAAGTTGGCGCTTCTTCTGTGCTTCCTAGCTTGATCATCCATTGCTGTAAATTATAGAATTGGATTCTCCTGCAATGGGCTGATGAACTGGTTGGTGGATGGTTTTGTGGATTGGTTGATGGATGGATTGGTGGATGGGTTCATGGATGGTTTGGCACTGGTCGGCAACCTTTTGCTTATAGTGTGCCAAACTAGGATTTCTAAGTCATTCAGCGTGCCAACAGCGGGAAAGTCATACTGCTCAACAATATTATTTTAATAAGATAGTTTATTTAATGCGGTAGCAAGACCAAGACAAAAGAAGCGTTGTATATTTAATACAAAAAATTAATGTATTTGTTATTATCTTTTTTTTACTCCATTCATAGCAAATAAACAACTTCATAATTCATCTTAAACATTCATAGTTTATGTATTAAAAATTAAAGTTAGTTGTCAAGATATGTCTCTAATTCTAATTGTAGGCCCTATCTATAGGGCATTTGCAATCACGTGACTAAAAGCACGTGATTTTTATGTAGTGGTGTACACAATGACCGCTGTTTCAATAAAGTGTCCTATAGGCTATAGGCATAATAATATGATAATATGATTCTCATATGAAGTAGTGAAATTGAAAGTGTAAATAGATCTAACCGGCCCTAGCCTAATCACATTAATCAATTAATCTGCAGTATTTAAGTTTTAAAATAGGGGAATACATATAATTAATATTGTACCGAACGATTATTAGGCCTAATTATAATATAAATAAAATCAATTCAATTGCAACACTTACCAGTCGGATATGAAGATGATAAAATGGGCGTAAAATGTTGAAAATCGTTGAAAAAATACCATGTCAGGCTTTCTCTTGGACTAGGAAGATGATCAACGACTATTTACCTCCTAATTTGTGAGTAGGATAGCCAATATTCAGATGTGAATTTAGCATGATGAAGAACAACTTCACCACGTTACATTTGTACCTCAAGTGGGTTCTATATTTACACAAATACGACACTAAAAGGCCTAAGCCACGCCCACTGCGAGCGCTCTATTAATTCATTATAGTTGGATCTCAGTATATAGGCTGCAAACGCAGTGGGCACAAACACCAACACACCTTCGGCACGTATCTTAAGCCGAACGCCAATTGTACGATTGAACTGGGATTGGCACAAACGCAGTGCGCGATACGACTTGCGTTCAACTTTTAGCCAGCGAGAGCCTAGCGATCATGTGACACACAGGTCGTTCCAAAATGGAGGCGCTGTGCATTGCAGCTTTGCAGCTTGTTCTATTTTATTGGCTCGGGAAAAGGTATTATAGGGCAACGGTACTGGGTTCATCACATATTTTGAAAGAGAGAAAGGTTTGAGGAATACCATCATCTTTTAGACGAGGTTTTGAACGACGAGGAAAAATGTATCGCGTACATCAGGATGAGACCCTCAACTGTTCGGACACTTTTAGAGCTAGTGATCCCAAGCATCACCGAGCGCACCACAAACTTCCGAAAACCTTTGTCCCTAAGAGAACGACTTTTGATTACATTGAGGTAAGTCATCATCATCTGCACTCAGCAGAATCTTGAGGTACATTTAAGGTCCTCCAGTCCCCAGGGTACAAAGCATGGCTGCCATGGCTGTACAGGTTTTACGGACCACTTAAACTTTAAGAGCTCCAATACTCATACAAGTCCTTGATCACAACAAACAAACAAACAGACAAACATAAAACAACAATTAATGTACAAAACAAACAAGTCAGAACAAAGCAAAAACAGAAGCAACAAGAAAACGTACTGATTATTATAAAGTACTGTAACTTTTTATTGATCAAAGTCCGATCCAATGTGGTGTATATAATCATTGACATGGAAAAAAGAAATAGCTTCTTGATTGTCTTTTCAAGTCCTAAAAGAAAACATTTAAATGTACTGCTCTTGGTGGCCGCGGCGCCAGACGAAACCCGGCAGTGTGCAATATTATTACCGTATTTTTTTTTTTTAATCTCGCTAAATATTTCACAAATTCAAATTCTGCTCGAATCTCCCCTTGATTTTTAGTCGCTGAATTCAAAAATGAAATCAGATATTGTCTGCGATGCTTTCTCGATGAGAAAATTGAAAGTGAAAATGTCCCTAGTCCAGCCATATGACGTCACACATTCAAGGTCGACGCGACTACTAGCAACCGTGAAAAAAACGAAGGCATGAGATGTAGCAAGCCAGTTCAGCACTCTCGTCAAAAAAGTTGGTGCGAAAGCGTGTTGTTGAAGTCCGAAGTCGTGTTGAACTCACTGCGTGCGGTTACTAGGTTTAAATAGTGTCACCAACACCGACTCACAACGAAAGCCGTATTCACTGAGAAGACGTGTTGGTGTTTGTGCCCACTGCGTTTGTAGCTTAACTGAGATATCCACTACTGTATTATGTATTATACAACTGCATTATTCATCCAGTGGAACTTTAAATAAACGGATGAGATACGTAGTAATCATACAAATTAAGTAGTTAATGTAATGTTTACAAATGTACATATAAATTCTTTAGTCATATAATATTTGTATAATTTTCAAATATATTTATAATTTGATCATTTTATAGTTAAAAATTGTATATATTTTTTTTAAGGAAGCAAAAAGAAAATATATTAAACATATTAACGCAAAGAAAACGGGTTAATTATCTCCCTTCAATTAAATTCTTCAAATTAGATGCAAGTGATGTCAAACGAGTTAATTGTTTTAATATAACTAGTGTTACGTATAAAGTATTATTTCTTTATACAAATTCATCATAATGCTCTTTTTTTCAACCCGTACTTAGATGTATAAAATTAGTTTTCGCTATAAAAAAACATTTTCTGCATTAATAAAGTCAAATTATGGCGTTTATTTCTTTAAAACGTTAATAATTACAACAATTACATAATATAATGCTAGTATAAAAGCCTGTTATATTTATTATAATAATAAATCAAACTAATTTGTTTTAGAAATATATATTATTTATGCTTAACTAAAAGAGATGAGCATAAAACCTCTTTTGAATGTAATTAGCATGTATCAATTAATGAGCGCCTTTTCCTTAAATGCTCTGCGCTAATTGTTTAAAGTCAGGGACATATTTAGTCACTTCTGAGTGTTCAAGTTTAAGTGACCTCTTGGTAGGATTAATAAGCTTTCATGTGCGATAAAATATTTTCACTAGTGTAAATTAAACCAAAAGCTGAAAGTAGAGCGAATGCCTTGCAGTTGACAACAGATGACTATCCTAAGCAACTTACTTTCAGATTTTCTGCAAATCGTCACATTTGGATGACCATTTTTCGGATGTTTAAAATATATAAAAAATTTCAATATCCTTCCACTATAAAAAGATCAAGATCTAAGTAGTTTGTAGTAAGATCAAGACAGCAAGGCTTAATGTGGTATGGAAACACGAGTCCATGAATTTGAATTTGCCTTTGTTTAGAAAACTCCGCACTGAGTGCTTCATTGTACTTCTGAAAAAGCTAATCTATCTTACTTTGCATTAAATTAAGGAAAGAGTTAAATGTTTTGAAATCAATTTCACGGCAAGATATGTCTAGTTTCAATGCAAATCCATTCCAGTGGTCCAACACTTCAAGTGCATTCCGACACCGTCCTTGTAAATGCAAGATACATTGACTGAAACATGTCGCCATGTCATTCAGAAACATCGGTTTCAACAGTCTGTTCTCCTCATTAAATATCGAAAATGTTGTTTTTTTCATCAAGATACACCTTAATTACTTCCAGACCAGAAACAAATCTATCCAAAACTTTACCTATACTCCGTATCACTTTCTTCTAGAAGAGACTTAAGAAACTATAAAGTTGACTATCTTATTAATAGACACAATCACAGATGGCAAGTCCAATGATGAGAGCTTTGCATACCAACATTCCTGACGTCAACGTGCAGTGTGACTCCCATGTCGTTCGCCATGCAGCACCCATTAATTATGCTGACGTACGTTGTTTTGACGCAAAAAAATCTTCTTGGAAGTCTCTCGCGTGCCATTGAAAATCATTCTGCGTGCCAAATCCGGCACGCCTATCTTAGGTTGCCGAACCACGGTTTAATGAATTGGTTGATGGATTGATGGGTGAAATGATGGATGTTTATTCATATGGCAAGTGAAGCAGCGCTTAAGGGTTTCCATGGCCTCGGCTAACAAGGGGGTTGTGTAGCCAGCACAACACCCAGCCTCCTTAAATCCAAACATTCTCCCACATAGACCGCCATGTAACAGTAGCAGTAAAGGGTTTAAGAGTTCTCGCTAACCAGTCTATAACCTACAACACATTAAATAAGACCCAGCATCTGTACTATTACTCAATAAAATGGTAAAAAAAAATATACAATTGTAATTCAATAACCTATAGCAGCGCCCCACCAAATGTTTGCTCTACCGGAACCTTTGACAGGCGAAATGGCGAATGGCGCCGTTGGAAAAATTTCTCCAGGGAGTGCTGGACTAACATTTGTTTGAGTGGTGATTGACTTCTGCGCCCCTGTAACCACCCCTCGGCACCCTGGCGGCGCACTCCCAAAGCTTAGTGTTGTTAGAAATACGAGGAATTCATGTCTTTCTACTGGAGTGCCAATTGTATTGGCCAAACTCTGCATGTCTATATGTTTTGTATGTATATGTGTGTTTGTGTGTATGTTCTATATGTTTATGTAAGTTTGTCTATGTTCTTTGTAGGTCAGTCAAAAGGTTAGTACCTTTTAGTTTTTGTGTAGTAAAAAAAAATACTTCTCAATATATTAAAATGTTTGATTTAATTCCATTGATTGACTTATTCCATCGGTTGATTTATTCCATCGGTTGATTTATTTACACAGTCGGACAAGTGGAAAAACGTATCACGTGTATATACACATATAGTTGGATTGATGGATACATGGGTGGATGGGTGGATGTTTGGTTTGGTGGAAGAGTAACACCAATAGTTAAATCACCAAACCTAAAATACACTAGAGGACAGAAGGGCAAAGAGTAAAGTAGTAATAATACACAAGGCATTTAACTGTCATATAGAAGTGCAACCCAATGACAACCTGATGCAATGCTCAGATAAACATAAAGACCTTAGACGAGAACAAATGCATTTAACTTATAAGTACTCTTTCTTCCCGAGTGGCATTCGGGCATTGAATGGGTTGCCTGAACAAACCAGGAAAATCAGTAACTTAACATCATTTAAAACATTAATAAAATTGCAAGACTGTACTCGGACCACGGATGAGCGTAGGACGCAATAATCTTCTTGATAGAAGGAGCGTCTGTAATATATAAGATAAGATGAGTAGATGGATGAAAAATTGATGTATAAGTGGATGTGTGGGCTGAAAGATGAGTGGATGGATTGTTAGGTGGATGAATAGATGAATACGTGGGTGTGTTGGCAAATAAGAGGATGTGTGGTGTTGGTCAACTGGATTGGTGGATGGGATGATTGAATGGTGATTGTGTGTGTGTAGAGTGCCTGGGTTGATCAATGGATGTGTGACTGGATGACTGTGTTGATAGGAAGACAGTGTGGATGGATTGATAAAAGGATAAAAATAGATATTACAACTAGATTTATCACTTTTTATAAACAAATATTATCAGTTGTAAAGCTTTCATCCGAAATCAAAATGTGTCTGAAAAGAATGTTGTACATTAAAGTAATGCTAATATATCAACCATTTAATGCTGATATTACAAAAGAAACATTTAATATGATATAATAATAACCATAGACATTCCAAAACACCATTACGTTTTCGCTATGTCACGACTTAATTATATTAGTTCCTTTTCTAACCGACTGGCATTCTGAAATGAAATAAGTTGCCGGAATTAATCAAGGCAACCAAAAAAAAAAACGTTACGTCATTTAAAACTCTTATCGAAATGCAAGAGAAGACCTCGTCGCCATGTAGATACTATAAGACAGATCAGTACACGGGTGCCTAGTTCCACTTGTTATGAACACACGCTGCTTTAATTTCATCCACTCAACTTCCCTAATGCACCTTCCTGTATTCCCCCAACACCCTCTCCCATGACCCCGCCTATCACACGAGAAGAATGTGTTTTCTTTGTTTGTTTTTTTTACACATCATTTCCTTATTTAATTAAGCGTGAATGTCGTGACGTCACTTTTTAACTCTTATAACAAGTAAAGTATTTCGTCGGACCAAGGGACCGGTGAAGCAGCGTTCACCAGTTTCTATAACCACGGCATACAAGGGGATTGTCTGGCCAGCACGATCCCCAGCCGCCTTTACTTTATCACAACTAATGTCCGGTATCCATCAGAGCTGGGTAGACTTAGGGACACCCTCCAGACCCCGAAAACAAATCCTAGCCTTCACTAGGATTCGAAACCAGGACCTTCGGTACGCCAGCCGAACGCGCTGCCGCTCGGCTACCATGCCCCATTATAAGTATTCATTTTAAAATACCTAGAAAATGAACTTTAAAAAAAACATAGCAATAACAGGTATGTCGGATGAAAATACCACACTTTTTTTTATTAGGCATTACTTTCGGAGCACAGCAGTCGTACAACTCAACATGGAGCCTAGCTTCCAACTTGTATGTATCAGTAGATGCATGACTTCATTAAGACTTTGCATTTCAAGCGTCAAGTGTGCCACAAGACAGGTAAATAGCCAGCTGGCCTTTTTTCCGTTCAGGTGAGACTGGCTTTTTCTAAAGAAAGCTTTTCTGTGTACTCTCATTAAACTTCTTTCCTCTTCCTACACCCTCACTCTCTCTCTCTCTCTAATTCTCTCCCTCACACATATTACTAATTTCTCCTCAAACAGTAGAATTATGCCTCCTCTTATAACAAGCCTACTGTTTCTTTTCATTCGGCATCCGCAAGAATCATTCAATCTGTGTGTGTAATAATCATCAGCTTAAAACGTAACTTGGTTGTGTTTATTCAAGGTTTTGTGGAATTCATATACAGACTTAGCTAGAGAGAAAGATGGATATAGCGATGGATGGATGGATGGGTGGGTGAATGGAAATAGCGATTGATGGATGGATAGGTGATAGATTAATAGATAGTTAGATTGATAGATAAATAGATAGATAGAAAGATTAGTTACATAGATCGATAGAAAGATAGATAGTTAGATAGATAGATAGATAGATAGACAGATAGATAGATAGATAGATAGATAGATAGATAGATAGATAGATAGATAGATAGATAGATAGATAGATAGAAGATCTATTTCTACAACTATCATGTCTATTTCTACAACTATCATGTCTATTTCTACAACTATCATGTTTATTTCTACAACTATCATGTCTATTTTTTCTGTCTATTTCTACAACTATCATGTCTTTTTCTTCTGTCTATTTCTACAACTATCATGTCTTTTTCTACTACTATCATGTCATGTCTATTTCTACAACTAGAATGTCTATTTCTACAACTATCATGTCTATTTCTACAACTATCATGTCTATTTCTACAACTACCATGTCTTTTTCTACTACTACCATGTCATGTCTATTTCTACAACTAGAATGTCTATTTCTACAACTATCATGTATATTTCTACAACTACCATGTCTATTTCTACTACTGTCATATCATGTCTATTTCTACAACTAGGATGTCTATTTCTACAACTATCATGTCTATTTCTACAGCTATCATGTCTATTTTTACAACTTTCATGACTATTTATAAAACTATCATGTCTATTTCTAAAACTATCATGCCTATTTCTTCAACTAACAAGTACATTTCTACAGCTATCTTGTTTTTTTCCATAACTATCGTGACTATTTCTACAACTATCTTGTCAATTTCGACAACAACCATGTTTATTTCGACAACTATCACGTCTATTTTATTAAGTATCATGTTTATTACTACAACTATCATTTCTATTTATACAACTATCATGTCTGTTTCTAAAATTACCATGTCTATTTCTACCATTACCATGTCTATTTATACAACTATCATGTATATTTGTACAAGTTTAATGTCTATTTCATTAACTCAATGTTGAAATAGGTTTGAAATATTGTCAAAATCGCTTGATGTCATTTATAGACGACTCCTAAACAGTTGGACAAGTTGAAAAATGAGTAAACTATCCTATCGGACCCAATTGATCCATGGAGCCGGTGAATCAGCGTTTACCAGTTTCTTTTGCCACGGCATACGAGGAGTTTGTGTGGCTAGCAAATGCCCAGCCGCCTTTACTTTATCCCAACTTAAGTCAGGTACACATCGGAGCTGGGTAGACTCGTGGACACCCTCCAGACCCAAGAACAAATCCTAGCCTTCACCAGGATTCGAACCCAGGACCTTCGGAATACCAGCCGTACGCGCTGCGGCCATCATGTCCCACTAAGAGAAACAAGATGAAATGTATTATTAGTTTTCAATCTTTCGAATCGTTATCTATCTGAAATGTTGAACTGGCTAACATGAATTTGTGAAACTGTAATTTTAATGATAACATGACAAAACTCGAAACATTAGATGTTTACTTTAAATGTTGACTAAACTAAATTATATGGATAAAATGTATAAGTGTAAATATACTAATAAACGCGTAGTGTGTATAAGTGTAAATATACTATACGTTGGCTAGTGAACATATAGTTTATGTACCACTGTTCGCTTGGTGTGTATGTGTTTGTTGTGTGTAATTGAATGTCATGCATACAGTGGAGTAAGTCGAAGTTGTACAAAAGCGTCTACACATTGGGAAATATTTAACATGATTTGGTTCTAGGCAGTTATGGAAACATTGATATACGTACTTAGACAAACATAATCTATTCACACAGACAGGCAGACAGACGGACAGAAAGACATAGATAGAGATTGTGTATGAATGGATGGCTGTGCGAGTGGGTGGATGGATAGATGGATAGATGTATAGGTGGACAGAACAATTGTTGAATAGATGGGAAAGAGACAGATAGATAGATAGATAGATAGATAGATAGATAGATAGATAGATAGATACATAGATAGATAGATAGATAGATAGATTGATAGATAGATAGTTAGATTGATAGACAGACAGACAATAAGATAGATAGATCGATCGATCGATAGATAGATACATAGATAGATATATAGATAGATAGATAGATAGATTGATATATAGATAGATAGATAGATAGATAGATAAATAGATAGACAGACAGATAGATACTTAGATAGATAGATAGTTAGGTAGACAGATAGATAGATAGATAGATACATAGATAGATAGATAGATAGATAGATAGATAGATAGATAGATAGATAGATAGATAGATAGATAGATAAATAGATAGACAGACAGATAGATACTTAGATAGATAGATAGTTAGGTAGACAGATAGATAGATAGATAGATAGATAGATAGATAGATAGATAGATAGATAGATAGATAGATAGATAGATAGATAGATAGATAGATAGATAGATAGATAGATAGATAGATAGATAGATAGATAGATAGATAGATAGATAGATAGATAGACAGATAGATAGACAGACAGACAGATAGATACTTAGATAGATAGATAGATAGATAGATAGATAGATAGATAGATAGATAGATAGATAGATACATAGATAGATAGATAGATAGATAGATAGATAGATAGATAGATAGATAGATAGATAGATAGATAGATAGATAGATAGATAGATGGACAGACAGATAGACAGACAGACAGATAGATACTTAGATAGATAGATACAAAGAAACATAAAGATAGAGTGATACAGATAGCCTGCCTAAAAGCAGACACATTGAAGTATTTCAACCCACCACACGCATAAATTCAATTCGACAAAAACTAAACTGCATACATTTGTACATATTGTAACATTTTTACAGTTTACATATTTTATCAGTATTGTGTCATTTTTAACTTTTTTTGTCAAGCCAGTCAGAAAATATATAAATAAAATTGTTTGTGGTATTCAAAGACTTATTGACAAACGTGGAAGCGGCCAGTAAAATTTGAATTCTCCTAACACCACAGTCCAAGCCTCGTCATTTGACCTATCATGGCGGATAAGTGACCTGACGGATAAGACATTAGCTGCCAGCTACACGGCACACTGGCTCGGAGCTGGTTGCGTGTTGGCTTATTAGTTCCTTTGTATTTTTAAAAAGAAGGCTTTTAGAAAAAAAAAAAGCCTTCCATTCCCTTTGATTCAACATTCAAGGAACGTAACTCAGTCAATCTCTCATGCACACAATTGCACAAACGAGAAGAAAACGGGTCATATTCTACAGAAGTCGCAAGAGAACTCGACTTCTAGACTACGCTGTTCTTTGGCCAAACCCTCCATTTAGACTACGTAATGCAGATATCTAGATTCCAACTCCTCTCTCTCTCTCTCTTTTTCTCTCCCTCTCCCCTACCAAAAAAAAACCCTCTCTCTTCTTCGCCTATCCGCAACACAACCCCCCCAGTGACCACAAGATTCCAGTAACCTCCAAGAAATGAAACTCTCTATGTTGGAAAACTTAACCATGTACCCTTAATGTATTGATTTTGTAACAAGCCGAAATCAACAAGAGAAGAATTCTTTTTTCGGTAATTGCACGCACACACACACAGAGCTTCGCCTATACGTTTTCAAACACACGTATTTAAGGCAGACACGTTTTAAATCACACGTATTTAAGGCCTACACGTTTTGAAACGTTTTCAAACGCACATATTTAGGCGTAGACCTACACGTTTTAAAACACATGTATTTAGACCTATTCGTTTTTAAACATACGTATTTAGGTTACGCGTTTTCAAACACACGTATTTAGGCCTTTATGTTTTCAAACAGACGTATTTAGCCCTACACTCACAATCATAAACTACAAATCATACATAGAACAATCAAAGAACTATATGTGTTAGATCCATCAATTTAGGCTACTATTGAGCAAGCTATTGGATACATTTATAAAAACCTTACCTTTTAAAAAGCGTCGTAGTCATGGAAAATGAAATATTACTCTTTTCCGTTTTCTTGAAGTGAATCCAAAACAAGTTAACATAAATTTATTCAAGAAAACAGGAAACTGAAATTTAAACTAATAAATAAAACCCGAACCACTTCTTGCCTTCTCGCTGCTACATCTAACCACTTCAATTTCCACTGGCTACTTGTGAGCCGAAAGCCTTTCTTTCCACATTAATTCCGATCTGGCAATTTTTTAACACACAGTGAAAAAATAGGAATCTGAAGTAGCACACAAACTTTAAACACAAAAAAAAAATAATAATAATTGATTTATTTTTGTTGTTTTCGAACCAACAAAAACAAAATTTATCCAGTGAGTGTGAATGCGGGAGGGATAAGTGGTAGGGGGGGAGAGAAAAGGGAAAATATCCTGAAGTCGAAATCACAAGCTAGCGGTCATGTTCCGGACAGCTCAACCCAGTAGACTTGTTGGGTTGTTTTGTTTTTTTTTTGTTTTTTTTTTTGGTGTGCGTGAGTCTGTGTGAAAGATAGTCGCAGATTCTCTAGCAGACGACCAGCACAAAACTCACACATCACGGGGGCGCTAAACTCACTCGCACTTCGCCTCGACCAAGAGCTGGTGGGTGGGCGGAGATGGTGCGGGAAAGGGGGAGGGGTTTGGGTGAGGAGGAGGAGAGGGGGGTGTATTTACTGGCAGACGGGAATAAGTTAGGTAACCCCAGATGACTTGTCTCTCTCTCTCTCTCTCTCTCTCTCTTGTTTCTAATTCTCTCTCTCGCTCCGTTCTTCTCAAATGATTCCCGCTAACTATGATCATTCATCACCTATAAGATTTCCTCTTGCTCATTCTATCTCTCTCTCTCTAGTTTCCACTCCCCCCAACTCCATGTTGCTTGTGTTAAACAGTAAATTGTGTTCAAATACCCCCCCACCCTCCTCCCTCCCCCTTTCTATCACTCATCCACTTTTTTACAAAACTTTTATCTAAGTGTGTGTCCGGTGAGTAATGAAATGAGAGGGAGGGGGCGGGCAGAAGAAGGGAGATAAGAGGGGCGGGGGGGGGGCGGTGAGTGGCATTGTTACACATCGATGTGCACGAAATAATAATGACGGGGCGGGGAGCTTGTGATTGAGGATGTGAGAAAGCCGCATCTCCCCCTCCCCCCCCCCCCACACACATATATACATACATACTGACTTGTTGGGTGTCACTCCACTGCAGGTGTTGATGCAGGTGTTGATATAATTTTTACTTTAAAGGATGTCGACTCTAAAAACAAAATCCCAGAATTACTTACGACGTGCCCCTAACGGTCAAGGGCAGAATTCATTTTCGTACAATAAACACTCAAGCAATGGTTGCCAAGACTTTGTTTAAAAATATACAAAACTTATTTCTCTATTTAAAAGGACATTGCTATTATCCAATATGCTACAGACGCTCATTCTGTACAGAACAGTATTGGCATCCCTACGTACATCTGTAGTTTTTGCTTCTTGTCTTACATTCTGATTAGAATTTGAAATTATGTTATGTTGGAGTTGTTTTCTTTTTTTTTCAGGTTTGTTCAGGCAACCCATTACATTCCGTGGTTGCCACTCGGAAAAAAAAGCGAAATCAAATACGTCTGTGCTTGCATAAGGAATATAAAAGAAAAGGTGTCATTACTGTGATGTTGCTTCGTTAGACTATTGGTCAGAATTAGCCAACGTAATCGCTCCTCTGTCAGAAATCCAACAGAACTGTTTGCACTGAGTGACCTCTTGACCACTGATTTACTTGTATTAACAATGT